>BTRK01000004.1:10264433-10920469 GCA_036245805.1 Pristionchus mayeri | reverse complement strand
GTACTTTGAGAACTACAGCGCGACCTGGGGGACAGTGGAGAAGGAGCAAATGAGCAGAATCCCTACGTGTAATTAGCACATGCACTGTCCTTTCTTCTTTCAAGGGAGCCAAGAAGAAACTCTCGAACAGAATATTTATAATTGTTACGACCTTTTTTTGTGCAAACTACGAGATTTCGATAACGACGGGACACTACATTTGGCAACTCGTTCAAGAGAAAAATGTTATTCGTGTTGTGATTAAAGTTACCGGACGAGGACAAAATTAACCCCCCTATTTTTTGTCCCTCCATCGAATAGCCGATGGCTGAAATAGTTGAGAATGAATATACAAAAATGCTAAAAATCAATAATAGCCTCAATGGAAAGCCGGAAATGATCAGCGTAATGCCACGCTCTCTCACTTTTGCATACTCTCTCGTACACGCGACGAGATCAGGGTCAGATCAGGGTTTCGCCCTCATCCGGTAACTTTAACCTCATAAAATGTGATGCTCCTCAAAGCCGCGATTAAAAACATTATCTACTTTCGCCGCACATACAAAATGACGACTATTGTGGGTGACTTTCTATGATACAACTTGCCACCCATTATGTTCTCACAGTAAGCACCTGTTTTGTTTCGAGCGACGGCAATATGTGATTACAGATTCTGACTTCTGACTCAGAAACTGCATTTGACTACACAACTCCTACAACAGCCGTAGTACTTTTAGAATAAGGCTGAAATGTTCGAAAACAATGACAATAGTAATATAAGGCACATACTCCATATTGATATACCAACCCAAGGGAATACGAAAAACCTAAAACTAGCTCATAACTTCAAAATAAAGGAAAATTTACCCAGTATATCTGGTTTAATGCAGAAAAAAACAGGCATCCGCTTTGGGGAATGCGCGGCCGCATCTATATAAACACTGTCTAGTAAATCAGTCCAATGACTGCGCTAATCGAAAATATCGGTCGATGGTTTTCTCCCGATTGGGAGTTCGACTATGCCTGCTGTCGAGAGGCCATCCTCATCTCCAACCTTCTCTACGGAGCATTTACATTGCTAGATACAGCTCTATTCATTACCTACATCTGCCTGCTCGCGAGAAATAAGGTGGACCATATCGAGTGCTCGAGTCAAACCCCGTTTACAGTCTCTTCACGCCAACTTCCGATGTATTCTTCTCGTTTTCGCAGTGAATGACATGATCCTACTTTACCACAGGGTCGCCGATTTCTGGTCGACGGGAATCATAGACCGTGAAAACGGCTTTACCTACTTTGTCAAGATGAACTGTAAGCGGTTTTCCCGGAAAGAAATGCTGAACCTCTTCAGCTGGGCAACGCTTATTTTCTCACTCTGTAACGTTATTGGTGAACGCCTTTTCTCCCTCTACGCATACAAGTGGTAATAGTATAGTGTTAAATACAGAAGCGCACAACTTTCAATTAAAATAGTAAGAACGCATACGAATATCATCGTGATACCTATATAAAAATTTGTAGGTATCACGATGAATGTCGGTGTTTCCCCCAGCCAAATAATCATAATCTACATCATTCAAGGTCATTCGTGATTCCTTGTACGCTGCGGGCTATTAAAAATATTACAGAAATATGTGCAGGAATACTCATTTGGAATAGAATGATCTCCAAGATCCTCATAATTGACTGTCTTGAAATTATGCTCCTAATAACAGCCGTTGTCAGTTGCCTGTCTTCGGAATGTTCGCGACCGCCGCTATTACAGTTCCTAATCTCCATCTATCGCATCTCAAGGAGGCGCAATAGGCAAATGCTCGCTGCGAGGTTTCAATGGAAAGACGATGGCTGTCTTGATAGACGCTATCGAACGATGGAAATTCTCAGAGAGAACCACCTTCTCCAGACCTTTCTGCCTTATCTCGTAAGTTCTCATGGTATTCGCTAAAAATGATGATTCCTTGCCAGCTCGTTTCTTCGATGCTGCAAATAACGGAAGCATTCATCGCAATGCACATCGTCATTCCCGTTGATCATCAATATTATCTCCTCGTGCACTGTGTGTTCTACCTCACAATCTCCATTAGAGTGAGTAACCATCATTTCGTATAATTCGCTAATACATAGAGATATCAATTCAATTTGAGTACTGATTTCAACCGATGTTTGATATCTAACTATTCATCAGGTGCTCTTCGATTTGCTCATCCCCATTCTTGCGCATCCGGTTATCAGAGCTTATGCTAAGAGAACACTGCGTGCACTAATCCACATGTCTGCATCATTTCATCCAAGGTTCATGGCAAACATTAAAATATTCAGATGTCGCAGGAGAAGGCATGTCACTGTCGGAGTGACATCCGTGCGCATAAAGAGTGCGCAATCCTCTAACATCCATTCAACCAACGGCCAACGACTTAGCTTCTCGCCTGAACAGGTGATCATACCAAAGAATTAATCTCAAATACTGTGCTTTGCTCTGTACAACCAATCTCATACAATAACGAAGCACCGTATACTTCAGGAAAAAGAAATGTACTTTGCCGGATATAATCAATTGTGGGGTGCACCCGGGAAGCCGAAGCAGTGATCAATATCAATATCGGTTTGATCTTTAACGGTATAAATCATTGTGCAATGTCTTAGAAACAACATTCGTGCCCGCATCTACAATTCACATGTCAACATTCGCTTTACAGCTGTACCGCTATCGATCAGTAATTGCTGTTGTCTGCCAAAGTACGGTACTTGAACAATTGCGGCTCGCCGACCACATTCACCGATGGTATCGTCTACTTCCCGAACAGAGACGAGAGCAGAAAATGTGAAGAATCCCAAAGCGTTATCATCTTCCCTGGTCTCAATGGGATCCACAGTGCAAGTCTGTCACGATTTCGCACGAACAACAACGAGTGCATTTCTTGAACCATTACCATGATTCTCATAAACGCCGTGAATGAAACTATACTATACACTAAACAACACAAACTCAAAGCATCATTAAATGATAACCAGCTAAAGGAGGAGGAAGAAAAATTTCGCTCGCTCGTTAGAGGAAGGAACTTCTCGCATCGCTGACCCCCTATCACGTCCTGCTTCTTGATGTTATTCGCCTCTGTCCATCAGTCCCATGACTACGCTCATCGAGAATCTCGGTCAATGGTTGTCTCCCGATTGGGATTTCGGCTACGCCTGCTGTCGGGAGACAGTCCTCATCTCAAATGCGCTATACGGCATCCTCTTGATGCTCAACACAGCCATATTCGCGCTATACATCTATGTCTACTCGCGAAACAAGGTAAACGGAGAACGTTAACAAGATAAATTGGAGTGTTCGGTCGTCTAGATAGAGATTTCATTGAGCGCTGAGGATCATCCTACATTCAGACACTCCATGCCAACTTCCGATGCATTCTTATCATCTTCGCAGTGAACGACATGGTCCTAATTTATCAAAGGATAGCAGACTTCTGGCTAACTGGAGTGATAGATCGCGAAAACGGCTTCACCTACTTTGTCAAGATGATGTGTGAGCCCGGCGTGAGCCATTCGGTGGCAACTAATCTCCCTTTCATGCAGGCTGGGCGACGCTCATTTTTTCGCTGTGCAATGTAATTGGGGAGCGACTCTTCGCGCTGTACGCTTACCGGTGGTAATTAAAAGCACATAATTGTGAACGCTTCTCCTGAATATACCAAATGCTCGCAATGGAGTAAAAACTCGAAAACGCGCGAATCTAAAACTGCATTAGGTCGGATGATCACCTCGAATGATAACAAAAATAATACGCTTCTGCAGCATTTTCTCAGTAGGTTCCCAAACAGTCAACAACTCGTATGCGCAAATTCTGCAGAATAGTATTATTTTTAGTTCTCATCCGACGGTGATCATCTGGCCTAGCGCCTCTAAAACATTTCGACATTGACAAAATGTGCAGGTATCACGAAGCTCACTTGCGCTTCCCCACTCCAATATTACTCGTCTACATCGTTCAAGAAATATTCGTAGAATTACTCATTTGGAAGGGAATAATTTCCAAGATCGTCATGCTTGTCTGTCTCGCAATTATGATTCTCCTAACAACCATCGTTAGTCCTCTACTTCTCGTTTCTTCAACGATCCTCCCTTCGCAGTTCCTAATTTTCAACTTCCGCAATTCTCGAAGACGAAATCGGAAGATGCTCGCTAGGAGATTCCAATGGAGCGACGGGAGCTGCCTGTCTCGACGTCTTCGAACTGTCGAGATCCTCAGAGAGAATCGCCTGCTCCAGATCTTCCTGCCCTATCTGGTGGGCGTGCACTGCTAGTACAACCTCATTGCCCTTGATTAATCCGTCTGCTCTTTCCGCGTGAGAAATAATTCTAGGCAGCTCATTCCTCCTACGCAAAATGGTTTGAATCGTATGTGATGATAACATCAAATCAGTGCAATACACTACTTCGGAGAAGTAATTTATCGTTTCCAGTTGATATCTTCAATGGTGCAAGCAGTAGAGGGCATTGCCGCTATGCATATTATCACGCCCTTAGACCACCGCTACTACCTCGTTGCGCATTGCTTATTCTACCTTACAATTTCCATTCGAGTAAGGTGTAGAACTTTCGCGTCTTTATCGTGCATTTGGTAATGAAGTGATCAATATTCCATGTTGTTGAGCCATATCAGATCATACTCATCATGTACTCAGGTGCTCTTCGATCTCATCATTCCCATTCTCGCACATCCAGTCATCAAAGCAGACGCCAAGAAAGCACTAACGTCAGTGATAAAGATGTCAGCAATAGCGGATCATCATCGAAAACCATTCTCATTGTTATTCAGATTTCGTCGTGACGATGATGTTGACGCTATTCCCCGCGGCAGAGTGTCTACTATCGAGTCACTCGACGGCCATCGACTTAGATTCACACCCGAGACGGTATGACTAATAATATTTTTGAAATTCGGCCGAACTCTTCAACCTCACATATCCCGTTGTCGAACCCATTATACCACAAAATTTCAGGAAAAGGAAATGTACTTCGCGGCCTATGTGCAGTTGTGGCGCTTGAAATGATTAACGGAAATCAATGATTTTTTTTCGATTGTATTCTTCCACCCCCCCCCCCCCCCCTAAATTTCTTTGCCCATACCTGGGATCTCAATCACATGTATATCACACATTTCTGCCCCATCATTTCACAATTTATGTACCCCCCCTCTCCCCTGCCAAAATCGTGACGTCATCACTCGATCGATAAATTACCTGGGATCGGCGGCGTGCGCAGCGTTCACCAGCGTGAGCAGGCACGAAAAGTGGATGCAGAACTGGCCAGTGACCTGAGCGAATTTTCATGTGCTCACAATAGGCAGGAAATATGACAGTACGTCGGATGAGAACTATGACGGCATGCCACCTTTGAAAGTTAAAAAGTGGCATTACGTCAGTCATAGGTGGGCGGGGGTTGAAGCTGGAAATCGAAAACTGGGGGTGTTTAGGGTCAAAGGGGGGGGGTGACCGTAAATGATCGTTTTTGTGACAACATTTTCCAAAAACGGGGGGTGTTTCACAGCTGGCTTCGATGGTGACCACCTATGGCCATAGTTCTCACCCGACCTAGTGCCGTTCGCAATAGGCAGTAAATATGGACGTTCTGGGATGAAAAAACTACATTATACGTTCGAGTCAGAGCAGGATCAACATTTCGTCATCCTTTCTAATGATTTACTGCCAATCACATTAAGCAAGCAAAAACATTCCCAGCTCTCAGAATAGACAAAATCGAACCGTAAGCAGCGTGTAGGCATTGAAGATGTTCGCCATGGGTCGCTGGCGCGAGAGCGTGTTCAGCGGCTGCAAATTTAGCTTTCAAAAATAAAAACAAAAACAAAAAAATTTAAAACAGCTAATTTCCCTCACCTTGGCTCTGCTCACGAACAGGAAGCACGCGGCGAGCAGCAGACCCTGAAAAGTAGGACCGTATAACCATGCATCCAGTCCCTACCCCGAAATGATCAATCCTCATGGCTCATTGTGTTATCTGAACTGGCTACAACCATCTGCATGGCACCTCCACAGTTCCTTCATCTATCGTATACCTGGATGGTCGCCTGCGTATCGCTGAACTTGACACCGTCCAGGTAGAGCACGGAGAGCGAGTAGGCCGAGATGAGCGCGTTGAGGGCCAGGATCTGGAACAAGTATTTTTGCATGATCTGCCACATCCTACTCTCACTCGTGTACTATCAGTCCGACGTTCACTCTCTCCATTGAACCTCACTCCCCATACTCATCAATGAGACAGTAGGAGAGGCAAAAATAGGAGAGAATAAAGAAGCGAAATGGAGGGAAAGTGAGAAGGACAGATAGATCACCTTGAACATCTGCAGCGTCGTCACGAGCGTGCAGCGGCCCTGCTTGATCACGTGGCAGACTAAAATTAAAACATTTTTAAATGACAATTTTTTTCGATTGTTAATCCTGTAGTCCAGCCCTAGTCTACTCTTCAAAGGTAAATGAAGCCATCGTACTCGACTGGATGCTGGTGTACTTGCTGGTGAAGGGCGCCGCGATGCTCGCGTCTCCCAGTCGGACAACCTGCAATATCGATCCATTCTGTTTAATCAATATCTCGCGTTCTCGTTACAAAACATTATTCGTTGATACAATATTCCTGTAATGCATCATTTTCAGTATTCTTCTGTATAATACTACGCCTTCTACACTTCTATTTTTCTTCCCATTCTCATTAATCTCTTATTTCCCTTCTTTAGGTAACCCTCCTACCTGCGCCTTCTCCTCCTCCTCCATCTCCTTCATCATCTCGTCCAATCTCTTCTGCATCGAGGCAGGCCCTCCCTGGGGACGGGCACGCGCGCCCGCAGGGGCATCCGTGCGGCGACCACCTCAAGCACATCTTCACCTCATTATCACCTACGCCCGCTTCCTTCATTATCATACTCAATTGCTCTGTTCGTTCAGCTGTCCATTATACGGAAACGCTATTACGTCCCGAGGAATTCCCGAACGGATAAGTTCTACCGTAGATGTTCACTGTACTCTGCTAGTGGGGGGTACCGTACCGTGCGGGACGAGGGGCGCCTTCTTCTCGTACTTCTCGGGAGTCTTCCTCTCGCTGCCACTCTTCTCCGATGGCGATCCCGCCTTCTTCTCCTTCTCCTCCGCCTCTCTCGCGGCTTTCGTCGCGTCGAAGGGATGAGAGAGCAGGGCCACACCTGAATAGCAATTTCAAAAATGTTAAACCACTTGTAAACTGATTGAACCTACTGCCTGCCACTCAAATGCCCTTCCCTTAACACGCTCAAAAGACAGTTATTGCTCCCTTCCCAAAATATCCTTTTCCCTCATCCTCAGTGATCATAATCTCCTTCGCCTTTTCTCATGTCCAGAGAGTGACGATGCTCAGTGGTCGAAAAGAGTGTCCAAAATGACATAACGTGCCCGGTTTTTGGAGTTTGGACAAGTACAAAAGTAGAAACGTACCAATTTTTAAAGTAATCTTTCTTAAAATTGAAAAAAAAAACGTACCCATTGTCAACGATTTTATACAAATCTTTAGAAACGTGCCCACTTTTTAAAATTTTTATGACCTACTCTTTCGACCACTGAAGATGCTTCTTCACTCACCAACATTCGCGTGCTTGAGTGCGCCCACGTCATTCGTGCCGTCTCCGCACATGAGCGTCGTCTTGCCGAGGTGCTTGAGGTCGTTAATCACTTGCTCCTGAAGCAAACACAAAATTCGCACATATTTACAGGAATTAGATCTCACGCTTTTATACGAGCTCTCTAAACTTGAAATGCACTAGGCGGTTGTTCACCGTCGTATAATAACCAAAAATCTGTACCATTTTCATAGTGTGTTTCCCACACAATCAAGAAGTCGTCTGCGAAATTCCCACATAAGGGTACTTGCTTAGGCTACCCTCCGGCCTAGAGCCCTCTAAACTCTGGCACCTCCTCCTCACCTTCTGCTTGGGTGCCATGCGCGCAAAGACGGCCACGTGCACGACCAGCTGCAGGTAGAAGGGACGATGGTGGGCGAGCAGATGGGAGAGCGCCTGAAGGGGAAGGAGAATTGGGCAGGATGGAAGGAGAGAGTTGGAGAGATTGACAAAGGAGAAACATTATAGGCCAGAATTATCGTTTTTTTTCCTGATCGAATAGTGATTGTTCAAACTGGGAACTGAGTATCTAACTACCTTCTCTAGCAAATGACAATGATTAACAGAAATGTGGTAGCACTAAAACTCCGGGAAAAACTAAATACTCGTTGTGAGTAAAAACGTAATTCAAAAAGTTCTGTACACAGCACTGATTAGGAAGTAAATTAGTCGGCTAACAATTTGACCCGAAACTCAAAACTTACGCTTCCAGTGATGCAGAATTCGTGGTCCTTGAAGAACTTTGCCCGCTCGCGCGCGTTCGGCTCCACCTCGCACTCGATCGATCCGTCCACAGAACGCCAACTGGAATCAGTCGATTGATAGATCGATCGATTTCCCTTATTGACAGCACGTCAACATTGGCACACGTGTCAAAATAATTGCTGAAAGCTGCCAAACGCCACTTCACGAGCACTTCCTCTCGGCATGTTCGTAGAGATAGCACGGGTTCGTTCGTGAACCAGCTAGTCCTCACTCACCCCCAGTATCCGCCATTGTCGTGGGGCGCGTCGAGGATGAGGGTCTGCTTGCGCTTGCACGTGAACCGCAGCACCTTGGCGACGTGGCAGGCAGTGAGCGGGTTGTCGCCAGTGATCATCACCACCTGAGTATGAGAGAGATAATTATCGATCAGTCAAACCACCTCTCGCTCTCTTTACGCATATTTTTTGTCTAGATCATACAGTTAGAATGAGAAAATTTACAATAAGCACCTCATCTCGAACACATCGGGCAAAATGGAATATTCAAAAAAATCAACAGCACACTGTAGAGCTACAGTAGCAAGCTACCGTACCCGATGGGACGAATCGATGATCTCCTTGATCATGGCCTTCGTGTCCGGCTTGAGCGGGCAGGAGATGACGACAAAGCCGGCGAAGACCAGCTCCTGCTCCCACTGCTCACGCTTAGAGTCACGAATAGCCTGCAGGGACCGAGACTCTAATTACTCTAATTAATTAATTAATTAATTATCAGTGTTTCTAGTGCAGAGGAAATCGTACAATCCGTTTCAAATTTAACTTGCATGGGATTCAGGATGATATTAGCACAATCTCCATCAAGACTGCGAATAGATTGTAACAGGCCGTCAAATTCGCAAACACGTGCTCACCTGGGGCGTCAGCGCGCCGACATGGCGCAGCCCGAGTGCGAGTACTCTCGCGCCTTGCCTCGTCAGCTTCGTGTACGTCTCCTCGTAGTCTTCGGGCACCGACGCGTACTGAAATGTATCACTTCAAATATAATGTAGCAATGCCACTGCTGTTCACAGTGAAAATTATCGGACAGTAATACGAATAAACTCTAGTTTTTTTCCCAGTATGTCTGCAATCGACTGACCATGCTCTTGAGGACCTCGGGCGCGCCCTTGACTGCGACCAGGAAGCGGGACTCGTTCGTGCCGTGCGGCATGTAGGAGGCGATCGTCGTCATTCTGGCAACACATCACGTTTACAATCACTCCCTAGTATACTTTTATCGTTGCAAATATCTCCATTTTTATTGTTCGAGCAGTTCAAAAGATTCTGGAAATCCTTCTGGTGACTGAAACCCTGTCCAATCACCTCTTCATGGCTGACGAGAAGTGGAATCGGTGCGCGATTCGCAGCGGGAGGATGTCCTTGCGGTTCGTGTTCGGGATGAGCGTGTCGCCTGCAAACAGCCGTGGTTCACCAACGTTATGAATCGCATGAGCGATTGCACGCCTCAGTATGAGTTCTTTCAGACTGATTCAAGAGAAACATACAACATAAACATCAGATTAATCCATGGGACCCATGAGAAATCGAGTATGCGCTGTATTTTAGTACAAGAGTGCTTACTCTTGGTGAGGGAGAAGTCGATCCACTGCAGACAGGCCTTCTCGAGCGGGTCGCCCACGAGCTCCTCGTCGAAGCGGACGAGCGAGTGGCAGCAGGCAAGCACCTAAAACAGGAGTACAATGATCAAAAGGGAATAAGAGAAATAGGATATTGAATGGCCGTCAATGTTTCCATTCAGTTCATTAAATGCAAAGAGTAAGTAACCGCCCACCTGCACTCCCTCCACATTGTCCGCTGCCGACTTCACCATCGTGACCGAGTCGCCCGAGCCGTCTCTGCAAGAGTTACGGTGTTTAGAAATACTATGTTCCACGAGAAACGAGTCAATGATCTGGTTCTCCTCATTACACTGCCAGACTCGTCATCTTCTCTATGCCAGTCTCTTTCCCCTACCCGGTAGCGATTCCCTCGACGACCAGATTGTCGGTCGTGAGCGTGCCCGTCTTGTCGAAGCAGCAGATGTCGATCTTGCCCGCGAAGGGAATCCGGAAGGGCTCCGTACAGAAAACGCCTGCGAATTGGAATAATTTATGTATCGACTAAAATCAGGATGTTCTTTCCATCTTTCGGCTGTCATTGAGATACCAAAGTAATTACGTAGCCACCCACAAAATCTGTAGACTAAGCCACCACCCCCTCATTGCTCACCCAGTTTCTGGAGTGCAATCAGCGAGTTGTTCACGGCCAGCGACAGTTCGATCGGCAACTCCGGTGGGATCACCGAGGTGAGGATGAGCGTGCACTCGAGGAAGAGCTTGTACTTGGAGCGGGTCGGGTCCTCCGAGCCTTAACGAGAGAACAACAATGAGTGCGTGCGGTCGGCATTTCACGCATTCAATTTGCCAAAGTCACGTTTTCTAATAGATAAACGTGAGCATCTAGACCAGGCCAAGTAATCTTATGAGAAAGGGTTGAACGGGGCGTGGATTGGTACGCTTCTCGGAAAGTTTATCCAGATCATAGGCGACCACAGCTAATGCATCTTCACTAGAGTTCCCCCGATTGGGCCATTCCGCCCATTCAAGCTTTCTCTGAGCGGTCAACTGGCCCAATTGGGCGCAAAACTGAACGACGCCCAGTTGGGCCGAATCCTTTGTTTGCCCAGTGGGCCGAGCATAATGGTGGTCATTTGAAACACATTTGAAAACCAATGAAATGGAGTAATGAACTTTCACTCAATCTCATTTTGATATGTTTAGTTGGAATGTGTTTCGGGGGAAATATAAAAAGCACAGCTCTGGAGGAACGAGAATGAATGGGATGGGCGTCCAATGGGCGCCCAGACAATTACTTTGTTCGAGCTGGGCAGATTGGGCAATATTCATCACGTTCAAATAATTATTGGGCGGACTGGGCGCCGACCAATCGGGGGAAGTCTAATCGTCACCCCCCCCCCCCTCCTTCTCTCCACTCACCCTTCAGCCAGAGGTAGGCGGCAGCGGCGATGGCGAAGATGAGCAGGAAGAGGATAAAGGCGAACGTCTCCAGGTTGTTAGCAGTCACGCGCTTCACGCCGAACATGATCGTCCTGCAAGGAGAAGAATAAATATGGTGAAGGAATTCCGGATATAGTGCAAATTTAGTCAGCATGCACAGTATGCATAGTATGCAGTGCATACACTAGGGAAACTGCGTTGTGAAAATAAACACTCTCTCCATGAAAAGATATTTTATTAAATCTCCACTTCACCTGGATACGCGAAATGCCGTTCCTCTCACCTGAGCAGTTTTCCCTGGCTGGTGTTGAATCCGGTTCTCAGTACGTAGCAGATGCATCCATTGTCCGGTGATTTCATTCCCGATTCGTTCTTGCCTCAAATAATCAACTTAATGTAAGGTCCCTTTAAAAATCCATCGAGTGGACAAAGCATATCAGCAAAATACAAGTGGTACTAATCCAAAAGATGAGACTTTTGTATCAGTTTTCATTCAAAAGATGTGACTTTTGTATCACCTTTGATTCAAAAGATGAAACTTTTGTATCACTTTTGATTTAAAAAAATGCGACTTTTGAACCACGTTTGAGTCAAAAGATGAGACTTTTGTATCACTATTGATTCAAAAGATAAGACTTTTGTATCACATTTGATTCAAAAAATTAGATTTTTGTACCACTTTTGATTCAAAAGATGAGACTTTTACATCGCTTTTGATTCAAAAGATACTTTTGTCTTTGCTGCATGTTCAATCCTACCTGGCGGAGTGTGCTGCACGACCTTCGTGCCTCCTGAGATCACATGCAGCCTTGAGTCCATGTCGATGTCGAAGTCGCGGTGGCCCTCGACGCCCTCAATAGGCTCCTGAAAACAAATCCAATTATCATGTTTAAATTGGTAATGAATACAACCATTTGTGCACAAGATATTGATACAGGCAATGCAGTTATTTTTATGAATGTTTGTAATGAGCTGTTACCATATGAGTAGGCAGAAAATCGTCAACGAGATGCTCACCTTCATCTGGGGCACCGATTCACCAGTCAGCATGCTCTCGTCCACGATGCACGGCCCGCGCAGCAGGATAAGGTCGCACGGGATCGTCTGACCCTCCTGCGAACGACCTGCAACCGGCTTTGATTGTTACTATGTCCCATCGAATGCTATCACTCGCAGAGCTAGATCGTAGAGATGCAAAAAATTTATCAAGACTAAAGTTTGAAGAGTGAAACTTTTTTTAAAATTCCCCATCATCTCACCAATAGAAACGATATCTCCAGGCACGAGCTCGTCCGACTTGACGCGATTCCACTTGCGATTACGGAAGCACTGTAAAGCAAATAATTCACGAATTCGCACACACATTATCTTGGGAATATCTTGAAGTTCCTGAGCAGGGACAGCAAACTGTAGCTATCCACAATCGCTTTAGTGCTAAAAACAACAATAAGCCCGTGAATTGGCTTTCTCGATAACTATGACGTCATCAGTTTGGCCACAACGTCTCGTCTCATTTCTAGTGTTGGCAATATGAGACAGGGTAGCGAGCCCGCTAGGCCTCTTTCTTTATTTCGAAATCCGAGCAGCATTAGGCTAACGAGATGGCTAGTAGCTAGGCTAGATGCCAATAGCTCGCTAGTTGCTAGGAAGCATCGTATCGTATTACCAACGCATACCCGCATTGTCCCTCAAACTCACGTAAATCTGGTAGGTCTTGTTGCCCATGTTCCTGATCTCGGCCATGTTCTTGAGCTGCTGCTTGACGAGCGTCGCCTCGAAAGTCATCAGCATTGCCAGAGTGAAGAGCGAGTAGTACCACATGTCCTCCAGGCACCAGAGACCCACGCAGAACACCTGAAAAGAAAGGACATGAATATTACTCAATTTTGTACACGCATCACATCACGCCGAAAACTGCCATCAGTGTTTTGAGTTTAAAATTAAAAAAATAATAATAATAAATAATTACCTGAAAGACGAAGAAGGGTGCGGTTGCGCGCTCTTTGAACATGTCCATGAACTGGGGAATGACCATCTCCATTCTGCAATTTTACAAGATTTTGTTGTCTCAGTATAATCCCCATTAATTGAATCAAAATAGAAGGACGACTCCGGAATCACTATTTGTATAGTGGAGCTACTCTCTTATTCTTGAAGAGTGCAAACCAACTTGTTATCGCCGAGCGAGTATCGGGCATTCACGAGCTCTTCCTCGGTGAGGAATCCCTGCGCACTCTGGTAGTACTTCATCGGTCTGAAAGAAGCTGTCGCGCTTAAGCCAGTAGTATGGATTAGAAATACGATGCATTAGAGTTCGCTAGGGAAGGACAGTTTTCGTATAGTGTTCTCTAGCTTTACCGTAACTTATGGAACTCACCGTCGTGTATCAAAGACAACTGTCTCGAACTGCTTGCGATCGGCATTAAACGCATAGGAGACCTTCTGGAACTCGAACCACAGCTTCGAGTTGTCGTTGAGCTACAAAATTCGTGGGAAAGAAACGCAAAAGTAAGGATATAAAACTTGTAAGCGTACCTTTGAGTATCGGAGAGGAACCAGTTCGGCCCAGCCATTGTTCGGAGTGGGCACAACCTTCACCCAATTTGCCTTCTTCGGGTCCGATTCCTAAAAATGCAGTACTTACTAGGAAAACAAGACATTGGATCGGGCATTCCGAAGAATTGTGTTGTTATGTTCCTACAAGTTCACCGCTCCTATCCGACATAGCAATAAGAAATGAGCGAGAAAAAGACTCACATGCGCGCATGTCATGAACGCTTGCACTCCGACGAACCAGTGGCCAAACAGCACACAGAGAGCCTGAAAGGGGATAAATCAAATATGAATCAGGCAAGTAATTAACCATCCATCACTCTGGGAAGAAAAGCGAGCTGTACCTGTAGCAGTCCGACGGCTGCCAATCCGATGCATCCCAGCTCGTAGTGTTCATCGAATCCCCACGATACCCAGGTGATGAATACGGCCGCGTAAAGGAAGATGAAAGGACCCGCGTAGAGGTGTTGCCACGTCGGCTTGAGCCGATACGTCGTCACGGACTCGACTAGCGAGTCTAGAGCCATCTCGCCTGTCAAAACGAGAAGGCGCGACTTGACCCAAGGTCCTGTAATAACAAAAATACAATTTGGAAGCAGGGAAACGCATGAAAAAGCAAAAACCAAATCTGAAAAGAAACACGTCGGAATAGCGACTTTTTACGAACATCACTAACGACTGTGCACACGCGCAACCTTTACACGGTCACGGTTGCGAACATGGACTAACTTTTCAAAACTCAAATTATTATTTTTAAAATATTTAAATATCTATCTCACTATGCACATTGATCGAATATCGATTGAAAACACATATTTCACATCTCAACACAATCAAAAAGTGTTCATAAAATATATTTAAAATATATTAAAATATATTATTTAAATACTACACAATCTGCCCTTGATGCATACCCAGACTACCCTACAACTCTGAACTCATCAATAAAAGATATTTGAACAACGTATTATAACGTATCCAAGATGAAGATCAAGATTGAAGTCAAACATTGAAGTTTTATTTGCAACAAATGAAACAGCATTTAAAAGCGCAATGCAAGTGGATGGAAGATTAGTGGATCTATTAGTAATCGGTCAGAAGGGAGCGGCTTATGCTACTCTTTGCCACTCAAGCCACGCTGAGGGAACATCGGACATGTTTATCTTCTGATCCTCGCTCCATAGACCGCTGTGCAAACATAGTCGATCGTTCCGTTCGACAGATTCTGAAAAACATTATCCAACAGGAAAACTAAATCCAGAACTAACGCAATGCTGCAACATACGCCTTCACATTTTTTCTTCTTTATTTCCAACAAAAATGCTAGCCTCGTTGAAGTAGTTCTCCCAGAAGAGGTAAGGGATGCCGATGAATGCTTCGGGATCGAGGAAGGGGACTGTGAAATCATGGAGATTCATAGATGATGCTGCCAGCGTGCCCAGTTGAGTGATGAAAGCGGCTGAAAACAACGATTGATTACTAGAGTTCCAAAATCAGGTATTCATCTTTTCATTTCCCACATTCTCTCGACCGGTCGAGCGGCAAGAGAGTGTGGGAAATGATGAGATGAATACCTGATTTTGGAACTCTATTGATTACTGTACGGCTGACGCGACAGCCCATGGTAGCCACTCAGATGAGGGCACGTCTAATGGGAGTGGCAAACGGACATAAGGATGAGAGCTCGTAACACCTCCCTAGGTCTACCATGAATCCGAGGGAGGAGATGTAGTGCGATCGCTACCTTGCCTCGTAGTGCCACCCCTAATTTTTAACTAGCTAACGAAAACAATAGTAAGCAACACCCACCTGGATCGGCGAGTGCGCGCGAGCGAGTAACCTGCATCGTAATGCCCTCGGTGGCTAGCTTGAGGATGGCGACGATGGAAGGACTGAACACACTACTTAATTGGTTTCGCAAAATTTCCTGATAATGCAGATACGATAGCCATTTTTACACCAATTTCTGTCTTATCGCACGGACAAAAAAGTTCGATGTTTCTTCACTGGGCTACAACCTCTGGTAAAAGTTTCCCAGTGGGATCCCAGTGAAATCCCAGTGGGGAGCCCACATGTATCTCACTGGGAAATCCACTGTGATCCCACTGGGATACCACTCTGATCCCACTGGGAAAGTCTGTTCAAGTCGCTATTCCAGTGGGATGACAGTGGATTTTCCCAGTGGGATCCCAGTGGATTTCCCAGTGAGATACATGCGGGCTCCCCACCGGGATTTCACTGGGATCCCAATGGGAAACTTTTACCAGAGACTGTACAGGCATCTACAACGGTTATCATTCAACAGGCCCAGATTCTGACTGTTTACAAAACCGTATCTGCCAATTAGCCTTACGCGGTGGTATCATTGAGCAGCACCCGGAACATGCCGACCGTGCGGATGTTCCGTGACTGGAGCAGTTGCGCACTCAGCTCGAGATCGTCGCACGAGAGACTGAAGTGGTCAGCGAACGCGACTCTCCTGACGGGCGCGGAGAGCAGCGAGACCACCTGCATAGATCAGGGCTCTTAATAATAATTTATCTACGCCCGAGGCGGGACGATACCATGAAAACATAAGTAATTAACGATTGCAGGTGGGGGGGACTCTCCTGAGTCATTGAGGGTGAGAGAGGTCAGCAACTATGCAACTATGTTCTTCAAGAGCACTAGCTCGGATGAGAAGGCACTGGATTCAAACCAAGAAAATTTCCCCTTCTCTCGGGTTTGGGATAATCATTTTTTATGCGAACGTATTCTGAAAACACTGGAGAAGGGACATTTTTGGTTCTCATCCGATGGCACAAGGTCGGATGAGAACTATGACGCCGCTTTTGATTTATCAAAAGCAGCATGACGTCATAGTTCTCATCCGACCTACTACCCTCTTCGCCTGCGCCCATGATGACGAGCAATGTTTTCATTACACTCATGTATGTCTTCGTTCTCGTCCGCCTTTGACATGCCAATCAATAATATGCTGGCGAATCTGACCTGTTCGAAGATAGGATCTTCAGGTCCACTCAGCGTCACTCTCAGAGTGGTTCCCTCTCGATGGAAGCGTACACTGTCCAGTGCGTCCAGATCGTAGAACGGGATGTTGGAGGGATAGAGACGAATCTCCACTTCCAGACCAGCCTGTGAAGAAAATGTGAACAATCCAGATAAACAATCATATAAATGCAAGTCTGGAGGTTCTTCAGATCACACTCTCTCATAAGGTTGGTTATTCGGATCAGAATTGCACAATTCTGCTCCGAATAGCCAACCCTACTCTCTCGTAGGGTTGGCCATGAGAAATGAAAATGAATGCAATGATTCAAATTTCGCACTCCAGAAGAAGACTGGTATAGAATCAGGGCATGGGGGTAAATTATACTCACCCCAGTCCTGGCCACTTTCACCAGATCGAGTCCCGGCCGATTATTGGCCCTCTTCATGAACTCCTTGACTCCGCTGCGGAAGGATCGTGAGACCTGCAGATTGCCCACACTATTCACAACAATTACGCATGAAGATGCAGAGTTGAATCTTTCCTGAATCTTTCTGATCTGCTAGAAATATGCAAAATATAGGTTAAAACAGGTAAAAAAACTGTTTAGAATTGGAACGGTGCGCTTAAAAAAAATAGCGTACCACGGAGAAATTGGCGAGATTCTCGCAATCGCCATCTGTTCGAAGATGGTTGCAGATTCGATTGAAGGGAGGCCAGGGGAGAGCATCCAAGCTGGAAAGGCACTTCTTTAAATCGCGGGACCAACCCGAAATATTTGGGAATGAGTGCCGGTGCGTGAGTCAGAGATTAGACAATTTCAACCAGCATAGTCAAATTATTGTAAATTATTGTCTATGTGCATCTAATAATGCTCCAAACAATGATCAGTTGCTTCTTATTCCCAAATATTTCGGGTTGGTCCCGCGAAGTAAAGAAGTGCCGCTGGAAAAAGGCAGAGACAACGAGGTACTTTATCGAAGTACGCAAGTGGAGTAGTTGAAAATTTAGCCGCAACCAATAGAAAACGATTTATTTCAAACTCAATGGAGACTAGAATGGAGTCTTGGATAGAAACTCAAGAGTTGCTACGATAATCAGAATGAGATACCTTGGATTGTCGTTCTGCATCCCCGCGACGATGGGACAGCCAACGGACTGCGAAGAAGTGCAAGGATTGCGAATGGGCAGAGAAGGAACAAGTAATAAAATATTACGGAAGAGAGGGCTGGTACAGCCTGATAAGTCAACTTATCTCCACCAGCAAGCATGCTATCATGCAATTAAATGTCCCCAACTTCACATGATAGAGCGAAAACTATATTAGCAGCAGCGTTCTCTAATTCTCTGGATTCTCGAAATTTAATTGATATGTAAATATTAAACTAGGAATCCGATAAAAACGGGTAAACATGCTCAAAATCAGTGTACCACAACATTGATTCATTTCTCGAATAATCCAAACACACAAATCACAATTGAATACCGAATCACAAACACCGTATTTCACAATGGTGTACATCAGAATAGATAGTATCAGCATACAAACATATCAATACATCATTTACAATCTTCATCTCGCCTTAGGTACAACTCAAGAGCGTCTTGTAGACTATTATTAATCATCATTCAAATATTTCAACATCTCCTCTACTCCTCCTCAGTCCTTCTTCGCTTTTCTTCCTGTGCTCCTTCCTCCTCTTCCTCCATCCATTCAGCCCCCCTCTTCCTCTCTCCCACACCATTCTCAATCCCTTCCTTCACTTCTTCTCCTTCTTCCTCTACAGCTTCATCCTTCATCTCTTCACTCTCCCCCACCACCTCATCTTCTTTTTCCTCCTCCCATCCTTCCTCATCCTCGTACTCCTCCTCCTCTTCATCCTCCAAGATCTCGAGGAGGAAATCCTCCCTCCAGCCCTCTTCCTCCCATCTCACCACGGTATCCACCAGTTCCTCCACCACCTCCGCAGCCCTCTGCCGAGCACACCTGCATTTTCATTTATTAACAAAATCATAATAAAAATGCATCACTATTCCAAATACTAATTACACATGAGAAGTCGCAAATAGGCTAATTGCAGACTCATTCCTAATTGCATTAGACCAATTGTAGGTATGATAGTATTCGTACCAGGCAGCCATTCTGGCCGCGTGCTCCTCCTCCTCTCTCTTCTCCCTCACCGCCCTCTCCTCGTACTCCCTCTCCATTCGCTCCCCTGCAATGTGCAATCCTTCATGGGATAAGCTTATTTACAAGTTGTCGCAATTTCAAACCCCGCAAGGCCTTCGGGTCCTTTGAACAACTCTAGGCAAAATTTTCCAATATATTATTCCTGTTTTTTTTGGTTCAGATCAGGAGGCTTTTCGCTAGATTCTTCAAATGCATCAACAATCCCTGATCCGGACGTACATTTCTCGGCGATGAATCTGGCATTCTCGGCGTCTCTCTCAGCCTGGATCTCCTCCCTCGTCGGACGATACTCGCCCCACAGCAGCCACACCTCAACAGAGTGAATCACTATTAGTGATCATTCGGAAATAATGATCAATCACTAAAATCATTCATCATTCATCAACTAGTTCTACAACTATCATTAACTAAAGAAATAGTTATCATTCAAATTGCAAAATTCAAACGTTTCCTAATAGATCAGATGAGCTAGATAACGAGCTAAAAGTAGAGGGGCTACACGCCTCAACATCATTCTCCAAACAACCGTTGACCATTGCAACAAACGATTGTCAGTAAAACCCCCACTTTTTTTTATAAGTTTTCGTGAGTTCCTACAAGAAGAAATTGATAAGGACAAGAGCTTTGCTCCTTGATCTTTGACCCACCTTGGCAACGAGGAAAGAGGGCGGGCACTGTCGCGGCTTGATCTTAGTCACATCCCATCGATCGATTTTCACCTGCAACCAAGCCTTATGAAAATTGGATGCTAACTCGTTGGCATCTAAACACTCAAGAAGTGAGCCAGCTGTCAACGATACAAGTTTTATTTATTCGTACTGACATAAAACTAGCATTACTATTACCATCTACATATCTAGCAAACACGATATAAGTACGATATGATAAAGATCACAACGCCAGGCTGTTCCCTTACATCATCATAATCAACTATATGTAAAACATCTTTTGCTATTTATGTTTCTACTCATTTGCATACCCTTGTGAGTTGCTTGGAGTAGTGCGTGTGTATGATGAATGATTCTCGAAAGGCACTGGGAGAACATAAGAAACTAAAGAGTTAGAAAGAGTTCAGTGCGACTTTATCCGTAGAACGTAAATGCGCTGCTATATCATTAAACATAGGCTACGCGAGCTTAATTTAATGACTTTGGATCGTCGTAGATTCATCATTGATTTATTATTCCTCGATTCAATTATTCATAATCGCTACTCTCTCAATGTTTCTTCTCTACTTACTTATTTGGGCACTAAGGATTCATAATCCAACGAGCAGACATCAAATGCAATGATTGCATGTCCTTGGGGTGCAATATCTTGCATAGAATTTATAACTAATTGTGTTGCTCCGAAAATACATTATCATTCAATGTTCGCTTAAATTGCTGAGTGATCACTGGCTGCGTTATAAAAGCCATGTGCATTTGGAAGAGGAACTCCTCACTTCCACTTACGGAGGTGCGGTTCTCGTTGCTCTGAGTTCGACTAGCGAATCTCTTGGGCATCAACTCAATCCAAATACTTATGCTGCACCTTCTTCATCTGAGTCCACGTTGGAGTTCGGCTCATTTGACTAATCTGAAGGGATTCCGTGCTTACCTCATCACAGTCGTTCGTAGCCATTCGTTTGATTTGCCCATACGCATGATATGTGATCGTGGATTTTTGCAGCTTTTAGAAACGTTCTCATTTCAACAATTGCAGGATCCAGGGGCTAGTTTCTTCCATTCACTGATTTCCATGATTTCCAGAAAATACGATCTCGTGGAGCACGCGCATATAGGCAAGAGTTTCGAAATTCCTAGGAAAAGATACTTTAGAAAGAATGGAATACTCGGTTATGCTTGCCATGGCTTGATCGAACTACTTTTGTTCAAAATATGCTCAAATTCCAGTCGCTGGCGTCACATTGAACATCGTTTTGCTATTTGCCATTCGACGCTTCACTAGGAGAGCACTCGGATCGTACAAGCAATTGCTCACGATATTCGCCAGCTACGACGTGTTTCTAACACTCCTGCACTCGACCGTCCGACCGGTAAGGAACCACAACACTCATAGTTATGCATTTACTTACAGCAAGACAAAGAAAGATGGAGAGAAGAATGCTTAGAGTAAGATGGCAAGATCGATGGAGCAATGAAAGAGTGAGGAAAGCGACTGGAATCAAGGACTGGGTCAGAGAAGCTGAAAGAAGAAAGCTAGTATGGGCGAACAAGATAAGAAATATGAAAGACGAAAGATGGGCAAGAAGGCTGACTATATGGACACCTTACGACTATTTGACCATGCGAGGACAAGGAAGACCGAAGGAACGATGGCGTAATGACTTGAAGCGATTGATTGGTTCGAACTGGTGGAGTATCAATAATGAAGATTGGCGAGAACGATTACCCTGATCAGCGCCCAGAAAGCGATACTGATAAATTCATTCATTCATTACAGCATGTTGTAATTGAGGGAACAACGTTCGGCGTCGCTGGCGTTTACGACGACATGGTTGACAAGCGCGATAATTATTTGTTTTCTGAACCAATTCCTCAGCGAATCACGTCCTTCCACGCGTCGTGCTTCACCGTTCCCTTCGTGCTGATGAACATCCACTTATTGTACCGATTCTGGTCCATCAGAAGACCCGATCTCCTTCCCCTCTTCTCAGTCAACAAATTCATCGCATTCCTAATCTTCTCCACACTTGCTGAATTCCTGCTATGGTCAGTCCAACGAGCTCCTCTGACATCGTCGTGTCAGAAATTGCAAATGTATACAGGTACTATCTGTGCATCTATCTTATCAATGGAGAAGGGCAAACGATCGGGAAAGAAGTCGTCCGAGCGGAATTCCTGTGCGATACGGAAGAGACCAGAGCGAGGGATGGCTCATCATGAATCACTGGGTTCGCTAGTTTGTCCATCATGGCAATATTTGCATAATCGTTAAGGAAAACGAAGTCTTCAATCTGCGAACCTTCATTGCTATGTGCAGTTACGATGCGATCATGATCGTCCCGTTCTCGCTCGCGATCACTCTCGCCTATGGCACCTTCTACTATATCCGACGAGCTGGCACGATCTCCACGCAGGCACTTAATATGCAAATCAAGCTGTTCATTGCCGTATGCGCACAGGCAGATCATAAGATATACAACGGTAGATCATAAGATGAAATTCGAAGAAGACGACGAGCGATTGCAGACGCTGGTCCCGCTTGTGTTCGTGTTCCCTACATTCCCTACTTCTTCGTGGTCACCTTTCCCTTCTTCCATCTCCCCATCTGGTTCTTAGATCACGGATGCATGTTCCTCAACGCTTGCTTCCCCGCATGGGATGCTGTCATGATTATCCTGCTGATAAAGGACTACCGGTGAGAGCATAGGTGGGCACCATCGAAGCCAGCTGTGAAACACCCCCCCCCCCCGTTTTCAGATTGGACACCCCCGTTTTTTTGGAAAATTTTGTCACAAAAAACGATCATTTACGATCACCCCCTCTCCTTTTGACCCTAAACACCCCCGGTTTTCGATTTCCAGCTTCAACCCCCCGCCCATCACCGTGAGAGCGAATTGTGCGAGTATCGCAGGCAGTGTGAAATTTATTTCACGCTATTTGAACAAGACCAGTAGAGTGCGTATTCGGGCATCCTTCTGTTCGAACACCATGTCGAACATCGAGAGAGTGCATAGATTGAAGAGATCGTTTCACCAAGTCTTCACATTAGACAATGAGCTGCACATCGATCTGGCAATCTCACTTCTAATGCGGTAAAGATTGCCTAATTGTGGTTACGAATCTTGCAGGGAGGGACTGCTGGGGATGTGCAGGAAGAAGAAAGAAGCGACGAAAACAACAGTGTGGAAGACGTCAACGAGGATGATTCCTTCTGGAACGCTAACAACCACCTGAATATTTGCGATCGTTTATTACATTATCGTGCATAATTTTACATTTCTGAAAATACAATACATGGTCCCGCGTACAATATATTATCGTAGAAAGATGAACCAGGGGAAACTTTTCACGTCGTATTCGAAAATCATCTCACAAAACTCCCATCTGCAACTTTTTTTAGATAAAAAAGTGTCTTTCCGTGCGGATACGGGACGTCTTTGTCCTTTTTTCCGACCATAGGCTAGAATCTTGGCTTAGGCTTGGTGCGAGAGCAGAGTAAAGTGACGCTATTTAGGCTTTAGTTAGGCTAAGCCTTAGGCTTAAGAGAGACTTTCTGAGAGAACTGAGCCATATCCCCTGTAGGCCGTACAACGAAAAAATAAAGTTCTCTTTTTAAGATCTCCCTAGGGGTAACTTTTCGCGTAGAGTTCGAAAATCGACCTTAGAAAGCCGTATCTCTTACCCCTCATTTCGTGTGGTGCGCTGAAATTGGGTGGTCGGCTTTCGTAAATCGTGAACGGCTCATCCAAACCCCACAAATGCATAGTAATGCTGAAAGATCTCGAGGAGATAAGCATTTTCACTGTTGAAAGTAAAAGTCTAGCTCATCTGTGAAAAAAGTT
The DNA here is from genome assembly GCA_036245805.1 of Pristionchus mayeri. Classification (NCBI taxonomy): domain Eukaryota; kingdom Metazoa; phylum Nematoda; class Chromadorea; order Rhabditida; family Neodiplogasteridae; genus Pristionchus; species Pristionchus mayeri. The sequence goes on along the minus strand of BTRK01000004.1, from coordinate 10,896,824 downwards.
ATGATCAAAGTTGTGAAAAAAATATTCTCAAAAATTTCGCCCTGAAAAATTTGTTGGCGCATTACGTAAAATAAAAGTTTTCAAATGATTCCTCATCAAAAACTACCCCTAGAAATGTTTCTCTCATTTCGAAAGGAGTGATTATTTTGGTAGTTCTGGCTAGCGGAACAGTCATATGGTAAATAGATGGTAAATATGTAATAGCTAATATATATTAAACTTAAAAAAATACTGTGTTTTAGGAACATCCTACACTTTTCAAGTATGCAACAATCCGATATTTGTAAATTTCGTGCCCCTGTAGCTTGCATCCCGAACGACAGCAGCCTCAAACATAACTTTTAAGCGTTATAGTGCAAAAATTCGGATTCTACGAGTGAAAATACACAAAGCAATATCGATTTCATATGTTTCCGTCATATCAAAATTTTCACCCCCTACTGCTCTATGGAGCAAAAATGAAAAATTATTTTTTTTCGTAAATGTTATTTCGTGAATATATTTTCTAGTGTATTCTCACTCGTAGAAACCGAATTTCCACGTTAGAACGCTTAAAAATAGTGTTTGGGGCTGCTGTCGTTCTCGAATCATGCTACAGGGGCACGAAATTTACAAATATCGGATTGTTGCATACTTGAAAAATGTAGGAGTGGTCCTAAAACAAATTATTATCGTTTAATATATCTTAGCTATTACATATTTACCATATATCAACTATCGAACCTTTTGTTGTTGCGTTATGATTGTCAAAGCACATCGTCAAAGTGTGTGACAAGGCTTTGTCGAAAAAAAGTATATATAGGACCACCATGATTGGTTTTGGCCAGTCTGTATGACTATTTCTGAGTCGAAACGTTGCGAATAATGTGTTTATGAAATATTTCAGGCGCTGGGAGTAAATTCTGAGCTCTACTTTTGCAGACAGCCGACTTGAAAAATTGAAAAAAAAACCGGAGCTCTGACTGTTCCGCTAGCCAGAACTACCAAAATAATCACTCCTTTCGAAATGAGAGAAACATTTCTAGAGGGAGTTTTTGATGAGGAATCATTTGAAAAATTTTATTTTACGTAACGCGCCAACAAATTTTTCAGGGCGGAATTTTTGAGAATATTTTTTTCACATCTTTGATCATAACTTTTTTCACAGATGAGCTAGACTTTTACTTTCAACAGTGAAAATGCTTATCTCCTCGAGATCTTTCAGAATTACTATGCATTTGTGGGGTTTGGAGGAGCCGTTCACGATTTACGAAAGCCGACCACCCAATTTCAGCGCAACACACGAAATGAGGGGTAAGAGATACGGCTTTCTAAGGTCGAGTTTCAAACTCTTCGCGAAAAGTTACCCCTAGGGAGATCTTAACATCAGAACTTTATTTTTCCTTGTACGGCCTATGGTGAATCCTCTCAGACAGTCTCTCTTAAAAAAAGAAAGATTATGATTATGATAGTGCTCGCTATGTCCACTATGCTCATTTTCTCTTCCCATAAACACTCGACAGGGTCAAACCACGGAGAGGGGTGGTAAAATAGTGTATTCCTAGTTCGGACTTCCACATCGTAACGTTGGCATCAATGGTGGCCGCCTATGCCTCACCCTCTCTCCCTCCTCGTTCGTCTCCTTCCACTCCTCGATTCGGCTCTCCTTCTTGCACTCGGCATAGTAGACGTACTCGCTCTCGCCACTACTGCTCGAGCAGACTCTGAAGAGTGGAATGCCGTTCTAATCTTGTTTATTATCGAGTTTTTCACTTTTTGTTTTTATAAAAAAATCGATAAACCCACAGAAGCCTGGCGACGAGTTTCAGCTGCGAGGGCAGGATACGGTAGCCTAAATTGGTCGCCGCCACTCGGATCACTGCATCTTCCGCTGCAAAGTTCACACCTTTTTTTTAAAAATTTTGAAATAATTTTCGTAAAAATCATAAAAAACAGAAACGAGTAACTGCAATGCAAACCTGTAAAACAAAATTTTTCCTTACTCTTTCGGTAATTCTACAGTATCTCTGATCTACCATACCCGTCTCTCCACTCGCTATCCTCGCCGCTGCCAACTCCGTCGTGTATGCCCATACGCCCGGGTACGCGCCGAAATCGACCTCCGATATCGACTTGCCCTTGAATGTTCACATTCCAGACACTTTTCGGCAGTTTGTTGATACAACTTGTTTTGAAAAATTACATTGATGGGGCAAACAAACATAAAGGAAAAATATTCCGGAAGGCACTGGGTTGGATGAGAACTGATATAGCGTGTAATGTATCAAAGGCGGCATTACGAAATCCGAACTACGGACATTATGGAGGCATTTATAAATACTTCATCATTACCTCGTTCTCTACTAGAGCCATCACACGACCGATGAGAGCAACTGCAATAATTCCGTTGCAACAAATGAAAGATCAAAGATCACTCACTCGGTCGGAAGCTCTTCCACATCACCAGCTGTTTGCTCTCGACGTCTTTGACGAGGATGGCGACGGAATCGGGACGGGGAGTCGACATCTCGCAAGATTTGTCCAGTCCCATCTGTAATACAATGTGATGAACGATTATGCAGAATCAATTCTGCATCGATGAAGGAATGCACTGTCTTCTTCTCCTCTTATAATTCACTGCCCCTCACACAAAAATTCTCGAATTTTAAATTGTATTTTCGCACTAGAGCACTCCCTCCGATGAAACAACCACCTCACAACAACGGAAACAACGGAGGGAGGGTCGGAGTTGAGAGTAATAGGATCACAAATTTATAACCTAAGGAATTAACCCTAATAGCAAATTAATCTAATGAGCTTCATTGCTCTTCCCTTTCTTCCCACTCACGATCTGGTAGTTCATCCTCATCATCCCTTCTCTCCACTCCATTGTCTCCGTCGTGCATCGCAGTCCTCTGAATGCCACCTCCATCTTCTTCTCCTTCGCCAGCTCGAATCTCTCCATGAACGGCGATCGATAATCCATACCAAAGAGATCCTGCAGCGCACTTTTTGTATAATAATAATTTATTATCTTCTTATAATAATATTAACTCTTTAACTAAAGGAATGAGCGAATACGTTGTTTTTCTTGCTACCATTTTCGTTAGACCTCCACATTACACTAAACTACAGTTTTTTCGGCTAACGAAAATACCAATTATGATAATTATAATATTCCCCCAGCACGAGGGCTACATAGTCGTCGATCTACCATACAGTATGCTATAGTATCCCCTACGGATTCCTCCATGGTCGCCTTGAATGCCGAGTGGTGCTTGGCCTGGAACCACCAGATGAGCGCGTAGTAGTGGGCGGAGTCCATCCGGGGATCCGGCTGCTTCCTGCACTCAACTTCCGCCGCTGATATGCCCAGCCACACCTGCGAGCACAATAATATTATATAATCATAATTATAGTAATAAAAAAATGAAAATATAATACTAATAATAATTTAAACGGTCAAACTCAGGAGAATTACACACACCTGCAGACATAGAGGAGTACAAGATAAGAGTTCCTCCAGGATATTTTTTAAACCAGATCAATCAATCAATTTATCTTATCAGGCGGAAACGCTCAGAAGATGATAGGTCGGTAGTCTTCATAAGTTGCACTCCACCAATGGCTGCCAATAGCTCGGGATAGGTCGTCTCTCCATCGCGCGCGAGGCTTTCCGGGGGGACGAGTCCTATTGAATGGAGTCCAGACAGTTGTCGCACGGCTCCACTGTTCCACTCCCATTCTTCTGATCTTGAGGGCCCAGCGCGCTTTCCGTTTCAATCCTTCCTCATTCCAGTCTCTCAGCTTGGTAATCCCTCTCACGCGGTCATTCCTCCATCTATCCCTCAGCGTGACTCCAAGCATCTTTCTTTCCATCTTCCTCTGGGTGACTCTCAGCCTCTCCTTCTCGCTAGATCTCAGAGCCCATACTTCATACCCATAGAGAACTGTAGCCGTGATGCAGCTCTCGAAGACTCTCCTCCTGATCTTGATGGACAGAATTCGAGAAGATAGGAGGTGCGAGAGCTTACTCCAGGCCAGCCACCCTAATCGAATCCGGTGTTCTATTTCGTCGGAATGATCCAAGGGAAGAGCTATTCTCCCTCCGAGATAGGTGGCGCTATCGACGAATTCGAATCGCAGATTGTCGATGATTATCGGATTGCGGGTGGAGGTGCAGGAGGTGAGGAGGTTGGTCTTGCTTGCATTCACTTCGAGACCAACTCGGCTGCACGCGTCTATCAGCTTCTTCAGCATTCGTTCCAGCTCGGGTCGAGATTTGGCAACGAGAGCCACGTCATCGGCATACTCCAAGTGGCAAAAGTTCCTTCCGTCGATTCTAATTCCATCCGACTCCCAGTCAATGTTGTCCATGGCTGATCGTAGCACTGCGTTGAAGAAACGAGGGGAGAGGGTATCCCCTTGGCGGACTCTTCGACGCACAGTCACGGGAACGAGCTCCTCATTAACTCGAATGAGTGTAGAGGAGGACTCGTAGAGACGTAGATAAACCAGAAGATTCCCTATATCAAATGGGCGAAAAACAGGCTCTTATCCATCCAAAAAGAGGTGAAGGAGTACATTGCCCGTTCGCAATTTATGTCATTAAAAGGTACTAATTTTTTTTCGCTTGAAGCTGACAAAAACGGCGTGCTTAGGTACTAGGTCGGATGAGAACTATGGCGTCATTCCGCCTTTAATGCATCAAAGGCGGCATGACGTCATCGTTCTCATCCAACCTAGTGCTCGTGCTTACCCTCTGCACGCAGTCTCTCTTGGCTATGCTTCCCTCTCCGACAATCTCCGCATTGTCTAATTCTGCGTAGTAGAGGTGGCAGGGCGTGCCCGATTCCGCAAGACTAGTCCTGAAGCGACATGGGTTACGGTAGCTTCGAGTGGTCTCCGGACTGGAAACAACCATCTAGTTCTACTCACACGCACGTCTCGATGTGCTGCAGGTACTTCTTGTCCACTCGGAATCCGAATTCCTCTTCGACCACAGCGAGTGCCGCTTCCTGGAAGTAGTAAGTTATCAACTGATTCCGTAACTTTGATCCCGCGACGATTACGTTGAAGTGAGTTGCAGCTACCACCCCTTTCCCTATGTTTAGTGGACTTCCACCCTTGATTTTTCCAAATCATTTTAGCACGCTGAAATATAACGTACAAAGTACAATACAACAAAACAAAAACTTTATTCCTGACTGGTATCATGTAAACAATTAGTCAATACCGACAGCCACTCACATCGATGTGCTTCTTTCTGTCCGTGACCTCTCCACTGCACAACTCGAGGGTGCACCCCATGGCCCGATCTGCGCTGCGCCAGTCCACCTCGGCCCCGCCCCTCCGCGCGTTCTCCGGCAGCTGCAGCACACGCGACGCGAATACCGCTGCAAGAACGACGTGCAGCATGAGTGGCATTTCAGGAGGGAGAACACAAATGAATCGCGTTTTTCTCTTCTGGTGGGGCTTAGAGAACAGCGAATGCAGCACCGGCACGGATGTGCCCATAAGAGATTGAAAGAAGCCTCGGCAACGAGTAATGTGACTATTCATGATTGAATTCTCATGTGCCCTATCGATCATCTGACCCATGGGTCAAAAAACTCAGTCACCATTTCCCGTCAATCCGGGAACCTTTACCTTATCGTCCACCAAAAAACGTATACAACCGGTTTACCTATTAGGTTCCGACCTCACCTGGTCTGAACTGACGAACGAGCATGAATCTCCGCGACTTGCGATTGAACAGCAGCACGGCGATCTTCGCTGGTCGAGGAGTGAACTCGAACTGCCGTGATCTACCATGACCGTCCTGAAAATGTCGATGACCATTGGAGCAGGCAATATCTGGTGTAATGCTCTGATAGAACCGTCCATTGCTACACGTAATGTCTTTTCCAGACTTTCAACTGCATGGTATTTTCAAACTTGTAATAAGGCATATAAAGTAAGTTTGTGCTCAGAGCGTTCTAGTATGGAACGGTATTTCATTGTCAAATTGTTATCAAAAGCGACCTCGTCAACATGGACCGCGTACGACGGGCCAATGCTCGGCTCGATACTCTCTTGGAAGCCCATGACAGACACCGAAGGGACGTGAAATGGTCGAAGGCGCAATTTGTCCATCTTCAAAATTCATTCTGTGATTAATAATGTGCATAACTGTCATGCACTAGGAATCGCTAGCCACTCTTTATTCACATGGCTTCCAGGTACTACAATTGAGTAGTGTAAAAATAGGGCTGAGGATACATTGATGATAGTCCGAGGATAGCCAGAGGGTACCAAGGCCGTGAATGTTAGAGCTGTCTACCTATGTACACAGTATGCCTCCGTATGGGTCCACGGTTTCATATCTCGTCTGTCAGTAAGTGATCAACAATTCATAACCTTCATCAGGACTGATCTCACAAACAATCCAGGCGAACAAAAACAACAAATTAGATTACCAAAGGCAATGATTAACACCAGGGAAAATATAAAACGGCGACTCAAGATACAGTAACAATCAGGCTGGAGCCCATGGAAGGTAGATCAAAAGATATCTCCCTACCCCGACCCATTTCCTCCTAATCAGCCTTCAGCTTACTGTATCTTTGTCACCTAATCGATATAGCGAGTGAATAAAAAAAGCGAAACAAATCTGCAGACAGACAAGCGGTCTGCAGGGAAAAGAAGGGAATGGGGAGAGCGAAACCGGAAGTGGGTCTCGTGTGGATAGTCGGGGGTACTGTAGTCGTCTAATGGGCGGTCACGGTCTCGTTCACATTCTTGATGTTCTCGTGCGACTGCTTGACGTGAGCGATGAGCGACTGCAAACCAGCGAGTAATCATCAACTATCACGGTGATAAAACCTTCTTGGCCAAAGAACACATTTAGGAAGAAATATTTTAGAGCCACAATAGTTTATTGAATGAAGAACATTTTATGCCATCTCTATAAGGAGACACATAATATTAGTGGCTCAAATACCTCCCAGCTCACCTTGAGTCTCTGCTGGAGCGTAACCCACTCGTCGCGGCCGAACGAGCGGTGCTGGTAGGTGGACACCATCAGCGTGCGCGCCTTTTCGTTCAGCTTGCCCTGCAACATATCAGCGTTAGGCATCACATTAGACATACTTTGACACACAAAGCATGGTATTCAATACGATTAATGGTGCTACCGCAACCCCAGCCCCCGTAGACTGACCGAGATGGCGTTGACCTGGATGGCCTCGATGATGAACTCCTCCAGCTCGTCACCGTCAGCGATGCCCAGCTCGGTGGAAAGCAGCGAGAGAGCGATCGTCTGCAATCAGGACATACATACAATTCTAGATTCGAAAATATCGGCGTTGTATATTAAGAGACCGTCCATCAGAGAACGTAACAGGTCCACGGATGGCCAAAAATTCGATAAATTCCAAACTTTTTTTCTGAAGTGTGGGTACCGAGTGCTGATTAATGGCCGCAATGCCTAAGGCTAGGGGTCGATTTAGAAAAAAAAAAAAAAAAAAAGTTACAGGTACCCCCTACTATTGGGGTCGAAAATTTTGGTATCTCAGTATTACGCAAAACAAAGATTTTCTGGTGTATTTTAACTCGTAGAAAACGAATTTCGATATCCGAATGCGAAAAAATGCGAAATAAAAAAGTTAAGCCCGAAAAACCACTTTTTTGTCAAAATAATCGAGTATATCGATCTAAAAATGTCCGAGGTGCACAATCTCGATACGATTTTCGGAATCTACGTGAAAAGTTATGTCTAGTGTGAAATTTTCGGAATTTAAAAAATGACGACTTTTGAGATATTGCGATCTAAACAATGAAAAAGACGTCAAATTGCTGAACATAGGTTCGCATGGCCCCGAAAATTTTCGCCCCCTATAGCTCTACTGGTCTAAAAACAATTCGTTATGTCTCATACAATCATTTTAATCATATTTCTACTTAGAAAAAGCGAGAAAATCAGAAATCTGAAATTTCATTTTTTCAGCCTCAGTTCAAGGGCCAAAAATATCAATTTTTAAAAATTATAAATAAAAGAGGGTTTCCGACATTTTTCCATACCTAGAAACCGAATTTTCTTGTTAGAGCTCACGAAAAGCACTTTTGACATCATTTTAGCCAAGATCAATTTTGAACTTTTTTCGATTTTTGAATTTTTCACTTTTTTCAAATTTTTGTTCTGTATGACTTTACCGCCTAAAAGTTGATTAAAATGATTGTATGAGACATAACGAATTGTTTTTAGACCAGTAGAGCTATAGGGGGCGAAAATTTTCGGGGCCATGCGAACCCATGTTCAACAATTTGACGTCTTTTTCATTGTTTAGATCGCAATATCTCAAAAGTCGTCATTTTTAAAATTCTGAAAATTTCACACTAGACATAACTTTTAACGTAGATTCCGAAAATCGTATCGAGAATGTGCACCTCGGACATTTTCAGATCGATATACTCGATTATTTTGACGAAAAAGTGGTTTTTCGGGCTTAACTTTTTTATTTCGCATTTTCTCACATTCGGATATCGAAATTCGTTTTCTACGATTTAAAATACACTAGGAAATGTGTATTCCATGTCATTCCAAGATATCGACTTTTTCGACCTCCAAAATGGGGGGTAACTTTTTCACCTGTAACTTTTTCAAAAGCGACCCCAAGCCTTAGTCATTGCGGCCGTCAATCAGCACTCGGTACCCACACTTCAGAAAAAAAGTTTGTAATTGATCGAATTTTTGGCCATCCGTGGACCCCTGCACAGTTATTACGTTCTCTGGTGGACTGTCTCTTAATGCTAATACAGGGTGGCTGATAAATATTGCGCCACTTTTCTTGTTTCTCAATCTCCATTCTCTGTAGGCACCATTGCATCAAATTTGGTAACTATGTTGGTAAGGGACAAAAGTTATTAGCCTATAAATATTATCTGAATTGTTCAAGTATTTCAAGAGTTATCACTTCTGAAATATTTTGTTTTGGAATTGGGACTTTTCTGGGCACATAAACGTATCTGATAGTTTATGCCGCCTTACAGCAAGGAATTAGATACAGGACTCATCCATTTATTCCTAATAAGAAGAACCATTTACACGTATAAATATGTGATCAATTATATTATGAGCCTCGGAACTTTCTCAGAAATGCTTTAAAATTATTTCATTATGAACGGCGCTCTATAAAAAATAATAATATTTCGAAGCCGCATTCTTCGAACACATTAGCTATTGGAATTGTTCTATTTTATGCATGATACTCCATCATTCTTTATTGTGAAAATGCATTCCATTTGCTTGGGCATATTGATTCGGAACCAGAATAAGTTGCGAAATGCTGCGAAGCGCCGCTTTTAGCGATATTTTGAGGTGCCTACTTCTACCATTAATTCAACGTTTACATTGAATTTGATACAACAATATTTCATAACTCGACTCTGTTAATAGTTATGCAACATTATACGGCGGTATCAACATTCAGAATAAGAAATTCCGAAAAGTGAGTTTTTTGCATATGCGTAACTGAAAGTCATCAAATTTATCTCTCTCTGTTTTCAGAGACCCTATATCGCATTTGACAAAATTATCACTTAGTGGAAGGGTTACTCTTCATATTCACCTCGGTTGCAATTTCGATGGACATTGAGATCATTTTATATATCGAAAAATGTGAACGGCGCATTGAGTAAAAATGTAGACTACTTTTTGCCTCCATGCTAAGAGGCCCATCGATACCATGAAGCCTGCGTCTAGTAATTGTTTTGCACGGTACTGATATATATTTAAACGCAATATGATAATTATCCTTTTATTTGTTTGCGAGATATTATTCAAAAGGTGGACGCAATATTTATCAGCCACCCTGTACAATAAGTAATAAGTGTGACACGCCATGCGCGCCCCCTGACTAGAGTCCCTTCCCATCTCTCTCTAGTCTGATCTCGCAAGTTGTTTACGCGAGTGCGTACGTGACTCTACGTGGCTCCGCCCACTCGCTCTCTCCTACCCTCTTCCCTTCTAGCCAGTCTCTCTCTCTCCCGATCCCGAGAGCTAGTCGCTCTCCCCCGTTTCTCCCCTAATCCCCTTTCTAGATTATACTTCTATTATCTTTATTCTGCCGTAATAAACGGATACAAGAACTCGACGTCCATACAAGAACAAGGGACAAGGAAATACACAATAATCGGGATAATCTGAACCGAACTGCTTTATATTAGGCTGGGAAGAAAGTAATGCTCGATTTGAAACATGATGTTTAAGCCCGCCTACAATTCTTTTCGCTAAACATCTCAAGCTAGCACCATGGCATATAGTAGGGGTTCACTTGTCCAATATGCGCATGTATTCGAATCATATCATGCCTTTTGGGTATCAGGAAAATTCAATATTTATCAATTGTAAGATATTCACACTTTTCTAAAAATTAATTATTTTTCTCGTATTTTTCGGGGAAAAAATTTCGTTACTGTGCAAATAATGGAATGAGAAGCTCATTGGGAGTGCTTTCTAAAAATACGTCTGACATCATATCTGGATCATTGTAGCACGATTTACACACCGATGAATTCAAACCTTTCCGAGGTAAGCCTTCCCTAGCGATGAATTTTCCTGCTTCGAGGATCGTTCAGACTCGCTTCTAAATAAGGACGCTGTCATGATAGTCTATGGTGCTACATATCAAAGAGAAACATTCGAACTCACGCCGTTTCTACTTTTTGAAAACACGAATTTTCAGTACTATCGAATAAGTGTCAACATAGCCAAAATTTGTATTTTTGGTGTCCGGTGAATGAACAAATTTCCTCAAAAGGGAGCTAACCCCTGACTTAGTCCAGCCGAGTATTAATAGATAAAGAGTAGCTTCAACATATCAATCAATCAATCAATATTTATCACTTCAAGCGTTAACGCTAGGTGAGGATAGGTCGGAATTCGTCGGTCGTTGCAGACCACCAGTGGGGGCCAATTGTTCTTCTGAGGTCATCTCGCCAACGCGTTCTCGGCTGACCCTGGGGACGGCTCCTGTTGTAGGGGATCCATACCGTAGTCGCTCTGGTCCACTCATCTAGCTCCATTCTCCTAATCTTCAACGCCCACTGAGCTTTCCTTTTCAGCGCTTCTTTGTTCCAATCCCGCACTTTCGTCGCATTGCGCATGTTCTCGTTTCTCCATCGATCCATCAGAGTTATGCCCAACATTTTTCGCTCCATTTTTCTTTGAGTCACACTAAGCCGTTCCTTTTCACTGGCTCGCAGCGCCCAGACTTCTGACCCGTAAAGCACTGTTGAAGAGATACAACTTTCGAAGAGTCTCCTCTTAGTCTTCATAGGAAGCAGGCGAGAAGAGAGCAGAGTAGAGAGCTTGGACCAAGCGAGCTATCCCAGGCGTATCCGGTGCTCAATTTCATCCGAGTGATCGAGGGGGAGCGAGATTCTCCCACCAAGATATGTAGTGGAAGGGACAAAGTTGAATGTCAGATTGTCAATTGTAATGGGTGCTCGAGTGATGCTACACGATGTGAGAAGAACGGTTTTGGAAGCATTTACTTCTAGACCGACGCGTGAGCATGCCTCCATTAGCTTCCTCAACATTCGCTTCAGTTCAGGCCTTGATTTTGCAATTAGGACGATGTCATCCGCGTACTCAAGGTGGCTTAGGTTTCTCCCATCAATCTTGAGTCCATCATTCTCCCAATCGATGTCATTCATTGCTGAGCGAAGGACTACGTTGAACAAGCGAGGGGAAAGGGTGTCGCCTTGACGAACTCCTCTTCTGATTCTGACTGGGACGAGATCCTCGTTGACTCGGATGAGGGTTGTCGAGGACTCGTAGAGGCGGCGGAGGAGGTGGATGAGGGTAGGATGGACCCCAGATATCCATAGGGATTGCCATACCGCACTCCACTCCACACAATCGAATGCCTTACGGAAGTCCACGAAACCGAGATACAACGGAATACCGTATTCGTGGGCACGCTCTGCTACTTGCTTTACAGCGTGTAGGTTATTGAGGGTACTGCGCCCTTTCCGAAAGCCAGTTTGGGTGGAGGACTCAGTCTCTTCAAGCGATTTCTCCATTCTTCTCAAGATCACACGGGTTGCAGCCTTCAGGGTTACGGTAAGCAGCGAGATAGGTCTGAAGTTGCTGATGTTTGTAGGGTCACCTTTCTTGTGGATAAGAGACACGACAGCTTCGACTAAATCTTGGGGCACTGAGTCACCGGCTGTTAGGTGGTTGAGCAAGTCCGCAAGCACTGGGGCGAGGTGATCTCGAGAGAGGTACAGCATATCGGGCAGAATTGAATCGGAACCGGGCGAATGTCCGCATTTGAGGCGAGAAAGCGCATCTCCTGTCTCATCGATTTGGAAGGGTGGAAGAGGGAAAGGCTGATGAGGAGGGATCGTCAGTGGCATTTCAACTGTAGCATTGTAGAGTTCCTCGAAGAAAGTACGGACGGCGAGCTTTGTTGCTTCTTGTGAGAGAGCACCAGTAACTGCGTCGGGGACTAGTAGTCTCTTTCGGGATGATTGCAAGTTGAGCATTGACTTGACAATGCTTCTACCCATTATTGCAGCTTGCCTTGCTTGTGATTCTTTTCTCCTTCTGATGTCGTTCGAGAGACTCATTCGGGCAGCTCGGCATGTGACGGAGTGGGCTACGTTGGATTGCGGATTGGATCGGAGAAGGTGTCGCTGGGCCAGAAGATTTCGGGTTTCGCGAGATATCCATGGAGGGGAGTGCCGATCTCGCCAACAGTTGCTTGCCGCAGTCTTCGTAAACGCTTGAATCTTGTGATAGGCGTCAATGGCTGAGGTTGGACGGGCAAGGGGCAGGGAAGCAAGGAGATTTGCATTTGCAGTGAAGGCGGTTTTATCGAATTCCAACCGCTTCTTGCATCGTTGCTTCCGCATCTTGTTGGGGAGGGAGAGGCATAGTCGGACAAGGCGATGATCGGAGTCAAACTCAAAGCGACCAACAACACCACAGTTGACAACTCTCGCCGATACAGGCGTTGCAACGAAGTCCATCTGGTGAAAAGTTGAGCCGTTTGGTGACCGCCAGGTCCATATCCTGCCGTGTCTTCTCTCGGGAAATGTGTTTTGGATGCGCAGCCGGTTTCTCACGCAAACTTCTGTGAAGGTCCGTCCACGTGAGTTCGGGGTCGGAGATGCGTACTTGCCGACAAATCTTTCATTGCCTGGCTCGCGTGCAACTCGACAGTTCATATCCCCGACCAGGATTGGCATGTATCCTTTTGGCGCACTCTGCAGAGCGGTCTCGACCTTGTCCATGAAGTCATCGTAGTCCGTATCATCGTAGGCTGATGTTGGCGCATACGCGCAGACGAGGAAGAGACGATGGTTGGGAAGGAGCAGAGTGGCGAGTCGATCGGAGAGGCCTTGGAACACAGCTTCTCTTGCGAGGTGGGCACGGATGAGGAATGCCACACCATGGTGGGCGGTGGAACCTCCCGAGTGGAATAGGACTATGCCTGAAGACGTAAGATTGAAGGAGGCACAACCCACAATCCTCGCTTCCTGCACAGCAACAACGTCCCACTTGATCTGGGAGAGGGCAAGCTCGATCTCTTGAAGCTTCTCTCGTGGCGCGAGTGTCCGGGTGTTCAGCGTGCCGACGTAGAATGGACGACCCATCGAGGTGGCTTACAACTCCCGCTTGCCAAAGCTGCTGGGAGAGGGAGACTGGCCGAGGGGGAGACGGGGGGGACGGAGTGCGCACCCCACCGCTCACGACTAGCGTTGAGGACCAGAATCTTCAACATATAACCATTAAATATAGTACTTTTCATTAATACTGGAAACAGGGAGTTTCGGAATATTCGAATTTCGATGTTCAAATTGCGTTGTCAGATTGATGAATGCAGCATGTTTCGGTAAAAGTACTGTATGCTCATATAAATACAATTTTAAGTTAAACGTAGGAAGTACTTTTCGTTTTACTACATTTGAGATCGATACATCTATTATGACGGAGACGCGGTAAAAACAAGTATTTCTGTTGATGTTCAGGTTGGGTCAAGTTCGCATATGAGTTTATTTTCTAGCAATCCTTTTGAGGCAGACTAGATTTGCATGTTGTATTGTAATATCCGTAAGCAGTACTTTTCGCATATGGCATAATATTTGCCTTATCAAAGCTGTCCATGGAATGCTGGGCCAAAACGTAATCAGTTCAACCATTCGATGATGTACCTTTGACTTCATCCTCTGGCCTCAATACCAATTGGATAGGCTTGAATCAATGTGCGATGGAAAGACTACCCACACTCAACGATAATACATAACAATATGATAATCAGACAACAATAAGATGCGTGGTAACTCAGAATCTAAAATTTAAAATCGAGCATTACTTTCTTACCAACCTCATAGTACCGTTCATATTCCTACATTTTCCCCATATTCTTCCGTGATCCAACCGCCTCGATCCCCCTCACCTGATCCTTCTCGGCGATGCTCATGAGCGTGAGGAGACGGATCTTCTTCACGAGCACTGCCTCGTCCACGTGCAGCTTCTCGCTCACGAACGAGGGATGGGCAGCCACAAACGACTGGTAGTCCCTGTAGAAACGTGTGAAGACAATGAAAAATAGTAGGGGTCACACTTTTTCCAGTACGCTTTGAGCTTCAACCAGCATTGTGCTCACTTGTAGGTACCGCTGGCGAACAGCTGGAGTGCCTTGTGCATCGCGGGGTCCTTCTTCTCCAGCTGACGCACGGCCGACAGTCGCACGATGTGGTCGAAGGAGAAGGACTTGGGGTCCACCTACAAGCAAGCGAAATGAGCACGAAAAATCTCTAGCAACATACTAGACCACTTCCAGCTTCGCAAACCTGCTGGCATATCCAGCCCAGCAGGTGAAAAGATGTGGGGGCAATATTAGCCCAAAATTAGGGGTTTGTTGTTGTTTCACAGTACATTTACTAACAATAACACGAAAAAAACTGACGACAGCGGTGCGTACGCACTCCTGGGCGTCTTCGACTGCCAGCTCGGCGTCGCTCTCCGTGTAGAGGCCGAGCAGCGAGATCATCACCTGCCAATATCATTTTCGCAACTAAAAAATGTTGCCAAAGGCTACAATTTGTTTCCCACACAAACTGCATATTACGATGTTAACAATTTTAAAAATTGTAGAAAATAAAATAAATTTCACACCTTGGCGGCGTGGTCGGCCTTGTTGTCGGCGATGAGGGCAGCGTGCAGCTTGCGGAGTATCGTGATTTTCGTTTTGCTGTCCGAGCCCCAGCGCTGAAACATCCACCCATCAATCATCAAAAGAAAATCATGCTCTTTCTCAGGCACTTTTCTGCTGTCCGGACTGCAGGATTGCAATGGTGACGAGTACTGCCACAGGAATAGTCGCACGAATATAGCTGGCAACTCACAGCAAAGTACTCGGTGAGCGTCGCCTGGTTGACGCCCATCTCGGAGATGACGCGAGCCTCGCGACACAGCTCAAAGAACAACGAATTTAAATTTTTTATTAAATTACAACAAAAAAGACTGATTGGTATTTTTTAAACGCACATCGAGCAGCGTGGAGAAGATGCGCTCCTGGATCTTGGGCACGCGCGTGTAGGCGCGGAAGAGGTTGGAGAGGACGCGGATCGCCGCTGCCGCCTGCCATGGATTAAGGTTACCTAGAGGATCCTTGATTCACATCTAGCATAAGCGAATTATGCGACTCGACACTGACCGGGCTGCCAATGCCGGGTCCCTTGAAGTTGGCGGGCGTCAGCTGGTTGCAGAAGGCGTCCACGAGCGCGAGTGACTGCAAAACAGAGGTCGTTAATAAGGATTTTGAACAAAACACATTCTTACTGAAAAATTCCCTTCGAAAGACCCGTCCATGCTCTTCATCAACTTTCTATCAGACAATCAATATGGGACCATTGACCTCTCGGAAAAGGAAGCCCATCTCCATATCAGTTTTGCTGTAATTTAAAGGTTCCTTCAAAGTATTCCTCACATCGCCCTCAGGCACGGCAAGGAAGAGGGAGGCGATGGAGGCGAGCACGTTCTCCGCCTCGAGGGGAGAGGCACCGACCAGACCCGCATTGCGCACGATCTCGGTTAGATTGGGCAGCAGATCGGAGCCAGTCACATTTATCTTGGCACCACGAGAGATAAGGTGCCTGCAAAGAGGAGCTAATAATGAAGAACTGTATAATTCTCAGTAATATAAGTGTGCCGAAATGACTGTTTGGAGCCAGTACTGAATTTTTAGACGCTTCATGGGTGAGAAAAAAACGAAATAGATCAGATGTCCTGTGAATTCCCAAAAATGATTAACTAGGGAACATACTTCTTGATGTCCTCGATCTGAGTGGCGTCATCGGCAAAGTTGAAGATGGGCAGTTCGCGAGATTCCGCCATTGTACCACAGCACTGGAAACTTGAGATAAAAACCATCACAAAGGCAATGGGTTGGCAAGTATTACACTGGCTTCAAACCAGGTCTCTTGGAACGAAAGAACGGAAATACATTGAACAAAGCTTTATTCAGAAAGGAAACACCAACAAAAAACAACAAACTAGTCCAAATAAGCTATACATATATAAATATGCATCCTAGATCCACTTGACTAGTTGGAATTTCCGCTTTCCCCAGCAGACTAGTGTCATAGAGGGCGCATTCGCGAGCGTCATCGACTCGTGGGAGAGCGACTCCGACGGGTCGAGTCTCTTCTCGCCGTTTACCTGCAAAACAACACTCAAATCGATGAATAAAAAAGCACTGGAATGATTTTTCCCTACACTCCGTTAATAAAAATAGAAATTGTGAAATGTTGCAGCCACACAATTACTTTATCCCGGCTCCCTTGGCGGTTGTCTGTGTGATGCCGTAATGCAATGGCGATTTGTCGAATCATATTGTAATTTAAGGCCTAACTTTTACTGTCTACAAAACGCAGGGATTGTACCGTAGTAAAAAGTGTGCATTTTAAACTTGAACAGTAATTCAGAGACTTGTTTCGCACTGTATAAATTGCTATATTTAGCAGAGGTCATGTTTTTTATTTCATTGTCAGTGAAAAACATGCCGTGAAATTCACCGACCCACCCGATTTACGCGGTTAGAATATGCGACGAGGTTATTACTACTAACACTATCAGCATTCAATGCAAAAACTTGCCTTGAAAGCACCCGCCTTCATCAGCAGACTGCCCTTCTGCTTGTCGGTCCTCGTTCGATCCGCCAGATCGCCGAAGGATCGGATCTGAACAGCAATGTAAAGAAAGCAAAATTTTAAATACAATTTTACACAAGGCAGTGAACATATTAAATTATCAACGTTAAACAAGTTTTTAAAATGTCACCACCTCATCCGCTTTCAGCTGCACCGGTTCTCCAAAGACGTCGATGAGAACGGAGGAGGGAAGGGTCTGCACGGCGTCCATTGATCCTACATAGACGAATTTCATTTTTAGCAATATCAGAGTCACAGAGTCTGGACCATCTTTTTTTTGTTCGAACCCGTGCGATTCCAACATGTTGCCCATGCTTGAAACTGACCATAGAAGAGTGCTTTGCTGGCAGCCTTCGCCTGCTCCACTGCCTCTCTCCCGTGCACGATCTCAGTCATCTCGACTGCCAGTGCCTCTTGCGCGATCCACTTCCCGAGATTGGCCGAGTGCTCCTGCACCAGTGCCTCCACCTCCACCGTCGATCGAAGCGAACACCTAGCAATACCATCCTTTAATACGACTCCAAGCTCCGATTCCGTCATTCTCCTTGCCAGAAAAATCTTTTAAAGTTACTGGACGGGGACGAAACCCTGATCTGACCCTGATCTCGTCGCGTGTACGAGAGAGTATGCAAAAGTGAGAGAGCGCGGGAGTACGCTGATCATTTCCGGCTTTCTCTTGAGGCTATTATTGATTTTTTAGCATTTTGGTATATTCATTCTCAACTAATTCAGCCATCGGCTATTCGATGGAGGACAAAAAATAGGGGGTAAATTTTGTCCTCGTCCGGTAACTTTAAGCAACGTAACGTAGATTCTACGCGTTTTTTTTTGCAAGTGCCCTAATTAATAGGAGAGCATACCCCACAAATCTGCATCGTAGAGAACATATGCGCCTACTTCGTATTATGAAATTATGTTCCTCGACAATTGCCAACCTCTGCAGCATCATGACGGCGTCCGTGTCGTGCAGTTGGCGGAAGAACTGGAAGAGGTGGAAGGGCGAGGTCATCTCGCCGTCCAACCACGTCGCGCCTCCCGTCGACTTGCCGATCTTGTTGCCTGACAACAACAAAATATATTTCATTTGCTACTATTCACACTTCCACCATTATAGTGGAAGTAATTGCTTAAAAGATTTTGACCATTTAAAAATATTAATAAAACTTTGTACAAACCTTCAGAATCGGTGAGCAGAGGCAGACAGACTCCGGCTGCCGACTTCTCGCTCGCTCTCAAAATGTAGTGCGCGCCAATGTCGAGATGACCAAGCTGGTCCGAGCCGCCCAACTGTAATCAAATCGGTTGATATTGTTGAAAAAAACAAAGAAAATATATTTTTATAATCACCTGGAAGCAACAGTTATGCTTTTCGGCGAGCATGCGCCAGTCGTACGCTTGCAGCGATTGGTACACGAACTCGGGGAAGGAAACGCCGGATCCTGAAAGAATACATGACATCAAATTTTTGAACACCCCCGAGAGGCAATGTTTTTGGCTTTCTTCAGTTAACGTTACCTCATGAGGCGGTAAGGAAGCTTATAAACAGGAGTATGTGCATAACTAGATAACCAGGGAATAATTAAAATTAATGCAACTCACCGGCACCTCCCTCCAGCCTCGATCGGATGGCTTTAGTTCGAAGCATTTCTCCGATTCGCAAGCGACGAGTGAGCGCGAGGAAATCGAGCAGTTTCATCTGGAATATTACAGAGAGTAAAGATATTAATCATTCAGGACAAAATAGGGAAAACAGTGCCAATTTTTTCACATGCATAAGAATTTTAGCCATTGTAATTTTCGAAATAACTCCGGTTATCTAAATATCGATAAGCAAGTCCACGTTCACCTCGCTGTACCACTCCGAGTTGTCGACGCACTTCAACTCGCCCTTGGTTAGCAGTCGCTCGCGGGCGTTCCTCCATAGCAGCTGGATCTGCTTCATGATGAAGTGCTTGTTCTCGAGGGCTTCGTGTAGACGAGAGGCATCGCGCTCTAAAATAATAAATATAACCGACAAGATTAAATACAAATGTCAGATACCAAAGAACAATGCAAGTTTAAGTGTTCCCAACACACGCACAACTTTATTTGCACTACTAAATTTTTAAAACTTTCAGGGGCTACTTAAAAATGCTAACCCGTGGTTCGTCCACTCGGGTCTCCGACCAGCGCAGTCGCTCCTCCTACCAGTGCAATCGGCTGGCAATCGAACTTGGACGAGCGAAACAAATTCAAGAGGACGAGAAGATTTCCGACGTGTAAGCTCCGCGCCGTGGGATCGAATCCAGCGTAGATGCCATTAGGAAGCCGCCTGGCTAAAAGAACGTTATCATGGGCGTTCGCAGTGGTCAATGATCCTTAGAAAAAATAAAACAAAAGTTTCGCAACGCATTCTAAGTAGGAAAATCACCTCAAATTCGCTTCATTCTCTTGGAAGATGGGCGACGGGTAGGACTCGGCGATAAGTCCTCGTTTCTGCAGATCGTGAACGTAGTCCGCCACGGGAGAACTTGTGCTTGCAGCGGAAAAGCAGCTTTTGGAGAACTTGAAACAATGCCGGACAACAATTACGCCTTTTAGTCGCATCTAGAATAGTTTAATGTAATTTTCACGAGCAAAAATATGGATCCGGAAATGGCCTATGCAATGATAACGAAATAGCACATAGAAAATAAAAATAAATAGGTAAAAACACACAAACTTTAAAATTAAAATGAAATTACGTCAAGTACAGTATGCTAGAAAAGTCGGTTTGCACAACAACTTTTCTGCGGTCGTCTGAACGGAAAAGCTGGCTTTAGGGCTTAGAAACAGCTAATTAGCTAGCTAGCTAATTGGGCTCGAACTTTTACTCGAATATAGATATATAATAATATTCATTCATAATTAATCCAATAAAACCCAACACTTACACTTATCCATATATGTTAGTTTTATTCAATTTCTCATGGTCTTTGATCTTTCACTCTTCAGAATCAGTGGAGGAGCACGTGTTGTCGGCGCGAATCTATAGAGGGATACCAAAGATCAAAGATCAGCTGCTCCCCACCTTAACTCGTCCTAGACTCTTCTCCAGTCGATGGAGTACCGTGTCGACGAAGGGGGTCGTGCCTAAGCAAGTTTATTGATTACTCATCTACCGTACCACCAATCGATTACTCATCCACCGTATCCCTAATCGATACCCACCGTACGATCTCTGTATCTCCTTCCACAGTTGATCAGCTCGTGTCACTCCTCCGTCCTTCAGGCAATCCACAACCACTGAGTGCACCGGCACGGGGGATTTGAATGTGAATTTGTCCAGAATGACGTCATTATTACTTTTTTTTGTGTTTTTTTGTGTTTTTTAATTGGATGGAACATATGGGAAATCCTGAATACCGCTGGAAAAAATTATAATATAGTAGAAATCCTTGCACGGAACGAAGCAATTGAAGGAACTACCGACCCTCGACATCAAAATTATTGTAAACATAGCACTTCCGTATGAAGTGCTTTCACCCTTCTGCATACTCACATAAATGCCAAATAGCCCATGCCCTGGGAATGTACATAGCATTTCACTTGGCCTGCACATTCGTTCCAAATATTCCTTGCACCTTACATCCGCATCAATCTACCACTCATGCGAGCAATCTGCTTCGAAGCAGGCTTCGTGAAAATATGACATTTCCAATCTCTAATTTTACTAGACGTGTTGGCTAAGGAGAAAAAATCAGTGGACTGAAGCAAAAACGTAAAAGCTTTGTACATTAAACTACTTTATCTCGAGAAATCAATTTCGAAAATCAATAAGATATTGAATACCATACAGGGGTAATCTGCGAACACGCGGCCATTACTTTGCTGCTTTTCTTGCGTATCATTCCGATTAACCCGTCTCGATAAGGTTTCATGAGGACCATGATTACGATGGCATCCAGGCAGGGGAACAACGAGATGAATAGCACTGCCAGGGCGTCGATAGAGGTCGAATTCAGTCGAAGGAAGGGCATCGCGAAAGTGAGAAAGTAGGGAATGTGCACGAAGACCGTTGGAGTTAGGGTCTGAAATCAGGATTGTTTCAAGATTACGAAATTCGGGTCACATCTCCTACCAGTAGGGAGAGTTGAGTGTATGGAATGAATAGACAATAGTATGGTCTCTCTAACTGAAGTTTTTTTGTACCTGTGCGCAGGCAGCGACGAGAATCTGCAGTTGAAATGAGCGAATTTTCTGCGAAATATGCTGGGCATTGGCGATTTTTCGATAGGTGAGAGCCGCGAGGGATGCTGCCAGTGCGAAGCTCGTTGTCTCTACCACACTTCCAATCAGGAGCAAGACGAAGGAACGAACTATCAGCTCGTCGCCATTCTGCAATACACTCACGTCAACTTCAACTCATTAGAGATAAGAAATACGGCGTTCTGTGGTAGATTTTCGAACTCTACACAAAAAGTAACCCCAAGGGACATACTTTAATGGAATTTTATTTTTGCTGTACGACCTCTTGTCAGTTCTCAAAGATCTATTATGGTTATGGTGCTCACGATGACAATAAACGCACCATTATACACATCCTCTCAGCCGGATAATTTGGGAAGGAGTCATTGGAACTGAAATATAAACTAGGAATGGCCCACCCAGAAGTTGGCGATGTAGATCCCGTCGTGGATGTCTCTGTGGTATTCTGCGCGAAATATCAATCGATATTTGCTGATCTCTTCCTCTCCTTCGGGTATCCCTCCAAGGTAGCAGCCGACAAACCTCAATTAATTCCGATGTAGGGGCAACATGGATTAACGAGCGCCATGCTTACCAGCAACCCTGCAGGAAGAACGTACTTGCAACTGTCGAAGCGATGAATTTCCATTGAGAGAATAGCAAGATAAGGTGAGGTCTGAAGTGGGGATAGCTTCGCAAGGCTTTAGTCTAGAGTTCTACAGTTCCTTGCCAAACCACTAGTCGGCATACTCATGCTATAAAATGTTTTACTAACGCTGCAATGGTCAAGTATCGGTAGACGAGGTGAATGTTGAGAAGCACGAAGGGAACCGCATATGAAGAAGACAGGAAGGGGAAGAGAGCCTGGAAATGGACAACATCTTGATTGTTAGAAGCCTGACTGACGTAGAATCCGAACTCGCGGTCGGATACAGCTGCCCATGCCGACGAAGAAGGCGTCGCCTTCTGAATTTGATGATAATATACAATTCAACGAGCGTTGATCGCACAGGATTGATAATGGTATGCAACAATACGAGATACACATCGTAGACAACGAAAATCTCGAGAAGATATTTGTAAGTTCCGAGTTCCTTGCTGGAAAATCGTCTGATGAGATACAGTAGGAGAAGGTTGAGAAGGACTCCAGCGACTGCATTGAAATCAATTATCACAAAATTTGGAATTTCACAACTTACCAAAAACAGGAGTCGAGGTGAATTCGACGATTTTGAGTACAACTCGCATTGTTGTATCTAGAATGGTATGTGAAGAAGGGGCGTTGATGGCGTTCAGGGAAGGGCCACGCCAATTGAATTCAGACTGTACTGGATAAGTTATCCGCCAGTGTTCTAAATCAAGTAAATGAGTACTCCTCTACTAATAAGTAGTACTACTGGAAAGTACTGAAATGCAGTACTGAAATGGGGAATGCTTCATTCCCTACGGACAATTGAAATCAAAAATCACAAATTCGCTAAAATTGTCTGTATTTCGTGAATCCTATGTGTGGTATTGAATTCGTTTGCACTTCGGGTCAAAGGTTGGTGAGAAAAATACATGGCTATTTCAATTTATGACCAATTACGAGTTGGTGATGGTCATAATTTGACAATTATGATCTTGTGCTGGGTCTTTTCCGAGCACTGAGACCGAAGAGTAAGAACCTTTACTTACAAACGAAGATCGCTCAAGAAATGTGACAAATACTGTAGAGGGAGGGGGAATCTCACTAAATATGTAGTAAGATGTTAATGTATCAGTCTTTATGCTGATAGGAACTTCCGCCTTGCAGGAATATACTGCTATGCCAATATCCCACGTTAACACTTTCTGAGAAAGATCATCCAATCTTCCTGTTCCGATGGTTCAGGGATAAGGTGACTGCTGCTTTATCCATCACGCACAACTGACAGTATCGAGAAGAAAGGGAAAGATGAGAGCCCATAATTACAGGGAAGTTACAATTAATTGTTATTGTTGTTTTTTTAATAACTTTTCGCGTAAAGTTCGAATATCGAACTTGGAAGAATGTATCTTTCAGCACTCAATCCCTGTGTCGCTCCGATTGCGAGCCGCAACTTTTTGCAACTTGCAAACGGCGTTTCCAAATACTGCAAATGTGTAGTTATTGTGAAAGACAACGACGACAAATCATTACTGTTCGAATGACAAACTAAACTCAGCCGGTAAAATATTTGCTTAAAAATCTCAATTTTATCCGCATTCATTGCATTACTGCAAGATCCTCAAACAAGAATAACACGGAGACCTATTTGAGCACAAAGCATTTAGCTTTTGTTGCACAACCCTCTCTTCCCCTCTCTCACCCCTCTACCTTTCCTATGGCTTTTCTCTCACACTCTTTTACTCACGCACAAATAAATTATTCTTCCTAGAGTTAGAAATCGTGTTATCTATTCGTTTTACGTAATCTTTAGATGAGAAGTATGTAAATTTACGATGTGAGTATCCACATTTAGTACTTTCATTTCTCTCACTCCATTCAGTCCTCTTCTTCTCGTTGCCATCGAGATTGCGCCTGAATCCAGCGGGTGCACCTCTCTCCAGCCCACTTTCCTACTCACTCTTGTTTGTCCTTACTTGGGTTTCCCAGCCCCAAAGCAGGAGAAATACACTGCGTGTGGTTGCCCTCTTCATCTTCTTCACACATTTCGCAGCAGTGAAATCGCTGTCAATATCAAACATTCTGAAACACGCTTTTCCCTTTTACATGGAACCGACCGGAACTCACATATCCCAAAATGCATGAACTATTCACAGAAAATTTAGCGCGAAATTATGACCCGGAAATCGCTTTCAAAACTTCCCATATATTATTTTGAAATTTTGAGTTTGTGTGAAAAATTCGATTTTCAGTGCAAAAACGCATAAAAATGCATATTTTTGACCCTGAAAAAATATTCATGATAATATATGGTAAGTTTTTAAAGCGATTTCCTGGTCAGAATTTCGTGCTGAATTTTCTGTGAATATTTCATGTATTTTGGGATATGTGAGTTCCGGTCGGTTCCATGTTAGTTTGTTTGCTTAATGCTGAAAAGGTGACACGAGTTTACCGACGTGTACCAGCCCCGATCGTACACGCTGCATCTGCTGTGTCTTATCTGTACAAGCAATGTCATTTACGAAATTTTTACAGCCACTTCGGTATTCCTTGTGTATGTCCGAGTCTGTAACTGTTTGCTGTTTCTGTCTGTTTCCGTGATCGGGTGTTCGGGAAGGGGCGAGGGAGAGGAAAACTTTTCTAATTCTTCTAATTTTCTTACGCAACACCCTGTTATTTATGTCAAATTTAATGGGGCCATGACCCATGTGGGTATCCATGAAGAAATCATGGTCAAGATCGGTGATGATGATGTCCGGCCTGTCCTGGCATCTTACTGAGCCGGTCTCTTAATGAAACTGGCCGTTTGCCTCCCAGTAGATCCCTGCTCACACTTGTTCCTTCTAAATATTCATATTGGCCCTTGCACAAACGTCAACGCGTGCAATCCTAATGCTGCAATCGCCTCTCACTCATCATGATGAAAATCCCGAATCTCCCCTCCCCCACCCCGCCATCTCTTTGTAAACAGCGCACAATCTGTAGCGTAGTTGTGCGAATTTGAGCTCCGTTTCCTTGCTCTGCCGGGTGTTGTTTGAGTAACCGAAAGCCGCCTCTTCCTCTCCTTCCTCACGGCCCCGCTTTCGCGTTTGCGCGCTGACTCACACAGTTACTTTTGCATGATAGCGATTTCAGTTAGGATTTTCATTTTTGGGCTGTTTTTGTTGTTGTTTTCAGGCATGCTTGCTTATCAGCTAATTTGCGCACCCGATACATGCTCGAAAATAATTTAACTGCACACAAACGGAAATCCTAATTTCATAAATCTCTTCCTTTTCTGAAATATTCTTCAGTGCGACGTTATCATTCCTTTGAATTCTGCCATCAAGAATTGTTCTCAGTAAATTTCCATTTCAAGATCAAGGGCTAGCCATGACTCAGCTGAAAGAAGACGAACCATCTCCAGGTTTGTGCCTACATCAGATGTTCCAGTGGCCAAGATTGAGACTGATGTTTCTGCAGAATCTGACATTCAAAAAGTGATCTAATTTCAGAATGATCTGTGCTTTCAATACTTTTTTACTCAAATGATGATAAAAACGGCCTTGAAATATTTAAAATACAATGAAAGAAATGATGAAATGCCACACAAAACAATCATTCCATTTTATAATTAAATTATGATTTTATCAGAAGAGGAAGTTCCTCTGATGACGTTTCCATGGAGGAAGAAGAAGAGAGGCATCGATGAGAAGGAAAAGTGAGTCAAAAGGAGGTGAAAATAGTCTCATTTCTCCACTCTTTCATTCAAACGGGCAATAGGAAGAATGTTCATCTTCCTGATGAGAATCAATAGTATTTGCGCGGAAGACTTTTGATAGTGTGGGAATTCTGGACACATAATTGGTTCTCAACGGGAACGCTATCACCAGAATGGGATCATCGGACATAGTGCTTTCAAACGTCAATCTATCCTTGTTCGTATCATTCTTGATCTTTGTATCATGTAATATTCTTCGCTTCGAATTAGAAGAGCGATGATGGGAATAAGTCATTTTTTCAGGAAAGAAGACAAGAAGAAAGTGTCGTTTATCCAATTGGTAAGAGTAACATTTTTCCTTATACATCCTTTACTCCACTAAAAAGTTTCTTATTTCATCTGGATTATCAGTGACTCAAAATCGATTAATTATCATCATTAAGTGTTTTGCAGTTCCGATACGCGCAAAAATTAGACGTACTTCTGCTGGTTATCGGAGGATCGCTGGCTATAATCACGGGTGAGACTGCACCATGGATCTCCTTTCTTACTTGTCCCTGACGACCTCATAACTACTTCTTCCCTTGCTCTGTACCCCCCCCCCCTCTCGCATCTAATCTGTTATGCTCCGTCTCGACTAGAAATCTGTCATCTTTTTAGGATGATACTGGGTGAATTGCAATTTTAGAGAAGAACGAGAGATATAGGAGGTGTTTTCAGGTCTCGGGATGCCTTTCCTTTCCATCGTCATGGGCACAGTCACTCAGACGTTCATTGATGCGACCATGAATCTGATGAGTGAGTATGTTAGACGGATCGCAAGATCGTTTAATGATCAGAACGTCGTTGGTTCGATTCCAGCCACCCTATTTTGTCGAGCCTCTAACATGGACATGTCGAACAAGAGAAGGAATGGGTCCATCGAATAAGAAAAATGAAAATCGAACACACATTCCCAAAAAATCGACTATTATCAATAAATAAACCTGAACTTTTGAGATGCTACCTCCGACGTGGAAACCCAAGCTGCACTCGACCAATTCTCCTCATCCGTCATTCAGGTTGGCGCCAACTTCAAATCGATCGATAACCAATCGATTCTTGTAGAGTTGCATTGTGTACGTCATCATCGGAGCGTGCATCTTCGTATGCTCTTCTGTACAGGTACAGTAATTCATTCGTTTCCGAATACCTTTTCTGAGGATTCCTCTCCCTGCTACCTAGCCACCTACCACCTAGCGTAGTCGTCTCTTGACGACTATAAAATCGTTTGACGTGGCTGCACCTGCTTCTTACCTTTTACCCTACCTCTCCCCACCGGTTACGCTTCACTATGGCTGGGAAGAAATGTGTTTACTCTTTGCATGCAGGTCTCGTGCTGCCTCACCGTGGGAGAGAGGATGACGGACAAGTTGAGGAGGGCGTTCGTGCAGGCTGTCCTCAGACAAGACGTGGCATGGTTCGACCAGTCTCACTCTAGCACACTCGCATCAAAACTATTCGAGTGAGTGTTGAAGATGGGATTGGAATAGATGCTGGCAAAAATTTGACAAACAATTTTTTGTTCAATTTTTGGGAGAAATATTAGGCTGATGCAAAAGTTTCTGACTATTTTCATGTTCAGACATAATGACCTCTCCCGTTCTTCGAAATCGTTCAATCAACTAATGGTTGTCGGCGGTTGATGTGGCCTTGGGAACACCATATTGCTATCGTTGGGACAGTTCGATCAATAGGGATAGGACTGTTCACACCATAAATCTACAAAGGTCGCAATTAATCTGAATTTTGAATTGATTATAATTCCAGTGAGAACCATGATATCAGCTAACTAATTCATAGTCTTAAAGGACAACTAATGGGCATTCTAAATTACCTAGTACAACAGTTCTGGTATCGAACGTCCACTAGAAAATGCCTCACAAGGACAGATATCCACCAGTTGTAATTTTGCGAATATGCATTTTCCGGGGTTTTACAAGTGCGGATCGAATAATAAAGAAAAGTTGTTGCACATTCCGAATTACCCTTCCATACTAGTATACAGTTAAATTTAGGAACGCATTCATCCACCTGTTCAGGAATACGGTGCTTCGAAATTGGGATGAAGAGAATCGAATGCCGAACACGACACTTTCTACAATTTCCTTTCACTCACATACGTGGCAGACCTGTTTTTTCAACATTATTTGAACAAGCAACTCTTACCCTATCACTGATATAATGGGCTAATTCGGTAGGACACAGATCCTCAAGGGGCAGGGTT
Source organism: Pristionchus mayeri (assembly GCA_036245805.1). Classification (NCBI taxonomy): domain Eukaryota; kingdom Metazoa; phylum Nematoda; class Chromadorea; order Rhabditida; family Neodiplogasteridae; genus Pristionchus; species Pristionchus mayeri. The sequence goes on along the minus strand of BTRK01000004.1, from coordinate 10,868,840 downwards.
CAATCGAAAACACTAAAAATATACTATTTTTGCGCGATTTGATGTGGACGTGATTTTCTCAGGCACACTATGAGCTATATTGGTTAAAAACATATTATTGTAGTCTACTAACAAGTCCTTAACTACAACCATGAAGGAATGTCAGACAGTCAAAATACACCGGAAGAATCTACGAAAATTGAATAGTCAGAAACTTTTGCATCAACCTAATACAACTCTATGAACATTCATCCGTAGCTCCTGTGAATCGAGAAAGAACACCGTATCAAGCCTACAATGCGTACTTACAGTAATCTCGAGAGGGTTCGGGAGGGAACGGGAGACAAAGTGGCTCTTCTCGTTGAACACACTGCACAATTCCTGGGAGGATTCATCATTGCTTTCTTTTATGATTGGAGGTGACAGAGAGGGTGAGAGGAGGAGGGGTAGAAAGGGAGAGACGCATTTTAGATTGACTCTCATCATGATGTCGCTCTCTCCCTGTATGATCATATGCGGAGCCTTCATTACCAAGGTAACGAGACGAAGAATGCAGAAAAGGATTGGAGCTTTCTCTGAGAGAACCGACCATAGGCCGTACAGCGAAAAATAAAGTTCTGATTTTAAGATGCCCCTAAGGGTAACTTTTCACGTAGAGTTCGAAAATCAACCTTAGAAAGCCGTATCGCTTACCCCTCATTTCGTGTGTTGCGCCTCAACGGCGAGGTCAGTTTTTGTAAATCGTGAACGGCTCATCCAAACCCCATATATTTATGGTAATTCTGAAAGATCTCGACGAGATAAACATTTTTACTATTGGAAGTGAAAAGCAAACTCATCTGTGAAAAAAGTTGTGGCCCTTTGAAATTTCAAAATGTGTGAACTGAAAATTGTTCCTCTAGGTGTGTAATTCAAATTATGATTATTAGATTCCTCGTGAAAAGTTACCCCAGGAATCAACTTTTCGTGAAAAAATTCGTGTCTCAGAGGGGTCTCCTGAATCTCAGAAGAAGAAATGTAGTGATTTTTTTGCAAATATGACGATTTTTAAGACGAGCCACAGTGAACTCCGATTAAGTCTAGCCAGTTTATAGCTGCACTATGGTAGGGCAAAAATATAACGCATAATAAACGGTGATTATCTCAATTCGAAAAAAAGGGATTATCTTTTTCTCGATTTTTCTCATGTTTGGACACATGCTACTTTTCCTTTACGATCCGAATTCCCAAAGTTCTGGGCAAATCTAGTAGAACGGACCAACATATATCAGAAAAGTTTGAGCATAGGGCCCTCACCAATCGGGAAAGTAGGTATTTTTTTTCTTGAATGTGCAAGATTGTGAGTGTCGGGAAAGAAGGAAAACACATTTTGAGCGTCCTTTTGTGAGAATTGATTAGATTTTACTTGTATATACCTTCCTTCAACTAAATTACTCAAGCTCTATGCAATACAGCGGTTAATAAACAGTTTTTGAAAGAAAATCAATTTTCAGGTGTCTAAAAAGTCATTTTTATTATATTGAAGAGATGCACCATTTTGCAAGTGTATTATAGTTGAACTAAGTTGAAGAAGTTGAATAATGTACAAAATTATCCGAAAGCCCTCGTAACTTCGATATTATCATGTGAAACATATTTTTTACAAGCGCGACATTGCATATTCAAGGAAAAATATACCTACCTTCCGGATTGGTGAGGACCCTATGCTCAAACTTTTCTGATACATCTTGGTCCGTTCTACTAGATTTGCCAAAAACATTCGGAATTCGGATCGTAAAGGAAAAGTAGTGCAGTGATAGGCGCTTCCTAGAATCTCCCCAGAGTTCGCAAACTCGAGAAACTAGCAAGGCAGATCACCAGCAGAACTTGTAAACTTCACAAGTTACTAACAGCAATTCCCCAATCGGGCATAGGCTTCCGCCGACCCAATGAAATGCTGCCCGCAACCAGCGAGGTAAACGACACCAGTCTACACTAGACCGTCTTAACGGAATTCCCTTCTGGATTTTCCGTGCGTGATTCCCTTCTGGATTTCACGACTTCCAGAGATTCCCTTATGGATTTCTCTGGTCACAACAAGAGTAGAAAAGGAAAGAGAAGACACAAGAATGGAAGAGAAGCGAAAGGAACAAGACGACTGCCGAACGACGATAAGTGGAGAGTTATCCTCCACAATAGGCGCACTCTCCCACTAATAAACTCAAGTAAGACGAGGAGAATTAATTAATATTATTTACTACTGAAATCACTCAACAAAACAATAAAAACAACGACCTATCAAGACAGAGGACAAGAGAGCGACTAATTTAGGTAAGTGCAAGAATTGACAAAATTGAAGACGCATACTTGGTGTGCGCACAAGAAAGTTCTAGGTGACGCGGCCATTCAAATATGAATTGACCAGTGTGATACAGTAATAACATTGGATTGATTGCTTACTAACTTATGATATTTAATTATTATATTGATTATTTAATTAATTACTAATTGCAGGGAATTAAATAACATAAATTCACAGGAGAAATGACATCATTGGGGCATTTCCTCTACAGTAGCATGTGTCTAAACATGAGAAAAATCGAGAAAAAGATAATCGATTTTTTCGAATTGAGATAATCTCCTTTTTTTGTGCGTTATATTTTTGCCCTACCATAGTGCAGCTATAAACTGGCTAGACTTAATCGGATTTCACTGTGGCTCGTCTTAAAAATCGTCATATTTGCAAAAAAATCACTACATTTCTTCTTCTGAGATTCAGGAGACCCCTCTGAGACACGAATTTTTTCACGAAAAGTTGATTCCTAGGGTAACTTTTCACGAGGAATCTAATAATCATAATTAGAATTACACACCTAGAGGAACAATTTTCAGTTCACACATTTTGAAATTTCAAAGGGCCACAACTTTTTTCACAGATGAGCTGGCTTTTCACTTCCAGTAGTAAAAATGCTTACCTCGTCGAGATCTTTCAGAATTACCATAATGTATGGGGTTTGGATGTGCCGTTCATGATTCACAAAAACTGACCACGCCGTTGAGGCGCAACACACGAAATGAGGGGTAAGCGATACGGCTTTCTAAGGTCGATTTTCGAACTCTACGTGAAAAGTTACCCCTAGGAGCATCTTAAAATCAGAGCTTTATCTTTCGCTGTACGGCTTATAGATGATATTTAGACACTGCAAGCTCCGCCCACTCGGCTCTGACACTTTCCCCCTCGAAAGCGAGATCAGGGGGACACAGGCTTCATTCGAAGCCAAATCACTAGCTCAAAAATGAATATGGAAGTTCTTTTCATCCTCTATCGAATGAGCCTCCGTGACCCTGGAAAATCCATCTCTAAGGAGGTCAGCATACAAGTTTTATAGAGCGACTTAGCCTAGAAAACTATAAAATTCGTATTCTGACCTACTGAGAAAAGGATTTTCCAGGGTCACGGAGGCTCATTCGAAAGAGGATGAAAAAAGCTTCCAAATTCACTTTTGAACGAATGATTTGGTTGCGAACTCATCATGTGTCTCTTCGATTTCGAAATACGCATGGCTCGTGACTCTCTCCGCTTACTCTCCTCCCTCTCCCTCCCCTCCCTCCACCCGTCTCTCACCCGGCGTGACTAGAGAGCGCCCTGCCTACGTGAAAGCTCGCTTTCTTTCCCTGTAGGGTTCGGCGAAGCTCTACCCGATCGTTTCGAGAATTGAAAAGACAATGGAGGGATAGGCTCCGCCCCTCTTTCTCTCGTCACGCTTTCTGGACCTTTCACGTTATGCTCGATTCACCCACATTTTGACCCATATCTTGACTCAAACATTAGATATCGACCTAATTCAAAAAGTATGATCCTATTCAGTCCCATAGGGACACATTAACCCCAGAAACAGGCCTGTGTGATGATTTCTGTCAACCACCTTGCGGTCCCTATTGATATTGCTCGGTTCTCTCAGATAGTCACTCTTATGTCCTCAGCACGCATCCATGGTTCCTTTGTCAAGTTCCTAACCGTAATTAGAAAAATTAACATCATGGTGGATGAGAACGGAAGGCGGAAACGAGTAGGAATGTAGGAAAGATCAAAGATCACTTCAGTTGATGGCCACAGCTACGTCAGAAGAGGCGGAGAAGTACGCGGTAGCGGGAGGAATAGCTGAGGAGGTTCTCTCCGCTGTCCGCACTGTCCACGCATTCAACGCCCAGCACCATGAAGTGGCAAGGTAACGATTTCACATTTTGCACTGCGAAGAGATCACGAAGCCCTTCCTGTGAGTCTGGTAAAATCGAGTAGAAAAAATGGGGTCGAGAGAAAGAGAGAACCTAATACTGATCTTTGATCTCTGACCTGCAGATACGAGAAGGCTCTCGAAGCAGGCAAAGCGGACGGCATCAGGAAGTCACTCGTCGTGGGAGCGGGTGAGTGAAAATTGCGAAAGATGGATGGGCGATACATCCCATCATTCTCTTATATTCTCATCAGTGTATGAGAATATGAACTCATCGCGGTTCTCATCGCTTGTCTGTTGAATATTGGGAAGAAATATGATAGCATCCTTCCCTAGGGTTTTCACAATATTTTTCCACATAATCTGCGAAAGTACTATAAATACTCAGGCCTCGCGTGCACCTTCCTCATCATCTTCGCTTCTTACTGTCTCGCCTTCTGGGTGGGAACGGACTACGTTTACTGGGGGATGATGGATGGAGGAACCGTGATGACTGTGAGTCGACTGTAGGGTGAATGAGAACTTTCTGATTGGAACCATCCGGATGAGTACCCTTCTCCAGTAGACTCATCGTCACTGATGCCTTCATAGTGAAGAAGTGTCCTCATTCTCATTCGGTTCTCATTCGACGCTTTACTCCTCCTCCAACCATCCTCCCTCTTGCAGGTCTTCTTCGCTGTGATGATGGGTTCGATGGCGCTTGGCTCCGCTGGTCCCCAGTACGCAGTCATCGGCGCTGCCCAAGGAGCTGCATCGCCTCTGCACGAGATCATTGATAGGGTACGAAAAAGTGAAAAACATGAGCGTGGCTTCGCAACAAATCCTTTCTTCGGCCCAAGCGGTGAGAGAGTGCGCAGAACTAAATGGACCATTTCTTGCTGGGGCTTCACTTCAGAAAAGAAAGGCGATGAAATCTTCGAGATGGAGTGAATAGTGGTAGTCTCAGGTGCTCCATTTGTTGCAGGTTCCTGAGATCGATGCGTATTCGAAGGAGGGAATAGCTCCCCCTTCAACTGAGGGGCACATCGTGTTCGAGGATGTACGATTCTCGTACCCGAATCGACCAGAAGTCGAGATACTCAAGGTGATCATCTAACAATTAATATCTTCTATTATAAATTTGTTTACATTATTTCTTCAAAGTTATAATCAATTTGCATATATCTCGTGGATGATATTGAGTTAAAATGCCATGATATTCATCATGAAGAATCACCATTCCTCTCTTCATTGTCGTTCGTTACATATTCTTCCCGAATCCAGAATGGTGAAATTGTCTGGCGAATAAACATGCTATGCGCTTTGTTGCTTCTCAAACTCAGAAATTTCTCTTCAGGGTATTTCACTCGAGTGCAAGCCAGGTCAGACGATCGCATTCGTCGGATCATCTGGATGCGGAAAGAGCACATCCATCTCGCTCATGCTCAGATACTACGATCCCACACATGGAAAAGTGACCAATTGCACATTTCGAATTTTGAATTAGGCGTAATTCACAGATGCGGTCCGCTATGCGATATTGGTCTGGGAGTTGGGACTAGATACATTTAGAAACCTTCACTTGCAAAAAACGTTTATATTGTGAGAAGAGTGATTGAGTACATTCAGATTTTGTTGGACGGCAATAATCTGAAAAATTTCAACATCAAATACCTCAGAAATACGATCGGAGTCGTCTCGCAGGTATTCCTTCTACCGTATTCCCCTGATCACCCTGATCCTTCTACCGTATCCTTCTCCCGATCTTTCTTCTTCTCAGGAGCCAATTCTCTTCGACACGACCATCGAGGAAAACATCAAATTCGGCAATCCCGAAGTGACTAAGTACGAGATGTACGATGCGCTCAAGAAGGCGAACGCGTACGAATTCGTGCAAGCTCTGCCTGAGGTTTGCCCCTCTTCTACCGTAACCTCTCCTTTTTTCTACCGTAACCTTCTCCTGATCCTTCTTCTTCGTAGGAGCATCTGCCTGAGATTTGGCTCTCCCTCTTAACCTTCTCCATTTGTGGTCTCTGAAACCTCTCTCAATGGTTTAGAGAATGAGTTGGGAAATCGTAGTACTGTCATATTTAAATTCTCATGGATATCCTCTGTACGATTAGCTAACACAGGGAGATACTAGCATAATACATTGTCTGGGCTATATAAAAAATAAATAATAACAGGGGGTGAAAACTCTGGTTGGCTCACGCGGAACGCAGTTGTCGGGAGGGCAGAAGCAGCGAATCGCCATTGCGAGAGCACTCGTGAGGTGAGGAGGAAAGGGGCACTAGGTCGGATGAGAACTATGACGTCATGTCGCCTTTCGATATAACAAAGGCGGTATGACGTTATAGTTCTCATCCGACCTAATGCCAAGAGAGGGGAAGGGAAGGGTGATCTTTGATCTCCGCAGGAATCCGAAGATCCTCCTTCTGGACGAGGCAACTTCGGCCCTGGATGCACACAGCGAGAGAGTAGTGCAGCAGGCACTCGAGAATGTAAGAGAAGGATACGGTAGGAGGATAGGAAGGAGTACGGCAGATGGGGGCAATCCTTACACTAGCCCTTATGGAAAATCGAAATGGTCGAGCCCCACAATTTTAGAGAGAGAGATAGAGAGAATTAGGGAACTGACGAGATTGGTAAAAGAATTTCTGAGCATGTGTCTATGAGTTTGTTACCGTCAGGCAACTCGTGGTCGCACGACTTTCATCATCGCCCATCGTCTCTCCACTATCAGAAACGCAGACACCATCCTCGTATTCAAGGACGGAGTCGTGAGTTGACTGGTCTTTGATCTCCCTTCCTCGATGATCTTTGATCTCGCTTCCTCGCTGACCGTTGATCTCCCAGATAGTCGAGAAGGGCCGTCACGACGATTTACTGAAGGCAGGCGGGCACTATCATGCGCTCGTCAATGCTCAAGTGTTCACGGATATCGAAGGTGAGAGTGCTCTTTGATCTCCCGTGAATGCCAATTATTCCAGACAAGCAAGACACGGCCCGTACGCAGCATGCAGGACAAATCTCGTCCCGTCGCCACTCCTATGCACGAACCCTCCGCAGAACAATCTCAACTGATAGCAATCATCCTCAGCGTCCCCATCTCCCCTTGGTGCCCACCACCCCTAAGACACCCATAGAAGAATCTGTCGTGGCAGTGGAAGAAAAGGAGAAAGACCTGGACAGGCTCAAGAAGGGTTAGTTGCAGAATGGGCTTGACGAGGAAAATAGTTTACTCTAAAAACTTCAGTACGATGGTCCCAGGAGCTGGACTTTCGGGACTTTCGCAAAGTCTATCACATAATTATGATTGAATCCGTTTGGAATCTAAATTGAAAAGGATCCGTCAACAATATGCTTATTTTCGCGAATAATTCGCGAACAGTATATTGCGCAATTGACCATCCCTTTTCACGCAAGAATTCTGTATCAATTTCCGAAAATATCCGACTTCAGAACTGGATGCGGAGGGAATCCAACGAGTGTCGCTATTCGGCATTCTCAAGTTCGCCAGACAAGGTACGATAGATCAATACTGTCCCTTGATTTTGACAAATTCGAATCGATGTTAATCTGCCTCGTAGAGAGCGAACTTAGGGCAATTGCCGTCTCATTTCCCGTACTTCCCCACCTCTCGACTGGCTTAGTTTGTATAGAGACCGCGAGGCGACCGACCGAAGTGCTCATTTAGAATCTTTTGTGAGGCTACTGTGTCCCTCACACCCCAAGTAAGATCGTACTTCTAGCAGTTTGTCGGTATCATAAATTTGACATTCTGAATGTATGGATGATTACCAGCAATCGGAACACTATTGTCTCACGGAAACTGATTTCAGGGTGAACTGATGAAATGGCAAAATTTTGTTAGAGAAGGACACTGTCAAAATTTGAACATAGGATTTGCCGGAAAACCCTTTTTTCTTAAAAAAAGTTAAAAACTTGACAAAATATCATTTTCACAACTCATCGGCGCATCGAATTCAGAATGGCCCTTCATCTTCATCGCCTTCGTCGCATCGGGAATCCAGGGAATCGTCATGCCCCTCTTCTCCATCTTCTTCGCCGACGTCATAAATGTGAGTGGAGCAGCGAAATTGTTTGTGACTCAATAAATAATCCAATAAATGCGCTGATTTCACTCGATTCTATACTTACTTGCGTTTTATCGATCACTCTAAAGGAAGTTTGACGTCGCCTCCTCCCAATTCTAGGAGTTTTCACATTTACTTTTTCATCAATCATATCGATTTCTCCACGACTATCCGTATAGAAACGATACCATCGCCTTATTCTTCTGTACAGTATCCTTTCTTTAGAAAGGGGTGCAAACTGATGAGAGAATGACTCGAACTAAGACTCTTTGAACTCGTTAAACTCAGCTCCGCAGGTGTTTTCTCTAGTGGAGAGTGATCCCGAGAGGATGCGATCGGATGGCCACACGATCGCGCTGATCTTCCTCGCTCTCGGAGCATTCAACGCGCTCACGATGATGACTTCGGTGAGGAGAAATACAATTTGTAGCGCAAATGAAACAAATCAGATACTAATTGAAAATATCTGAATGGGGGGAACCTATAGGCAACCGAAGACATTTATGTCTTCGGTTGCCTAGAGGTTGTCTTCTTTTGCCTAGATTATAATCACATCATAATTTTTGCAGTCTTTCTTCTTCGGTCTAACATCTGAGCGACTGACGATGCGACTGAGACTCGGCGTCTTCAAGAACATTCTCTCTATGCAGGTACCTTCCATGCTTTTGAATCTCAGATAGCTGAGCACTTGCTGGTAGCGCGCGATCATTGACTACTAGCCCGGCTACTACTGGTTGTACTCAATACCTCAAGTATTCCCCATAGATTTCGTACATGGACGAGCCTTCGCACGCTCCGGGCAAACTGTGCACTCGATTGGCCACTGACGCGCCCATGGTTAAAGTGGTGAGTGAAGGAGGAGTAAAATTAGCAGATTTTAGTTAACTGTTCTATCACAATTTACATTACTTATTGAGTAGAGATCTCGAACCGGTGCCTCGCTTTCTTCATTCGCGAAATACTGTTTCGCCAGTGAACCAGAGAGTTTGCAAAGCGAAGATACAGCGACGACCCGAATGCCGATTAATCGTCTGCCTCTCTTAATTTTGCGTGCTCTCTCGCTCTCTCCTACCGTCGAAAGTTTTTGTAAAATGAAGAAAGTCCATTGCTCCGAATTCCGAACTTTGAGGCACTCGACTACCGTCTGGGCGAGGTGGTCGGCGCGGTGGTGGGCATTAGCTTCGGACTCGGCATTGCCTTCGTCTACGGATGGCAGATGGCACTACTCATGGTACACGCATATTCATACTGGTGGTCACAAAGACCTTACTGGCTGAGAACTCTCAAAGGGGATAGGATTGGGATATTCTTGCTCAGTGAGCCGTTAGGACACGGTGCCCTATCTGTGGCTTCTTGTTTGAATGAAACGTAAAAACTGCTTTATATATTGGAGAAAGCAAAAAAGTAGGCAAAAGAGAGGTAGCTCGTCATCTTTGGTGTGATCATCGATAAGAGACCAAAGACCAAAGACCAAAGACCAAAGACCAAAGACCAACCACTCGACTCCATTCAGATCTGTATCTTTCCTCTAACGGTAGTGGGCCAGGAGCTGCAGATAATGTACATCAAGAAAAGAGCTACTGAAGATAATGCTAATATGGAAACTGCTGGCAAGGCAAGTACCACTGTTCATTTACCGTTTATTTCAATCTTGCTGGCGAAGAGCATTTCAATCGGTGTTAAATCAATTAAAATGTTCCACGAGTTACTGCATCACAGCACCGATTGCATTACTGTAGCTGATCTTTGATCTCTTCAGATCGCAACAGAGGCCATGGAGAACGTGCGAACCGTACATGCTCTTACTCTCGAACCGAACGTTGTCCAGAGGTCGCCTTTTCCGATTGAACTTCCTAAACAATCTCTCTCTTCTTCAGATTCAATTCATTCCTCGACGGTCCTCTCAAAACGGCGACTAGGAAGGCTCTGATGCAGGTATGAGGCAAATGAGGGGAATCACTGGTGACTCGTCATTTCAATTTCAATTTTTTATCCGCCATGTGATAAGACCGGGTAGCAGAGGGAAATCTTTCTGAGATTTTTGGCAAATATCCGATGTATTGGGGTGTCGGCAATCGGCACTCGCATGAGAACCCACCGGATGAGAGCCAAAATTCGGTCCACTCGCCAATGTTTTCGCAGAATCATTTCTGTCAGTGCACGAACGTATTCTGAAAATCCCGGAGAAGGATCCTATTTTTGGTTCTCATACGGTAGGTTCTCATCCTAGTGCCCGGTCATCACTTGCTTTCTTCCAGGGAATCTCCTACGGTATCTCCTCGTCTATCTTCTACTTCGTCTACGCGGCTGCCTTTCGATTCGGATTATGGCTCATCGTCAAAGAGTACTCCACGCCCATGGATGTGCTCAAGTGAGACCTGTAGTTTTACCCCTCTCTCTCGCCATCCTCCATTCGACCTCTCGATGATAGTAGATGAGACTAGGAGCAATCTTTGCCCTACTCATTCAACATCTTGACATCCAATCAATATCAGGGTGCTCTTCGCCATCTCGTTCACTGCTGATTCTGCTGGCATGGCCTCTGCCTACTTCCCTGAATACGTGAAAGCGACGTTTGCAGCTGGTAAGCACTAGAGTGCGAAATAGGGGTAGTCGTCTCGCCTTTCTGCTTATTCATTCTGAATATGTAAATGAAGGAAACGTATAACGTTTCTAATTCCAAATGGAGAACTCGGTCACTCCTTTTAGCCCTCCTCGAGTGTGTCATTTTCGGAACCCTACTTGATACATGCACACCAGCTATTCAATTTTGCCCGGGAAAAGTTTATCCGGAAGTTCTTTGATTGTTTGCAATACTCATAACTTGGTGGACAGCTCCATGCCCTGGCGTTACGACCTTTGCCAATCTTCGTATCATCTTTGCGATTGTGTTTCGATAAGTTTGCGAGCAAGCGAGAATGGTCAACAAATGCGCGAATCCATGCAGGCTCATGACGTTATTAGATAGAACGGATATAATTGAGGCTGAAATGAGGGGAACGTGGCTAAGAATAACACATTGTCTGTAAATTATCAGGGTAACCACTGGTCATTGCCGGGCGGCTCATGAGCTATTAGGGGTCGTCCGTTTTCCGGGCAGATGTCTTATGGAAAAAAATATATTCGGAATACAACATGCCATTTCTATTTATAGCCGCTCTTTCGTTTCCCACTACAATCGTGTAGAGATGTAAAGAGAGCAAGCACAGTGCGAAAAAGAACACGCTTGGCACAGCACCCTGAGATTGGTTATTCGTGATTTTGGAGTTAAATTTGTATTTCTGCAGAAACCCAGAAGGTGCTAATAATAAGGATAACGTAGAAACTACTAAATTTCGTAGGCTTAGGCCCATGTAAATATCTAGTTATAGTTATCACAATATAAAAGCCTCTCAGTAGTGGTATCGGAACCCCAAAAAGAACTCAGTTATTTCGCGTAATAAAGATAAATTAGTGTCACCTGCATCACTAGGGAGTTCACAGCACTTTTTTGATACCTGAATTCCATTTCTTGTTTTTTCGAACTGCAAAATGTGATTCAAATCTTACCGCTTAGTCGCTTTACTAAGGTGCCCCATTGACTCGAGTCCATTGATGTTGCGAATGAGTTGATAGATAATAATTAATATCATGATTAAGAACAACGTTGCTGACGAAATTACAACTCAAAAATGACATTTGCTAAAGAAGAAAAAATGATAGAACATGATACTAACAGGCTAGAGCGGGATAATTGACTCTATCATTGCAAATAACGATAAACGTCGGCTTTCGCGTCACCCATGAGCTGAATGGAGATATTTCCTGAATTGGTTTCGCAATCATCATTATACAAATATTAAACTTTTTGGGCAGGCTGAATTTGATAAAATAAAGTGAATTGTGCAAATGATGACGATCATGAAAACTTGAACCGCGCCGAGGAAAACAACATACTTCCATCAAAGGAAAAATACTTGTCATGAGGTAACAGTTTCTACAAACAATGATCTGATATTGTTTGCGATATTTCTTTACGTTTCGTCGATAGTAGACACACGAGAAATATGAAGAAACGATGCCAAAGACGCACGACATTTGCATCACTTGAATCAATTATTTTTAATTTTCTGGAATCAGTGATTAACATAATTGAATGTCGTAAAGTTAAAATGCTAAACTTCGCTAATATGATGTTCAATGTACTAAGAGCCGCAACAAAATATTAGCTATTTATTGATTAACCCTAAATTTTCCATTTTCTCTCTAACTGTTCACAACATAAATTGACTAATTGTAAGCAAAACATAGAATTCGTTAAATCCTTTTTTGGTGTTTGATAAATGGAGTAATATAGGACGATACCAAAAATAAGCGGAATTTTTTATTCTCTTACGATACTCACCGAAAACGTTGCGAAATCGAAAATTTGCGCGAGTGCGGACTCGGAATACAAGAGTCCGCAATTATATTGCGCGATAGGAACATAGGCGATCACTACTGCATCAGCCATGGTGGAACTCAACTGAACGTGATTATAGAAACGTTGCAAAGGATTTTAATTTACTTGCAAGAAAAATAGATATTTGCGATATGATTTAGCTCTGACATCAGAGTCGATCACGATGATAATGTAAACAAAAACATTTACAACGAGACATATTGGACCTGAAAACTTAGTTGCGTAAGAAGGTGAGGTTTAAAAAACTCGCCACAAATAAGATGTGCCAATGCTTCCGCTGATAGAAAGCCGGCATTCAACTCGGTCGAATTCATCACGGAATAGGAGATCTTAGAGATTTCCCAGTTGCCTACTCAGCGCTAGTAGAAAGCAATCATAACAATTGATTGCACCTGCCGAAATTTCATCTGTCCGCTAATTAGTACGTGCAGGAAGGAAGACTTAGAGGCACCGAAACACGTTTTTTCGACATGTTAAGCGGAGCTAGAGTGTATCAAGAGAACACATCTCCAAATTTACTGCAATTGTGAATGGCCAATCGAACCATCTCAGGCCTCATCTTTCGAATGTTGGGACAACAGACTGAGATCGATGGAATGAGTGATGAAGGAGGAGCAAAGGGAGTGAGTCAAACATTTCTTTTTTACTCGTTTCTATAGTATATTTTTTGATGGAATACCCAGTGAGGCACACTTTTTCTAAATCGTATTGTACGCACGAAAGCTCGTTTTCCTCATACCAAATACGACTGATGAGCATTGTGTGAGAGTATTCGCAGGATCTTCGAGGCGACATCATTCTGAAGGCAGTTCACTTCGAGTACGAGCAGAGGAAGGGAATCAAAGTAGTTTACTCAACCAGCGATCTTTAATTTGATTGATCTTGGCTAAGGTCTATATTGGAAAGTTTGTCAACTGTTTCGTTACTTTGACCAAGTCCAATGATTGAAGAATATCGCAGATTCTCGACGGTCTCGATCTTCGAGTGGAAGCAGGCCAGACTGTCGCTCTTGTCGGGCCATCCGGATGCGGAAAGAGTACGGTTGTATCACTGCTCGAGCGATTCTACGAACCTTCTTCCGGAGATCTGGTAAGTGGTCATTGGGATAATCGCCTCTCCATTGTCGTAATTTTCTCACATTCAGCCAGACTAGAGAAGTGACGTACGATTACCCGAGCTTTGCACTCTAGAGTGGAAGTGAATCACTTCTATCGATCATTAAGATCGTCGACGGGCTTCCGCTTAGCCAACGAAATCTGCGAAATGTCCGCAACCAAATTGCGATCGTGAATCAGGAACCAACACTATTCGACATGACAATACGGTGGCCTGAAAATCGACCGATCGATAACTGACTTAATTTTTCCAGTGAGAACATTGCCTACGGCGTGCAACTCTCAGAGGAGGAGATCTTCAACGCAGCTAAGATGGCCAACGCCCACAACTTCATCACTGCCATGCCTGAAGTGAGTGCGTGGTGTGGGCGACGAATGGGAATTCGTACACTGACTGTCCATGAAAGAAGCCGCGTTTTTTGCGTAATTCTAAGAGTATTCGTAATCCCAAGAGATTGTGTTGATGGAATATTTCTCTTTCTCTGCACTCTCGCCTTTCTCTCTTGCAGGGTTACGCAACCCGCGTCGGAGAGAAGGGAGCCCAGTTGTCTGGAGGGCAGAAACAGAGAATCGCCATTGCGAGAGCACTCGCGAGGTGAGAAGAAGAGGAGAGGGGGAAGGAGTGATCTTTGATCTTCTTAGAAATCCTCGCATTCTTCTTCTGGACGAGGCCACTTCTGCCCTTGACATGGAGAGTGAGAAGGTGAGTGAGCGAGTACTAGTCCAGTAAAAAGTGAACCACTTTTCATTACTCGCATCTCGAATGATAAACCAGTATCTATGAGCTCGTGATAAATGAAGACCATGAACTTCCGTTGAAAATAAAATCACAATAAAGATCAAAGATCATTCGCTCTCCAGATCGTGCAAGATGCTCTGGACGAGGCATCGACTGGAAGGACGTGCATTGTAATCGCCCATCGACTGGCGACCGTCGTCGGTGCAGACAAAATCGTCGTCGTCAACGAGGGAAAAATCGTCGAGCGAGGTATGGTAGTCACCCCTCTCTCTATCGAATACTGATTTATTTTACAATAAAGTTGATCTAATAACAGTTCTCAAAGTAAGGTGGTTGATTCTCGGAAATAATTATTGTTTTGTTATCGAACAACGGATGGGAATAACTTGAAAAAATGAGGCTTGCTTTTCGATTCCAGGAACCCACAATGAACTACTGGAGAGGAAGGGAGTCTACTACAATATGAGTGCCAAACAATTGAGGAAAGTGAACTCAGTGGAGGATGAATAGGACACCAATTCTTCTTGTAGGCTACAGTATTTCTACAGTATTTTCAAAATTTTCAACTTTATTGTACAAACTTCTCAAAACTATTTGTTATGAAACTGTTCTGTTATCATCCCATTACCCTCTCGTACTAACTTTTGTTCCTTCATTGCAACACGTGGTTCAAAATTGATTATTTTTGTAACAGTAATAAATGTTTTTGCTTCGACATGGAGTTAGATGAATTAAGCATTGCTAAATGGACACTTGTAATATGGTGAGTGCCCTTTGCTCAATATCTCACATTCTTCATCGGCCTGAGATTGAGAGAGCTCGTGAAAACCCCAAAAATAAAGCGATTCTAATTCCAAGTGTATTTTTTAAATTACTGTAAGCAGCAATGAATATTGGTTTGTGAAGATACAAATTGATTTTGCGCACAACTTCTTAGCGCTATTGTTACTGCTTCAGACACTTATTACAAGGTTTCCGCATCTCTCACTCTCTCGCTCCTCCCGCCTCAACCACCTCCCTCTCCCCGTCCTCTGATTCAATGATGCGTATGTTCACGTGAACACGAGAGCGGAGAGGAGGTGACGAAGAGGAGAGAGGGGAGAGGGCAGGGCTAGCGGCAGGCCGTCAGTATTGGTCTCATACTCGCACGATGACGTGATCAAACCAAGGTGCGTCCGGATGGTAGACCTTGGTATTATTGGAACAAGTTCCAATAATAGTAAAATAAGGTCTGACGAATTCTAATCTCTACCCCTCTCAAAGGTCGTCTGAGAGTTTGAACATGAAACATTTTCTTTTGTTAGCTTCGAAAATATTGCGCTGAGTAGAATTGATGAAGGTGGTGGGGGGTGGCGATTGCATCGAGGCTATTTTAGGGATGGTGATTGCACTTTCTACGGGAAAAAGTGCGCAATAACAAGTGGGAAGAGGAGTGCACTCTCTAATCAAAATGTTCCCTTGGAGCAGCCATTCCCTCAATGATATCATATTAGTCAATTTTGTCTCCATTATTCTGCTACGTTTAGCAGCCAAAGATATTGTCATGTCTTTGTATCACTTTGTTGATCGATCATAACTAAAGACCATACGAAAGGATGGGGACCGTATATCGAGGTTTCCGACAAGTTCGAAGAAGGAAAACCGTGCTAGCGATTTGGATTTTCACACATTAGACGGAGGAGAAAATTTGTAAAACTTGAGATAAAAACGGTTTGAATTGACTGTTCTAGGGAAATAATGTGCGATGGCATTTCTTTAATGAGGAGACTGACTAAGCTAGAGCTAGAATGAGCACATGTTCTGCTATACCGAATTAATTATTTCGATGAGTTGAGCGAAACATGTTTATCAAACAAGTATTTCTGGAATAGTACGCATAGGTACAATTTTCCCATTGGGAAACTTCAGTGACAGATAAAATGCAGACCATGTTGAGAATTTCAACCCGTACAATATGAAGATTGGGTCACACAGTGACCAGTCAGATTCAGTAATGGTTAACAAATAGCAATATTCTAGTAATATCTTTCTACAGCAGGCACAATTCCTTGGGAAAGTGCGCCGAGGGAGTCCGCGAAGTAGTCGGGGACCATGTTGTGCTTGCCCAGTTCGTGATTCTCCCTCACATCCTCCAATTGATGACATCCAGAGAGAACGAGAAGAGTCTTCAGACTGTGGTCACGACCGAATTGAACGTCCGTGTTCGTTCTGAAATTGAGGTGATAATGATACTCTAGACTTGAGATTAGTGACCAAACTGCTGCTAGCCTAGCTCAACCAGCAGATTGAATGATGCACTTGACTACCGTATTCAATTGAAACCGTATCCGAATAAATGCCGTACCTGTCTCCGACCATCATCGTCCTTTCTGTATCGATTTTCCATCTCCTGCAGATGTATTCGAAAGCGGGCGAATTCGGTTTTCCCACAGTGATTGGATCACGACCAGAAGCAACGCGAACAGCAGCAACCAGGGGACCTGAACGGAAGGATTGGGTCTGAGTATCATCGACATCCGCATTTCATAGCTCAGTTTCGAAACGATAATACCGACAAATAAGACCGTTCGAAATCGATCAACCATAGATTCACAATCGGAAAATGTTCGCCTCCTAACCAGTTCGTATTTCCACTTGAGTTTGTGTTGATGGAGGTTAACAACAAAACGAGTAGGCTTACCTGCATCGGGAGTGACGATGTTCGGATTTGGCCCGGGGCATGTCTCGTCCTCGTTAGTTGCCACGAAGAGACAGTCGGGCTCTGAAACACCAATCGATAAATACGGTAGAGAGAAATTGTCGATTGAGATTGTTAGTAGATCGTACCCTGGAGGTAATTGGCTGCCTTCATCAGTTTGTGATAGTTGAAGTGCTTCTCATAGCCGACAACAACAGCTCCGACGTCCTCGGGCTGAAGTTTTAAATTTGCGGTAAAGTAAGTATGGGAAGGGTTTTCTGATTTTTAATTTCATGTTTTACAACGGTGCTTCGATATGAATGTGATCAGGAAATTTACTTGAATCTCGAGTTTGATGTCGAACATGAATGCGGATCCATCCGATTTGTCTTCGGGTTCGGGTCCAAATCCGAAATATTCGATGCCGACCTCATCCAATTCATCGCGAACTCCTTGAGCACCGATCATGTAGACCTGGATACGGTAGGATTACTGTAAGATTGTATTTGTTGTCCAGTTGCGACCGTCGATTGAATATTCTATCTACACCTTACCGACACGAAAACCTACTCACCTTCTTTCCACTCTTTTTGAGACCTGCGAGGGAGAGAACTTCAGCAACAACTGCCGCAGGGTTGACAAGAGAGTCCTGAACGGATTTGTTCACTACCGTATATGAGGTACCGTACACTCGATTCCGTAACAAATCGGAAGCTACCGTACCTTATTGAGTGCGGCATTGAAACCGAGCTTGGTGAGTTTCTTTGCATAGGCGGCTCTCGACTTGGTCGCATTGTTAGTGAGTACGATGACTCTCTTCTTGAGACGAAGGAGGAGATCGATAGTTCGGGAGGATCCGGGAAGGGCAGCCTCTCCCAGCCAGAGAACACCTGAGATTATCGATTGATTATCACTTTCATTACTCTAGATTAGGGTTCGGTATCAGTTGGAAATTGACTCTTACCATCAGCATCGAAGATAAAAGTGTCGATGTTCTTGATCGCCTCGACGAAGTTAGAAGAGGTGAGTCTGGAGGGGAGACGGGGAGAGGAGCGCTTGAGGCACGAGGGAAGAGCAGAGAGACTGCAAAAACATCCATCATTTCTCTCGCTTTGAACCAAATGATCTCTCAGTGTTTCCGAAGAGTCAATTGCATCCTAACACTTGCTGTGTGGACTCCACTGTTGAGACTACCCGAAAGTTGAGCTCGTCCTCACCTTCTCTCTCTCAGAGGCTCACGGGAGATCTGGTGGTACACGGTGGGTTGCTCAATCAGCTTCATCGTTTGCTGAAATTGTGTTGTTGGTGCAGGAACAACGGAGCAAAGACGAAAATGTGATTTAGGGGGGGGGGATTCAAGAAATGTTCCGACTCTATCAGGACAACCCATTAACTCGTTCCGGCGGTTTGCTAGAACGAGTACGGTTTGCATGTGAGGAGAGTCGGTTCCTAGACAAGGGTACTGTAGTGGAGAGCGTTTCGGAAGGGCACCGCTCCGTCCGAGGAAGAACCTTGGAACTGGTGGCTCCCCCCGTCGTTCCGCCCCTTTATATGCACAGCCTCGATCGGTCCGAGCCCCTGCTCCTCTCACTTGACGCCCCTTCCACTAAGATAGAACGAAACAGATCTCTCCCCATGTCTCTCACTCTCTCACTCCTCCCGCCTCTCTCGCCTCCCTCTCCCCGCCCCTCTGATTCGATGATGGGGCTGTTCACGTGAACGAGAGAGCGGGGAGAGGGAGGTGGGGAGGCCGGGGAGAGGCGAGAGGAAAGGGCGGAGTCAGGGAGAGAGAGGGAGAGATCACTGATCACAATTGGTCTCAGAGGTAGCCAGTGACGTCATCAGACCAAAAGCACGATCAAGGCGCAAACAGTTGTGGTATCAGTGGAGAGACAGATCGGTATCAATTATTCAAGGATGCGATCAGAATGTGATATTGTGGCCAGAATGTGACTTCGTGCTTTAGTCGAAAATCGAAAAAATACCGTAAAGAAATAAGTGAGAATATTCAATGTTTCCTCTGAGCCAACGATGTTTAGATGGAGCAAGGAAATTGGTTGTTTTCCAGCATGTATTCAGCAAACAATTAGACTAGTGTAAAACTAATTGTAGTTGTTTCCTCATTTTCTCACTTTCTTAGTTGAGTTGAATGAAGAAACAATTTCCGGAATTTCGAACTATGGACGTAGTGCAGAATACACGGCCTTTGTTCCACTTGCACTTCCTAGTTCAAATGCACCCTTTCGTGTGAACCGAGAGTAACATTTTGTGTCCTGCTGTTCCTGACCTCCCGTCCTTGTCCTAGATAATAATATTTCTTGCGATATGATAGGAAGATATTTTATATATGTTAGAGGGAATTTAGAAGCATGACATTGATAGATTTTTCTTGGGGCTATTTTCCATTCCGAACTCTCAAAACTTGATGTGGCAGCAAGTAATCAGCGAGAGTGGAACTTAATTTCGTATAAGCCACTATGTTTCGTCATGAAGGAAAATTGAAGAGACTGAGGTCCTTTGATGACTCCTGGGAAATAGAGATTCTCTTGCCTGGGTAGTTGATGTGTCAACAAATTGGATGTTATCCCGAAGTTTCTTTGTCCTCTCATTTTGTTTTCATCCTCGGGAACTCCCCCGTTCTATTTTCAACTGAACTTTGACCATTTTGTCTTCTGACCACGGGGGAAGCCCGGCGAAAAAATTTATCTTTCGGCTCCAAACTATCTCTCGGAGGCTAGAGAAAGAGAGAACATTGAGCAGTGAGAGGTGCTCTCTTCAACCGTCATTTTCCTACACCTTTGAAGATTATCACTCCATTTCGAGCCAAAACTCACGCTATTGATAGCCGATAGAACGCTAATCTCCCACTCTCAATTGATGGTTTGCAAAGCGATCGTAAATCCGTCAATCGAGGGATTCCCCTATTGCGAAAGCAAGCGATTCCATCACCATGGCGCAATCGAAGGGATTCCCCATTCACATTTGAAGGGGTTTATCATATTTTCCCATTTTAGAATTCTAGAAGGGATGAAAACTTGTGTGTACCAAAATCATGATTGTCATGAAGAAAGAGTTCAAATTGATGTTAGACGATTCGCACCTCGGCCAAATGGCACGCAGCTGCTAAAGAGGCGAGATAGCACGCGAAATGAAGAGCGCGCTCCTTTCCTCCGCCCTCCCCTATCAAAATGTTCTAGCAAGTGCCTGTCGTTGACACCTCCAATCAATCTTAAATTGGAGTAGGTTCCTTTCGAGCGCTAAATTTAGCGACCCTAGCAAGTTCTTCTCTCTCTTTCTCCATCTTGTTCTACAGTTCACCGTTCTTTAAAGAAGGCCACGTGAAAGGCGAGGGAGGATAGGATAAAACGCCTCGGCGGAAAATCGAGGGATTTGAGATAAAGAAAGCCACGCGAAGTAAGAAGGATAAAAAGGTAAAACGATAAGTAGGATCAAGGTATGAATGTAGGAAGTCCTCTAAGTCGTGAAGGGAGAAGTATTTCTAGCCAGAAATTAGATGTTTTCAAAAAGCTCGATTAGTATGCAGAGCAACGACACTAAACTATGTTTCGAGAGCTCCATCGGTACCCCTGCTGCCCCCCCCCCCCAAATCCTTGTTGGTCAGTGAATGTTCACTCAGTGAATACGAGGACTAACAGTGTGTGTTGCATCAGCTGCGTCAAGGAGAAATTGGCTCGAGTTGCATGCATCGTTCATGTGTGGACACTAACTGTTCTCAAATACAATAGTAGTCTCATTTACCGGATTTGCCCATCTACACCACCCCACCGTCAAGTTATGAAAATAATAAATTTATCGATCAATGCAAGCTTATTCGGCGCAACAAATACAAATACGGTAGTCATAAGGAATAAGCGAATCCGAATAACAGATCTTGACGATGCTTGAAGGTGTCTGTGAGAACAGCACATCGTAGACAACACACCACAAGCTGCCTCTGTAATAATTACTGCTTGAAGCAGAACGATCACAGCAGAACGGTTAGTCTAATCCGTTCGAAATTTATTCTAACTCTCCTGCATGTGAACAATGCATGCAAACACTCTTTTATCTGATCTCACACGAAGGAAATCTGATGCAATTTCGTTGGTTGCTGTGTGGGCTCTCTATGTGAACAGCTCAGCACGGAATTTGTTTCCCGGACAAGTAGGGTGATGAGTAGAGCTCACGATTCGGGTCAGCGTCTCTTCCTTTTGCACACTCTCTAGACCCATAGAGCTGTTAAAGATTGTGGAACAGATTATCGTTTCTTGAGCAGAAGAGTGATGCAAAAGTTAGATGGTTTGAGCGAGATGTTTTATGCAGTTAAACTTTGCCCTGTAATTCCCTTCTCAAATCCCTCGAATTGGTGCACAGACATTTCTCTTTCGTCGCCATTCACGTGGCCTTCTTTAAAGAACGGTGAACAGTGGAGTGAGAGGGAGAAAGAGAAGCAAGAACTTGCTTGGGTCTCTAAATTTAGCACAGGAAAGCGAGCTAATGGAGATTGATATGTCGTCGACAGGAACATCTTGATTAGGGATGATGCAAGAGCAGCGGTGTCTGTACACTATCCGTGCCCTTTCCGACCTGTGAGACATCTTCACCATCCCTAAATGTGCTGTCAATATTTCCACGCTAGTGACGGGGAAATCCCTCTGATAACGTGGCGACCTTTTAGTGGTGGCGATTATGACCCTCTCACTGGCCCTCTTTCCAGCCAGTTTTGGGCCGCAATCGAATGATAACTGCTTATCAACGATCTTCAAAGGTGAGACAGAGGGAGCAGTGGAATGATGGAGTGACTATTAAAGAACGAGCACTTCCCTTTCTTTCGCCCTCTCTGCTTCTGCAGAACGACTAAAGAGGGAACAATTCTTCCACAAACACACCTGAAAGATAGTGATAATGACGCTGTCAATGGATTATTTCGAGACGAGGAATATCAACACCACGGAAACACTTCCGTTGCAAAAGAGGCGCCTTGCTGAAAATAGAAAAGTACAGTATCATCGATAAGAGCATGGGGAGAACTCCGTTGAGGCGAGTGGTTATCTTGTTTGTTATGGCCTCTATCCAGCCATTTTTATGGTGACGGAATAATATGGATTACGATCATCAAAAATGCGACGGAATGAGCGAAACAATGTTCGAATTATTATTGAAGAGTGCACACTTCCCATTCGCCACTATAAACCATTCATGCCATTTGAACGATACAAGGAAACAATTACTCCATCTTCACTCCTGACAGCTAGTGACGGTTTGCTAATCGAATATTCCCCTATTCGGGAAGGGAATTTCAACACCGCTGCAGCATTGCGATATCACGATGCTAGCTGCTGAAAATAGAAAGTACCACTGTAAATACAACGGGGCAACCCCCGGGGTGGCGCGTGGCTAGCTTGTTTGTTGTTTGCGGCCGCTGTCCAGCCATTTTACTGGTAGCGCATTGATAATGGCTTATCAGTGATCTTCAAAGGTGGGACGGAGTGAATGATGGAAGAGTGAGAACGATCGTTAAGGAGCGCTATTTTCCCCTTTCTTTTCCGCTACATCTGCCAGCCACGAGGGATAAGATAAAAACAGAAAAAAATCTAGAAAAAAAGCGGTCAGCAGTGCCAAATTGGATGTGGAACAAGAGCTCGTGTTTTGCATTGCTCGTCGGGAAATCCCCAGTGGACAACATCAGGAGTGATCAGCACACTCTGCTGCAAATAGAACGGGGAGAACCTTTGGACGAAAACAAGCACAAAGGAGAAAGAAGCTTCTAGAAAACAACTTTTTTCCATTTCGCAAGAAGCATGCATACTGCTGACAGTAGCGCGCTCCCCCCGCGGAGCTACTATCCTGTAGGCTGTATGACATCTGGAAAAAATCGCGAGAATCTCAGTTCACGCTAGATTACGATCAAATCGCCTCCACCCATTTCTCGAGTTGGAATTTTATTTCACAATCTCGATAATCAGCGGAAGATGAAAATCTCCAGTAGAAATGCAGCAGTTTTTTTCCTTTCGTTGGGCATAAAACGTTACTAATAAATATTTTGATCGCTTGGGTGGCGTAATAAATCCGAACGCGTGGGCAAAGTGCTCGTATTTTGTGTCAATTTTTTCCCTTGCCAATTTGATTTCCTCTCTGTTCTGATTCATTTTCCTCCGGAGGAGCGCAGCAAAACCTCTATCCTCTCTTCCAACTATTCCCATTAACCATCTTCCTGAACTTTAGGGCACAGCTGCATCATTAATACCATAACTCTTCGCGACTTGGTCGTGCTTTTGGTCTGATGACGTCACTGGCTACCTCCGAGACCAATTGTGATCAGTGATGTCTCTCTCCCCCTTTCTTTCTCTCTCCTCTCGTGACTCCGCCCCCTTATCTCGCCTCTCCCTGGCCTCCCCACCTCCCTCTCCCCGCTCGCTCATGCACGTGAACAGCCGCATCATCGAATCAGAGGGGCGGGGAGAGGGAGGCGAGAGAGGCGGGAGGAGTGAGAGAAACCCACTGGGATGAATTTGCTCCGTTCTATCTTAGAGGAAGGGGCGTCCAGTGAGAGGGGCAGGGGCTCGGACCGATAGAGGCTGCGCATATAAAGGGACGGAACGACGGGGGGAGACACCAGTTCCAAGGTTCTGCTTTCGACGGAACTCCCCCTTTCCCTTCGTTCTCCTGCTACTGTACCCCTGCCTAGGGATGCTCCGATTCTCTATCTACCATTGTCTACCAAACTACTGATATAGTGATAGGATAATTAATTTACAATCACATTTTTGCATTCGCTCCATTTTTTCATCAGTGAAGAACCGATTTCAGTGAACAATGAAGCTGATTGAGCAACCCACCGTCTACCACCAGATCTCCCGTGAGCCCCTGAGAGAAAGAACGTGAGGAATTTCGACTGCAATTCATTTGTGCCGGCGAGCTCATTCCATCGTTCAGTTAAGAGATGATGAATCATTTTGCAGTCTCTCATCTCGTCCATCCGACTGCTCTTCCTATCCTTCCTCTCTCAAGCGCTCTTCTCCCCGCCTTCCCTCCAGACTCACGTCTTCTAATTTCGTCGAGGCAATCAAGAACATCGACACTTTCATCTTCGATGCTGATGGTACGCACACGTTTCCGAATTCATTCGATAATTCGATCAGTTGATACCGTAACAAGAGCGAAAAGATAGTAAGCGGCAGTCAATCGATAATCAGGTGTTCTCTGGCTGGGAGAGGCTGCGCTTCCCGGATCCTCCCGTACCATCGACCTCCTCCTTCGTCTCAAGAAGAGAGTCATCGTCCTCACCAATAACGCGACCAAATCGAGAGCCGCCTATGCAAAGAAACTCACCAAACTCGGATTCAATGCCGCACTCAATAAGGTGCGGTAGCTTCCGATTTGTTACGGAATCGAGTGTACGGTACCTCATATACGGTAGTGAACAAATCCGTTCAGGACTCTCTCGTCAACCCTGCGGCCGTTGTCGCCGAAGTTCTCTCCCTAGCTGGTCTCAAGAAAAGCGGAAAGAAGGTGAGTAGTTCTTTCGCGTTTGTACCTCGAAGGTCTAGATGATAAGGTACAGAATAGTCAATCGTCGATTGTATCCGCAAAACCCTTAGCACTACCGTAATCCTACCGTACTCAGGTGTACATGATCGGCGCTCAAGGAGTTCGCGATGAATTGGATGAGGTCGGCATCGAATATTTCGGATTTGGACCCGAACCCGAAGACAAATCGGATGGATCCGCATTCATGTTCGACATCAAACTCGAGATTCAGGTAATTATTCCAACCAATGCATTTGCCTAGATATTAGAGAGAGCAAAGCAACAACCCTGACCCGTTCGAACTGTGTGATCCCCTTAACTTACTCAAATCGATAATTTTAGCCCGAGGACGTCGGAGCTGTTGTTGTCGGCTATGAGAAGCACTTCAATTATCACAAACTGATGAAGGCCGCCAACTACCTACAGGGTACGGTATACTAACTATTTCGATCGATTCTTTATATCTACAATACTTATTGATTGGTGTTTCAGAGCCCGACTGTCTCTTCGTGGCAACAAACGAAGATGAGACATGCCCCGGACCTAATCCGAACATCGTCACTCCCGATGCTGGTAAGCATGAATTAATTGCCAGTTGTTTTGTTCCATCTTCCTCCGATTTACACTTTCAATTGTCGTCCTTGTGAATAACATCGGCTGAAACTGGCTATGAACCGAACGAGTTTTCGAACGGTATTCGATCGATGATTCTGCTTGTAGCTAGACAGTCAGGATGACATCAGGATGATTCACACCCAATTCCTCCCTTCAGGTCCTCTGGTCGCCGCTGTTCGCGTTGCTTCTGGTCGTGATCCAATCACTGTGGGAAAACCGAATTCGCCCGCTTTCGAATACATCTGCAGGAGATGGAAAATCGATACAGAAAGGACGATGATGGTCGGAGACAGGTACAGTAGACTGAATCATACTCTAGAATACAATACAATAAGGGGCGTCGACAGGATAGCAGAATAATTGACTCAATACAAACAGAGTACATAATCGATCGATAATGCAATCTCACTACATAACTCATTAATCCTCTCTTCAGGACGAACACGGACGTTCAATTCGGTCGTGACCACGGTCTGAAGACTCTTCTCGTTCTCTCGGGTTGTCATCAATTGGAGGATGTGAGGGAGAATCACGAACTGGGCAAGCACAACATGGTCCCCGATTACTTCGCGGACTCCCTCGGCGCCCTTTCCCACGGATTAATGTAGAATATCTACTTGCCTAGGATATTACCAGGTGCTCGCCCCGAGCTGTTGCATATTTGCGACAATAACTGAAAGACAACAGTCACTATGTGACAGAAATTACGATACGGATTGAATTAATCAATGTCGGGATAACCTTGTACTCCATTACCATTACCATTCATCGAATGATCCCAATGGGACGACAGTTCCATGCTTATTTTGGTTTTCATTTGAAAATTTGTTTGTTTGCATACAGAATAAATATTTTTCACGTACCTATGAATGAATTCGAACAATATTTTTTTTTGGAATGACAGTCCCTTCCTTATTTTCGGTCATCCTCTATTCTGTTTTGGATTGCTCATTGTTGTCCTCGGCACAATTCTCTTGAAGGCACCAAAAAGATCACTGCTAGGCAACGATAAGCAGTTGAGTGTAGTCCGTGTCTCTTCGTCTCGCTCAGTCTCTCTCCTTCCCCCTACTCATCCTACTGTGTATTGCCATCCAGACCATCTCGTTCGTATTTCCCCTCGCATTCTTATTCTTTATTCACCAGCATTTACATGGGACTGGATTGACGTGATGAGGAGGTTAGGTGGCATTTTGGCTCGGGCGAGCTTGTGGGATGGGGATGTGTGGCAGTTCTGTGTTACATTTTTATATTAGACGACTGAATTGTAAAATATGTTGTTTTAATGAGCATTCTCACTGCATCGGTCAATAATGCATCTCGCACTAATCCTAGTCTCCCTCCTTTCATTCTGCCTCTTCCTTCGTTCTCTTCACTCATTCCATCACTCATTCTTCGATGCTCAGGATTTCGTCGGCAACCGCAATCTAATTTGGTACTAGGTCGAATGAGAATCTACTGGATGCGAACCAACATGTACCCTTTTCCAAAATTTTCGCACGATCATTTTTGCCCTTGTGCGAGCGTGTTCGTAACCTTTTTGGTTCTCATACCGGATTGTTCCCATCCGATTGTCATTTGTATCAGATTCACTTGCCGTCCTTCTGTTCCTCTTCTGGTTGTCACGTCTACGTCGCTCCCGTTCCTCACTCTCCCGATTTTCCCTCCAATCTCAAGATCGTCGCTGGTATAAGGATGATCAACGAGTGAGCTCTCCACCTCGGGTGTACAAAAATTTCTCGATTTCTTCAGTCTTCGATCATTGTCATCTTTTTACGAACCTTCTGGCGCGAAGTCGCCCGGCTTTCTAGACCCACTCGTTCGTATGCCTCTTCTCTCCATTTACTTTTCCCCTCTCAGCAGAAGGGCGAGTACAACTACATCGGGAACTCGAATGACCGCAACAAGTATGAGAACCACTCAACGGAAAGCCCTCGCTGAGCTGCATCTTGTGTGAAATTTTAGCTGCTCCTGCATCTACATTTTGAGAAAATTGACCCATAGTGCACCACTGTTAAAATGGACATTCAGATAAAATGGAATAAATAGATCGATAGAGCTTAAAAAACGTGTTAGGGTCATTCCGAGGTCAATTTCGCTTTATCTTTCACCGTATCCAAGAACACAGCTTCCAAAATGAGAGATGCCGGTATCCGATCCTACGTTGGGAGCTCCAAAATGAAGTGCGCACAATAACATTTCGGGGGTCACTCAGGCATGCCTCAGGGTGCCCAAAACAGAATGAAGATTCTAGCTCGATTCTCTCACGAATGGCGTGATATCTTTATTGTTTCACACCGCAGTGTTGAGTGATATTAAAATTTCATGTGATAATGTCAAAATGAATAACAATTTTTGCACGGAAGTCATAAAATTTCTGCTATGCTGTAGAGGACGGGACGTGCCAAAATCGACTACCTCGCAAAAGCCTTTCAAGAAGGTTCGCAATAATATAATCAACCGTTGAGTGCCTGGACACATTCCTAGTATTGATGTAGCTTTCCAAAATCATTAGTTTGGCATTATCATTTACGAGTCCTCTACATAGTACATATTTGTAATATTTAACGCTTCGATGTGTTACCAGAGGCCTATAGAACGACTTCGAATCGAGTGTGGCCCGCGATTTATATTTTTGCGATACTGTTGTTTTTTTCAATTTCGACTCTATAGTCGCAGTTCGTTACTCCCCCCCCTTCCCAAACTTCAAGCGTGAACCTAGGAATATGATGCTCATACTCAGTGGAGACTGATCATTGAATGAGATCAACGGGAATTAAAGTATTTGAACTATTAACGTTACACTTAGTTGGAAAGGAAATATAACACCAGTAATTCCAGTAAGTTCTTGTCAGATGGCAGTAGTGGTCACTCGGGTAACGCTCAGCTTCGTGCTTCCAATGCCATCCTCCGATAGCGAGTGTACTACATCTGTGTAGGAGGACCAGCAGCACAATTCTTGGACAAATCTGAAAATCTTGGCTGACTCATACTGTCCAGTTTCCATAGAAAATTCAAAGATTCGTCACATGATTCTTTAAATTTTAAAATTTATCAAATCCCAAACTCTTCAAAACAGCGAGCTTTTAGAAATTCTGCGAAAGAAGGAGGAATAATCCACTTCTCAAACACTATATTCTTCAAACAACAACAGATTGTAAACCTTCTGTAAGGTCTAAGAACGACGAGAGCAATGAGGGGCGATCCGACTGCGAATACACTCACTGTCTGAAACATTTCTCTCTCCTTAGCAAAATTCTCATTTATCTTCAATCTTTTTTTTGTTAACTACTTGGTGATGTGTGTTACTTCTCCGTGGAGCTACAGACTTGAAATTTTTGTTTATAAGAGAGAATGACTATCTGAGAGGACTGACCTCAGGCCGTACAGCAAAAAATAAAATTTCATACAAATATGGTCCTAGGGGTAACTTTTCACGTAGAGTTCGAAAATCGGCCTTAGGAAGCCGTATCTCTCACCCCCTCATTTCATGTTCTGTGCTGAACTTGACCGGTCGGTTTTTCTTACTTTTGAACGGCGCATCCAAACCCCATAAATGTATAGTATTCCTGAAAGATCTCGACGAGATAAGCATTTTTACTGTTGGAAGTGAAAGACTAGCTCATCTGCGAAAAAAATTGAGACCATTTGAAATGTTAAATTTTTTATTGTGAAAACATATATTCCGGGGGTGTAATTTTAAGTATGTTCATTAGATTTTCCGTGCAAAATTACCCTAGAACCAAATTTTCACTCGTAAATTCGCGGGACAATGATATTTCCCGAAATTCGGAAAAGGGAAGTATTGTGAATCACTGAATTTCGGAAATCTCGTACATTTGCGATTTCAAAATTTTACCAATTAGGAAATGTTCTCAATACTGTACTTCAATTTTTTATGCATAATTAGAGAGTGTTCTCTCCAATAAACATGACTTACGACATCAAAAAATCATTTTTTTCACTTCACAATTTCTCAAATTTGCACGATGCAAACTCAACATTTCGAGTCCGCTTGACGCTTTAGCTGTAGCCACGTTGTGACATGCCTCGACTTGAGTAAAAATTGGAGGAACAGTCCTCCTCCAATATATCGGAGCTGTAGTTATTGACGCCCGAATATGGGTAGAAGACTGTGTCCGAAAATATTTAAATTCATTTTGGGAGTTAATTTTGAGAATTCTGATTAGATATTGCTGTAAGTAATTTGTTTTAACCTCAGGAATCATATACGTATGGAAAAGCGACCGTTTAAGAAATTTTTCAAAAATCGAAATTTTCAAATATCGAAAATTTCGGAAATTTTGAAAGGGGAAGAGGTGTGTATTTTTGTGTAAAGTTTATACACCAGATTACGAAAATATTATTTACAGCGATATCTAATCAGAATTCTCAAAATTAACTCCCAAAATCAATTTAAATATTTTCGGGCACCGTCTTATACCCATATTCGGGCGTCAATAACTACAGCGCCGATATATTGGAGGAGAACTATTTCACCAATTTTAACTCATGTCGAGGCATGCTACAACGTGGCTACAGCCAAAGCGTCAAACCGACTCGAAATGTTGAGTTTGCAACGTGCAAATTTGAGAAATTGTGAAGTGAAAAAAAGTGATTTTTTGATGTCGTAAGTCATGTTGCTTGGAGAGAACACTCTCTAATTATGCAGAGAAAGTTGAATTACAGTATTGAGAACATTTCCTAATTGGTAAAATTTTGAAATCGCAAATGTACGAGATTTCCGAAATTCAGTGATTCACCATACTTTTTCCGAATTTCGGGAAATATCATTGTCCCGCGAATTTACGAGTGAAAATTTGGTTCTAGTAAAAATGCTTATCTCGTCGGGATTACTATAAATGTATGGGCTTGGATGAGCCGTTCAAAAGTTAGAAAAACAGACCGCTCAAGTTCAGCACAGAACATGAAATGAGGGGTGAGAGATACGGCTTCCTAAGGCCGATTTTCGAACTCTACGTGAAAAGTTACCCCTAGGACCATATTTATATGAAATTTCATTTTTTGCTGTACGGATCATAGGTAGAATAGCTCAATTCTCTCAGATAGTCACTCATAACAAAACCTTGTAAACCAAATTTCAAGGCTCTAGCTCCACAGGGAACGGAGATACGCAAATGCGGGAATTCAAATATTTCTCATTTCCATTTCCTGAGAACTAACAGTGTATGGACGAGATATTCTTGGAAGATGCTGTCTAATTAGGCTGACCAGGTGTGACGCTCGTTGCAGGTAGGGCGATTGAACGAGACCGACAAAGTCGATCAACCAGCAGCCGCCTCCAACTACCATGAAGGCAGGGAGGATGGCTTGAGCGGTGAGTGACATCAGGATGGACTGGTTACGCGATCGTTCCATATCACTTGACTGCAATAAGATGAGTATCAGACAGGCTGAGTTCGGGAGAGGAGAGGCAACAGATGGGAAGGAGTCAGTGATGAGAGAAAGGGATTGTGTTCAGCGAGGACTGGTGAGGTGTGAAATGATGAGAAAAGTAGCGAAGTTATTGGATTCAAATTTCGTACGAAAATGTCAACGGTATGTTACAATGGAGGGATTATCATCATCGCTCCACTCCTTTGATATGTCAGAGCGACTCAGAGGGGGGGGAGTGGTCAACCGGCGAGCAATGAGTCGTCAAATTGCTTGTCTGGTGGTCAAAATGTATGAAGTTTTCTTTTCGCAACAACAAATACTACACTATTGTATGAATGTGTGCAGTGTGGAGAAATATCTTACCAAACTGTTGATCTTCTTCATGAGCCTGCCCCGTAGTACCGCTATGATCACGAGGATGCACGTAAGGAGGGAAGCGGAGTAGGTGACCATCCCTCGAGCAAGCACATTCTCCGTGCTGAACACTCGGCGCGCACGCAAATCCAACACGCTGTAGGTCATGTTGGCAAACACAGAAAGCTGTACGTCGAAGGAGCACGCTTTGTAGACAGCGGGAACCAGACGAGCTGTAGAATATTGGACGAAAAGGAGGACAATTGAATGGGTGGATTGACCAAAAACATCCAGGATGGCATCGTAGAAAGTAGGGCGATCTTCACGAGGTCTGAGCCTGATGTTGCAGTGATCGCTTGTCGGTCCAGCACCCATAAGCGGTAGGAGAAACAGCCGAGAAGAAGGGTGGCGGAGTTGATGAGCAGAGCGGCATTCGCTGCTGCAACAATGCTAATTTCTCATGGAATTAGTAGCTTCATTCGTGTTTGGACTTTTTTCTATCTAGCAACAAGTTTGAAGGATCTCACAGAAGAGAGCGTGACAGGTCCTATTGCCAATCAGCGTGCAGGGTCCAACGTAGGTGAGCACCATGAGCCCATCAATGTTGATGATTCTGAAACGTACTTATCCATTGAATATACGATATTGGATTGGCAGCAATTGTAAAAATTACCCGTCTTACCTCAGCGTTGTCACATATTATTCGTAGTGCCCATAACGTTGACGCCTGTACCTTAGTGCTGTTGTGGCGCTTACAAGCGAAGCCGCCAAATCGATGATTGCGGTGTTGAATAGCAAGACGGAGTAGGAATGCAGATGCGGCGGTGTTCTGGAAATTGCTGTCATTAATTGACCAATGGGACAATCTAAGATGAATCGTCCTTGAAATTGAATGAAACTCTCAACAATTTCCAGATACTTACCACGGGAAGACGAAATCAAACAATTCCAACGAGGCATATTTATTTTTTTTCCAACGAGGCATCTTTATTTCTGTGCTAAGCTCACCGAGACATTATTGCAGCGATTAGAAGCGAATTGAGGATGAGAGCAGTGATGTCGATCGTGTATAGCACGGAGAGATGGACTATCTCGTCAGTAGACAGCATCTCAACTGCATTCCATTATAAGCGAGCGTTCAAATCTCGAGAAAAAATTGTAAATGAAATTGCTGAGCGCATGCATCTTTAATTTTCCCATGTGGAATATTGGAAAACATCAATTAATTCCAAGGAACATTAGCAAAGACGGCAATGATCGGAAAACAGAAGGGATCGAGTGAAACCTGTTTCAAGCCTGATCTACTGTTCTCTTCCTCGTTTTTTTCCACACGGAACATGAGCAAATTTCATGTGAACAATATTGTTTTTCAAATGAACATCATTTAATTTTGCAGAGAAATTGTGTTCAAAATTTACTAAAAAAATAATGAAAATTATAGAATTGAAAAATAAGAAGTTTTGAGTTATTGCGATCCAAACTAACAGCCAAAGACGGCCAACAAGGGGTCATGCAAAATATTTCCAGAATGTCCACCAACTCGTTTCTGAAAATAAAGGACTGACATTCGCGTCGTAGAATTTATTAATCGGATATAAGCGTGAGAGTGTTAACGCTGCATGTTTGTTGATATTCAAATCTAGCCCTCAACGGGGCTGTGGGAGTTAGGTACAGTAGTTAAGAAGATGCACTGTAATATGCACTGTAAGGGTTCAATAGTACACTTTTTCGCAATAGTATAGTATCTGATCCATATAGCGATAAATCCACAAATATTAAGAGCTTGTGGACACCTAGCAGGGGGATCTTATCTTGTGATTGGGAGATTCGTGGAAAATTGCATCACTATTACACAACTGACAGGTCGATGAGCGCGGGGACTCATCGTGAGGGGCAACACATTAGAGTTCGAGAAACGATACCACGCTCGCTTCATTCTACACACTCTCTTGTCCGGTCGATCGGAGAGAGAGAGTGTAGAATGAAGAGAGCGTCGTGTCGTTTCTCGAACTCTACAACATATCGTGTTGTTCGCGCGACTCCTCGTGTGCATCTTTTCGAATTCTCAGCCCGCATATCGATTGGACTGCATCATTGCTTGCGCAGCAAAGCAACTATTGCACAAATCTTTCAATTTTCAGAATCTATCATAGTAGAATTAGCATTCCTGTACCTTGAGTATTATGAATGGGACAAGGTCACATAGTGTTCGGAGGCACATGATGCAAATCTTATTTGTGGCAAAATGGAATTCACAAATTGAACATGGCAAAAATATGTGTGTACAAGCGGGGAAGTAGAGATGGCGATTTATGTTACGGTATCCACATTTAGCATACTCTCTCATGAGACAGTTGAGTATGAAACGCGGGCAATGGACTCCTCTTTCTACTCGCACACCGCTGGAAGTAAGCTGCTCGTTGAGACGATTGCCCGAGTAGTGACACAGAGGAGGATGATGGTCGGATAAGATACGGTAGACGAGCAGCATTCAGTGTACGGTAGTTAGGTAGAATCTGGATTCAATAATAAGACTTAGTTTTAAATAAAAGTGAAACACATATGGAATGTTCTTACGTTGTGCCTACTTGGGTGGTTTTCCTCCGAGTAGTCTCTCCGAGCTCCTCCTCCGATATCGGACGAACCGCATTCTTGCGCGTGCAGCACAGCCACTCTTGCACGAATCTGAGTGTTCGGAGTTTAGTAGAATTCAAATTCTTCATCACATTCGCTTGTTCTAATATAATCCCAATTTATTTTCTCATTTCAGTCACTCTTTCATCACTGATCAAGAGTTGGATAACGAAAAATCTATTTTGGAGTGGGGAGTGTGGTATTTTGAACCAGTTTAGCAACCTCCTGTATGGTCGCAGGGCGATGAGAGTGATGAGCGGAGATACGAGAGCTAATACGCTCAGCATCTGCAACATGTCTAATGCAGATCACGATATACGAGAGCGAAATTTCTTGAGACCCTTTTGATGTGCAAAAATTATGGGTAGAATAACACTACAATAACAGCGATACGTAGTTACTCGCTTCTAAGTTTTTACTCAAGCCTGGAAAAATCGCGAATTCAGTTACTAGTATTTTACTTTTTTTCTCGTTTGGATTGGACATCTCCAAAAGATTGAAAAACATGCGAGAAATTGTCACCAATTGCTTTCCAGTTTGTCGCTTTCGGCCGACTTTTTTCCAAAAAATCATAGTCTAGAGCGTCACCCCGTATTCGACTCGTTGTTGGTCGGGTGAGTGGACGATTCCAAGCAAGTCTAGCAGACAGACACTCGCAGGCGCTACAATGGCCAACCGCAGCAGGGCTTGAGCAGTGAGAGATGTGAGCACAGACTGGTGACGGGAGCGATCCGCCACAGTTCCCTGCAAGGCATTGCCTCATTTTTGAGATGTCTGTTGTACGTTTTACATCCGGGAATTTTATAAAATTTTACACAATGGAAGAAAAGTAGTTAGACACCATTATTAATTGTATTCGACCGGAGTTAATACAAAATCAAAAGTACAGCTCACCAATGTGCTGATCTTCGCGATCAGCCTTTGGCGGAGTACCAAAGTACCCGCGAGACAGCTTGCAATGTAGCAGAAGCAGTAGGCCACCATCACTCGTAGTATCCAATTGTAGCGCAACGCGAATACGAAGTAGATCTCGTTCGAAACCGACGGCACTTCTACATCGAACGAGCCCGAACGATAGAATAGCCCCGGAAATATGATGTGTCCCTTTTATAAGAATTTTTTTATTGAATCGTTGAGAGTGTTTTAGAAATGAGGAATTGCTCAAATTTTAAGAATCATCTCTTTGTTGCCTAGTTGTGAAATCGCATTTCATGCTTCTCGTTCCATACGTATTTTGTACCCCATCTCCTCTGCCAAACAACGTTGATAATTTTATTATGAATATTAATAATCATACTGACAAGGGCGATCCAGCTCGGCACTGTCGCTACCAGGGCAACTACGGAGAGACGCGCGCGTGATGTGGAGGCGATGGATGCCGTATCCCTGCTCAACAGCCAGACCCGATAGGAGAAGGAGAGGACGAGAAGGAGGTTGGAGTGACAGAGAAGAGTGAGATGCATCGCTGAAGAGAGGGACGCATCATCGGATGATAACTTTCAGGATGATAACCAAAAATGGTACCCTTCCCCAGCATCACAGTAGGTTCCCATAGTATCAAAATGAGCTTCTGTGAATATTCTACAGAAGGGGTCCATTTTTTGGTTATCATCCAACCTAGTGCAGACGCATCGAATCCGAAGATGCCATCGCCACTCCCTTTGAGGTTATTCTCATTCAGGCCCTTGTGCCTGACTTATCTTTGCAAATGTTCAAAGCATTACATAAGACAGCACTGCACGCCCTTGCTCCCATTAGCGTGCAGGGGCCAGAGAAGACGAAAGCGACGAATCCATCCATGTTTGTGATCCTGCGCATTGTTAAAGGGGGGATACAAACGAGAAGTCGCATGATAAAATCCCAGCTGCACAAAGTTTCGAAAAAATCGCTGGTCCTTTGTTAGATATAATTCCAATTTAAGATTGGTGCACTTTGAGCAAGGGTATTCATCTAATGTAAACTCTCAGAAGATGTGAGATGTAGTGCACATCTGTTATGGCTGGTGCTACCCTTCTTAATCGACACCTGGATACATTAAATGCGCTCATGACGGCGGCTATTGCCGTGAGCGTGCCTCACAATTCACCTATCGGAATACTCTCATACGACTATGCACGAAACCTAAGAGGCGGCGTGCGGTAAGATGCGCGTTAGAGTATCGTAGGTACGGCCCTGCTCCTCCCGAACGATACCTCGGAATGCTGAACGCACTTATGACGGCCGATATTGCATCGACAATCGCAGCATTCAACAAG
The DNA here is from genome assembly GCA_036245805.1 of Pristionchus mayeri. Lineage (NCBI taxonomy): Eukaryota > Metazoa > Nematoda > Chromadorea > Rhabditida > Neodiplogasteridae > Pristionchus > Pristionchus mayeri. The sequence goes on along the minus strand of BTRK01000004.1, from coordinate 10,832,817 downwards.
AGAACGGAGTAAGCACGCAGATGGGGCAAAGTCCTGAATAACTGACATTTAGACTTCGAAATTCCGGCAATTGTCTCTACATTCTTTCCGGTTAAGAGAGTGACAATGCCAGTTTTGTTCGCAGAAGTTGTGGATCAATGGTAATAAAACAAGAAGAAAAGTAGTTACTTTCAAAAATTCTGCTCACCGAGTAAGTACTGCTGCTATTAGGATGATGTTCAGTACGAGAGCGGCGAAATCCAGAGTTGTCAAAGCGAAGATGTGGACGATGTCTTGCGTAGAAAGCATAACAGTTATTGAGGCAGCGAGCGAGTAGCGGCAAATGCCTGTTTGAGAAGGCTTACCAATCGTTTCCCTGACACTGCTAATATTTTCACCGAGAAAATTCATGAGAACCGATTTTCGATTAAATCTCTGTTCAGTCAACACACTTTTGCGATGATTTCATTATTTGCCACTCTGATAAACACTCGAGATAGGCAGCGAGTTATTTCCCATTGGACTTATGTCCGCTTGGCCCATGACCATGATGTTGCGAACAGAACATTCGTATTTGTTTGCAGAGAATTTCACACCAAACTTTCAAGTAATTTATCAAAGAAAAATTAAGACACAGATAATCGAGCTACTGGAGTTGGGATAACCATGTATTGGGTTGTCCGGAAAGTTCGTATATTTTTTTGTTTTTATTTTTTATTCAATGCTTTACAATTCTCAGTGACCAATATATGCCCCCTTCTTTCTCACTACCTCCCTCCAGCGATTGGGCAGGGTCTCGATTCCTCTCTTCCAGAATGCGGGTTTCTTCGAGACCGCCCAGTTCACGAAAGCCCTCACAACTTCATCTCGATTCTTGAACTTCTTTCCTTTCGCAGAAGTCAGAGAGAGAGCGGAAGCAGTGGTAGTCGCATGGGGAGAGATCCGGGGAATACGGTGGATGGGGAATCCTCTCGATCTTCAGCTCGTCCATTTTCTTCTGGGTCATCTTCGCTCAATGTGGGCGAGCATTGTCCATCAGAAGAAGAATTTTGCCCTGGTTCAGGAGTCTGGGAGGGACTCTGATCGCGACATCTTCCAGTTGTTCAGAGAAGAGGTTGGCATTGATGCTGGTGCAGGGGCGAGGATCTCCCAGTAGATGGGACTGAGTACTGAGAAGAGGAAGCAGAGGAGTTCCTTCTTTCCGTGCTCTTCCTTCTTCGGGACGGGCGTGGGCTTCTCATCTGCATCCACCCATTGCAGTCTCCTCACAGGGTTATCGTACGTGATCCACTTCTCATCTGTAGCGATGATGGAATTGACCCATCGAAGATTGGATCTACGATGGAGTAATTCCCGACAGACTTGAACACGATTTTTCAGCTGTTCGGGGGAGAGGTCATGGGGAATCACTTGTGGGAGTTTCGGCTTCTTCCCAGATCGATGGAGGATATCGGACACCGTTGATCTGGGAGTACCAGTATCCTTCTTCAACTCACGCACACTGGCCATGGGCTTGCGCTTCAGTGTGCGGAGAACGAGAGGCTGATCGAGGGAGGGAGGGCGTCCAGAGCGGGGTTGATCATCGAGACCAAACTCCCCTTTCTTGAAGCGGGAGAACCACTTATAGCAGAAGGGTATGGAGGGGGCGTCAGCTCCTTTCGACTGGGCCAGGGCAGAGTGGGCCTCCTTCACGGATCCGCCAAGACGGTAGTAATGAAGTAAAACTGCTCGGAGGTAGAGATGGGAGTCCATCACAAGAATCAATGTAGCAACTAGGAGACTGATTAAATCCTCTCACTACTCAACGTCAGAATGATGCAATACATTGTTGACAAACAGATTGCGCAATCACTGCATTTGATCGCGAACTGACTTTTTTCCGAAGCATTATACGAACTTTCCGGACACCCCAATAAATCGGATGCAAAATTAGTGATCACAGAGAGTTTTCCTCTAGAGTTGGGACTCGGGTGCAGTCGTCGGTGCTGCTCCACGGGTGCTTCTCTTCTTGGTATCCTCCTCCGACAGCGAGTGGTCTGCATTCATGCTGGTGCAGAAAAGCGTCTCTTGTACGAACCTGGACGCATTTTGATTTTATTTGTTATCTTACTTTATTCATTGTCTCGCCTCTACAAATAGCAGTAAACTAGCAGAACGTGTTTAACAATAGCTGAAGTTATCTAAGGACATGTTAACAGGAGCTGAACAACCTCCTGTAAGGTCGCAGCACGATGAGAGTGATGAGTGGGGATCCGACAGCGAAGAAACTCAGCATCTGCAACAGCCATCGTGCAGACACTACTTACATTTTAAATAGATATATCACGCCTCTCACGAATCGGGACAAATCGGCCATTTCAGTTGACATAAAAATTTTCGAGTTGTTTGTTTATTACATTTCCATTCACAACATTACATCACTAGTCTAAATCTGAACTTTCATATTTTTTACATGTCTCGCGACTTCAGCAAGGTGCTGCAAAGCGTATGCCATGCGCATTGATTTCTGATAATTCTTCATCAATATATGCTTATTTTTGTTGTGAAATGTGTTCCTATGGTCAAATGGATGATTTTGGAATGAATACTTTATTTTTCACTTCTGCGACCGTTGCTGCAGATGCATTTCACATAGGTTTTTAATTTGCCCTATGAACATAGATTTTTCCAGCATCTCCAAGCTCTCCCAGTTTGTAGAGCTCGAAATTCTGCACATATCATATTTTTTGCAGAATTTATCTCTGTGGTCCTAATAGTCTCCCAAATCGATGAATACCTCACAACGGGCTGCACGGTTCACCCACGGTGAAGTCGAACACTCAAAGTCGCGGGTTCGAATCCCAGTGGAGGAAAACCCGTTTTTGCCAACATGATAAAGCGTGGAACGATACAACACACGATTAGAACAATGGAAAAAAAGTGTGCAAAAACAAAAGTTTCATCCACCCGGATTCGAACCCGCGACTTTGAGTGTTCGATTTCACCGTGGGTGAACCGTGCAGCCCGTTGTGAGGTATTCATCGATTTGGGAGACTATCAGGACCACCGAGATAAATTCTGCAAAAAATATGATATGTGCAGAATTTCGAGCTCTACAAACTGGGAGAGCTTGGAGATGCGGGAAAAATCTATGTTCATAGGGCAAATTAAAAACCTATGTGAAATGCATCTGCAGCAACGGTCGCAGAAGTGAAAAATAAAGTATTCATTCCAAAATCATCCATTTGACCATAGAAACACATTTCACAACAAAATAAGCATATATTGATGCAGAATTATCAGAAATCAATGCGCCTGGCCTAAACTTTGCAGCACTCTGCTGCAGCTACAACATCAAACTGGTTCCAGATAAAGTTGGAGGATCTCCTACAATCCAATCCTTAACTAATAGGCATAAATACAGGAATATTTTTATTTTCAATGTCAACTCGCTGTCCCGGTTCTCTCATGAGAGGCGTGATATTTTATCTACGCTCGGTGGCGCAACGAGAGACGAATAATTACTTATGCGTTATGATACAAGAGAATTGACTCTCCTCACACTGAGGACGAAATACGATAGGAAAGGGGGAATGTGGGGGTAGAGGTGCATCTTAAAATGAGAAGATCCAATCGGCTGGTCTCATCTCTCTTCGTCTGGTCTAATGGGGAGTTTTATCAAGGAGGATGCACTCGAGGTAGACCAGGAAGACTCTGCTCCGAGAAATAGCCTCAGAGGATCTCTAAAGTGGGGAGGGGGGATGAAGAGTGAAGGAATGGGGACTATGGAATGGGTAAAGTAGTGGAAGGGGGGGAATAATATTGGAAAATATATTTCCAAAAATCAAATTCTAGAGCTCTCAATCAATTTCGATTCTTATTGTTTATCCGCCCGTGTACGATTAGAAAAGAAGAACGGAGAGACTCAGTTTTCGAAAGGAGACATGTACGGAATTCCTTCAGATTCAGACACCCCCCCCCCCCCCCCCCCCTGTGTCAGTAAATTGGAAGTGAACTCTGTCGTGAAAGGTAACGTTCCCTAGAAACAATTAGAACAGCAGCGATACGTAAGGCTATCATCAGTAACTTTATGGCTGAAAAATCGCTTAGCTGCACAGGCCGGATGATCAGAGTCGAATGATAACCTACTGGATGATAACCAAAAATACCCTTCTGTGTAACTTTTTTTTACACTTTGGGAACCTACTGTGAAAGTACAGAAGGGTCGATTTTTCGGTTATCATCCAGTATGTGATCATCCGACATAGTGCTGCTGCAGCTTTACCTTTTCATCTGTAAATTCAGACTGACCATGTATTCGAGTCGTTGCAGGAAGGGCGACTGGACGAGCCCGATGAAGTCGATCAGCCAGAGGGTTGCAGGTGCTACCATGGACAGGGGCAGGAGGGCTTGAGCAGTGAGAGAGGTGAGAATGGACTGGTGACGAGAGCGATCGGCCATACTCTTCTGAAGAATCCGAATATTGAGCAATCTTTATTTTCTTGAAATTTCAAAATGCAAAAAAAAATTTAAAAAATCGAATCGCTATTTAGCCCTCGCAGCCATGCGCAGTTCCCAACATAAACTTTTCGAATGAGTTAATAGTTATATTGGAGCTTGAAATTGGCAGTGATGCTCAAAATACCCGTAGCTCACCAATGCGCTGATCCTCGCGAGCAGCCTTCGGCGAAGCACAGCCATCGCAGTGAGGCTGCTGCTGAAGAAAAAGAAGAGGTAGACGACCATGGCTCGACCCAGCCAATTCTCGCGCAAGTCGAACACGTAGTAGGTAGCTCCCGAAAGTGCCGGAACGTCCACATCGAAAGAGCCCGATCGGTAGAATACCACCTGAAAAAAGATCAATATTTTGAAAAGATTCGTATACCAATTTGAAATTCTAATGCTGTTTGAAATACCACATACCGCATATAGAATGAACAGACAATGATCCGAATTGCGAACTCTACTAACTAGGGCGATCCAGCTGGGTGCTGATGTGGCCAGAGCGAGTGTGGAGAGGCGCGCGCGTGACGCGAACGCGGTCGATTCTGCGCCCTTGTATATCACCCAGAGCCGATAGGCGAAGGAAAGCAGCAGAAGGGCGTTCGAGTGGCAGAGCAGAGCGACGTGTATCGCTGCAAAAATGGGCTGCAAAAATGCAAGTTGCCCAACACTGGCGGCGAGATATTTTCAGACCATAGAGGGAAGAGGGGGAGATGCTTAACCATGAATGGTATGAATGGTTCATGGTCAAAAATCGATTGGTAGGTCAATGGTAGATAAAGACTAGGTACCGTACTCAATCGATAGTACAGTACCCCCAGATACCGTATACCACCACCGTAACCCCCGATTATCGCAAACAAACTTTAATTCTAAAAAGTCCTGGTACCGTGACCAATCGATTATACAGTACCCAAGTAGCTACCGTAACCCAGTTCCTTTGGTCAGATCCTTTTCCTTGGGTCAAACATTTTTCTAAAAATTTCGACGTTTTATTCTAAAAATTCAAAATCGATCATAAAATGATTCTACAGTAATTAGATATACGGAGGGATAATTTAAATTATTTTTCTGCTCGATTTTGGATTTTTAGAAACATGTTTGACCCAAGGAACTGGGTTACTGTAGCTTATTGGGTACTGTACAATCGATTGAGTACGGTACCTAGCCTTGACCTACCATTGACCTACCAATCGATTTTTGACCATAAACCCCTATTCCGGCGACCCCCATGAACCCCTATTCATGGTGAAGCACTTTCCTCAAATAGAGGGGGAAGAGGGATCCGGTTAACAACTGGTCAGGGCACTGGGTACCAACTGCTCAAGGCACTGGTTAGCAACTGGTTAGCCTAAGCTCAGCCCATTCTAACTGTTTAACCAGTTGTTAACCAGTGCCTTGACCTTTTGGTCGGCAACTGGTTGGGAGAAACCAGAGTAGAGAGTGTGCAAAATGAAGAGACGAAGGCCCGAATTACGAACTCTAGTTGGAAATCGATGAAATTGAGAGCCAGATTAATTGCGAAATGCGCTCACAAAATACGGCGCTGCACAGCCTTGCGCCCACCAGTGAGCAAGGGCCAGCGAAGATGTACACGATGACGCCGTCAACGTTGAGGATCCTGAGCGCGTTTAAATGCAGAACTTCAGAAATGTTTTTTCTCCTCTGTATGCGAGCACATTTACATTAGAAGTCTGTATCAGAATGCGAACAATGTCCTGCTGTCTTCTTCACAACAAATTCTTCTCATAAACTACAGTACCTCAACGCGCTCGTTGCACTCATGACAGCGGCTACTGAATCGACAATCGCCGTATTCAACATGAGAACGGAGTAGACGCGTAGATGGGTTGGTGTTCTGAACAGATTTTGATTTTTTTTTCGGGCAATACTTTTTAGGAAGATTTTCCCAATGGCAGCTAGTCGTAAGCATAGTTGGTATGGCCTAAGATGTTTTGGAGCAGCAGATCCGTAAAAAGGGATAGAAATTTGACTATAATTCCAGAACTGGCCTTCCATGAACTCACCGAGTAACTACTGCTGCGATAAGAATAATATTCAGAGACATTGCAACGAAATCCAGAGTCGTAATCAAGATTACATGGAGTATTTCATCCGAAGATAGCATGACAACTGGAGAGGTATCGTATGTTTTTTCCGCAAAAATTGACTTAGCATGTATGTTGAGTTATTTTCCCACCGAATTGAAATTGTTTTCGAATTTCGTGAGAACCAGCTTTTCGACCATTGAATAATGCGAAGAAGAAGTCTCCAAGCACGTCACGGATCGAAATGACGATAAAACAGTTCCGGGATAATTGTGCGCTTGCAATCGTCATTTTTTATCAAAGCTATCCTAAATAGTATTTAAACCAAAAACATTCGTACATACAAAAGCTTTTAGAAGTTCATTTGCGATGGTGTTTTCATATTTTTCCAATTTTTTTTTGGGAATTGCATTGTCGAAAAACAATCCCAATTAATTTGAGTGGAAATTACATAATTCGCAAAAAGCTTTCGTAAGGAGATTGTTATTCGTTCAATGTTTTGTTGTATAACGATTCGAACATCAAACATTTAATACAGTAAGACATTAATCATGTGAATTGCAGCTTATGTGAATGAGTGGCTATTGATCGTCTCCTATACCTAGGGACCACAAGGCGGTTACCCGAAATCGTCACACAGGTCTAATTGTGTTGTTAATGTGTTCATATGGGGCTAAATAGAGCCATGCATTTTGAATTAGGTTGATATCTAATGTTTGAGCCAAGTTATGACTCAAAATGTGGGTGAATTGATTATAACGTGAACGGCCCAAAAGGAGAGACGATAGAAAGGGGGCGGAGCCTATTTCTCCATTGTCTTTTCAATTCTCGAAACGATCGGGTAGGGCTTCGCCGAAGTCTGCAGAGGAAGAAAAGGGGCTTTCTCGTATTTAGAGTGCTCTCTAGTCACGCCGGGTGAGAGACGGGTGGAGGGAGGGGAGGGAGAGGGATCAGAGAACGCAGAAAGAGTTGCCAGCCATGCGCGCTTCGAATTCGAAGAAGCACAATCTTCATTCCCAACCAAATCACTCGTTCAAAATTCATTTTGGAAGCTATTTTCATCCTCTTTCGAATGAGCCTCAGTGACCCTGGAAATTCCTTTTCTGAGTAGGTCCGCATACGAGTTTTATAGTTTTCTAAGTCAAGTCGCTCTATAAAACTTGTATGCTGACCTACTTAGATATGGATTTTCCAGGGTCACGGAGGCTCATTCGAAAGAGGATGAAAAGAGCTTCCAAATTCTTTTTTTATCGAGTGATTTGGTTGCGAATGACGACTGTGCTCCTCTTGTCTCGCTTTTGGGGGTAAAGTGTCCGAGCCGAGTGGGCGGAGCTTGCGGAGTCTACCTATATCCTTGCATAATCGTTTGTTTTTTTCTTGCAAATATTCACGCGCCAGTGAATTTCTTCTGCATTTTGCTTCCCTATTCACTTCCGTGTGAAGGTGCTTGAAGAATCTTCGGAAACACCGGAAAACGTTGTGAATGAGGGAACTAAATTAATGTAAACACTAATTCAATCACATACAGGAGGATTCAGAGAGCAAACCACAGGGCTCGTATAGCTCAATGAGAAATGAGAGGGTACTCTCAGGGTACTTTCATTGCGCTTTATCGCTTGTGCGGCAGGGTCAGGTTGGAACGCATACAATCAATCATAACTCTTCTCCAAGACAATTTTTACAAAATTAAGTGAGAATTTCGGCAGTTTTTACGATGTACGATTTCCCCAAAGCTGTGTTGTAAAAAATGGTCAGTACTAGGGCGGCAAGAACGGGTCACGAGTCTGCCGGGTCACCCGATTTTATGACCCTGACCCGTTTCTGATCCGAAATTGCGGGTTAGAAGTGGCTCTCTCCCTCTCATTCCCGGGCGAGAATGGAAGAGGAAGACCGAGATAGTGCGATAAAGGGAGAGAGCGCAGGGAGACGCGTATCTCTGCGTGTAGTAGATGACCCACCGGATTCGGGTCAAAACGTGTCAAGCGGGATAGCGAGAAAGGTAGAGGAAGACCGAGAGAGTGCGATAAAGTCGCTCTCTCCGTTCAACATGATATCTCGCTCTTCCTCTTCCTTTCTCGCTATCCCGTTTCACACGTTTTGACCCGATTCCGGCGGGTCATCTACTACCCGTTACTGATTCGTCGATGCGGATCAAAAGGCGACCCGTTGATCCGTTTTTACCCTAGTCAGTATCATTTTTTATCAATGGGCGCGCCCTTTCTTTCTGTCGATATTTCCGGGGACCTTATTCAGATAACAACTTTTTTACAAATAACGGTGTCGATTGAATAAAAATATTATGGAGAAGATCGGCACTACTAGGATATGACTAGGACACGGAAGAGCATCTCTGAGAGATTGCATCTCGCGTTGCATATGGGACATCACCCCTCCTAGATGTCTTCTCAAGTGGCCGGAGCGGTAGCTCGAATGCTTCTCTTCCTTGTATCCGCTCGTTCCTCCTCGGATATCGATTGAACTGTCTGCTTTCTCGTGCAGCAGAACCATTCTTGCACTAATCTGCAAAAATAAATAATGATGAATAATGTTAATAATATTGATTTTTTATAGAATTGTGCAACCTCCTGTAAGGTCGCAGTACAATGAGCGTTATGAGCGGGGATCCGACTGCGAAAAAACTCAGCATCTGCAACGTTACTTATTTTACCGCAAGGATTATAGGTGAGGATATTCTAAATTAGCTCGCCGAGAAAGGTCATACGACTGACAATGCATAAGAGACATTTTAGTCATTTTTGTACCTATTTTTTAGAGTTGGAACAAAAAACTATATGATTTCCTTACTGAGATATTTCAAATATGCGAGCTACACATCCTTTCAATAAATCGTTTAGGCCCAGCCATTATGAAACTAGAGCTGTGAATAAATTAGAGATGAAATTTTCAAACTCGTGCAAAGATGGAAAACATGCTCGATTCTAAGTAATAGGATTTAATCAAGCCTGAGAACTGTCGTAGATTCAGAATATTATCTTTGATTATTGAGAAATCTATCTCACTCTATCCCTCTGTTTGTCTCTTCAAAAGAAAAAGAAAACATTGTGAGAATGTGAATAAATTCAATTACATTTTGCATCCGATTATTTACCCGAGAAATCACAGTCCAGGTGTGATTGACCATGTATTCATTGTAGGTACGTAGAATCGATGATTCCGAGGAAGTCAAGTAGCCACGAAATAGCAGGTGCTAACATGGACAGAGGGCTTGAGCAGTGGGCGAGGTGAGAATCGACTGGTGACAAGAGCGATCCGCCAAACTTCCCTGCAAGTTATCGTCGCATTAGGATATGAGTGACTATCTGAGAGGACTCACCTCAGGCCGTACAGCAAAAAATGGAATTTCAAATAAAAATTGCCCTAGGTGTAACTTTTTACGTAGAGTTCGAAAATCGACCTTAGAAAGCCGTATCTCTCACCCCTCATTTATTGTTCCGCGCTGAACTTGAGCGGTCGTTTTTTAAAAATTTTTGAACGGCTCATCCAAAGCCCCTATATATATAGTAATTCTGAAAGATCTCAACGAGATAAGCATTTTTACTGTTGGGAGTAAAAGGCTACCTCATCTGTGAAAAAAGTTGAGGCCGTTTGAATTATTAAAATTTGTATTATGAAAACACTTTTTCCGGGGTGCATTTTTAAGTGTGTTCATTCGATTCCCCGTGAAAAGTTACCCCTAGGACCAAATTTTCATTCATAAATTCCCGAGCCAATGATTTTTCCCGAAATGCGGAAAAAGGAAGTATGATGAAACACTGAATTTCTGAACTTTCGCACTTTTGCGATTTTAAACTTTTAGCTATTAGGAAAAGTTCCCAATACAGTACATCAAATTTTTATGTATAATTAGAGATTATTCTCTTTAATAAACATGTCTTACGATAGCAACAAACCATTTTTTTCACGTTGCAAACACAACAGGCAGAGACCACTTGACGCTTTACCTGTAATTATTTTGTAGCATGCCCCGACATGTGTGAAAATTCGTGGAACAGGCCTCCTCCAATGTATCGGGGTTCTAGTTATTTACGCCCGAATATGGCTGATAATGTCCGAAATATTTAAATTCATTTCGGAAGGTTATTTTGAGAATTATGATTGGATATTGATGTAAGTAATATCTCTGTAACGTGAGGAATCAAATACGTCTGAAAAACCGATCGTTTGGACAATTTTTCAAAAATCGAAATTTTCAAATATCTAATATTTCGGAAATTTTGAAAAAGGTAAGAGGTGTATATTTTTGAATATAGTTTATACACCAGATTACGGAAACATTATTTACAGCAATATCCAATCAGAATTCTCAAAATTAACTTCCGAAATGAATTTAAATATTTCGTATATTTTCATCCGAGCCATATTCGGGCGTAAATAACTAGAACCCCGATACATTGGAGGAGGCCTGTTCCACGAATTTTCACACATGTCGGGGCATGCTACAATATAATTACAGGTAAAGCGTCAAGTGGTCTCTGCCTGTTGTGTTTGCAACGTGCAGAAAATGTGAAGTGAAAAAAATGGTTTGTTGCTACCGTAAGACATGTTTATTAAAGAGAATAATCTTTAATTATACATAAAAAGATGTACAGTATTGGGAACTTTTCCTAATAGCTAAAAGTTTAAAATCGCAAAGGTGCGAAATTTCAGAAATTCAGTGATTTATCATACTTCCTTTTTCCGCATTTCGGGAAAAATCATTGGCTCGGGAATTTATGAATGAAAATTTGGTCCTAGTGGTAACTTTTCACGGGGAATCGAATGAAAACACTTAAAAATGCACCCCGGAAAAAATGTTTTCATAATACAAATTTTAATAATTCAAACGGCCTCAACTTTTTTCACAGATGAGCTAGCCTTTTACTCCCAACAGTAAAAATGCTTATCTCGTTGAGATCTTTCAGAATTACTATATATATAGGGGCTTTGGATGAGCCATATATAGGGGCTTGAGCCAAAAATTACAAAAAAACGACCGCTCAAGTTCAGCGCGGAACAATAAATGAGGGGTGAGAGATACGGCTTCCTAAGGCCGATTTTCGAACTCTACGTGAAAAGTTACACCTAGAGCAATTTTTATTTGAAATTTCATTTTTTGCTGTACGATTCAAAGGTAGAATTGCTCAATTCTCTCAGATAGTCACTCATATCACATTCTAAGATCAGTTTTATTATTGAGCAAAATTATTAGGTTGGTGCAAAAGTTTCGCTTCAAAATTTATTCGGGAGTCTATACCTTGCATCGGTCAAGAGCAATCATGATATGATTTTTCTTATTATATCAATGGATGTATACTTTACATATTTCATCTAATTATTAAGATTCACTGTTCCTCTCAGAGCCACATTTCACAAAGTGCTCATCCCGAAATTTGATCGACGAAATCGGTCTTTCCATTCTCAGAATTTTTCCGCGAGATTACGAAACTACCACTTCAAGTGTTCAGTGGAACCATCAACCGCTATTTATTAGTTGTTCAAAAGAACTAAAGTTGGATCCTTTTCAATTAAATTTTGTGATAGTTTTTGTCGAATACCCAAAAATGGGAATTTTGCAAATTTTCGGACAGCATTAATTTTCCTACGATCGACGTTCGATATATTCGATATAAGCCAATGGGTGTGGTACACCAATACTACGCCAAATAATGCCGGATTAGTTTTGGGGACAAGTATCGTGCTAACGAGAAAACTTGAAAAATGTCTTGAGGCGAAACTTTTGCACCAACCTAATACTACTACTCGAAGCGCAGTAGGTGACACTTTGATATGGAAGGAGAAAATGGGAGAACAATGGAAGGTGTTTGGAGAACCAAATAGGACGAATACTATGGAAATGATGACTAAGATTGTCTGTAACGAAATATGTGCACAAAAGTGTAAAGTCTAAACAGATGCTGCACAAATAAACGTAAGGCTTCACCAATGCGCTGATCTTCGACATCAGCCTTCGGCGGAGTATCGCTGCAGCTGCGAGACTGGAGGAGAAGTAGAAGAAGAGGTAGGCCACCATGAACCGAGGTGTCCAATTGCGCAAGTCAAACACGTAGTACGTCGCGTCGGAAAGCGCCGAAACGTCGACATCGAATGAACCCGATCGGTAGAATGCCACCTGAAATGAAGAGGCACTCCTCGGGAGAATAGTATTTGTAGCTTCACTTCGCACACTTTCTCGATTTGTGATAAGGAGTGCGAAATAGCGTTCGATATTCCGGCAATCGTATCTTCATTTTCCGAACTCTCTCAAAGCACGAGCAGTCGAAAGAGTGTATGGAATATGAACAGGATTAACCGAATTTCGAACTGTAATGGGAAATGAAGAAATTATCGTTCGAAATGAAAAGTAAAGCATGAGTTGAGGGGCTTGATGAGTTGAGTGAGAGGCTTTAGCGAGTTGGCTGAGTTGTTTACAACACGTACGAGGGCAATCCAGGTTGGCACTGTCGATGCCAGGGCAATTATGGAGAGACGCGAACGAGAAACGAAGGAGATTGATACGGCGTCCCTGCTTATTAGAGTTATAAGAAAAGATACAACGGTCTCTTCATTTTACACACTCTCTCACCGATCGACCGGTCTAGAGAGTGTGTGAAATGAAGAGACGAAGGCCCGAATTACGAAATCTACTGCTTGTACAGTTCAAAATTACGGATCATCGTCTCTTCATATCACTCAATCTCTCTCTACCGTTCGAGTGGCGAGAGAGCGTTGAGAACAAATATGCCATGATTTTGATTCTCTACCTGTACCTGCTTAGGACCCAAACTCGATAGGAGAAGGAGAGGACCAGAAGGATGTTAGAGTGGAGTAGACATGCGGCGTGCATTGCTGAAACATGGCGTTTTTTGCATCCCTCTCCCTCCCTCCCGCCCAAGTCGCTCTCATTCAGGTACGCATTTCCGCGTTCAAGATATAAAAGTGAATCTATCTATTTAAAATATTACAGAAGACAACGTTGTACGCCCTTGCGCCCATTAGAGTGCAAAGGCCAACGAAGACGAAGGCGACTAAACCGTCCACGTTGACGAACCTGCACAGCACTTTAGCGAGCAACACGGAAAAGAGTAGACATACGAATTATCTACATATATACCACTACTGTGCCTGAAAATGTTTCCATTGGGATTTTCCTAGTGAATTTATGTGATGTATGGTGTTCAGTGTGGCGTTCTACATCGTCATTGCATACAGAAGTAGAATACGACGCCAAGTCTCCATATTCTGTGCACTTCCTAGCCGCTCAACCGAGCGAGAGAGTATGTAAAATTAGGCGGATGTACGCCGAATATCGAACTACACATGACCGCTTTCTTGTATGCGACGATACCTCAACACACTTATCGCGCTCATGATAGCGGCTATCGAATCGTCGTGTTGAGCAGAAGAACGGAGTAGACACGCAGGTGGGGCGGAGTCCTGAAGCAACATTTATTTATTTTTCGCATTCACTTTGTATTATAGTTATCCTCTAGATGATGAGCCTAGTTTTGTGTGAATAAGTGGTGGTTCAGTGCCCAAACGTGAAGAAAAATACCAACTACAACTGTTAATTCCTATAAACTGACCGAGTAATAACTGCTGCTATTAGAACAATATTCAGTGCTAGATCAGTGAAATCCAGCGTCGTAAGCGCGATGATGTGGGCAATCTCTTCTGCAGAGCGCATTGTAAGTGTCGAGGCAGCTTGAGTGTCCCTGCGAATGTGGTTTCTCTTAGCTTTTTAATTATTTTCCCTGGATTGATAATGTTTTCAATTTTCGTGAGAACAGATATTCAATCGCAAAAGGCGTTAACATATCAATCACATCAGAAGTGAGTATATTTTCAAAACTTTTTTAAATTTAAAAATGTTTCGAAAAAAAAAAGCCACACACCACTTAACCGTCGAATGCTGACAGATTATGGTAAATGTAGAGCCGATTGACCAAACTCAAGTTCGAATGAAGTAGTTCCGACACACACTAATGCACAATATCGAAACATATTTTGCTCCGTGCTCCGTCTTTCTGACGACTTTTTCCTACATTAACATGAGCTATAATCAATGGAAAATTTTGCATTTTGAACACATGGTACGGATAGCACGGATCTCCTCTAAAAATGTAGCAAAACGAGAGCAAAACGAAAAAACTGATCGTGGATTTCGGTGAATATGTTGAGGCTAGGCAACGTGAGGGCGAGGACAACGCTAATCCGCTTCATTTATGGAAATTTGCATGTTTACGGGTAGCAATGACCTCCTGCTTCAAATGGCCGTATTTAGGTCAGTTTTTGACCTACAGCAAACGAATTTTTTTCCAATCGGTGCGTAATGAAATTGTCTACAAGCTGGTTCAGTTACAATATGATAAAAAAGTGCCATCTTCCTACAGTAATCATAAAAACACTTTAAATTTTCAGTTTCTCGAAAATTGTCTCTTGACAATACGATTTTTATTTCAGATTCGGATTCTCCATACTCGATTTGAGGTAATAATCTATTTCATCTGCCTTGGATCGTGCTTCTTCATAATGCTACTCAGTAGAACCAGGACCTGGTTGATTTTTTTATCAAAATACGGGGGGGGGGGGGGGGGTAGGTCAAAAACTGACCGAAATACGGCCATTTGAAGCAGTAGGTCATTGCTACCCGTAAACATGCAAATTTCGATAAAGGAAGCGGATTGGCGTTGTTCATTCAGGGGAACATTTCTCGACACCTGAGATAAACGTAGCATATCGCAATGTACGGAGTCCTCAATTCGACACTAACAAAAAGCAAAATATTTCTCTATCATCGACAAATATATTGTCATGTTGCGTTTCATACTCCTGCGCAACCTTTAATTTGATCTTTAATCTCCAGAACAGAGCTTAACTCAGCTGATCGTGAGAACCTCTAAGCAATCTCATCAACGGGGACCTTCCTTCTTTTTATCCTCGTGCTTTATTGTTTCGTTGTCTAGTTTCAATTTTGTTTTGTACGTACGACGTTCTCGGAAAAAGAAGTTCATTATACAGGCTAATCTCTCAAAATTCGAATTTCTGAAAATCATTCATTCCGCGCAATCTATCGATCAACGATAGCGAAGTTCGCCGGAAAATCCCGTAATCGTCTTCATTTGTCACGCTCTTTCATGGATGTGCATACTCTAATTGGAATATGATTCCAACAAGAGCTACACGGTTGCTTACATGAAAACATGAAACAGAGCACAATGGGAAGACGAAGCATTTCTTATTTGCGCGTATTCAGAAATGTTCTCCAGAAATGACAGGTGAACGGGCTGACAATGATGTTGATAATTTAAGTTTGGCAAAAGCAAATAATCGGACTTAATGATGATCAGAGACGAATACCGTAGAGGAAAAGTAAACTGAATTTAGGGGCATTTTAGTACGATTACATCTGGACACCGTATGCTTAGAGTATGGGTGATGTTGAGACATGACACGGTGGAGTGGGGGGGGGGGGGGGTGGTGGTCTTCTCACGTTGCCGGTGCAGTTGCTCGAGTGCTTCCCTTCCTCGTTTTCTCCGCTCGTTCTCCGTCGGATATCGAATGGACTGCATCCTTAGTCTCGCAGCAAAACAACTCCTTTACAAATCTGCAAATGTCGGGATAAAAAATATCCTTTGCTTTCTTCTGACCAGAGCACGGGTATGAACGCTCATTAGCTGGCAAATTGTATTGAAGCGACTAGTTCTAAGATACTGTCGAACCTCCTGTAAGGTCGCAGTACGATGAAAGTGATGAGTGGGGATCCGACTGCGAAGAAACTCAGCATCTGACCATTATTTATTTAATAGATGAAAATACAAAGAAGAGCCTTGATTAGATCTTCGAGTAAAGCCATGTACCAGAGACAGATTACACAGACTGACAATGCATTCGAGTCGTTGTAGGAAGGGCGACTGGACGAGTCCGGCAAAGTCGATCATCCAGAGGGTTGCAGGTGCCACCATGGACAGAGGCAGGAGGGTTTGAGCAGTGAGAGAAGTGAGAATCGACTGGTGACGAGAGCGATCAGCCATACTCTTCTGTAAGGTATTCGCTCATTTTGAGAGTAGCCTCGCACGTTTGAATCAATATCAATAATTATCTAGTATTGGATAATTTCCTGTGTAAACTTCTTTGCTTACACGCTGAACTTATTTCAAAATATATTCTCAAAGATGATCGGGCGCACTGTTCGACAATGCCAACGTTTGATGCGACAGTATGAAATGGTTTTATCTAGCACTAGTCGGAGTTCTGAGTATCTAGTTGCAAACTGTTACTGGCGCTGAAGTTCGAAATCATGTAGGCGCTCCGAAATGTTAAAAATGAAGAATAAACACCAACGTGCTGATCTTTGTGAGCAGCCTTCGGCGGAGTAGAGCAATTACCGCGAAGCTGCTGGAAGACAATACGATGTGCAATTGAAAACTGAGTTCCAACGATTTGAAATCGTAGATTTAGAACTTTAGTTCGCTGGTTTTCCATGTCTTGGTCTTGTTTTGGCCTTTGAAGACTCCCTTATGGGTGTTTTTTGAAGACAATATCGATTAGACAAGTTTCATCCGTTTCTGATCACTCCCAAGTTATCAATGGGAAAGTTTTGATTCTTCCGAGTGAGCGGTTTCCATGGAGTTTCCCAGAGATTCTGTCGGATACTATGAGTGAGTAGAACTCTTACCTACACCAGTAGCAGGACAGGTACACCACCATGACTCGGCTCATCCAGTTGCGCCCACTGCGCATGTCGAATACGTAGTAGGTCATGCCGGAAAACGCCGGAATGTCGAAATCGTATGAGCCCGATTGATAGAATACCACCTCAAATTGCCACGATAAATATTCGTTATTAGGTGGAAGGGATTGTACTCGTGACGCTTAGAATTCTTCGCACATGAGAATGTAAAAAGTGAACAGATTATTGGACCTCTGCTGAAATGAAGCCTGCCCGAGAGGACACTGACCACAGCGATGCAACTCGGTATTGTGGATGCTAAGGCGAGAACAAAGAGACGCGAGCGTGAGGCGAAGGCGGTCGACGTCGCACCCTTGCTGAGCACCCAAACACGATACGAGAAGGAGAGGAGGAGGAGGACGATGGTGTGACAGAGCAGCGCGACGTTCATAGCTGCAAAGGGATGATGGGATATTAGGGATGGCTTCGGAAGAAATCGTATATTCATAATGAGTGAACTCCATCGTTAGTCAGACCGGCGAACAGAATGAAGAGGCCCAATTGCCATCCCTGTAGGAATGGGCAGGGCCTCGAAGAAGAGCAGATGCCGTGCTTCCCCTATTCAAAGAGATGAATAACTCACAGAATACAGCGTTGCATGCTCGTTCTCCAACGAGAGTGCAGGGACCAGCGAAGACGTACGCGATTACCCCGTGCACGTTCACGATCCTGCACATTATGAACATCATTTTATATAAAATATCTGAAAACTAGAGTCCTATAGATAGACACCGCAAGCTCCGCCCACTCGGCTCTGACACTTCCCCCTCGAAAGCGAGATCAGGGGGACACAGGCTTCATTCGCAACGAAATCACTAGTTCAAAAATGAATTTGGAAACTCTTTTCATCCTCTATCGAATGAGCCTCCGTGACCCTGGAAAAATCCATCTCTAAGTAGGTCAGCATACAAGTTTAGAGCGACTTGGCCTAGAAAACTGTAAAACTCGTATGCTGACCTACTGAGAAAAAGGTCACGGAGGCTCATTTTTTCCATGGTCACGGAGGCTCATTCGATAGAGAATAAAAAGAGCTTCCAAATTCATTTTTGAAATAGTGATTTGGTTGCGAACTCATCATGTGTCTCTTCGATTTCGAAAAGCTCATGGCTCGCTACTCTCTCCGCGTCCTCTCCTTCCTCTCCCTCCCCTCCCTCCACCCGTCTCTCACCCGGCGTGACTAGAGAGCACCCTAAATACGAGAAAGCCCCGTTTCTTTCTCCCTAGAGATCGGCGAAGCCCTACCCGATCGTTTCGAGAATTGAAAAGACAATGTAGAAATAGGCTCCGCCCCTCTTTCTCTCGTCTCGCTTTTTGGACCTTTCACGTTCTGCTCGATTCATTCACATTTTGGCCCATATCTTGACTCAAACATTAGATATCGACCTAATTCAAAAAGTATGATCCTATTCAGTCCCATAGGGACACATTAACCCCAGAAATAGGCCTGTATGATGATTTCTGTCAACCACCTTGCGGAGCCTACCTATAGACAACCTGATACCTGCTTTCCGCGTGCGATTTTTTGTTTCATGAATGACTTTCGATCTCGTTTGATGGAAGTATTCGATACCTCAATGCGCCCAGGGCGCTCATCACTGCAGCTGCCGAATCGACGATCGCCGTGCTCAGCAAGAGAACGGAGTAGACACGCAGATGGGAGGGCGTCCTAAACCGGCTCCAGAACTGTGCATTGTACACTCACCGAGAAACTACTGCGGCTATCAGAATAGCATTCAGTGCGAGGGCTGTGAGATCGAGAGTTGTGAGCACGAAGATGTGGACGATGTCTTCGGCAGACAGCATGACTATCGTTGAAGCAGCGCACGACTTCCAGCGAATGTGAGTTTTTTTCAATTTAATTGTTTCCCCTGTATCGAATGTTATCAGATTTCGTGAGAACCACTATCAATCGTAGATCGTATATGAATTAAGATATGGCACGGAAACATTAGCGATGTTTGCTTTAGTTTGAAAAATGCCACCTGATACGCAGTGCGGATTTGGTTGATAAAAACCCAGGACTGCGGTCTGAGTTATTTTTGGTTGCAAAAAGATGCTCTGATTCGTACCCAGTGTGTTCCCACTTTCGTTGCTTTCTCCCTATCATAGTAGAATGAAAGTGCACATTTTACCAGTGGCTGATAGTAAAATTCATCGATTTAATTCAATAAAATTCACTATCAAGAAATCACTATTAAGTTTTCCGGATCAGATACAGTAAGAAATTAATGAACAACCACCTGTGTGAATGAGTGGTTAATAACCACTGGTTATTGTTCGACGATGTTAATTTTGCAGATTGTTTTCGCAATTGATACTGGCCTAGCAATGCTCTCCCGCGAGCCCAGTCTCGAATACGTACATTTTTTACTTTTACTTTACTTTTCTCATTGAGGTAAATACTCACACGCCGTTACATTTCTTCTACATTTCAACCGATTTCATTTATTGTAGAATACAAACCTCAAGACATAAATCACTATTCAGGAATGAGTGAATACTGTTGGCATTGTGACAATTCTTCCAAATATCTTCAAATTGGATAGTTTCTGATAGGGATGCTGGACGAATTTGCACTATTCATTCTCTCTGAACCCGTGAATTCAAAAAGGCCCCAGTGGGCTAGCAGGTTAATGAACAGGTTAAAACCTGTCCAGATCATTCTCAAAATGTTCATTCTCATTCGGGGGGACTACAGTAATCCGATAGTCGTAACTTAGAAATTTCAAATCTCCGCTCCAGTGAAGTGCATTTAGTGGCGCCTGTGCTCGGGCACCAGTCACACGTCTCCAATCGATACAAGGAGAGAGAACCACGAAGGGGCATAATCGAAACAGGGAATTAGAGCCACGAAGGGACCTCATCCATATAGAGGGTGGAGGGAGAAAAGTGGATGGGGTAAGAGTAAAAATGAGAAAAGGATGACAAATGAATCTCTTACTAGCGGTAATTGAGTCAGGTACTTCCAACTCGAAACCTAGGAGATAATTCTAATTTGTGTTCCACCAAGGCTGCAAATACAAATACAAATACAAATACAATTTTACAGTACACTTTGCTGCTCTTGTTGACTGCAGATTGCGCTTACAGCCTCAAATGACCCTCACATTTTTGCAAATGTACTATGGTAGTGCATATGACGCCATTTGCCTAAAAATCGAGCAATGTCTGGCACAGAGAAAAAAGGTCGAATGTCTGAAACTTCGGTTATGTGGGTTCTCAAGGATGCTGGTGATGATAGGCGTATTCATTTTGCACGTGGAGCCTTCGTTGAGGCCAGACAACGACACGTCGAAAACACATTATCGCGATTATTAATGCGTCCGATATTCCTAAAATTAAGTGAATAAGTTTCTAGGGTCAGAATTTGATGGCGATCATGTCTGTGTAATTTCTTTTTAAATATTTATCAAAATGCTTTTTTAACTTTTCTAAAATGTCAGAGAGTAAAAGGCGAAAGAAGAAATTATAACCGATCTGACCGGATTGAGGCAAGGATTTCAAATATATTTTTGTTTTTCCATATAGACATGCTCAATTTTTGTAGTGTAATTAAATGCATTTGCAAATGGAGAGATTATCAACCATCTTCCCTTGATCTACCGCCAGTCTCTCGGCCCGCATCGACTGACCTCTTCCCTCCTCCGCGTCTGCTCCCTCTGGCTGTCTGCACTCTCTTTTCTTCCAATTGTCTCTCACCATGCCCACTGGCACTCCGCTCTGCGCATCTCTCCATTTGCGGATACAATTAATTATACTACAAAAATTGAACATGTCTATATGGAAAAACAAAAATACATTTGAAATCCTTGCATCAATCCGGTCAGATCGGTTATAATTTCATTTTTCGCCTTTTACTCTCCGACATTTTAGAAAAGTTTAAAAAATCATGTTTATAAATAATTAAAAATAAATTAGATAGGCGTGATCGCCATCAAATTCTCACCCTAGAGACATATCAGGCCTCTCACGAGAGAATCGGGACGACGAGCTGACATTGAAAATGCAAATATTTCATTTTTAGAGTTGTTTAGTACTGCTATGGGGTCTAGAAGATTTCCCTAGGCCTGTGTGGTCCCATTGCATCATGCAGCTGCAGCAGCCTGCTGCAAACTTGATACGTAGGTAATAGGTTATTGCCGTTTTTACCGATAAAAGTGGTGACACTTCCACATAAAAGTGTTTCTACGATGAACTGAATCATTTTGGCGCACTTTGTTCATTTTCCACCTTTGCGACCTTTGCAGCAGACGATTGGTAGACCAGTTTTTAATTTCTCAGTTAAACACTGATTTTTCGCGCCACTCCAAACTTTCCCAGTTTGTAGAGCTTTCAATTCTGCACATACCACATTTTTTGCTGATTTTATCTCTGTGGTCCTGATACATTCCGATGAACACCTCATAACGGGCTGCACGGATCACCTTCAGTGGAACTGAGTTCACCAACTCGCAAGTTCGAACCCCAGCCAGAGCAGGAAATTTGCAATCCATTTTGTTCACTCATATGATCCGTAATACTCTCAGACGTGTTTTTTTCGATGTAATCACGTGGCAAAAATGCGGTCTGATCTGGATGGGGTTCGAACTAGCGACTTCGCGAACTCACTTCCCCGGGAAATGAACCGTGCAGCCCGTTATGATGTGTTCATCGGCTTGGGAATGTATCAGGACCACAGAGATGAAATCAGCAAAAAATGTGGTATGTGCAGAATTGAAAGCTCTACAAACTGGGAAAGTTTGGAGTGGCGCGAAAAATCAGTGTTTAACTGAGAAATTAAAAACTGGTCGACCAACCATCTGCTGCAAGGGTCGCAAAGGTGAAAAATAAACAAAGTGCGCCAAAATCATTCAATTCATCGTAGAAACACTTTCATGAGCAAATTTCACCACTTTTATCGGTAAAAACGGCAATAACCTATCACCTACGTATCAAGTTTGCAGCAGCCTGCTGCGGCTGCAGCGCACATGAAAAATCTGAAACTTCAGTTTTAGTCTAGTCTAGTCAAGTACTAAATGGAAATATCACAAACAAGATTTCCCGAAATTTGAATGTCAACTGAAAATGCCGATTTGTCCCGATTCTCTCGTGAGAGGCCTGATATTCACTTAATTTTAGGAATATCGGCCACATTAATAGTCGAGATAATGTGTTTTCGCCATGTCGTCGTCTGGCCTCAACGAAGGCTCCACGTGCAAAATGAATTCGCCTATCGTCATCAGCACCCTTGAGAACCCCCATAACCGAAGTTTCGAAAATTCGAAATTATTTCTCTGTGCTCGATTTTTAGGCAAACGGCGTCATATATGAGGCCGTCCGCGATAGATTCAACAAGGCTCCGGAACAGCCCAAAATACCAAACTCATGAAAACATGTTCCCTGGGGTAGTTTTCGATGCCGAACACCGTGGACCACTTCAATTTGCATGAATCGTTCATTTGACGTATGGGTGGTGCCATCCCACTTCCGGTCAAATCTACTTTTTATATTATTCCAACGTCAGAATGCACGCTGGAAGCACGAAATACGCTGCAGAACCCGAGCAGAATTTCACGCTGAATCGACCGGTACATTTCATTAGTAATGAATTTTTCTCGTTTAAGAGAAAAATCGATTTTTTGACTCGATCCTATGGGTGAGCGGAGACCATGATAGATCGATCCGGCTTTTATCGCTGATTCGAATGGTATATACATGTATGGAGATCGGAGGTCCACAAATACCTCATACATTTGATTTTATGCATTTTGCGCCCATTTCACTGTGTGATCGAGAAATGAGAGGAAGCAAAATGATTTTTTTCCACTCATTGTCCCCCTCTCATTCGTCGATCACACAGTGAAATGGGCGCAAATTTCATAAAATCGAATATATGAGGTATTTGTCGACCTCCGATCTCCATACATTTATATACCATTCGAATCAGCGTCAAAAGCCGGATCGATCCATCATGGTCTCCGCTCACCCATAGGATCGAGTCAAAAAATCGATTTTTAACTTAAGCGAGAAAAATTCATTACCAATGCAATATACAGGTCGATTCAGCGTGAAATTCTGCTTGGGTACGCGAAATTTCGTGCTTCCAGCGTGCATTCTGACGTTGGAATAATATAAAAAGTAGATTTTACCGGAAGTGGGATGGCACCACCCATACATCAAATGAACGATTCATGCAAAATGAAGTGGACCACGATGTTCAGCATCGAAAACTACCCCATGAAACATGTTTTCGTGAGTTTGGTATTTTGGGCTGTTCCGAGGCATCGTTGGTAGTTGTTGAACTTATCGCGGACGGCCTCATATGATCGATTGAAAAGTTCTTATGAATTACAAAAATCAGTTTTGGGCTGTAATTTTTCTATCGGATTTCGTAAATGCTAACAAAGAGATTCGGAATCTACGTGTGGAAATAACAAGAAAATCCATGCTAATTTTTGGAAAATAATATTTACGCCCCTCCCCACAGGAGGGGATATGGTAATTTTAAAAAAACCGATCTATAACCTTGGTTCGATCCTAATGTTCTCCCTTACACATCCAAATATTGCGAAATTTTTCGACCAATCTTGACCCCTTCTCGTTTTCTGGATGGTCTCTTTAAGAAAAAGGGTTACACGTGAATGAGATACACCTATCCCATTTTTAGAGTTTTCTGACCTTCTTTTTTTCAAGTCTAGCAATTTCAAGTCTCTAGCTCCACGAAGAACGGATATACGCGGTAGCGGAATTAAAATCTGAAGTCATTTCCGTGAGAACTACCCTTACTTGAGGGTAGAGTGGCGTATTATTCTCCTCATTTGTCATCATACCCCCAATTAGGAGTCCGACCTTGTTGACATACTGAAAAGTGTACGTGTACCTTGACCTGGCACGCTTGACGACGTTTCCTGGTCTTTTTTCACTTGTTATCGTTCTCCGATTAGTATTCCGCTCCTTGGCGGCATAAGTTTATACCTTTAAGTGCAGAGTTTGTTTCTTCCATTCCGATGCATATGTACATAAGCACACGCCGTTACAATTCCATTGTACGTAAATTATAACTGGTAAATGATAATAACATTATTTATCACAGACTGTACCATGCATGCATGAAATTCATATTTTTCTTCTTCAGACAACCGCAATTGACGTCGTTCTACTTCGCCGTGCTCTGAACATGTTCACGATTGTGGAGCGGTAGACTCGATTTCGACTGAGGTCGACGAGCGAATTTACGAGTGAAGAGCAAGAGAGAGCCATAAATCCGAAGACAACACCCGCTGAAATATACTTAATTAAAAATACACATTAATTATGATAACTCAATGCCAACTTATTGATTTATTAGCATCTGAATTCGGACGAAATTGGACCATCTCGTAATGTACCAACTGGCATTACGAACTCTGTGTGCACACGTTATTCTGCGCCGTCGACCGGAGAAGGGAGAAGAACGGGAAGAAGAGGAAAACAACCAGGACGAAGGCCTGTATAGCAAAGTCGATATATTTTCGAAAATATCAATAATTATGACAATTTCCATTAGGTATTTCATTTGCCATGGTTGTACATGAGGCTTGACACTATGCACGTTTTCGCTATTCTGTTTTAGCAAAATCTTACTTGAATAACAATCGTTTGCGCAGATGCGATGTGGGCTTTCCTCTCGCGGCGGAGCGTTTTCGCGTTCTTGCGAGAGCTCAAGGCAATTGATTTGTAACAATTCTATGCCTTGGCTTATTGAATTATCTGGTTCGTTGTTTTCTCAGTTCACAAATATAAAGCTCACCGCAGAATAATAACGAGCATGTGCCCGAGTGGGATGGAAATGAGTGCGCAACACGCCGGAATGAACAGGAATGAGCCATAGTAGGAGAGGTAGGCCACGAGCGAATGCTGAGTTGCCTCGAATAAGAACCAGTTGAGTCCGCGCTCGCGCCATCGAAGTTGGGGTAGCTTAATGAGGTTGACTTTACATTTTACTTTTACCCTTTCACTGGCTTCAAAGAGAGGGTTTTTAGGTGATGCCACACAAGTAGACATTTCGAAATCAAAGGCACTATTTTGCGGCCAAAACTAGTGCGGTACCCTCCAGAATGGTGTTGTTCCAAACATCACCAATACGGTATTAGCATACTCTGTCAAGTGCCTCGCACTGCGCTCTCTTCTCCGATTGTGATGAGAGTATGGAGGAAATCGTCCACAGGTGCATAGCGCAGGCGTTGAGAATGTACACACCTACATTAATGCTCATCATTTGATCAGTCTATCAATCCTTATCCCCCATTCTTTTCAATAACTCCATAACCACATGCCTCCAACATGTATAAATCTATCTTTCTAAGATCGAAAGACATTGTTACGAGCAACAGATAATGCTATAATTTGATGTTGCTCACAATAACATGCACAAAACAAACCCATTTTCAAGGAAGTCTTCATTTTGAGAGTCGCACCGTCCGGCATGAGCAATTGATGTCGGGCAATGATCATCGCTCCAAACGCGGCTATCATTGACATCGTGCAAAAGGTTTGAATGACCTGAAAATATTTTAAAAAAAATAAAAACAAATAAAAGATAAAGTCACCAATAAATACTTGAATGGCACAAGCAAGCAGAGGACGCCCAAGCAATATCCGCCACCTGAAACCGATCATATGATCAACCAGTAAACGATGAAGGCAGCCATGCACATCACGGTATATCACGCGTCTTCTGAGAGATTGCATGACCCCTCGGCACCCGGAGCCCCAACTTTGAGCACTATCCTCGAGATAATTATGCCAGAGTATATTGAGGACAAGAAATCTTTCTGCGTTGGCCGTTTTTTTCAGAACCGTGTTTTAGGTAGTTTCCGGTTCCTCAAAAGGCCCTTCCATATATCAGCTCCCAGATGAGCTAGAAGAATGGCTTTGGGCTCAAAATGTTCGGAAAATTATTTCAAATAACTTTTGTGTTGACATGAAGTTCCGCTGATGACAACTTCATGTTTCAAATAATCAAAAAGTGATTTTAAAATGAGAAAATAAATTCAAGCGGCTCGGGGACCCTACCTTTTCGTGTAAACGGACAACAATTTCAGAATCTACGTGTATTTTTACATCAGAAAAAAATTGAGCTCAGTCAATTAGGGGTGGGAATTGACCTTCCATCAGCGAAAATGATCGCCAAGTCGAACATTTCAAATGTTCATAATTTTGATTCTTTACGATACGTGCTCTATTTTGCATATTTTTTATGTTTTATAACATTTACTAATAACATATTCTAAATTATGTTGAAAAACCCGAATATATCCATATTTTAGAAAAAATCGTTATTTCACCTCTCGTGATCTCAAATTTGCACGTTTCAATTTCAAGATATCGAAAGCTCTAGATGTGCAAATGATACCCATTCAGTAGACTTTTTTGACATGAGTAAGAATCGTTGGAATAGACCTCCGCCAAGAGTTCGCTGCCTCATCTTTTGATAATCGAAAAAGGAAAATCGAAGGTGTCGGAAATATACAAAATTCATTTTTGAAGTTAATTTCGGGAATTTCGATTATATTTTGGCGTGAAAAATGTTTTTGCAATATTATGAACCAGATTCATATTACATAGCGACAGTTTTTACTATTCCTCCAAAATCAAAAATTTCAAATTTCAAAAATTTAGGAAATTTCGAAACAGTAAGGTTAGCGGATTTCTCATGAAATTATGGTTCATTATTTAACTAAAACATTTTTCGCACTTAAATATAATCAAAATTCCCGAAATTAACTTCAAAAATGAATTTTATATATTTCCGACACCTTCAATTTTCCCTTTCTCTGATCAAAAGATGAGGCAGCGAACTCTTGGCGGAGGTCTATTCCAACGATTCTTACTCATGTCAAAGAAGTCTACTGAATGGGTATCATTTGCACATCTAGAGCTTTCGATATCTTGAAATTGAAACGTGCAAATTTGAGACCACGAGAGGTGAAAAAAACGATTTTTTATAAAATATGGATATATTCGGTTTTTTTCTACATAATTTAGAATATGTTATTAGTAAATGTTATGAAACATCAAAAATATGCAAAATATAGTTCGTATCGTAAAGAATCAAAATTATGAACATTTGAAATGTTCGACTTGGCGATCATTTTCGCTGATGGAAGGTCAATTCCCACCCCTAATTGACTGAGCTCAATTTTTTTCTGATGTAAAAATACACGTAGATTCTGAAATTGTTGTCCGTTTACACGAAAAGGTAGGGTCCCCGAGCCGCTAGAATTTATTCTCTCATTTCAAAATGACTTTTTCGATTATTTGAAACATAAAGTTGTCATCAGCGGAACTTCATGTCAACACAAAAGTTGTTTGAAATAATTTTCCGAACATTTTGAGCCCAAAGCCATTCTTCCAACTCATCTGGGAGCTGATATATGGAAGGGCCTTTTGAGGAACCGGAAAATACCTAAAAAACGGTTCTGAAAAAAACGGCCAACGCAGAAAGTTTTCTCGTCCTCAATATACTCTGGCATAATTATCTCGAGGATAGTGCTCAAAGTTGGTTGGGGCTCCTGGTGCCGCGGGGGCTCCGTTTTCATGAAATCTCTCAGAAGATACGTGATATTCATTGCACGCGCTAAATCTCAACTGAGCCATGTTGTAGTAACCGATGTACGTACCGATGAAGGAATAGAATAATGGAATGAAGAACAGAGACAAGAATGCATTTGCAACCAATGACGTGCACTTACAAATGCGAATCAACATGAAATATTTTGCGAACTCACTTGTTGGAGTATGGCAAGTATTCTCACTTCCCGGGTCAGGTTCACACTCTTACGAACGATTATTATCAGAGTGATAAGGTCAACCACCAGGGCAACGCTTCCAACGGCATAGCAGAAATACACTTGAAGACTTTCAATGAAGGGCGGAATATCCGAAGGCGCCTCCATTGAAACTTTAGGAAAGGCAATTCGGTGGAGAATTTGATCAATTTGCATGTTTTTTTTGGACAGGTGCACTTGGGCAGAAGTGGGCGCTGTGGTGCCAGGTGTAATGGAGTGAGTGTGCAGATGAAAGCGTTCAATCTAAGGTTGGATGCGTTTTAGTGCTCGATAATTTGTCAGTCCATTTCACATACAGACCGGCCGAGTGATGAGGGAGTATTTGCAATGCAGAGACGAAGGCCCATTTATATACTTCAATGACTGTCTTCCTGCGTGCTCTCTCTCTTCCTCCTGAAGAGAGAGGACGGAGAATGAACACATCAGTTTGAAGAGGCCACTCATTCCTTTTGCTGTGATCAAGTGAGTGTAGAGTCGGAGAATCTCGAATAGTGCAAACAATGCCACAAGCAAATAATAGACACTTTATCGGTAAACGTATTTAATAGTTTGCGCTCTCGAATTGGATTGGTGATCTCTCTTTTCACATCCTTTCACCTCCCCATTTGGGAGGCACGATAATGAGACGAAAACTCTTATTGCTTTCCAGCAAGATTTCGTCGGGGAAACCACTAAAGAACTCTTTCACAGTCGAGAATAATGGTGATGCTGAATTTGTCAATCATCCCGAACCTATGAAAATCGGGACAAGAACTGATGACGCTTCGAGCTCACATGGATTAAAAATGTTAGGATTCAGCTGCAAAAGTAACTTTGCTTGCAAAACCTTGATTGTTCACTCATCGACTGTATTTTCTTGCAAAATCTGAGCATTTTCAATTGTCAACTGTGACTAGCATGATAGTTGATCGAATTTGCGATTTTCACATACCGTGTATTGTATATCACTCGGTGAATTCAATCAATTACCGCAATTTCTCACCGCATTTATTTTTCAATTATCTCCTAAAATTTCTCACGAAATCTGTTTGCTCAAACATCAACTGAAATTGGAGATAACAATGCTATAGATCGAATTGCACACCGCACATGCTGTTTTTCAGTGATGATCCCACCGCATCCGAACATTTTAAAATTATTTTACATTATTTTACCATTATACGAACCAAATTGGTAACAACTTTTTTGAAAATGTTCCCGAGGTGAATGTTTTTAATCCACTGATTCGTGATGCACGTGTTAACGATATATCGAGGGCTCGTCGTTAAGCAGAGTTAAGTCATGATGAAAGAATGCAGAGTAGGGGCGAAGGGACAGAGATACCGGAGCCCTCTCCGAACTTACAACTTTGCGTTTTGGGCAATGATTCCGCCTCATTTGTGACAGCAAGTCATTATGGCGTTATATCAACAAATTCGTAGAATAACAGGCTCTCTACACACGCCGGTTGTGATCACCATTGTAAGAGAGTTCGAGGGGGAGCCAGGAAAGAGCCTCTCGCCCAGCCGCGCGTAGAGCCTAAGTTTTGAACGAAGGGCGGTAGAGCACGCCTTGTCGTGATAGCCGAATGCTACTGTCTTTCTTTCTTTTTATGATAATTCATAGAAACGACCAGATAATTTCCGCTTTATTTTTTAATATCTAAAATCAGTGATAACATTTGTCGAAAAACCACATTAATAGGTTCACGATGGAGAATGGAGCCAGTCAGTGGAATGGGGGCACTATTGTGATCACTCTTAGAGTGGATAGCAAATGCGTTGTGTCTATAGCTATGACAAGTGGGGTTGCGAGCAGACTTGTAATGGTCATAAGCTCTTAGATGAAGGGGTCTACCAGTCTCACCGACGTACGATTGTGAACAGAGGGTGCACTTAATAAGGTAGACAACACCAGCGATCTGACAAAAACCGAATCCACCAGTAGGGCAGAAGAAGCAACGATCGCCTAACGAGCAGACAGGGGGATCAAGATTAGGGATGGCGAATGAAGAATTTTGTGACAAATGAAGAGACGATTTTTCCCTCCCTGTCATTTTCTCTTCATGAAGAACTGCGCGGTCGTTCCCGCTCTTCATGAAGAACGAATTTCACGAAAGATGATATAACTGGAGAACGGATGAACATTTTTGTTTCAAAATCAAGCATTTACATATTTATGCTGCATATTAGAAGCTGTTCTTTTGTATCGTTGATTCCCACAAATTCCTAGCTTAAACTGTTCACTGAATGCTTGAGTAATGGAATTTTGATCAATGTCCCCATGATCTACTTCTGTCTGGATCGAAACTAACATGATCCAGAACATTCTGGAACATACAAGCTCTGCTTGAGTCAGTATCAGTCCAATAAAAATGAAAATGATCAATGCAGTAACTGCAATAGGTTTTTTTCTATCACAAGTTCCTACCCTTTGAAAAAGCATGAAGTTGTGGACAAGACGTCATAAAATGGAATAGCGTTTGAGAACAGTGTCCTTGTGCATCATCAGAGAAAGAAGCGAGGTTGTCAGTAATTCGCGCATTTCCAAGCTTCCCAGTAAGAGAGGGGATGTGGGATAGGGATGATCGAGAGAGAGAGAGCGGCCTGTTCCGTGTTGATAGAACTTGCGTAACAAGCTAATCCGCACATCACTGCTCCCACCACTTAGTTTTGATTTTGAATTTGGGATAGTTAGGCACGGAAGGTGCGAAGGAATAGAGAGAGGAACGGCTGTAAAAGACCATACGAGATGATTATTAACACGCTCGTATCTGACCGGTAGCGGCATGCAAATGAGGTCGCAGAATCTGGGAAGCCCAATTGCTGCCCATTTTCCGCGTTTTCTAATTAAGAGTGCGACTTTTCCTGTTTCATTCTGCGTGAAGAATGCCTCATTCTTCACGCAGAACAGGCCGAGTCATTCCCCTCTTCACGCAGAATGACGCCGCTCCGCGCGCCTTTGTGAGAGAGAATGAAGGCTTCATTTTCGTTCTTCATTCGCCATCCCTAATCAAGATATCGATTTCTCGACAGTAAATTGAGGAGGTTTGGGCCAGGCTTCTCAACAATGCGAACTTCAAGCTCAACCCTAGACAAAGCATCTCGAACTTCGCGAGTAAACTCATCACTGATAAACGGGATGGTAAATGCAGGGAGAGGCTTATCAACACGAGGTGAAACGCGAGTAGAAGGAGGGAAAGAAGAGCGCTTAGGAGAGCAATAGCCATTACTACCGACAATTTGAAGAGCGAGAGAGCGAGACTGATTACGGTACTCATGAGAGGACACAGAAAGTGCTGTACGAATGGTGGAGGTGACAATGGACCGCTTAGAATGGCTAGGATTACAAGAGGAGCTATGCAGGAGAATGTTGCGATTGGCTGGTTTACGGTACCATTTAGTTCGGAAAACACCAGATGGACCGAGAGATAGTTGGAAGTTTAGGAAAGGAAGCCAATGATTGGAAGGAGATTCCCTAGTAAGCTTGATATTGGGAGCACCCAGCTCATTGAGAGAGGCGAATATATTCTCGCTGTGATTTACATGCATTCCCTCGAATCCCAGACCATTCGTGAGGGCATAATCTGGCTAGGAAGATACATTGACGATTTCATCGTCATTGCTATCTCTCAAAATCACCTAGACAGATTATTCGCCTCTCTCTATGAGCTGGGTGCTCCCAATATCAAGCTTACTAGGGAATCTCCTTCCAATCATTGGCTTCCTTTCCTAAACTTCCAACCATCTCTCGGTCCATCTGGTGTTTTCCGCACTAAATGGTACCGTAAACCAGCCAATCGCAACATTCTCCTGCATAGCTCCTCTTGTAATCCTAGCCATTCTAAGCGGTCCATTGTCACTTCCACCATTCGTCACTTCCAACTTTCTTCACCACTTCCAACTTTCTGTGTCCTCTCATGAGTACCGTAATCAGTCTCGCTCTCTCACTCTTCAAATTGTCGGTAGTAATGGCTATTGCTCTCCTAAGCGCTCTTCTTTCCCTCCTTCTACTCGCGTTTCACCTCGTGTTGATAAACCTCTCCCTGTATTTACCATCCCGTTTATCAGTGATGAGTTTACTCGCGAAGTTCGAGATGCTTTGTCTAGGGTTGAGCTTGAAGTTCGCATTGTTGAGAAGCCTGGCCCAAACCTCCTCAATTTACTGTCGAGAAATCGATATCTTGATCCCCCTGTCTGCTCGTTAGGCGATCGTTGCTTCTTCTGCCCTACTGGTGGATTCGGTTTTTGTCAGATCGCTGGTGTTGTCTACCTTATTAAGTGCACCCTCTGTTCACAATCGTACGTCGGTGAGACTGGTAGACCCCTTCATCTAAGAGCTTATGACCATTACAAGTCTGCTCGCAACCCCACTTGTCATAGCTATAGACACAACGCATTTGCTATCCACTCTAAGAGTGATCACAATAGTGCCCCCATTCCTTTGACTGGCTCCATTCTCCATCGTGAACCCAACACATGTCGTCGTGAGATTGCCGAGGCTATGTATATTATCAAGTTAGATCCCGTCTTGAATAACAGGGCAGAATTGTCTAAGGAGAATGCTCCCATTACACTTCAAACTCTCAACATCTAGCACTTCCCTTCTCTCTCTCTCCTCCCCTCTCTCATTGCTCTCTCCATTTCACCTTATCCCTCGCTTCTGCCTCTCCCTTCCTTCTCCCTCCTGTTCTCACTCACTCTCTCGCCTAGTCTCTTCCCTTGCCTTCCTCCCCCTTTCACTGATTGCCTCGCACCATGTTTCACTCATTTTGCACCCTCATTCGCTTCGCTTCGTTCTCGTGTTATATTGATTGCCTGTCCCCTCCTAATATGTTCTCTTGCATGTGTTAACCATGACTGATGATAGGCGGACAGCCCGAAACGTCTCACTTCGATAAAGACTGAAGATCACCACCCTTGTCCCCCCTCGGCTTTACGAAGAACACAACCAGTACTTCTACCATGGCAAGGATTACCGAGTATCCCCTATTTATCTATTTAAATCAATTTCTCTGAATCCGATTTTGAACGACGGAACGTTGTAGGTCAATTTACTCAAAATGTAGGTTCAGAAGCAGCTCAAATTTTTTTCAGTCTATGCAGCTCGGCGAGAGCTTTCTAATGAGTGGTTTGCCAAAAAATACGGGCACGGTGGAGATACTTTCGCCCCTGTTACGTTTTTCCAATCATTTGAAGGCACTAATTCCTCGCATGATCCGATTGTCCCTCACTCCCCCCATTGCTCTCACTCCTCCCTTATTCCAAAAATACGTCCGGTGTGCGAGGAATGAGTGCCTTCAAATGATCGAAAAACGTAAAAGGGGCGAAAGTTTCACCACCGTGCCCCCGTATTTTTTTGGTAAACCACTCATTGGAAAGCTCTCCCCGAGCTGCATTGATTGAAGAAATTTGAGCTGCGTCTACACCTACATTTTTGAGAAAATTGACCCACAAAGTACCGTCGTTCAAAATCGGATTCAGAGAAATTGGTTTAAATAAATCGATAGAGCTCAAAAAATGAGCTGGGTCATTTAGAGGTAAATGTTGACATATCTTTCACCGTATTCAAGAAAAAAAGCTGTCGAAGTGAGAGGTGCCGTAATCCGGACCTCATTTTTTGAGTTCTATCGATCAATTTAACACGGGTATCATGAGTCGATGGAAGTGGCCGGGAACATTTTCAAAAAAGTTGTTCCCGATTTACTTCAGTCACCGTTTTCGAGAAATCGACCCTTGCAGTAGGTCGAATTGCGACCCGGTGCAGGAAGCTCCAAAATGAAGTCTGCACAATAATTCTTCGGGGGTCACTCAGGCATACCTTAAGATGACGAAAACCGGTTAGAACCAAATTCACCATTCCCATGCTCAGCTCGATTCTCTCATGAGAGGCGTGATATGTCTTGCAAAAACAATTGTCATTAGTTCCCAAGCTTTGTGAGAAAATAACGCACGTCTTAGTTTGGTTAGCTCAGTCGTAGTTGCAATGCGTACTACAGATGAGTTGGTTCACATCATAGTCGTCTATGCTCTGGACGGTACTTCACTCGTCCTCAACGTCATCCTAATTATTGCGATTGCTACTCGGTACTAAAATTGTAATAAAAAGCATTCCGGGCGCTAAAGTGTGCAAAATTGGAAAGTCGGGACATCGTATCCTGTTGCACGTTCATTTCGCACCAATAGTGTAATGTATAGCATGAAGGCGTGGTATTGTTTCATACAATACATTAATTCATCGCCAGGACTACATCTCATCTGCGCTCCTACGCGGTTTTCCTTCTCAACACAGCGATCGTCGACGCTACGGCAGCAATCACCAGCGCCGCTGTAGTGCTCAGGTAGTATAGTAGTCAGGTATTACGGTAGTCAGGCAGTATGGTAGTCAGGTATTACGGTGGTCAGGCAGTATGGTAGTCAGGCATTATATTACGGTACTAAGGTAGTATGGTACTCAGGTACTCAACTATTATGCAACTGTATTGCTCAGGGTTCGTTCTATGATACATGGGTGAGAGCGAGCGGAGATTACACTTGACTTAGATCTGATTAGCAGTGAGAGGAAAGACAGAAAAAAACACCTGTTTATAGGACTCAAATGGCCTGAAGATCAGTTTATTCCATCAGGAGAACATTTTCAACCTCTAGGTTTGCGAACGTCGATGGCTTCCTCGTATTCGTCAACGCTGGCCCCTGCACACTGCTAGGAGCGCAGCATTGTCACGCCATATTCTGTCAGTTAAAGAAGGGGTAACGAAGGGGTAGAATGAACGATAATGAGTCCCGCCACGAAGATATTGCGCTTGTAATGGGAAACAGGTTCCTCGCTAAAGAGTCTATAATTATGTAAAACGTGTGAAACGTAAACGAACCAGGCACGATCCTGCGCTTTCATTGAACTTTGAGCTCATGCAAATAGTCTGTGTCACTTCGGATAGCTTTTATAACCCGCATTAATGGCTCACTCAACTAATTGTTCGTGTTACTCCTGCTTTAACACACTGTATTCATGCAATGCTCAAAGCGGCCGACACTCGTCGTATTCTTTTTCTTTATTGCAGCATTGCACACGGCTCTGCTCACGCACTCCAACACAATCCTGATGCTCTCCTTCGCGTACCGAGTCTGGGTGCTTGCCAAACTGTCGGTGAGTAGTAGAGTTCATAATTCGGGTCACCGTCTCTTCATTTCTTACACTCTCTCGACCGGTCTAGCGGCGAGAAAGTGTGGGAAATGAAGAGACCGTGATTTCATTTTTCGAACTCTAGTGAGTAGTATCGTTGTTGCACTCGCGCGGCGGTTTGCGAGCGCTCGTCGCCTGATATGTCATTTCTTATCCAATTCGCTAGAGACCGTTTTCATTTCACCTGCTCGCGAGCGAAGATCGCTCGAAATACCATTTCGGAACTTCTTCACACACACACACAGTCGTGCATACAGGTGCCTCCTCCGTGAGCCGCTGCACTCTGGTAGCGATTGCCCTCGCTTCGACAGCTCCTAGCTGCATCGTCCTGGTCAGTTGCTCCCCTGGAAGTAGAACTGCACGATTTGAGACCGAACAAGTGTTCATAACTTCTTTCAGCACGATTCATAAATGTATTGGTTTTCACAAATCTCTCTTTTCCGGTGGTCTTCTACAGCGCATGTTCGTTCGAGAACCTCAAGTTGCCCGAGTTTGCGAAAATAACCTACTGCTCGTTCGACATGTTCGCGCGCCGAGGTGGCGACACATTACTGGGGCCAGGAGTGATAGCGTACATTAGCTGTTTCTTCTTCTCTGCTCTTGGCTCGATGGCCGCCCTTCGCGCGAGGCTGGTAGCGAAGATCAGTCAGTTGGTACGTGCGCCGACTTCGTAGTTACAAGAGTTCGCTATAGGTTCCTCTTCGTTTCCCGAGAGAGTAGGCGTTATGAAGATATGAAGGCCTGTTTATCGAACCGTGTTATTTAGCCATCCGTTCCTTGTGGATGCGCTCGTTGCAGGGCAGTGCTACGGAGCGCAACCGTCAGCAGGCGATCCTGCGCTCGCTCACCGCGCAAGCCCTACAGCCGGCATGCATGGCGATCGGCGTCGTGTGCTTTCTTATCGACTTCTCCGGCGTTTACCAGTCACCGTACCTGCAGCGAACCGCGCACATTGTTCGCATGCTTCTAATGCACACTATATGCTGCAGTCACCGGGACCCCCGCAATTGACAGTCACATGAAATCAGATCAAATACATGTAAAATTATAGGCGTTGAGTCTTTTCGCGTTCACCTCGCCGATCATCACTCTTTCCACGCTGGGACCATACCGGAGGTATGCCGATGCATACCCTTTTTTTGCCCCCCAACGCTTGAATGCATTCGGAGTGACAGCAAAAAGTGGATATGTTTGCATTGCATGCACACTTTAGGTTCCTGCGACAGTTGTTCTGCTACTCGTCGCAAGCTGCAGTCGAATCGCATTCGGACGAGCATAAGCAAAGCAAGAAGCAGAGCACCTCGACGCGGGTGGTGGCCATACGAAGCTGACATATCATTCGGAGTCAGAGCGACATTCAGTATAAGCGACGGTTCACGAGAAAACATCATAACAACCCCCTCCCCTGGACGAGTATTTTGCTCCCCCAAATCAATATTTTGTATTTAAGGTAGATCTTTGCATTATTGGCATCAGTCAAATTTATGGAAATCATTATTATTCTGTATTTTCACCCGTGTGTTCGTGCATATTTGTAATTCTTTAAAACATATTTCCGCGATATTTCGTGTAAATATACCATGGTGAATATCCGTGTGCTCACGTGTCTCTGATCACGTCTTGCACTATCCAGCGATGACTGATAATGTAGTGATCCAGTTACAATTTCATAACTGTCAATTTCTTCGCTTTCTCGCAGCTCAGATAAGTTGTGCAAAAATGAGGAGACCGCCGAATGCCGATCACACAAATGTCATTTCCTCTAGCAACCACCAGCACTCAGTTGGAGGGCGCCTCTGATGATCCTCTGCGTAGGACTCTAGCAATGCAAGGCATCGTTTGTCCATCGTTGAGCCTAGCCAGCCCCTTTCTTGGAAACGCACGGTATACGGATAGAGAACAATTTCTCTCATTCTTTTGGTGTTCATTGGAACAGATTCGGATAGAAGCACAGTGCAAGCATGGGTTAGAGGAAGACGATTGCATCTGAAAATGGATATATTATGGGGGGGAAGTATAGACACGAACATGACTAAGAGATATTTAGAGAGAATCTCCTCTTTGATTCCTCCTTGCTGCATTCATCTGTAGGCATATTCTTTGTTGCGCACGCACCAATGACTCAGCTGATCGTGGGAACCTTTACGCTATGTCATCGCAAGGAACTGAATGTTCATTCCTTTTGTCCTCGTTCGTTATTGTTTCGTTTTCAAATAACCATTTGATGATGTAGTAACCGGAAAAAAATAGTATTCTTTTTTCCAATGTTCACCCTCAGTTCGACACTAGAGTTCAAACTTCGGGATAACGTTTCCTCATTTTTCACAACCGCTTTAGTTTCTCAACCGCCGTCTCAAGAGAATCTCGACCAGCGGTGAGTTAATGCGCGAAATTACAAGACAATTACCCGAATTTCGCACGCTAATCTCTTTTCTGCAATCCATTGCTTTGTCCAATCACGCGTCAAAATCGTACAAAGCTGAGGAAATCGTTCAGCGAACTTCGCGAAAGCACTAACCCTATTGACTGGATAGTTTAGCGAATTGGGGGGAGGGCAGTTTACAGGATAGGCTAGGCTGTTGTCATCGGCATCGAAGCATGTTCTTCAGCGTTAGCTCAGCTGGCCTTGCTACATATCCGTTCGTCATTCTCCACTTCTTCATTCCTCACAATTCCGATCGCCTGCCGGCTGCTCCGGACAATGATTGCAATGATTCCGCCCAATCGCGCCAACCCGTCACTGCACTGCTCCAAGGTTTCTTTCATTGTTTTTGCTATTTCATCTTCGTCTAGATTCAGGGAAAAGCCGCTAATAATAAGTACCGGATCTGCTAAATGGGTAAACCTACAGTCCGCTAGGCCAGTGTCAATTTGGGCGAATTCGGTATGGAGTGCCCACCTTTCGTCTGACCTTACCAAATGGGAAATACTGGAGAAGCACCAGCGTATAATAGCATAGCAGGAGATCAAGTACTGCGGGCTGTTCTGCGTGATTATCGTGCTGCAAGTGCTGTATCTCCATTGCGTGCTGCATCGAGCTACTGTCGGAAGTCGACAGCACGGCCACCACTACGACCCCCGCAAGCACGTATACCTGCCCAAGTAAGCGCCTTTAATCGATTATTTAGCCTTCATCAAAGGCGCAATAAGAAACACTGTTCAGGGGGCCGACATATAGTTGGTTTGTTGGTTCCTGAGGCAATATTCTATTCCAGAACAACAAAAAAACCTAAAAGAAGAGTGCATTTCAGCGCGAGCTTCGAAGCAATTCTTGCCGACATCACAATCTCTGACGCTGCACATTTCCTGCCATCTAACGGCTCTCTCTTCTGCTTC
The DNA here is from genome assembly GCA_036245805.1 of Pristionchus mayeri. NCBI lineage: Eukaryota > Metazoa > Nematoda > Chromadorea > Rhabditida > Neodiplogasteridae > Pristionchus > Pristionchus mayeri. The sequence goes on along the minus strand of BTRK01000004.1, from coordinate 10,794,274 downwards.
GTTTTGACCTCGCCCAAGTACCATCGAAACAGAGTTAGTCAGATGATCGTCGCCATATATTCTTCCCGTGTTTCCGGTCGAATCAACAACTGAATTCTAGGTGCCGGCTGTGGCTTCGACCTGGTTGCGGCGATGCGATCATGGCCAGTTCTTCACGAGCGCCCCGATTGCGGACTATGAGGTGGGGGTTGGGGGATTCGGGTCGCCCTCTGTTCACTGTCCATGATCTCTCGCCAGTGTGGACATTGGAGAGACGGCGACCCTGATTTCGAACTCTTGTATTCTTTTTTTTTGTAGCCACTTCAAGCGATTTTACAGTCGTCATGAGACGATTACGCTTGGTGGCGGACGATGACGCTCGCTTCATAGCCTTGTTCATTCCTCCATTGCAGACAATCGATCACAATCGTGTGCATGCCGTCCCCGTGCCCTACTCCACGATATTCAAACGGGTCAGAACGAACGATTCATTTCTTGATCATATCACGCCTCTCATGAGATAATCGAGCTGAGCATGGGATTGGTGAAATTAGTTCTAACCGGTTTCGGGCACCCTGAGGCATGTCTGAGTGACCCCCGAAATCTTTTTGTGCATACTTCATTTTGGAGCTCCCTACGTAGGGTCAGATATCGGCATCACCCACTTTGGAAGCAGTTTTCTTCGATACGGTGAAAGATAGACCAAAATTGACCTCTGAGTGACTCCAACTCATTTTTTGAGCTCTATCGATCTATACAAACCATTAAAGCAGCAGCTGAAATTTTCACAGTAGATGCAGCTCAGCGAGTGCTTTCCAATAAGTGGTTTGCGAAAGAAATACGCGGCGGCTGGTGAGAGTTTCACCGTTTTAACTTCGCCTGGATCGTTTGAACTTTATTTTCAACAGGCAAATTAATTTCACACCGCTCTTTTCGGAGCGCTCGGCCGAAAATGATCGATTTCCTATCGATATCCCCGTTGAAAATAAAGTTCAAACGATCCAGGCGAAGTTAAAACGGTGAAACTCTCACCAGCCGCCGCATATTTTTTTCGCAAACCACTTATTGGAAAGCTCTCGCTGAGCTGCATCTACTGTGAAAATTTCAGCTGCTGCTTTACCTGCAAAATTGACCTACAGTGTACCACTCTTAAAAATGGGTATTAAAAAAATTGGTTTGTTTAGATCGATAGAGCTCAAAAAATGAGTTGGGGTCACTCAGAGGTCAATTTAGCTATATCTTACACCGTATTCAAGAAAACTGCTCTCAAAGCGGGTGATGCCGATATCCGACCCTACGTTGGGAGCTCCAAAATGAATTATGCACAGAAAGATTTCGGGGGTCACTCGGACATGCCTCAGGGTGCCCGAAACCGGTTAGAACTCATTTCACGATTTCAGCTCCATTCCCATGAATGGCGATTTTAGCTCGATTCTCTCGTGAATGGCGTGATATTCGCCTTCAAATTTGTAAAAATTTACTTACAATTAGAGAATATTTGAGGTTAGGGACGTTTCATGCGTTCATGAATTTATCTGTCTAAATTATGCACAGTTTTGCGCGAATGATACCTTCTCAAATATTGATAGCGCAAATTGCAGATTCCGGACGAGTACGAGCTACTCTTTTCGAAGACATTACTCGCGCTGAGATTTGCCCATCGCGTCTACCCCGAGTTCGACTGGTACTACAAGGTAGGCGATGCTGCCACTTTCACATCATCGTATTGGCCATGCTCGCCTGCTACGACTAATAAGTGATCTTATTGTGCAAACGCATCGAAAAAAGCGTAAAATTAGAGTTCGAGAAATGATACCACGCTCTCTTCATTCTACACACTCTCTAGACCGGTCCATCGGCGAGAGAGCGTGGTATCGTTTCCCGAATTCTAGTAAACATAGCGATACAAAATCTCCGGAAGATGAGTGTGCAAACTGAGGAGACGGTGACCTGAATTTCGAATTCTATGATAAATTTCAGGCGGACGACGACACGTACGTCATCGTGGAGCATCTCCGGACGTATCTCGCCCGCCTCGACCCCTTCCTCCCTCACTACATCGGGTATCGGCTGAACAAACACCTGGTTTGTTCTCTTGTCCTTGCTGGAATTTCGTATTCTCTTGCATCCCCCCTTTTTGATCGAAAATAGAGGAATCTAGTAAAGTCCGGTTTGAAAAGAGTTCTATCGAGTGAAATCATCACGTCAAATTAAGAACCAAACTTTACATTGTAGCCACACGGTTATCACTCGGGCGGAGCCGGATACGTGCTCAGCAGGTTCGATGATCATCACCATCGAGAAATACAAATGCAAACATATATGTTTATTACATCCAATCATAGTGTACTTGAAGTACGGGATAATCATTTGAAAGAGATGATGGAAGTTACGTAGCTCCTTGGCCATTCGTTTGGGGAGATCTAGAGTTCGAAAATCGGGTATCGTCCCCTCCTTTCCATATCGTCGACACTCGATCAGTCTGGCGTGAAAATGAAAAGACGATGAATTTCGAATTCATCCCCACATTTCGAAAGTTCTTCTCAGCTCCCTTTTCATTACGTAAAAACTCTCAGAGCCGCATTAGAAGATTTCGAGCGGGTAAATCTCTACAGCGACCGTGAGCGATGTCCCGCCTGCCAGTATGAGGACGTCGGCTTGGGCAGGTAACGTTGTTTGTTTCTTGTTATTGTTATTTTTGTTAAAATTGTTTTCCGATGAATTACTCAGATGCCTCGCCAATCTAAGTATTTACCCGCACGACGCGACAAATAAGAAAGGGCAGCACCTCTTCTTCCCCAGTCGACCTGATCAAGTCATTCGGTTGAAGGTACGAGCTGCTCGATGTACAAGAGACATTTTTCTTCCTTCTTCTTTCGAATAAATTGTGAATTTGATATTCCAGGGCCCCGAAGCCATTTCTCCAGAGAGCATCTCGTTCCACCACTTGAGTCCGCAAGAAATTATCGAATTGGAATTGTTCACTTACTTTATTGACACCCCATCTGGATAAAATTGTCAATCATTGTTTGATATTCCTAGTTCGTTATCGAACTCGATTTTTGAGATATCACTTTTCGGGAAACGGATGTGTTTCCCAAATATTTCAACTATAGATTTACAATTATATTTTATTTATTGTTCGACACAACACGTAACTGAACTACTCTGGTGAGCGTGTTCCTTTGGCGGACTCTTGCGCACTCGTAAAGAGGCCATTCCCCCTTAGCCACTCTGAAGACGATAACGCCCGCTGAGAAGAGAAGGCATATCAGAGCTGGAATGGATATGCCTAGGATGAGGTGGAGATTCGGCGAAGTTGGAGCTGCAGCATCGGGGGCGGAAGGGAATGTGCCGTGTAGAGCGAGACAGTTGCAAGTATCGTTAGTCAAAAACGGAAGGCCGGGGAAGACCTCGCCGTCTTCCTGAAAGAGAGCATATCAAAAGCAAAAAAAAATACTGGGTGGACAGACGAATATTTAGGAAAAAGGACTCGTCAAGATTTGAACTTTCCGTATTCGAATTGTGGCAGAAGCAGCTTCATATAAAATTCTTCCGTCTCATCGGTGTACCCATTTAGGATGGATAAAATATAAAAAACGAATCGCTCGAAAAAACGAGCGTTGCACACAATGATGGGTGTTCATTTAACGGCATTAGGTCGTATGAGAATCATGACGTCATGCTTCTCATCCGGCCTAGTGCCCATTTTACCCACTGATTGCACATCTCCTTGTCGCAGAGGAACATGTGTCTTCCGTCGGGCAGCCGATACGTGCCCGTCAGCATTCGGCGATTGACGAAACGCTCGTCGTATGTTATGCAGCCGTACACCTAAATTACAATTATTTCTGCACAAATTATTGATTATTTTCAACATGTATCGCAAAACAACCTAATACGTACTAATGATTACTTCAAAATATTGGAACTCTAATGCTATAATAAACTTCATAATACATAGGTTTCTATGTGCCAAGTTAATTGACCGATTCATATCCAACCCATTGATAACTAGTATCAAACAATTGGAAATTGCACGAAAATCTACCCAATACCATATGTACTAACAGCTGACCTGCAGGCTAGTTACGTTCGTGCATACGTCGAACTATGTTATTGCTAGCAGGAAAGGGGATAATCGGGAAAACATTCGAATATTTAATGTGTAAGTAATAAGTATTAATATTATACGGCGGCACTCTTCGCTTCCAGCTCATTGAATTCGAGTCGAACAATTGCGCAGACGTGTCCCAAACACTCCTTGACGCCTTGCATGTCTGAAATACAGCTCGAAAACATAAAACATATATTATGGGAGGTCTATTGGAAACCTGTATTTTTTTAGAATTTCGCTGCTGGAAACTATTATAGAGTGCAGTCTACATGTATTCTGAACAGAAATATGGCGAGTGAGCACCAGTCTTTAATGGAAACTCATACGTTCACAATTCACCGATAAGTACAAACTTTTTGGAGAATTAAGTTAACAATTGAAATATTCGCTTTAATTTCTCGCCGCTTAATTTTTTAATAGTCTGCGAATTCGCAACAACAAATATAAATTTCTTAAAAATGCTCAATTTGATATAAAAATTTTCAACCTCGCATGGCACAGCGGATGAATCCCGATTTCCGACCGTCCAAAGGCAGCCCGGAGTCGTACGGAAAACGGCTCGGAGTTGAACAGTCCAGATTACCCTAAGGCACCATGTGCTAGATACACGCGGTAAAGGTACATCCCGTCTTCGAGATTGGGCTCGCGGGAGAACACTGCTAGGCCAGTATCAATTTGGGCGGATTCAGTCCGGAGTGCCCACCTTTCGCCAGACCTATTTACCTGCGTGATCTAGTCACGACTATCAATTCCCCGTCCCCAATGGGTAGACGGTGTCACGGCCGGGAATCGAACCCGGTTGGGATGGAATGGGATATACGCGGTATCCGTAATCAAAACAAGTTGCTAATAAAACAAAAAAATCTAGTCTTCTGAGGATTATGGCATGTGCAAAGAAAAATAATACATTTCCCGATTATCTTTTTTAAAATTAAAAATATTACGAATGTTAAAAGTTATGAGCGAGTGGCTTTATAAAGTATGTGCTAACAGCATATAGCTTCGAAGAATATGCTGAATATGCCAAAACGTACTTGTTGACACGAGCAAAATTCGTTTATCTGCTCCTTGCCGAATTGAAAACTCGCGCAAATTCCAGCAGGTAGGAACAGTGGAAAGGAGCCGACGAAGATGTCAAACTGATATCTTTTTTATATATATTTTTTCAGGTTTTATCCCGCTAGTCGCACCTTTGCAAGCAGCGGCACTTGTACTTGACCTTCGCAGCACCAAAGAAAGAGTCTGTCTGCAATGCTAATCTGGTTTCGAATATCGTAACTTAAGGCACTACATCCGAAGTCTGGTGGAATCCTGTTTCATCAGAGCATCGATCGTGAAATTCCGTCATTCTTTGATATCGTAAAACTTGACCTACCACGTATACGGCCACAATTCTATTTCATCCATACCGGAGTCACTCGATTTCTGGTGCAGAAATTGGAGGAGCATTGCTCTGATTCTTGAGCATTGTAGGATTCATCGTCGAAGAGGTCGCCATCGAAGCAGTCTCTTGAAAGGGGCAGATCGACGACCGCCATCGGCTCGGCGCCGTTGCAGAAGTCCTCGTTCTGGCTGCAAGTTGCAAGTTGAAGTTGACTGGAGAAAACACCTTTTTGCGATAACACTGGGAAAATCGCGTGTTTTCCGGTGTTTTCATAGGAAGTCTCCCTGTCCTTGTACCAGTATCCATCCCAAGTGTAATTTCCCGATAAAAATGCAAAAAAAATCTGACGTCACTCACCAGATGCAGAGAACGACGCCCTCGAAGTTGCATCGACAGCCGAGATTCAGCTGCTCAAACGGATACTCAAGGCAGTCCTGATTTAGAACGATAAGAAACGAATTGATTCATACTAAAAAACGTTTTTTCTATATTTATGAGATGTTTTATGCAGAGTCAACATTGCGCATCAAAATGACAAGTACAATGAACAGTGTTCACTAATTAATCGAGACTTCTCACCATGATGATCGCTCTTTCATCGTCAGCGATTCTCATGTCGTCAGATATGTTCTTCTCGGCCCGATAGCAGAAACGGCCGGTGCAGGTACGATTACAACTGTACAAGCATGAGATTTTCGAAAATAATATTGAAAACAACTAAAAAATGGCATACAAACTCTGTACAATATCAGCCCAAACATGCTTAAAGCTCACATCGTTTCCGCAGGCGCGAGGGGACTATCAACGCACTGATGGCATTCGATCGAGGAGGAAGAGCAGAGTGAGGAAGCGATGAGTAAGAGAAGGAACATATACAATTTGGAGCTAGCACAACTGAAAGGCTACAGCAGATTCGATCGAAGACGTGCACCTTTTGTGGCTAAATGTTGTGCGCACCCTATCTCGCAGATAAACTTTTTCACCTGTTTCCTCTTCTTACAATTTAGCTAATTTGTGAGCCACATTAGCCACATTTTTTTCTGAATTTTTTCTGATGAAGAATTCGCATCGAGTCGATGGGAATCTTTTCATTGGCCTGCTCTTGAAGTGAACCAGAAATATCACGAAGCTTACGAAAATGTCGTGAAATTTGTTTCCGCGAAAGGCAAACAAGAGGAAATATCACCGGGGCTCTCCCAGAAAGGCTGCGTTCACTATTCACTATGAAACCTCGCCCAGTTAAAAACTGAAATACACGGACACAGAACAATAACGTCTTTTATGTTGCCGATGATGTTTCGTAATTTGGCGATAGATAGGTTAAATTTCAACAAGAAATTAATGAAACATATTCGAAGAATAAGGTTCACTATCTCGGAAGATTCAAGAGAAATCGAGAAAGGAAGGTTGCTTCGTCAATCTGCGCGAAAAAAATTACAATTTATCAAGGAGTGCCTTTGTCTGTCCAATACTGGTTGGAATTATTGTTCATTTTGTACGTGTTGGTTGTTGTTATTGTTATTGTTGATATTGATATTATTCAGACAGATACTCGCGACTCTTCCAGATCTTATTGGAGATATTCTCGTGAGAAGAATACTGAAAATAATCAAAATTTTTAAAATATAAAATTTAAAAAAATATTTAAAAGTTGATATTTAAAATATTTAAAAATGTAAAATATAAAAAAAGTGAAATGTAGAACAACCTCTTCATTTCTCCTGACAAAAAGAGAATGCAAATAGGATAAACCGCTACAATCGACAAACTCAGCAAATTCTCTATATACACGATGTGAAATGCCGCCTTGAATAGTTTGCTGATACCATGGATATTGAGGAGAAGTACTGATAGAATGGATGCCTGCATTATGAATGCTCATGCTTTCCTATTTTGGAGCTTACCGCATAAAGAATGAACACAACCAGATGCTGTCTGAGCAATCTCATTTCTGCGCTACTTCGATTTAGTCGACTACCGATACTCAAACTCTGGCGTCTACTATTACGTCTGAAAAAGAACTCCTACTCGAATTTATCATAGGTAAATACCTGAGGAAAACAAAATGATCACGTATAGGAGCAATACAATAACGCAGCATAAGTACGATAAGTAGACAAGGCAATCGACAACAATTTCCAAACCATTCGGTGCCGCGCACTTGTAAAAGTACATTTTCACCTGAAATTAAATTTGCGTATGGACCCAACAACATGCATACGAAAAGAACGATCAAATTAGCTTCAAAAGCGCTTAGGATAATTCGTATTTTATATGAAAAATTGGTTGAACCATTGGGCCTGCTACGCCTTAACTAAACGAAAGTCACATTGACTGTGAGGCTGATGGCATAGGCATAACTCGTATCTGGAACTTTAGCTCACATCGAATCGATATACGTATTGACACTTGCAGAGGTACAAGAGGAGCGGAATTACGAAAGAGCAACACCAAACAAACGCATAAGATAATGCCGTTGTTTTCCTGTTAATACAAAAGTCGGAAAATAGAGTGAAATTAAATAATTTTTAGCCAGATTTGAAGACATTGAAATTTAGAGATATTAAAAAAAACTAGCTTTGACGTCTTTGAGAAACGTGTGATAATGACCAGAAAGCGATTAAGTGCAATGAGAAATGAGAAGAATAGAACGCCTAAAAAATACAGTTCGATAATCTCGTATGCCTTCGTCTCTTCAAAGCTGCACTCTGCACTCTCTCGACCGGTCGAATTGCGCGAGAGTGTGGGAAATGATGAGACGATGCCCCCCCCCCCCCAACTATTAAAAAGGTTGCATTCCTGATAATAATTATATCAAAAGCATACCGTAATCTGCCAATACTGACAAGTTGAAAATTAAAAACGTATATTGTGTCGAAAAGAAGCCATTTTGGTTAAAAAAGTATTTGTTGCGATGTGAATCATTAAAAAATAGATGGGACTTTTGCATCCTTATGCTTTGCAAATCTTACTGACTGAAAAGGCTTTTCAATGATAATTCGTAAAAAAATGAAAAAAAATCAAACACCTCATCACTGTCGCTTTGCATAATATAGTAGGGAAGTATGAATGCTAGCTCGACGAATCCCTTCAACGAAGTGAAGACAACCAGATTTACAACTACGATGTAGAATGTGTTCTGAAAAAAATGAAAATAAAAAAAAATATAATTAAAATAAATCAATTAACAAAAATGTAACCTTCATACCAGCCCGCTGCCAGCACTGTTATCACGAGTATGTTGGACAGTGCAACGAGTACTCCGAAGACCGATTCGAGGATTAACAGCGCAAGGTACTTCCTCGTATCTCGAGTTGCGACAACCCCGATATTTGGGAAATATTTTGCTGGAAAATATGCATCAAAAAAGGGAAAGGATATAACACGAGTTTTAGAGAAAATTGCCTATGGTTGAAGTGAAAAACGAACACCTTCTTTGATATGATATATGAAGTTGTTAGTTCTTTTTTTTGCTCGGTACGGCTAACTATCGTGTTACAGCCTTGCAGACACAATTATATCATATTCCACGTTTATCAATTAATGAATGTCCTACATCTGTCCACGAAGACCATTTAGAATCGATGAAAATGGAATAGATTCGAAAATTTAATGGAATCGATTCGATGTCTGAGAGATGCCCTGTGGAAACGTAGACTAAAGCTGCACAGCAGGTGAACAAGTGCCTGAGATGGAAACGTGGAGGCTGTGATATCAACTGTGAAACAGAGTTTACACATTCAATTCACCTGTGAATTTTGTGCTCCAAGCGCGACGAAAATAGCTAGTTTCAAAATCTAGATACATTTCATGAATGTACAAAGCAATTATTAATGTTATTTTCTCAAAAGAATTATAATTTTTCTCGTTATTCCGAATCAGTTCTAAAAATCGGGCTTCTGTCAAAATATAATCAATGTATAAACGTAATGAACAAATTATGTTTCATGCACTGTAACCCCAATAACGACAGTACCAATTAACTTAAATTTTTGACGATTTCCGGTCAGGAGTCAGGGTAGTATTGATTTGAAAAAAATCAGTAAGCATGTCGATGGATAGAATTGTATTGCGTGACATGCGGAATAATCTCAATAAGCAGATTGACACAACTTCACAGGAGTCGCAACAATAACGTATAATTGACGTTCTACATGAAAACGATACAACATGTTCGATCGAAATGTTGAGATCTGGAACTATGCAAGGCTTCGAGCAACAAAGATATTCTAGAACATTAAATATGAATAAAAACAATAGCGCGATCTCATAATATTGGAGAAGGATTAAATTTTTCGTTAGGGTTAGCTCGAATTGTTTTCGGCGTTGCTTGAATTTTGTTGGATTTAATTCTGTATAAAAGCAGCTCATAGCAAAATGGGGGAGAGATTCGCTCCTCTTCCAATTCGATGGATGCCTCCGATTCCCTCTGGTTATTTTTGCTCGTATCCTTCATCGCACTGGGAGATGCCGATCAAGTTCCTTCCGGAGGTTTGTTCTTAGAATCGCCAAGTCAATATGCGGCCTCCTCATTTTACGTGCTCTCGCACCAGATAAACAGAACGGGAGAGTGCGGGAAACCGGGAAAATTCGTAAGTTGACAAACTTGAAACCAGTTGAATCCTGTCTCCTGGTGACTCCTGGAAGGAGTTTGAAGCCAGGAGACGAGATTGCGAACGTTCGCAAACTCGTTTGCTCAATATTATAAAAAACAAAAACAAAAGAATGATAGTATTCACTGCAGACGCATCATCGGAAGCCGAGGGCGGATTCCTCAGCAAGATCCCGCTCGTCGGCGGATTCCTGGTCAGAAATGATTTCATATTTTACATTTTTTTATTCATATTCACATACGTTCATGTTTCGTAGACAATGTAGTAGACATATAAGGTGGTGTCGGTTGTCGATCTAACTTCGAAAAAACAGAACCAAGCCGCGGATGCAGTCGTCGACGTGCTCAGAAGCCTTCCACTCGTCGGTGGGCTCTTCAAACAGGACGAGAATGTATGATATGCTCTCCTTCTTCTCTACGAATGTTGTATCGAAAGAAATCTGATCAGTGCAGGTTGATGATGGGCCGGATGTGGTCGTCTCAATCGACCCAGTCCCTGCTCCAGCCCTGGTTGCCTCTGCGGGAGCTCCATACCCAGTAGAGTTTTAAATGAAGCATAACCACTCAGTAAACAGTTCTAATTCCCGGTTTGACAATGATCATATTATTCGTTGTTCCAACAAAGTTTTCACAAGTGCAGGCGAACATTGAACAGCGCCAAGATATATCGGGATTTACACTTGTATTGTTCCACTCTCTTCATTTTCGCTCGTCCTGAGTGGTCGGTTCGGTCTGCGCTCTCGAATAGAGTGAAGTGAGAGGATCGGGCGACAGTCTCCGCAACAAGACGGCCCTATTTCGATCGGTTGCGTGACTCCGGCTTCTGCCGTATGAGTGTGTGTGTGATCCGGCTGTTGCCGTGTGAGTGAAGTGCTGGTGCACTGTGTGCCAGTGTGGCGAGTGAAGGCGAAGCTGCCTGTGTGTGTGACGAGATAGGCGTGGCCTGTCGTAGAGTCTGCTCAGACTGGAAAGATGATAGATCGATGGAAAGATCGCACGGGTGGAGAGAAGAGAGATGGATTGAGGAGGCCGAATGCAAATTGCGACGGAGGAGGAGAGAGTAGACCGATCAAGGCGCCGAGAAGCGCGGGAAATAAGATGACCAGGAATGATTGTTTACGAGTGAGATCTCTGAATGTGGGATCGCTCAATAGTAGGTCATACGAGATGTTAGATATGATGAAGCGAAGAGGAGTTGATGTGTTGTGTATTCAGGAGACCAAATGGGTAGGTCAAGAGAGCAGGAGGATAGATGGTTATCAGATTGTTTACGTGGGAGTGGATAACCAGAGAAATGGAGTTGCGATTTGTATCGCCCCGAAATACACCAAGAAGATCGTTGAAGTGATGAGGCCAGAAGTTCAGAGGGAACAGTATGATCGAATTATTGGAGTGGTATTGGATGTTGATGGAATGTCAGTTGGTATTGTCTCGGCTTATGCACCGCAGTCGGGATTGAAGCAAGTGGAGAAGGAAAGGTTTTATGAAGAGATGGATTTGATAGTGAGGGAAATGAGCATGTGTGAGACTCTTGTGATAGGAGGAGACTTCAATGGGCATGTTGGAAGGAAAAGTGAAGGATTTCAAGGAGTGCATGGAGGGAGAGGCTTCGGAGATAGAAATGCTGATGGAACGAAGTTGTTGGAGTTTGGGTCGAGGCATGATCTTGCCATTCTAAATACCTACTTCAAGAAGAGAAAATCACAATTGATGACATATCACTCTGGAAATCACCATTCGCAGTTGGATTATCTGCTCGTGAGGAGTAGAGATCGAAGATTGATAAAAGATGCGAAGGTGTTTCCATCGGAGTGTGTGGCTTCTCAGCACACGCCTGTGGTGTGTGATTGTTGCTTGTTGAAGAGAGGATATGTGGAGAAACCTGATGAGGTGATGAAGGTGGAAAGGCGGATAAAATGGTCGAAGCTCAGAGAAAAGGATGGGAGAGATAGATTCGCAGTGGAAGTAGCTATGAGAGGAGTGTTGAATGTCGATCCCTTTGATGAGAATGAGCATGTGGGCTCTCTATGGGATTCAATGCAAATGAGAATGATTGATTGTGCGAAGGAAGTGCTTGGTGAGACCAAGGGATTGAAGAGAAAGAATGGTGACAGTTGGTTTTGGAAGAACGATGAAGTGAGGAAGGCAGTGAAGGAGAAGAGGAATGCATACAGTCAGTGGCATAAAAGGAAGTGTACGGCGACATGGGACTTGTATAAGAAGAAAAGGAGGGATTGTCAACGAATTGTGGCTATAGCCAAGATGAATGCATTCGACGATTTGTATGAGAAGTTGAACGGTCCTGATGGAGAGAAGATCGTGTATCGGTTAACGAAGGCTCGAGACAGAGAGAGTAAGGATGTGCTAGAAATAAATACAGTGAAGAATGAGCACGGCGTCATATTGAGAGATGAGAATGACGTGAAAAGTCGGGAGGAATACTTCCGTGACTTGTTGAATGTTGAGAAAGATCAGACCCGATTGGAAGAGGGATATAAAGTGCAAGGAGAAATTCCGGAGTGGAGTGAGTTGGAAGTTAAATTGGCACTGGACAAGTGTAAATGGGGAAAAGCAATGGGACCGGATGGAATCCCTGCGGATTGCTGGAAAAGTATCGGAGACTTTGGAGTGAGATGGATCACACGGTTATTAAACCGAATTCTCAGAGATGGAAAAATGCTGGATGCATGGAGAAAGAGTGAGATTGTGCTGATCTACAAGGGAAAGGGAGATGTGAGGGAGTGTGGAAACTATAGAGGCGTAAAGTTGCTTTCTCATACAATGAAGTTGTATGAGAAGATGTTGGATCGTCGATTGAGGGAGTGTATTTCTTTGAACGAATCTCAATTTGGATTTATTCCAGGTTGTTCCACTGCGGAGCCGATATTCGCGCTGAGAATGTTCTTTGAGAGGCACTTCGAATATGGAGCGCCTGTAGTGGCTGCATTTCTTGATATGGAAAAGGCGTATGATCGCACTCCGAGAAAGCAAATATGGAGATCTCTCAGAGATAAAGAAGTGCCAGAGAGATACATTGATTTGATCAGAGACACGTATGACGGAGCCATGGCAGTTGTAAGAGCATCGTGCGGAAAGACAGGGGAAATACCGATTCGAGTCGGTGTCCACCAAGGAAGTGCCCTTTCCCCTTTGTTGTTCATAACTGTGTTGGACAGTGTGCTTGAAGGAATAATAAGAGAGGCTCCTTGGACGATGTTGTATGCTGATGACATATGCATTGTTGGAACAGATGTGAGTGAAGTAGAGAAGGAAGTGAGGAGTTTTCAGAGAAGGCTTAGCGAAGCTGGGCTGACTCTGAACACTGGGAAGACGGAATTTATTGGATTTGAGTGTGGGAATGCTGTGATGAAAGATGTGAATCAGGCAGTGATCAAAAGAGTTGATCAATTCAAGTATTTGGGTTCGATGATCACTGTAGATGGAACTGCTGAGAAAGACATGGATCATCGTATCAAGTGTGCTTGGATGAAATGGAGAGCTTGTAGTGGTGTGATGAATGACAGAAGAGCTAGTGTGAAGGTGAAGGGGAAGGTGTACAAGAGTATCATAAGACCTGCGCTCTTGTATGGCAGTGAATCATGGCCTATCACTGAGAAGCACATGGATCGATTGATGGTGGTGGAGATGAAGATGCTGAGATGGTCATGTGGATTGACTCTCAATGACAGAATGTAGAATGAAGCTATAAGAGCAATGACCAAGTGTGCGAGGCTTGATGGAAAGATTCGTGAACGGCGATTGAGATGGTTTGGCCATGTGAACAGAAGAGATCGAGATCATGTGTGTATGAGAATGATGAGATATTCCATCAAAGGAAAGAGGCCAGTGGGCAGACCAAAACTGAGATGGTCCGAAATGTTGAAAGAAGACATTGGTGAGCTTCGGCTGACAGAACGGCACGCACTTAACCGAAAACTATGGAAGCAGAAGACCGCCTTTCCTGACCCCGATTAATCGTGAATGAGAAGACAAGGACCTAACATCCCGGCCTATCTCCTCATGTACAGGAAATAAATGATTTGATTTGATTTGATTTGATTGTTATAGAGCGTGCGACAAAAATTAAATGTTTCTTGATTAGGAAAGCCTATACCACGCATTCTTGATACAATTAAAACGACTTGACGTTTCATAATACATTAAGTTTTGGAAGTTTATCTTCTACGTTCCGGAAGTCAATCTATTCTCATTAAGCCATTCTAATGACGTGCTAGTGATGAGCTTTGAGCCGACAGCAAACACACTGGCGGTCTGCAATGTTTCAGTCGAAGGGATGTGTCTTGAACTAGGCTAACACAGTTTTTAGAGGATTAGAAACATATACAACGGAATTTCAAGATGAAGAGGTCGTGGTATCTCTATTTTTTTCAATAATACAAAGAATAATTTGACACGACTTCCAGTCAGACCACACAGAGGAGGCTGACTGGCGGACAAGGAACTCGAAGGAAAAAGAAAGAGAGAAAAGGCCAAACAGCTCGTTGCTGATCGTTGTATGTAAGGCGAGGAGACGAGGTAGAGGAAGTCGATCGACCAATCAGAACTTGAAAGTTTGGATTATGTTCTTTTACCCGACTTATCACAAAATTGCTCATTTAGAAGCAACTTCTAATGAAGCTTCTCACAGAAAACAGCGTGGCAAGTCTTTGGTTAGAGAGCAAAAACCACCGTAGGAGATTACCAGAAATCCACCGAAGTTGAATTATTGTGAACGTAAATACTCGAGTGCAAGTTTACTTACAAGTAGTGTGACAGAAATACGAAGTGTCTTCCGTCCGCCACGCACTACAATAGACCCTATCGGTGCGGACATCCGTTCACAATTTATTGTCGCAGCTTTCACTCCTTTTTCATCGCTAAAAACAGAGAAAATATCTTTCGTATTCGGCCCAATCTTTTGTGCATTTTTCCCTTTCTAGGTACTATGCTAATGAGATCGAATAATTTTTTATAAGTATTCAATATTCATGATTTGAACGAGCTATTCCGCTCTTAATTTAAAATTATTCCTTCTTCCGCATTTCCTTTTGTTTTCCATACACCTCTCAAGACATGAACTTTTGTATTTCGCTGATCGAGAAACACCCCGATGAAATCATAAATTCCAGGAACAGTTCAGCTGATCTCATTCGCCTGTCCGGAATCACTTTATCACCTTATTTACTGTGAATGACTCTTGTTCGTGACTATCGCAATCTCTGAGGTAGAGCATACGACGAATTGTACCCTCGTTGTCAGATACAATTCTCCCGGCGAACGCAATCTCTCTCTTCTCGTTTTGAATACGTCGCCGATTTTCAGTGCGAAGTAGTTTTCGAAATTTCCTGTTGATTTTGCACACGCCCGATCTATGATAATGTAGGTGAACTGTGAAGATAATTATCGGCATTTAGAGAAATTGTTCGAAGATGTCTCGGGAACAGTGTGACGCGTTGCGCGCTCTCCCAAAGCGTAGAATATCAAGTCATCATAGCGGCTAAATGCTTATTGTGCATATTCGGAACGATTGCAATCGCATATCAATGGATCAAACTGGTGCGATAAAACTTCTTTACTTATATTTTTTTCTTATTCTGTTATAACAATCATGCAAATAATGTTTTGCGGATGCAGGGTGTTCGATTTCTTGTCCATGCCAACACTAAGAACATCTTTACAATCTTCTACGCGCTCCGTTTGTACATCACTCTGAATTGGTCGATTCTTTACGCATTCGAAATCGCACGGTAAGTTTATAGTTTCGAAATTACAATTAAAATGTTAACGCTTTCAGATTGCGATTCGACTGTTTTGTAATTAGCTTTCGAACGGTTCTATTAATGAGGTGAATAATTGCCTCATTAGAACAAAATTGAATTACACGTTCTCTCAGGGGAATGGCCCTTAGTGCAGTTTGCGCAGCGCACAATGTCATCCTAATTGTATCGTTTGAACGGCTCTATGCAGTCATCTTTCCCGCTCATTTCGAGAAGCATTCCAACAAAAGATTGGCTTTTTGCCTTCCCATTTCTGTGGTAAGTTTTTGCACAAAATTACCTAATCATGTTAGTGAAAATTTCAGATGACAGTGACGTGGCTCTATTGCATGTCGCTACTTTCGAACGGATTCCGGCCGTTCGGGACTATTTTTGTTGCGTATATTGATATACACATAGATGAAAACTCGGCAGGCTTCAGGGTTTGATCGAAACAGATTTTTTCCTAATTTCTAACGCAGAAACTCATATTCGCCATGAGCTGTTTGAATGCGTTTTCTCTATTCATGTTCTCGGCAGATCTATATTTAAATTTTATCAGAAAGCCAGCTTCGATTAGCACATCGTTATCGGTATCTTATCAGGTTCGATCTAATCTAATTATGATCTTTGCACTTCTGATTCAGCGTTATGAAAACCGACAGGTGATTCTGATAATTCTCCCGATCGAGATTACCGAATCATTCCTATCATTCGCAACACCAATAGTGTTTATGATTCAGAATAAGGTACTTTCATATCATCGATAACAATGAAAAACGAGCTAGAATAAGATTACAAAATTTGGATACAAGTCTCATTGTTCACACTTTATCTTCCAGTCAAGCTGTGAAAGAGAATAGTAAATGAAGATACAATCTCGTATTTGGCACTGTAGTGACCACGTCATACCAGTGCGTATTTCTGGAAGATTTCAGTTTCAGTTCGTGGACATCTCATTGCCTACGAATCGCGTGTTCTTTCTTGAGCTTTCCACTTTCGCAGCCATGCTCTTTCCCATCCTTCTCGCTATCATCATCGAGTTTCGAGTCGCTAGGAGGTATGGGACTTGATTTCGAAACTCATGTGATTGTTTCTTCGCGTATAACTCTATCTGCTCAGATAATGTGTGAAATAACGAGATTATTTCTCTAATTTCTACCCCAATTCGCTAGACGAGGTTATTGACAGCATTGTCAGAAAAAAAGAAGTTTATCGCCTTTCTTAAATGTGCGATTGGCGAAGTAAGACTATTAATAACGTGCGTAATTAAGGCGCTCGATAGCAATCCTACGTGAAATATCTAGTACTCTTAGAGTAGGACTGCTCGACACTGAAAAGCAATGTTCATTTCCTCAATATGGCTCACATAAACCACAGTAAAAAGTTGAACATACGAGGTTTATCGTGTAGAACTGGTTCATTTAGATCTCGAAAAATACATATTTTTCAAAATTGTCGCTGACTTCAAAAAAATTAAATTTGTTTCCCGATATATATTTGAGTGTTTTTTTTCTTTTCAGAATCGGCAACGGCCGCCGATAGGAATGTCGACTATTACGACAATTTGCGACAATTCTGGGAGAGGAGAAAGCAACGACCTGCGCTCTATTACAATAAGTCTATTATTGCGTCCATTAAGTCTATTATACTCTATTATTGCGCTCTATTACAATAAGTCTGTTATAGAAAACGAAATTGTAACTAAATTGTAAATAAAAAGCCCGTTTAACTCTAGTTGTATCGGTATATACCGTACGTAGCCCCCCCCGAAATTTTAAGTATTTCACCTGAGAATTAGAGTTCGTAATTCGGGCCTTCGTCTCTTCATTTCACACACTCTCTCGACCGGTCGATCGGCGAGAGAGTGCACATAATGAAGAGAACGTGGTATCGAACTCTACTGAGAATCGAGAATCGCCTTTCGCAGGAATTGCAAGAATAAGGAACAAGAATCAAGCCAGGTGGGAATATTAATGACAATATATTATTTATCGTTTGCGCATCGTTGGTTTCTGGTGTATTAGCTCGACGATCATGAATTAAAAAGCTCCATATATAGTATTTTTTCTGCCGATTTGCATTGTGCATCGTGGTAAGCTAGTAAGGCTAGAATGTATTGCAACTTCGGCAAAATTATATTGTACAATTTTTGTTTCTATTCATTCTTGTCAGGCGGAAATGCTTCTTACTTGTAATGATCAACAATGTCAGCTGTGTTGATTGGAAACTTACAGTAATCTATCGCAACCGTATGCTTCATGAATCATTTGATTCAGTATTTCAGTGTTCATTTCAGTATTTTTTCCATCAGGACCGAAATCTCCCTTGTACGGAATACACGAATTAGTTACATTACATCCCGCTTTGTACAGCTCGCTTCCGATTTCTACTGCTTTTTCTTTATTGATACTTGTTTAATTCGATTTTTGCAGGTTTACTCGCGCCCGAATTGGAAAATTCTTCGAAAACAGGGAAAAATCGATGAACTCCAGCAAGGACCGGAGCCTGTACATCTCACCCGATCTGGAAGAATCACTTTTGCGACGGCTTCTCTTTATTGTGTCATCTTTCCTACATGTGCCAGCCCTTTTCTGCGTGACTTGGGAAACACCTCGATACCAGGAGCAAATAAAACCGAGCATCGTAATGATTCAGGCGAGAATTTCATAAGCTGTGCCGTTTCCACATCTTCGATTCTTTAGATATTCGTAATGATCATCGATCTTTACACTTCCGTCCTGTTCGAGCCCGCTATTGTGCCAGAGGAACTCGTAGTCTACTGCAGAGGAGTCATCTGTCAAATTGCATCCGTGCCTGTTGCAATTGTAAGTTAGTTCGGTAATTGGACCTTCGTTTCCTCATTTCCAATGCTCTCTAACCGCTCGAACGGCCTAGTGAGTGCATAAAGAAAAGGCCTGGTGATCAAACTTTCCTAATAACGACATCACGATCTCTTCATTATGCACACATTGTTACTTTTAAAAATTTGCATATTTCAGGGATTGTTCATACTTGCATTTGGTGGTTTCGCGGTCTCGATGTTTGCTTGCATTCTGATCCGGCATCAGACGGTGATGGTGGAGTTCTCAGGTTCAAGTTGGATCAAAATCAGCGGGGTCAATATCACGGAATTATACAGGGAAGAAGAAAGAGGGAGTTGAGGAAGAGATTCTCGGAGCAAATCTATCTGGTATTAACCCAAAAAAATGCCGTGAATCTCTGAAAACTATGCAGTTCATTTTAAACGTGCGAAAATTGTAAAATGAAGATATTTCAGACCACCGAGCGAGTGATTATTGCTGCGGTTGTTTGTATACTTTCCATTCCTGGACTGGCGTTCGTTGTTTATCCGTTTAGTAGCGACGAATCTGAACGACTTCTAAACGAGGTTTGCAGAGTGGGCCATTTGGGAGAGAGGCACGTCATTACAACATTCGTGATGATATCTCAGAGGTCTTCTGAGAGATCGCAGGTGCCTATTTACAAACTGTTCAAAGTACTTCAATCTGAATGCCCTTTTGGTGGTTGATGTACCTGAGTCCTAGTAACTTTCACTTAAGTCGGTGGAGCCGTAAATTCAAAACTGCCTAAAATCCGGCTCTGAAAATTTCAAAATTTCAAAGTTGCGCAAAAAATTTTTTTTGCAGAAATCGCGAACGTTATTTTTTTGCTTTTTTGATGTTTACATTGCGGATCGCGTGTTTTTTTGATGAATTTCTCTTATATTTTTGATTGTAAATACTGTTTACTGCCTCTAATTGCCTTCAAATTCTGCACAGAAGTCATACTGAAGCATATAAATGTGTCAGCATCCAAAGTTTGCAAAATTGCAAAAATGTTAAAATTTCGATTTTTTTGACCGGTGTAGAAAAGGACGTAGAATACGAATCTGAAATAATCTCACAGGTAAAAGAGATAATTTTTTTCAGGACATGCATTTTTATGCATTTTTTCCAACAACCGAAAACAAATTTAGTAGATTTTCGACATTTCATCGTTTCTCTACAGATTTATCGTCAACATCGAAATTATTCTACTCCACGAGGCGGTCATTTTGCTTTTCTGAACGACTTTTTTACGCAACATGAAGGGAAATATGATTTCTTGAAATTTCGAAATTGCCAGAGCCGGATTTTAGGCAGTTTCGAATTTACGGCTCCACCGACTTAAGTGAAAGTTACTAGGACTCAGATACATCAACCACCAAAAGGGCATTAAGATTGAAGCACTTTGAACAGTTTGTAAATGTGGGGTCTCGATTTCATGCAATCTCTCAGAAGACCTCTGATATTCCTTTTCGCAAATGTTACGCAATCGGAGAGTTAATACTTCAGATTCTTCCCAACAACAAAACATGATCTTTAGATTGAAAACTAAATCAATTACAGAACTCATACGACCTTGGCTGGGTTCGATCAAGAGGCGTGCATTTCAAGTTGCCCGATAGGACATTCACACATGCGACCACTTGGGCCGCGCTCATAGTAATCATGACTTCTTGTTCCGTTATTACGTTGAACACGAGACGATATCTAGTCTTAGAAGAAAATTATGACAAACTTTTTCTCTTTTAACTTCGACGAGTTGTTATCAGAACGTTCCAATACGAATATGTGCGCCATTAAACAAAAATTTCAATCGGAACGAAAAGAATACTGTTGCAGAGTTTGTCGCTACAAGAATCAATGTAGCAACTAGGAGACTGATTAAATCCTCTCACTACTCAACGTCAGAATGATGCAATACATTGTTGACAAACAGATTGCGCAATCACTGCATTTGATCGCGAACTGACTTTTTTCCGAAGCATTATACGAACTTTCCGGACACCCCAATAGAATTGCTCAATTCTCTCAGATAGTCACTCATAAATACAACATGAAATAACTGTTTAAATGGCTTCAGAAATACTTACCTCCCAATCTTGAATGGATAACGAAAAGAAAGGCGTACTTGTTCATGGTTCCGGATGAAAATGCGCGATTTGCGTACTATGGTGAGGCGTAATATCATGAAAATATGTGTATCCTTGTTTATGTCATCTTCGGTTGCAATCCAGATATTGGATTGCTTCATCATCATAACCATTTATATGATTGTTCAACTGATCGTTGAAGTGAGGAAAGAGAACAACTTGATCAGCGAAACGACTCGACGGTGAGATACAGTACGTGACAAAAGTTTAGCCCCAAAATTCGAATTGCTATACTTCTTTCAAAATTGAGCTAGAGACATATGGTTTCGACCATTCGATAGGTGAATGTCAGGAGAAGATATTCATATGGTACATGGTCTGAAAAAGATTCTTTGCGGGTTTCTGAATTTAATTTTCGGCATCACAATTTTCATGTGTTTTTTTAAACTCAGCCGTAAATTGATGTTACCTCTGTTATGGAAGTATTACCATTGATGTTTACAATCAACTATCTGGCTTGCCCATTGCACATCAGAAAGAGCTAATATATCGATTTTTCGAGACCTCCGAAATGTGTTTGGATGGCTATATCTTCGGTCCTAGTTGAAATGATCATCTCAACGAGTTCTACGACTTTTTGTTAAAGTCATCGTCGATTGGCTTCGAAATCAGATGGAAAACTTCGAAAAACCGAAAATGGATGTTCAATTATTAGCTGCCCTGAAAATATTTTGCCTTTTTCCCGTTGGTTTATTGAAAAATCTAATTCTCCAGATCATTTTACATCGGATACCTTCATTTCAGAATTTTAAATTTTAATCCCGGGCACTTATAGCTTTCAGAAGACGAAAAACAGCCGATTTTTGGAAAATTTCGAAAAATCAAAGATAAATAAATACCGAATTCGTGCTTCCAAACTGGAACTCTCGGGCTAAGATATCATTTCGGGGTCAGCACAATCAGTTTTGAGGTTTAGAGACAAATTCGATTTTTAAAAAAATTTGCGATGAAAAAGGCCACTATTTCCTTGAAAAGTGTCGAAACATTCGATAAAAAAAATTGTCTGCAAAACGCTCTCAAACCTCAAAACTGATTGTACTGACCCCGAAATGATATTTCAGCCCGAGAGTTCCTGTTTGTAAGCACGAATTCGGGATTTACTTATCTTTGATTTTTCGAAATTTTCGAAAAATCGGATGTTTTTTGTCTTCTGAAAGCTATAAGTGACCGGGATTAAAATTTAAAATTCTGAAATGAAGGTATCCGATGTAAAATGATCTGGAGAATTCGATTTGCAATAAACCAACGGGAAAAAGGCAAAATATTTTTCAGGCCGGCTAATAATTGTAAACACTTTTTCGGTTTTTTTGATGTTTTCCATCTGATTTCGAAGCCAATCGACGATGACTTTAACATAAAGTCGTAGAACTCGTTGAGATAATCATTTCTGTTTTTTGAGCGACCTTCTACGATAATTTTGAACCAAGTTATTGCTTACAGAACTTTTGAAGTTCTCAGAGCCGGATTTTAGGCATTTTTTATTTTACGGCTCCAGATTTTCATAAAAAAACTATAAATCCTAACATGAATCATTGGTCCAAATTCCGTCAAGGTCGGATCTTGATGAATATTTTGTAACACTAGGACTTAAATTCATGCAATCTATCAGAAAACGCGTGATAAAAAATCAACTTTCTTATGCATTTTTTTATACTGTCAAATGTGAATACACACATTTCGAATATTTGAAAGCTCTCCTGAGCGTTTTGTTATGTGCGACACCTCTTTTCATCTGCTGTATCACGCGGCTATGGTCCTATGTACGATATAGTGGCCTTTAGAAAAAACAAGTCCAATTCAATACAATTATTTATCGCGTCAGGCAATAATGTCCAGGTAAGAACGCCGAGGTACTTTTCTTCAAAGTACGTAAAGATGCTAAACAAAACCAAACCTGAGATCATCCCGCTATCGAGTCTTAGATGGGGTTCACGGTTGTAGTATGTCCATTGTATCATTTACAATTGTAGCATTGTCTGTAGTGTTCAGTGGTTGGATTGAATCTCGCGTATGGACAATGCCCACTTTTCTTGCGCTGTTCTACACGCGTAAAATGACGAAGTCCCTCTTTTCCCATATGATCGATAATTTCACTTGGACCATTCGGCGCTTCATCTTTGTTAGTGTGCAGCCACGTCGCTCTTTGCTTCTCGCTCCTATTTCCCACGTTCGCACATCCGCAGAACAGAAAAAGGGGGATTTCTTTGTCAGAATCGCCATAGAGGCACGCAGATGAACCACCTTTATTTGGTTTAGGGCAATGCCTTTACCTCGGAACACTACATACAACTTCCTACTAAAAAATCATCGCTTTATCGTGTCTGATGCCTATCTGTTATTTTTGTATTGTCTTCTTAATCATGTGTTCACCAATCGCAATCGCTATTCTAAATCTAGTAATTAGGGGGGCGGACAAAACTAAACGGACAAAAGCTCAAAAGATTACATCTCGCTGGGGATACGAGTTAGCAACTTGGGAGTTGATGTATTGTAACCAGTATGCCCTCCACCACACCACACTGTTTAGATCTTTTTGCTAGGCGATCATGAGTTTAACTCCATATCCATGTGTTCATGGTCCAAAATTGAGAATTTGAGTAAAAAATCATTGTTAGATAAGCACGAAATACAGTGACCAATCGATACCTATGTTGCTAGGATAGAGTAGTTACTGGGGTACTACTTTATCGATTGGTCACTGTATTTGGCGCTTATCTAGCAACGCTTCTCTACTCAAATTCTCAATTTTGGACCATGAACCCATGGTCCAAAAGTAAAACTCATGATCGCCTAGTACAATACAACAACTCCCAAGTTGCTAACTCGTATCCCCAGCGAGATGTAATCTTTTGAGCTTTTGTCCGTTTAGGTTTTGTCCGCCCCCCAGTAATTACAATGCCCCGTCTCCATCACCTAAGCTGTTATTAGAAAAACGACCCAATGCTAATTATTGATTGGTATACGGTAATTCAAAGATCAAAGGTCAAAATCATAAATCTGACCCACGGAATAATGGATGACCCATGGCTAATTATCGATTAGTATACGGTAGTTGACCCAATGCTAATTATCGATTGGTATACGGTAATTCAAAGATCAAAGGTCAAAATCATAAATCTGACCCACAGAATAATGGATGACCCATGGCTAATTATCGATTAGTATACGGTAGTTGACCCAATGCTAATTATTGATTGGTATACGGTGATACAAAGATCAAAGGTCAAATCATAAATCTGACCCACGGAATAATGGATGACCCATGGCTAATTATCGATTAGTATACGGTAGTTGACCCAATGCTAATTATTGATTGGTATACGGTAATACAAAGATCAAAGGTCAAAATCATAAATCTGACCCACGGAATAATGGTTGACTCATGGCTAATTATCGATTGGTATACGGTAGTTGACCCAATGCTAATTTTTGATTGGTATACGGTAATTCAAAGATCAAAGGTCAAAATCATAAATCTAACCCACGGAATAATGGTTGACCCATGGCTAATTATCGATTGGTATACGGTAGTTGGCCCAATGCTAATTATTGATTGGTATACGGTAATTCAAAGATCAAAGGTCAAAATCATAAATCTGACCCACGGAATAAGAGTTGACCCATGGCTAATTATCGATTGGTATACGGTAGTTGACCCAATGCTAATTATTGATTGGAATACGGTAATGGTCTGATGTCTTTCTAACGTCATCAGCCCTCCTCTCCCTATTTCGCAATCCGGTCAGATGGAGTCACACTGCGCTTTATATATAGGTATAGATAATCATTCTTATCTCTGAGAATTCAGCGCTATATTTTTACTTCTCGAGAATCGTCTCGGTCTCTCCATACCACATGATGTCTCGATCTCCGTCTAACCGAAGAACGAGCTTGAGGAGAGGAGAGAGTCAGACCAAAGCTTTCCCACTCTCATGGCAACCAGCGGAACTGAGGGAATAGCTACATATTAGGTTGTTGCATAAGTCCTGTCCGATTTGGAAGCCTCTGTTATTTTATCGATCTTGCTTGTATGTTTTTGCCATTAGCTGACCTCATATCATAACATAGGCATATGCTTGTACATTCCGACAATGAGATTTATATAATTCATAAATGGCCGCATTACGAGAAAACGAAGCTTGAACTGTTCAGACTATCGCATATCTTCATACTTTTTCTTTGACACGGTGCTAGTTTATGGGAACTGATTGCGATACATCCTCACCCAGCTAAATTTGAAGTATAGATAATACACTTTCTAAAAATAGGTTGAATGGGCTAGCATATTCAGCGCATTCAATATGAGAACCCAGTGAATGTGAATGTAGACACATGAAGTGCTGACCAGTTAATGAATTTCACTGTCTCCAGTACAAGAGATACTGAATTCAGTGAAAGTCATTTCCAGATTTGCTTAAATTTTTAGCCATGCCTTTCAAGCACAGGTTACCATTAGTGGTTCGGTATGATGTACATCGATAACACTACGACAATACTATGAGTTTGGCCATTTGTATGTTCCTAAGGAAATAGGGGACTGAAGAAATACAAAACGAGAACGTGCAACTGCACTACTTTCGTCTAATTTCGTGTCCAAATTATTGAAATGACAGGGATACAATATAGTGCGCTAGAAACTGTAATACATCCTTTATATATCACAAAAGATACATGCTGCCAAAGCGCATATGAATGCCTGTAGAAGACGGAATTTGTATTAGGTTGGTCATAAAGATTTGCGCGATTTCGGACCCCAAGTTTGAGTTCGTATATTTTCTTTTGCTCAAATCGCCACGTATTGTCCTGATGACGTTATTTATGGACATGTTCGACCTTTAGAAAAATATAGTTGAAATATTCCAAGTATTTCTACTAAGCGAGAAATCAAGATCTGCGTAACTTTGAATTTTTCAGAAAAAATAAGATTTTATTTAGTTGCTGTACTTCGCAGATAAATTTTTAGATGGAGACTCACAAAGTTTATTAAAAAGCACTAGGCGTACACTACCTAGTTTCAAAAAGAGAGACCTGCCGAATTCGAAATGGGCTTCGTAGAGGTCAATGAAACCCAGGCACTTAGAAAAATAAGATTTCTATCGAGCAAATTACCTGTTTCGAGGATTGACGCAGGTGACCTCTACCTATGGGCGCTGTAATCACTACTTACATGGTTCTCTATTATATCAATATTTAAGAGCCCAGTTTTCTCTCTCATCTAAAAACGTGATATTTGTAACTCAATTATTTTGCAAAGAAAACGTCAAAAAAACTTGACATGGAGGGTCTTCAAGCACGGCTCACCCTAGAAAAAGTAGCGACCTCCACAATATTCCTAAATAGTGAGTGATAGGGCAAGGGTTGTTCGTTAATTTTAACAGGAAAGTACCGCCCTTCAAACCACATGTCTAGCACAAAAAAGCCTAAAGTGTGTATTTCGATGTTCTAAATTGGGCACCTAAAATCCGAAGAACCATGTTCGTGAATGGAGAGCCCCATTATCCCCCAAAGGGAATTTTGACTTGTACTGGAAAGGTAGTTCACAATCATGAATAATTTAAATCTCAAGAACTGTCGGCATATATATAGTACTCCAAAACTTACCTTGACAAGTGCCATTAAAACCCACAGATCGGATTACGCGCATATTTCTAATATGCCCTTTGTGGCTGGTCAGTCTCAACATCACCAGTACGATATATTCCCATCATACTTTACTACTGTGGTTTAGATTGGGTCCTATCTCCGTTCTAAATGAAAATCAAATCCTTTGAAAAGTCAGGTCGTTGATCATCCACATGAAGTTTGGTACATCGCCTTACTCTTTTCCTTGATCGGACAGATCTATGATAGTGTACTCTAAAGAGAGTATAAAAGCCTCTATCTACCACTAAAAGATCTACGTTGATTGGACAACAACGAACGATTGTAGATGCAAAAATGCACTTTAGTCAAAATCGCGCAAAACTTTATGACCAACTTGATAAATGATAAAATCGGACAAGATTTATGCAACAACCTGATATATGAGAGACATCGCGAGAGAATCACCTTCTCCGCGGCGGAAAGCACAAACTCATCCGATCCAGATCTAAACTTGGTATAAGGTATTTCAAATAATGCTCTTTCAAACTGCTTCGTCAGAATTTTGATAACTGACGTCATCTTCGAGATTCAGAAGTCCAAACTTGGGACACTCACCTTTTAAGGGTCAAATCGAGCCCACTTAAATGACTATAAGTCCGTTTAAAATGACGATCGAAACTCGTTCTTTGCTCAGAAAGAAAGCTGAGAACATTCGCTACAACTTTCGCTACAAATTGATAGAGACTATGCGTGACTAACTTGACGCCAAATATTAGCCAAATTGAAATATGTATAAAAAAAGGGCGTAACTTTTCGTCCAGCGACGTCTGAATGGGTACCATACACAAACACCTCCTTAGCTTCAACTGATGCCTACTAAATTCAAATGTGCCCATAATCATCCAAAATAACATTTAGAATTGTTTCCTACCCCAATACAGTACTCCCATTGGGCCAAAATTACGACCGGACCCGAAAATCGAAAATCGATTTTCAGGTCCTTCTCAACTTGTGAGCTTGGCCCACATGTACTAAATCACTTTCAAATAACGCAAACATGTCCCTCTACACTATTCAAACAAAGGGCACTCCTATAAATGCAAAATTTTATCAGAGGTATCCAATAAAACGCGAAACACTGCAGTTCAGGTCAACATGGTCAAAGCGACCAGTTTCTTAGCAAGAAATGTAGAGCACGACGAGCTAAACATTTCAACTGTTGAAAGTGAGTCTCTATCTTTTCGTTGAAGCGTGCTACAGAGCCTGCAAGTTGGCAAAAAATGAAGAGAGACGAGCGCTGGGAGCGCTAAATAGAGGGGAGGGAGAGGGAGGTCAGAGAGCGAGAGCGCCAGACGGCTAGAGCGCGCGCTCTCGGGCGATTCTTGCCCGTTTCTTCAGAAATTCCAGGCTCTGTAGCACGCGTCAACGATGAAATAGACTCACTTTCAACAGTTGAAATGTTTAGCTCGTCGTGCTCTACATTTCTTGCTAAGAAACGGGTCTCTTTGACCATGTTTACCTGAACTTCAGTTTTGCGCGTTTTCTTGGATACCTCTGATGTCGGAAACAATTCTAAATGTTATTTTGGATGATTTTGGGCAGATTTGAGTCTAGTAGCTATCATTGGAAGCTAAGGAGGTATTTGTGTATGATACCCACTCAGACGTCGCTGGACGAAAAGTTACGCCCTTTTTTTTATACATATTTCAATTTGGCTAATATTTGGCGTCAAGTTAGTCACACATAGTTTCTATCAATTTAGCACAAAATCTCAGAATGTTTTTCCGATTTTCAGGGTTATGTCATTTTTGGTCGACCCGACCACCCCGCACTGGGACGTACACAGTGAATGACATGTTTAACGTAAAAGTTGTAGCGAATGTTCTCAGCTTTCTTTCTAAGCAAAGAACGAGTTTCTATCGTCATTTTAAACGGACTTATAGTCATTTAAGTGGGCTCGATTTGACCCTTAAAAAGTGAGTGTCCCAAGTTTGGCCTTCTGAATCTCGAAGATGACGTCAGTTATCAAAATTCTGACGAAGCAGTTTAAAAGAGCATTATTTGAAATACCTTATACCAAGTTTAGATCTGGATAGGATGAGTTTGTGTTTTACCGCCGGAGACCCCCCTCAAATGGGTGATTTTCTCGTGATTCCTCTCATATATTGCTATCTACTCTCTAATATTTTATACCTGTTTGCAGTCGTTGCTTTGCTTAGTTTGTAAAGTGGTTTTTTTCTCGAATTTTTCATCGCAAACCTCTTGACACATATGTAAACATCTAAAAACTGCCCTGATAATTATCACTCAGTATCCCATATTGGGTCGACTAAGTGCTGCTGCAGGAAATGTGCGAGGCGACGCCCGAGATGATCGAGCAGTTCAAGGCGGGTCGAGCAGCGCTCAAGGTAGGCATTCTCTTCACTATCGGTCGAATACTCAGCGGCAAATGTGAAACTACTGGAGAAGCGAGATGTTTGGTGGTATCTGTGATAAGAATGCGCCATTGTCACTGAGAATGGATGATTAATCGTCAATATCTGCTCTTACCAAGAAAGAATTGCTCCTCAGGCGGATCCCACAGTTATCGAAGCCGCCATTGCCAAGCTCAGCGCCGCCGCACAGGAGCCGGCCAAGAAGGTAGGATTCCTTTTTCTGGATCTGGTTCCGGCTCCGAGTCCGGCTCTCTGATCTTCTCTTTTTCAGTTCCGCGATCTCATGCTCTCGGAAGAGGAGGATCTGGAGAAGTTCATTTCTATGGTAAGTGAATTCGAAAAAAATTACAACACGAATCTTGACAGCCGGAAAATGCCGATTCTGGATATGCAGGGTTCCGCGATAAAAGCCGGACTCTCTGACGAAGTTCTCAAGGAGCTGGAGGAGCACAAGAAGGAGATTGCCGAAGTGCTCGGACTGCCAGTGGGATCTGGCTAACCTCCGGTTCGGGAAATGATAATTTCCGGCTCTCGTATTTCTGTCTCACATTGAGTAATTGAAAGCAAAAATAGATTTCCTCCTACTTCTCTCAATATTTGTCCCTTGACCGCTGGTGTTAGTCACACCGCGATGTTAGACTATCGTCGATAAAGTTACGCATGTACGAATACTTCTTGATCTCCCAAAAAGTTCATACGAATGGTGTTTCGTTATGAAAAAATAATGATGTGATTCAAAAGAAAGTAAATGAGAATAAAGTATCGGCGAAATGATAAGTAAATAAAACACGGAAGTAGGAAGTCGTTGTTTGTAGATGAAGAGACAAAGTTGAAGTTTTTTCCTCGCGTCACTTTTTCGAACACGTGAACTTGTGAGTGAAACAGGAACCAGTTCCCGTTTTATAATCCGATCAACAACTGGCCAATTTAACGTCTAGACTGTGTGCGGAATTGGAGATCAGGACTTCTCCGAATAACAGAATCGTACTAATTGACGGTTCACATTCGGGAAACAGCGGCTCTCGATTACTGGTCACTTGCTGTAATATCGTTCTTCGACCCGCGCGCGTTGAGGAACTCCTCTTTACTAATAGTTACGCCCACCCATCCGACCTCTGGTTTCTGACACGCGCGTGTTAGTAATTTCTCAAATTATAAATTTAGGTTGAAATGATGTAGTTTTTATAATTTCAAAAAAAAACGAATGGAGAGAAGTCGTCTGAGGTTGCTGTGCACTAGAGTTCTAGAAAGGATACCACGTTCTCTTCATTCTTTACACTCTCTCGTCGATCGACCGGTCGAGAGAGTGCGTGAAATAAAGAGACGACGGCAATCTAGTAAATGTTCCAATAAATGTATGAATGGTTAAATGAATGAATTCTGTGAAGGTGGAACCAAAAATCCTGAGCGAGGCCAACGCGAGGCCAGCATCCTCTTTAGTCAAAGACACTATTTACATGCCACTTCGTCGAATGATACTAGAGTAGGCAACGTCCAGTAAATACGGGATTCGCCCGTCATGGGAGAGAATACGAGGGTGTTTCCGACATGGACACTAACGATCCGCCTGCCCCCACGTTGGGGAAACGCCGACAACAGGGAACAGGGAATACTAAACTCTCGCTGAGTTCGTGACGTAGATGGGAGGGAGCAATCGTCTGACTCTCTTCAGTTTGCACGCTCTCTCGTCTCTCTGACCGACGAGAGAGCGTGCAAATTGAAGAGAGTCAGATCATTGCTCTTGGGAGGATATAAACAACGGACGCAGTTGGGAACGGGCAGTACCCACCAATTCGTCGTGGGAGAGTGAGAGGAGAACCCGTTACCATTCAACCTCACACTTGTTCCCCTCACTACTTCCGCGTTCATTAATCCAATTAGCCCGTCACAGACCAATACAAATACCCCGGTTTTCCAGGTACCACAATATTTCCATCGCCATGCAACGCACCCAACAGCGTGCCCAATCCCGCCGCAAGCAACTGTTCGCGTCAGTGGTTTCTTCATATCTTATTGTTTAACTTAACGAACATCTGAGTCAATTCTGATTTTCAGTGCGGAGAGAAAGTCGTCGCTGCCCCTCCTGGATGCCGACGTCTTCCTGCGCAGGGAGCTCATCGGCGCAGCCAAGGTAAGGGTTGAAATAGCAAAAAAACACCAAGTGACCTCTTTGGAACGGCTTCGGCCCAATATACGGTTCCCATTCTTCCGCTTCTTTCATTTGTCGTATTTTTCGTATTGTTAATTTTTCATTACCCTTAGTTTTATAGGTGAACGTCGCCGACCAGCAAGTGGACGTGCTCTCTCTAGCTCGCACCATCGCCACAGCGAAGCGTCTCGAGGTTGATCTTTGCTCTTTGGCTACCTGATCTTTGATCTTTTCAGGGCAACGAGGACGCCTTCATGATCTACAACATGGACGCTCTCTACGATCGATACGAGCTGTGGATGCGAGAGCTACCGCATGTCCAGGTTGATATTTGATCTTTGTATGTTTTTAGAAACTGAGAAAATATCGGAGCGGTTAGGAACAGTGGCGAAATTGTGGAGAAATTCATAACAACAACGATATCTAGAGACGTTGGTGTTGATCTTTGATCTTTGCCAGCCCTTCTACGCTGTCAAGTGCAACAACGATGAGGTAATTCTGCAGACGCTCGTCGCGTTGGGCGCCGGATTCGATTGCGCTTCGAGCGCGGAGATTGATACGGTAAGGAGAACTGACTGTTAACGAATACAGATACATATTTGCCCTGACGTCAGGCATTAGGATCTTATCATTTATAAATAAAAGGACAAATAGAACTGGTCCAAAAATGGAATAATACCATTTCAGATACTGCGGATGGGCGCTCCTCCGGAGCGCATCCTCTTCGCCAATACGTGCAAACCGCCCGCATTCGTCGCTCACGCATCAGACGTCGGCGTGAATCGGATGACCTTCGACAACGCGAACGAACTGGTCAAGATCGCCGAACACCACGACAACCCTCAGTGAGTGTCGATGGATCGTGATATTTTACGTGCGCAAAAGTGACGATGAAATGTAAACGAAAAGACGAAAAAATTGTGAAAATCGTTTTTTATCTTTGATCTCTCCAGGCTCATTCTTCGCATCGCCGCCTCCGATCCAACAGCCAGAAATCCGCTCGGGCTCAAATTCGGCGCCGACCCAATTAAGGTACCGACATCCAAAAATTTCCAACAGAACACATGAGAATTCTATAATTTTTGATCTATAATTGAAATACTGTAGATTATCGATTGACCCATGCAGGTCGCTCCCGGCCTCATCAAACGTGCTGCCGAAATGGACCTCCCAATCGCCGGAATAAGGTAATCAAAAATATTAAAATACATTTTTAATTTAAATTCAATAAATATAAATTTTGTAGCTTCCACGTCGGATCGGGCTGCAACGACCCCCAAGCGTTTCGAATCGCCATCAGGCACGTCAGGTGAGCGCGAATGTCTGGGAATACGGTAGTTAGGATACTGTAGCTCAAAAGGGTAGATCAATCAATCCGTTCAGGAGCCTCTTAGACATCGGACGGGCACTCGGCCATCCGATGGAAGTCGTAGACATTGGCGGAGGGTTCCCTGGAGACGAGGATAGCTCAGCGTTTGAGATGGTACTTTTATCGATATATTTTTCTCTCACGAATGCGTAGCTTTCTCGACGACCAGACAGAGCGAGAGATAATTTGAAATGATGAGAGACATCCAAACCTGAAATACTTGATTAGCCGAAAATTGCACGAACTGATTGTAATTCGTATTCAGATCGCATCAGTGATTCGATCAGCCATTGACGAATACTTCCCTGAACCTGATATTCGGTTCATCGCTGAACCTGGCAGGTACGCCCCCTTGCCACCAAGTACTCATTTTGCTCAATCTCTTTTCTCGCTCTTCCTCTTCTACAATGTCGTGGACTGAGTAACTTATTTGGGGGGGGGGGGGGTGGCAATTGCAAAAACGACAATTGTACAACTCGTCGTCTTTCGTTTGAGAGTAGACCTAGGAACTTGCGAGCTATATCATTGTAACCAGTATGTGCTCCACTACACTTGCATGCATAGGTCTTGTTACCAAGCAATCATGAGTTTAACACTTCTCCAACGACCAGGGGTTCATGGTCCAAAATTGAGAATTTTAGTAGATAATCATGTCTATATAAACAGCGTGTAACGTAACCAATCGATATTGCAGTACTGCAATAACTACTGTATCATACTAACATAGGTATCGGTTGGCTACAACATTTGGCATTTATCTAGCCGTGATTTTCTACTAAAATTCTCAATTTTGGACCATGAACCCCTGGGCGTCGGATGAGTGTTAAACTCATAATTGCTTGGTAACAAGACTTATGCATGAAAGTGTAGGGGAGCACATACTGGTTATAATGATACAACCCCCAAGTTCTTAGATCTACTCTCAAACGAACGGCGACGAGTTGTGCAATTGTCGTTTTGCAATTGTCACCCTCCCACTTATTTTTCATCATGACGAAATTTGAAAAAAACAACGAAGTATAATCTCATTATCACTCAGATTCTTCGCTGCCAGACCCTGTACTTTGGTGACGAGCGTCATTGCGCGAACGACCATTCCCGCCGATAAGATCACGAAGAACGGTTGGATACTGTAGCACTAGGGTTATCGGCAACTGACTTATTTGCAGCCGCAGACGCTGCGAGGGACGGCATCATGTACTACATCAACGATGGAGCGTACGGAAGCTTCAGCTCCCTCAAGTCCGACAGCGCCCATCCCGTCGGCCGACCACTATTTGTGAGTATTCTGAGGATGAGAGATTACGGTAGGAGTACTGTAGGTGTGCTGTAGACAAATATGTTTATGGCTGCTTCAGGATCAAGACGGTGAGCTGTACCCTTCGATCATCTGGGGACCCACATGCGACTCGAAAGACAAGATTGAGGTGAGGATTTGAGATGTTATCAGAGCTGCAAATATCAAATTCTTCATGAGAAGAAGTGCCTAACATGTTATATTCTCAGGACCAAAAGGAGATGAGGGCGCTAGAAGTCGGGGACTGCATGATTTACGAGGTAAATCTTTCCAAAAATTCTGATTTTTTGCATAAAATCAATAAGATTACTGTAACACAAATTTACATTACTTTAATGAATCGTTGTAGGATATGGGTGCTTACACAACGGCTACCACAACGTCTTTCAACGGCTTCACGGGTCCTACCACGATTTACGTTGTCGGAGAGCGGACGTGGTACGCTATCATCCTGATTTTCATGACGTATTCGATAGTTTTGATTTTAAATATGATAATTACTACATAATACCAAGAAAATAATCGATAACATTTCAGGAAGGCACTCGGATTGTGAATGTATGAAAGCAAGAAATCAAGCTAAGAAGGGTTTCTTCCCCCGCTTAGGCGTTCCAAACTGTTTCATCTCGTGTGTCAGATATATCGATGCTACCTTTTCTTTCTTTAACGAGGTTCTTTCTTTAAGAAATAAATGTTTATTGTTTTCGTATTCAATTGATAACATTGATCATTAGTATATCTGCGTGATTCAAGAGACTAATACGAGGATATTTGATTTCTTCATTTGACACCGTTATCTTCATTAACAACATTGTCATCATCATTATCATTGTTATCAGTGTCACCCTGTATTCGTGCAGATCAAAGCACAGTACGAGGCAGTCGACACCAACGCTAGCCCCTGTATTATTTTGTTGAAGTTTACGTCCCCCGAAAGATACTTTAAATCAAAATGCTTCTAAATTTAGAGAACTTGCATAGATATTGTCAACAATCCAACGATGTTTTGAAGGAAACAAGTGAAAATTGAAGTACTCGGAATTTCATTCTTGCACACGGATAATATTCTAATTGACCACTGGGTTATCAATTTCACGATTTCAGAAATGTTATCCCACTCCCACAGTCCGCTGCTTTTCTTTGGATTTTCTCACAAAGCATTCAATTTTATCACCTCTCTGCCGGATAGATTGCTTCAATCTCGATTCACTCGAAGCATTCATAGAATCGATGGCTTCGAATTTCACGTTTTCGCCCTACTTTTTTAGCTGACCACATCTCTTCCTCCTCCTCCTCGTCCTCCAACTGAGCCATTCTTCCTTGCAATTGCTCATTTATGTGTGCATTTTCCCAGGATTTGTCCCTTTCCCCCTCTCTTGATTCCTCGCTTCCCTCCTCTTCTCTCGCGCAACTCTTCGTAGGCCATAATGCTTTGCTGAGAGCCCCGCTCTCAAACACCATGGAAACACGAGAAAGACGAGGGAGACCAAGCACAAATTCTTCCTACTCTTCCTCTTCTTTACCTCGGTACCCAGATATTCCCTCTTCGAATTTCCAGATTGTTTGGCTGGAAAATCGTTAAAATTGTAGAAAATGGCATGGCGGCGTCTGTCTCCCAAGATCACTCCCGGTGTTGGAGAAGCTCGTGGCATGCAGGGAGGCCGTTCGAGTTCGTTTATATTCTTTCGGAATTACGTAATCACTACGCAATAAATATCTCAAACACGAATGATGATTTCTTTATTCTTCGAACTTTGTTATCCCTTCGAATGTCATCTCTTCCATATCAGGCGAATCTGGACATCGTCGATGCTTCGATAGCCAAGCTGAGACCCGCTGCACAGGAGCCCGCTAAGAAGGTGAGCGTCCCTTTCCCCGGCTCTGAACAAAATCGCGGCTCCGACTCTGCTCCATTTCAGATGCGCGACCTGGTAATCTCGGACGAGGACGACCTGGAGAAGTTTCTCATCGAGGTAAATGAGAAAGTGACCCGAAAAATGGCTGATCTCCTAGAGCGGGACAATCTCAGATTCTGCCTATAAAAGTGAAAGAATCGGGAAATGGCAGACAGTGAACAGTAATTTACATATTCACCAATTCGTAAAGCCGGAACCGGTAAATCCGGAGCTGTAAAATAACGTATGTTTTGCAGAGCGAGGCGATCAAGGCCAGCGTTCCGGAGGAGGTCGTAGAGGAGCTAGAGGCTCACAACGAGGAGGTGGCAAGGGCACTGGGACTAGCGTGATTCCGAGGAATCGACAATTCCTGATCCGCATATTCGATCTACTCTGCATTCCTTCATTTACTGTAAAGTATTCGATCTCTGAGCTTATTCGAGACCTAATATATTCACATATTTATTCTCCCTTATTATCGTATCGTTATAGCACGTGTATCACGAGTCAGCGGAGGTGTGCGGGAACAATTTCCAAAAGTTTGTCCAGTCTGCTCCATATAATTATGGGAGAACATCATAGGCACGATAAACTGAAATTTCATGGCCTTTGGTAACAGAGCCGTCATTTAGGAAATTTCTGGTTTTGAGTCCGGCAATTATGTATTTCAGCTCTAAGATGAGCTACAGAGGTGGCAATGGTCTCATTTTGTGAGGAAAAATATTTCAAGAAACTTTTATGTTTTATGCTAAGCGATTGGATAATTGTTTGAAAAGTTGTGTTCGAAAAACCAATTTTTAGACTGTAATAAAATCTATAATTATTTTCGGAGATACCGTTTCAAGCAATTTTATTGCAGAATATAGTACATATTTATAAAATAAAAATAAAAATTGAAAAATTTAAGAATGTGTATTTTTGAAATGTTGTCCCGAATGTCGGAAGGTGTGATAGCATCAATATAAATTGGACAATTACTGAACAGCAAAATATGAAATCGGTAAATCTATTGCATAATACATTGTACGAAGGATAGACACGCAATATGGCGCTGTGAAACTGAAAGGTGCACTGATTCTGAAAAATCGATTTTTTCGAACTCGATTTTTGCCAAGTTTGGATGATATGAACTAAACACGTTTGAATCTAAGCCGGCTAACTCGAAGTAAAAATTAAACTAGTCACCCATATGCATGAGAAAATGTATAAATAAAGGTTCTCGGGTTGCGAAAGCTCAAGTTGTATTCACTCAAAAACGCATGATCGATGGTGTCGAAATTGATTTAAATTCGGTTTGGATGATATTATTGTAAGTATTGTTTAGTATTGAGCTTCGAGTTCGAAAAAATCGATTTTTCATAATCAGTGCAACGTTCAGTTTCACAGTGCCATATTGCGTGTCTATCCTTCGTACAATGTATTATGCATTAGATATACCGATTTCACATTTTGTTGTTCAGTGATTGTCCAATTTATATTGATGCTATCACACCTTCCGACATTCAGGACAAAATTTCAAAAATACACATTCTTAAATTTCTCAATTTTTATTTTTATTTTATAGATATGAACTCTAACTTTCATATTCTGCAATAAAATTGCTTGAAACGGTATCTCCGAAAATAATTATAGATTTTATTATAGTCTAAAAATTGGTTTTTCGAACACAACTTTTCAAACAGTTATCCAATCGCTTAGCATAAAACATAAAAGTTTCTTGAAATATTATTCCGCACAAAATGAGACCAATGCCACCTCTGTACCTCATCTTAGAGCTGAAATACATAATTGCCGGATTCAAAACCAAAAATTTCCTAAATGACGGCTCTGTGACCAAAGGCCATGAAATTTCAGTTTATCGTGCCTATGATGTTCTCCCATAATTATATGGAGCAGACTGGGCAAACTTTTTGAAATTGTTCCCGAGGAGTCTATTTTCCCTCCACTGACCCGTGATACACGTGATAGATTGGCGTGAAGTGTAACGATTGGTGGACGTAAACATTACATCAAGTTTGTAAACATCAGGTTAACAGTAATTTATAAAAAAAATGCTGAAATCACAATTCGCAGCAGATCGATATTGCTTCTAATTGTAAACTCCCAAACATACTCTGGTGTGCCACTCCAAGTGGCGCCCAAGCTTGGCCGCCATTTGGGCGCCCTCTCTCTCTAGTTGGGGCCAACTTGAAAATTTACTTGATCCCAACTTGGGGTTCGGTCAGAGATACGAGAGAGCGTGTAATAAGGAGAGAGAGGGCGCCCAAGTGGCGACCAAGCTTGGGCGCCACTTGGAGTGGCACACCAGAGTAGGGTCCAGAAATGGCGGTGAGGGGGGTACTGAGCGCCGCCCCAAATTTGGGGCGGTGCGCAAGCATGAATAAGGGGTCATGGTAAAATCGATAATAAGTGATGGTAGATCAAGACTAACTACCGTGCCCAATCGATAGTACAGTACCTCCAGATACCGTATGTGGCTACCGTAACCCTCGAGCATCACTAACTGACTTTATTTTTAAAAAAATATCAAAGAGCCGTACCCAAATGAAAAAAAAATCAAAGTACCGTAACCAATCGATGGTACAGTACCCCAAAATACCGTATACCGTTACCGTAACCCCGGAATATCGCGAACTAACTTTATTTTCAAAAAAATCTAGATACCGTACCCAATCGATAGTACAGTACACCCAGATACCGTATACCGCTACCGTAGCCTACCGTAACCTACCGTAACCCGACTATCGCAAACTAACTTTATTTTTAAAAAGTCCTGGCACCGTGCCCTTCTACAGTACCCAAGTAACTACCGTAACCCAGTTCCATGGGTCAGATTCAGTTCCTTGGGTCAAACATTTTTCCAAAATTTTGAAATCGAGAGTAAAATTATTTTTAATTATCCTACCGTATTTCTCGTTACTGTAGAATAATTTTATAATCGACTTAGGATTTTTAGAAAAATGTTTAACCCAGGAACTGGATCTGACCCATGGAACTGGGTTACGGTATTAACTTGGGTACTGAACAATCGATTGGGCACGGTGCCAGGACTTTTCAAAACTAAAGTTAGTTTGCGATAATCGGGAGTTACGGTAGGTTACGGGAGGCTACGGTAGCGGTATACGACTTCTGGGTGTACTGTACTATCGATTGGGTACGGTAGTTAGTCTTGATCTACCATCACTTATAATCGATTTTACCATGCTTGCGCACCGCCCCAAATTTGGGGCGGCGCTCAGTACCCCCCCCTGTTGCCGCCGGCGTGGACACCTATGCTCCCAAAGTGTTAAGGATGTGCAATCGTGTTTTTCAAAGTCACCACATATTGCATCGACTAAATGGGGAGTATGCCAAGCACATAATACGTTGGCATCGACGAGCAGGAGATGTCGTAAGGCACCTATTCAGCATAGCTCTAGAGAAATATAACATAATGTCTACAAAAATTTAAAATGGTAAAATTTAAAAAAAACCCTGTACACATTCACAGTCTTCCCATCACCGGAGTGATAGAAACGTGCGCCGAACCGGTGCCTTAAAGACGATTATTATGCTGATACAAATATTTCAATCATACTCTTGGTTTTATTGAAGTTAAGAATGTGATTATTACACGCCGGTAGGTAGGGGTTACAGTCAGTAAATTGAGGTTGTGAGAGAGAGGATGCAATATGAGCACGCAGTACGCAGGTAGAGTCACTTCTGATCAAACAATTAGCAAATGATAAAAAATATGAAGATAAACGACATTTTGTCAACGGGGTTGTGTGATAAAATAGGAAACTTAAAAAAAAAACTCGAACCGAATGCGATGCACTCGCACGGTAGAGAAGAGAATAGAACGAAAGCAGGTAAAACAATAAAAGTTGGGGGATCGCAATCTGACAAAAATTATGTGCATGGTTGCTAATCAATTACTATAACACGGATCTCCTGTAAAAATGTAGGAAAACGGGAACAATTTGCGACAGGTTAAATAAATTGATCCCCCGATTCTGTTGATACAAATCGGACTAGGCATTGTGAGGGCGAGGAGAAAGTATTTGCACTCAGATCTGCGAAATTTGCATGTTGGACGGAGTTATGACCTACAGCGTTGGAGGATCGTATGAGTATGAGTAATTCTCAAAAAACCGTTCTTACGTCCATAATATGCAAATTATCTCGCTCAATACCCACCTACAATACGATTTTTATCTTTGATTCTGATTCCCCATAGTCGAATTGAGGTACGTACATTTTTGATTGGTCATAACTCGGGGCTCTTCATACCGCCGCTCAGTAGGGAGAACTTGGACTTGTTCTAATTTTTCGATGTAAATAACTTTCGGTGTGTATCTCGGCCAGAATATATGCAAATTAACATTCTAGTGACATCATTCGACTGCTCTCCATGTGCTCCACAACATTGACGTACGGGTCCAAGATCCTAAACGTAACCGTTTTCGAGATATGGCGAGAAAACAAATGCAAAGGGGTGCAGTGAGAGAATCGGGGATTGGAATGGTTCGATTACACGGTTTTTCTGAGACCATGATTTTCTGATTTTTTTTTTGCACCCCTTGCATTTGTTTTCTCGCCATATCTCGAAAACGGTTACGTTTAGGATCTTGGACCCGTAAGTCAATGTTGTGGAGCACATGGAGAGCAGTCGAATGATGTCACTAGAATGTTGATTTGCATATATTCTGGCCGAGATACACACCGAAAGTTATTTACATCGAAAAATTAGAACAAGTCCAAGTTCTCCCTACTTAGTGGCGGTATGAAGAGCCCCGATTTATGACCAACGAGAAATGTACGTACCTCAATTCGACTATGGGGAATCAGAATCAAAGATAAAAATCGTATTGTAGGTGGGTATTGAGCGAGATAATTTGCATATTATGGACGTAAAAACGGTTTTTTGAGAATTACTCATGGAAGATGGAACTTTCGCGCGAATTGTAAAAGAACAAACATGTAGATTAGCTCATTACGCGTCGATTGGAAAAATATCGCTCCCTGTAGGTCAAAATTTGACCGAAATACGACCCTCTAACGCTATAGGTCATAACTCCGTCCAACATGCAAATTTCGCAAATCTGAGTGGAAATACTTTCTCCTCGCCCTCACAATGCCTAGTCCGCCTTGTATCAACAGAATCGGAGATCAATTTTTTTACTTGTCGCATGGGTTCCTGCAATCTTACAGAAGATCCATGATAATCGTAAAATGCAAAACACTCCTCACCTGAAGGAGTAGCACAATGAGCGATTTTTCACGTTTTTAATGAAACAGAACTGCAATTTGTCTGAACTGCTGGCATATACATTTGTTTTTTGCTCTGTTTTTTGCTCTTTAGCGAGGAAATCTTGCTGTTTCTGTCCGTTATGAAGGGGCAATTTGCATTTGGGGACATATCAGATATTTCGTGGCTGGGCATCTGGCCCCCCAAACCCCTCTTGCCAGTGTTGCGTAAAAATAGTGTAAATTGCGTAATTTCGTTTTTCTCAAATTTGTGCTTGCATAGTCCAAGAAGAGTTTCGTCGAACTGGCATTATCGCTGGGAAAAATTAGTTTGGCCCGTTTTATATCTTCGGACATTTCGAGTGAAAGTAAAGCGGTCGGTATTCTCGTGGAGAATCAGGACTCTGGAACACTCGCACTTCGAGACAGTAGAACGCGAGCTCACAGAACTTATTTAGAAAGGCATTTGAACGTGCACGATTGATAATTGATTAATGTTAAAGTTGTTTTCCGTTTCATAAAATGATCTTCAATTGATAACCCTGTTGAAAAGTTTAAAGCAGATCAATTGAACGTTCGATTGTTATTGTAAATCACACAAAACGACTTGAAATAAATACTCTACAACAAGAAAAGTCAAGAAAAGTTGAAAAAAAACTCGAATATGGCATTTAAAAGTCGGCAAAAGATTATGTGCAGCCATGGGGAATTGAACCTGCGTCGACGATTGCGCGCCAGTTTTTTGTCGAAATGACTATTAGTGATATGTGATATCGGAATGGGGAATTTTTTTTGAATTCAGCATGAAATTTCACATCACATATCAAAAAACCAGGTTGTTTCGATTATCATTGATTTTATTGAATACAGATAGTCGAAACTACATGAAAACAGAAGTTCCGACATAACTTTTTATGCTCTATCGAATGGTGTATGACACATGGGGCAAAAATCAGGATGAAAAATTTCGATCTGAAAGTTCAGAGATC
Source organism: Pristionchus mayeri (assembly GCA_036245805.1). Lineage (NCBI taxonomy): Eukaryota > Metazoa > Nematoda > Chromadorea > Rhabditida > Neodiplogasteridae > Pristionchus > Pristionchus mayeri. The sequence continues at coordinate 10,752,502 of BTRK01000004.1, read as the reverse complement.
AACTTTTGGACTCTATTTTGTGGCTGAAGTGTGTCCCACCCATAGTGACTCTGACCACCAAGTATGATTATGAACGAATGTGCCACCTACTCCGACGTTCTTATTGAGACAGCGTTTAAAAAAAAATACCAGCACGGAATGCGGGGCCAGCCCGGCCATACACAAGACTCCAACACAGTAGCCAGCACAAGCCGGGAATAGTGGACTGGGTGAGTATAGTATGTTGAGATAAACGCTAGATATCATTACTATGACCTAAATTTCAAACTAGGCACGAGACAATTCAATAATTCTTCAGAGAAATACAGGGATAAGGACCAAATCGTATGTGTGTAGTGGTAGAGTGGATTAAGATATAACTGATCGAACAGAGGCCTGTATGAACAGGAGATGGGCGCGTACTCCAGCTTGATTTTGGGGAGTCTTCTTGATTAGGCAGTATAATGACAAATACTATTCTCTGGCAAGTAAAAATCCATTCTTGAATTGGAAGAGGGAGAAACATGGAGATGACGATTGGGCGTTCATTGATTATTTCCAAAAGACAGCAAAAGTAAAGTGGAAACACCTGCTCCTAAAGAAACCGCTACTCAGCTTCCGTTCCTTGTCTACTCGAATTTTTTCTTACCTAAGTGCGCGACTGGAATATGGAGGCTCTTAGATGGTAAGTAAAATGACTTCAAGAAGCGTGCGACCACAGAATGGACGCCCTACAATCGTGCAATCCATTGTTGCAGGTGAATCATCACATTCACAAGGAAAGGCAAAATATCCAATATTTAATTAAATATTTAATTAATATTTATTTATTTAATATCCAATATTTAATGCTTAGTTGGATGACTTGATATTCGAGGTGTGTTCAATTCCGAACTGTTCGAACGCACTTGCTCAATAGATATTATACTTATCATATCCCTGACAACATCATCAGGTGGTTGGAAAAAGGGAATGAAAAGCTCAAATATTGTTAAAACGTGCCGGAAAAGGGACAAATCTATCTAAGTCAAGATAGACTGAGGTTCTCTTAAGAAAAACAAGAGCATTCTAGGTCACTCCTACATTATTCTGCAAGTACTAAAGCTGCCAGGAATCATAATTGTACCGATCCATATTCTACCATGTCAGAAAAATGTACAATGTCTGGCTTCAGGCACATCAGATGACGATTCAAAGCAAACGCGACGGAAAGTTCAGAATCTTTTTTTAAAAAATTGCTGCCTTGAAAGAACGCCGTGACAGATTAACACGTAATGCTTTATCTTAGCTCTTCGTTGTCAGCCAATAAATTGCTGCATTTATCATTCTATGTACAGTTAGAATGAGGCTCGAACAATCTCGTCTAGGCTGGATTAATTTCCCCTACATTGTAGTGATCGGGACTGCAGTTGTGGTGATGGGCAGAGCTGCCTAAGCTTCAATGGGAAACCCTTTCGAAAAGGTCTCAAGAGATATTCGGAGGCAATGATATCGACTCACACTCTAATGAATGTAAGCAGTTTGTAGCAACAGACGTGGCAGTGCAGAACGAAGAGTGAGATGACCAAAGAGATGCCGTAAAAGCAAATGACGTAACTAATATACAATATTTAACAGAGTTTTCCACAAACGCACTTACACCCAGGCATCCGGACTGGACCCCACCTCGAATATAGACCAGATTCCAGTACAAAGGATGCTGAACGAATTCCACAACTGAAAACAATGCAATCGTTTTCCCACACCACATTTAAAATGAATTCAATGATGTGGAACTTACCTGGCACTAGGTCGGATGAGAACTATGACGTCACGCCGACTTTGATATATCAAAGGCGGAATGACGTCATAGTTCTCATACGACTTTGTTCCCAATACCTGGATGATTATGATGGGCGAGAGGAGCGTCGCTTGTTGCATTCTACAAGCAGTGAAGACTAGGAAGCAAGCTATGATCTCAACGACGACGGGCACTGTCTGCAAGTAATAAAAGTTGAGATGACGCATTTGAAAACAAATAGTCGCTTAATTAACGTTATTTTTTTGTTATTGAATTAATGAACATGAACCACTACACAATGGCAAAGGAAAGACAAATAAAAGCATAATTTACTCAGTTCACATCATTGATATCATCAATGAGCTCGTTACCAAATTTGACGAGTCATCAAATGGGCATTAAAATCAAAATGCGTTTCGAGAGTTTTGAAATTCCGTTTTGTCGTTTGCCGTTATGGCATGTCTATTAACATCACCAATTAATAAATGTGGCATAAATTATTCAAATAAGAAGTATTTCTTAGCGCACAGCCAATGCATTAAAAAACGGAGATCTGTTTGGCGATCTAGTTTTTTTCTATTTTTAAAAACAAAAAAAGTTCTTCATGGAATTTTGTTTACCTGGTAGATTTCTAGCCACAATTCCACACCATACATCCAGATAGAGGCGGAGAATGTGGCGCAAAGGATGATGTCGATGCATGCCATCACTTGAGAGGCCACCTGAAAATGGATCAGCTAACGTAAAATATATCAGTTAGCTTTGATTTTCAACATTTCCCCATGTTTCGCATATCTCGCGCTTCTCTGATCACTAGGTAGTTTTTTCAATTGCGCTCAACCAGTTTTCCTCCAAGAAGCACTTTGCATAGTCCTAGCAGTAGTGTCGGCTTCACCGCACTATACTGCTAGCCTATTCGTTTGCGACTGTGAAATCGCTGGACGTTTCTGCACCTTTTGCCAACCAATTTCCTGAGATTGAAATGCATCATGCATTAACATAAAAACGTGTTCCAACTACAATACGATAAACGGGACTTCGTATCTTCATTTCCCGTGTGGGAAATGCAGGGACGAAGGCACGTTTATCGAAGTCTGGCTCCAAATCTGCTTCCTATAACGAGAGACATCACTTGGTCGGATGAGAATTATGACGTCATGCCGCCTTTGATATATCAAATATTTCATAGGTATATCAAAGGCGGCATGACGTCATAGTTCTCGTCCGACCTAGTTCCGGACAGATGTACCGTTGCGCTGTAGCAGCAGATGCGGTGAGTGATCATCGGATGCTGGCAGATCATCTTTGGAGGGTGGACAAGTGCTAAAAATTGCATTTTTTAAAGATATTTTTTAATAACTTATGTATATAGCGCAAAGTGTATCCGCAGAGTAGCATTTTAAAGATAGTGATAATTGCATATTTATTCGAAACAAACAAGGGTCAAACGCGAAAGAAGAGAGACAATCTTGATCTCTTGAAAGGCCCTGTGTGATTTCAATGCCTACGTTATCTGTCGATGAAGCACAAACGTGCCATGTCAAATACGGAACACAATCGCACATTTACAGGCACGCTTTCTCTCGAACTCGCATTCCGCATAGTTTCTGATTATCACACGTATCACGAGTCGGTGGATGAAAAATTACGAAAAATTAACAATTTGTGAACAGTTAAAGAAGAAAAATCAACGTTCTGAAAAATGTCATTTTTCGACTTTTTCTTCAGAGTGCCAAATTTGAGTGAAAATTACCAAGTTGGAGGTTCTTTGAATTTGGCTTTTATATTTTTATATCATGCACAAAGACTTGTTGTTTCATAATCTGCATTAAAATTATGCTGCGCTCCACTGCTTGCCAGAGAAAATATTTTTAATTTGTTGACAAAATGAGTTTTTCAATCATATTTTTTTAAATGTTGTCTAATCGTCTCGTGTACAACATAAAAGTTGCAGAAAATATTTTTCCGCACCTTTTGAGCTAAACGCCATATCTGTAGCTCATCTGGGAGCTGATATACACGATAGCCAGGTGCAAAACCGGAAAATTTCTAAAAACCGGCTCTGGGACCAATGACCTATGTTATTCGAAATCTTACTTCTAGGGTATTCTACCACAGCAATATGAACGATATTCGGCACAACTTTTTTGAAAATGTTCCCGCACACCTCCACTGGCTCGTGATACGCGTGTTATATTTTTCTGATTGTCAGCCTTATAATTTTAGTCCAGCATGTGTAATTTAAAAAAAACTACAGTTGCAGTTCGTTCCTCTCATCGTTAATGCTTGCTGAATCATTGATGTGCGCAAGCGAAACAAAAGTTACAGTAAGCAAGTTCGCTGTAAGCCATACCTTTTCCTATCGGATCTAATAAGCCCTCGTCTGATCAACAAATTGTCACTGTACCATGAAATGCTGGAGATGAGAGAAATTTAGCTGCATTTTTGGAGAGTGATGTTGGAGTACTTGTTAACGTTAAAAAGCGCACACAACAATAGATTACTGGTCCCGGCAGAAATATTGGTCCGCTAGTCAATATGTGACACCAAGGCGCCTACCCATTGGAGACGGGGAATTGCTAGTCGCGACTAGATCACGCAGGTAAATAGGTCTGGCGAAAGGTGGGCACTCCGGACTGAATCCGCCAAAATTGACACTGGCCTAGCAGTGTTCTCCCGCGAGCCCAGTCTCGAAGTCGGGATGTACCTTTACCTTTACCTTTTAGTCAATATGTCTCGGGAGAGTTTTGATACAAATTAGTTATCGCGCCGATCATATCATTGCCAGATAAATGAATGGGGATTATAAGCAATTTGAGGGAGGTCAAAATTTTATACAATTTGGAACGTCGGACTTATGAGAGCAGAACTGACAAAACGTCATCATAGTCGCAAATGATAACGTTTTGTCATTTCAGCTCTTGGGCTGACAGATGCAGAAGATACCCCGAAAAAATGGAATGATGGCATTATTCAACAGGCCCAAGTCCTGAAGTTTGAATAAATCAATAGTCGCAAAAGAACTCTTTAGTGAAGAAGTGCATCTCCGTTAGGTGTGGCGACAAAATCAACGGCGTTGTGCGAAAATCGTGGTGGCTCTGTGTCCAGCAACCGAAGGATCAATCGGACAAAAGAAAGATATTATGGACAGTTCATAAAAACAAGCTCAGTGTAATGAGTGCGTCTATGCGAGTTTATTTTCCTCTTTTTGTCTTGGCACGAATATTTTTGCAAGGTACGGATATTTTTGATTTATCGGCATAAATAACCTGTTGTCTGATGCCTGTGTAAATTATCTCGTGTGTCTCAGGAGAGCAAACTAATTGCAGCAGCCATCTCAACACGTGCTATCGCTAGTTGGTCAGATGTTCATTAGAGGGGCATTCATTGTGCTATCCTTGCTGTTCCCGAGTGGATCGGCTAACAGTAGAGGCAAAGCTGCATTTGCATCTACATTGATGATCTAGGCACGACTACCAGTGTATTTTGAACGGATTGCGGGGGGGGGGTCCAAATATTATTTCAAGAATCGATATCGTTAAAGTGTCGCTCTTGAATCTTTTCCTGATATATCGTCATTTACAAATCATTACACAATCAGACATATCTGCAAAGTTGATTCGTCTATCTGGTTCAACTTCTGAAGAAGAATATCTGATATGCTCAAGAGATGCGTACTGTACAGATCAGCGACTAACTGTCTGACTATCCCATACGTGCATGCTCTATCTCATGCCTGTGAAAGAGTGGGTAAAATGAAGGGAGGAATAGCATTACTCTGATCAGCTACGGCTGATTCGTAATAGATTGCACAGCCCCAAGAGATAATAGAAGTATGTAGCCATTTGTAGGTAATATTATCAGATGGTAGATGAGCATCCAACGGTCGATGAAAAATACCTGATATGCTCCAGGGAATGAACTAATTGTGTTGGTCGCTATAAAAGTGTTATATTTCCTGGTCAGCCTGCAAAAGCTTCACTCACACCATACAATAAGTGATTCATTATATAATTCTGCGATTAAAGCGCTCAATTTATAATTTTGAGTGTTGGAAAATGGAAAAGATGGACGAAGAGCTGTTCCATATCGCTACAATTCTCGTTCATATTGTAAGTTTTAACGAAAGCTCACCTCACATGCCCATATTTCGCATATGATTTTCAGGTCTCCTTTCCGGTTTTATAACAAATTTAATCGCGATCATAACTATAACTAAAAGCCAAAAAATGCACACCTCGTATGTTATTTTATCTGATTTTTTTTAAATTTATAAAAAAACATGTATTTGAAAATTGAAGATTTGGAATACTCTGCGGATATCTTGCCATAAATAATATTGCCGTTCTACTCCTCAATTCAACTTGGTATTCTTGTTTTCACAGTACCATTAACTATCATTTGCATAGGTATTTGCTATCAGATGACGGTTTCTTCGCAAAGGGATCGTTTGCCAGTCGAGCAGTCGGAATGGTGTGTATATCGTTTATGTATATCACGTGTACTGAAAAATTCCTAGACCGGTTTGGCTCTCTGGATAACCGGGGTTAGAATCCATATTCTCATTTCTGTCAATCGCCTCGTCTCCATTGCTTTTCATTTCAAAGGCTCAAAGATCGTTAACACAAGACGTACATATTTCGCGATCTTCATTGCACTCATTTCTTCTTATCTGCAAAGTTCTCCATTTTTAATCGGTATGTGAGCTGCAAATCGAAATTTTGGTTCAAAGGCGAGCTAGGTAAAGGCAACCTTTTTTCAGTGGAGGAAATCTGGCTGTGCTACGATCGACATACGATGCGATGGGTTTTCGAAACGGAAAATGAGTTGGGAAGACTTGGCCAAATGTACGTCGTGAATACGAATTTCTGTTTTGGAATAGTTTTTTTAAAATGCAAAATTACCAAAAAAGTGATACAATATCGTGAATCGGCTTTTCTCCCAAATTATCTAATCACATTGTCAGATATCTTGTCAACTTGCCCAACTGCGTCGAATTCGGTATTGTGGTAATTCTTGATCTCGGAACTCTTTACGTTTTGCATCATGCACATTCCAAGGCGCGTACCTTTTAAAGTCACTACACGCACTCTATCGACCGGTTGAACGTAGAAATGGGCACTAGGTCGGATGATCAGCTTTGGATGATATCCTTCTGTGGAATAATCAAAAAAGGGCCTTTCGCCAGAACGTTCGTAGCATTTTCGACACGTATGAAACCTACTGTGATCATACGAGAGCATGGATTCCTCTTTTGGCTATTACACGGAAGGTTATCATCCGACGGTAATCAAGCGACCTAGCCGCGAAACAGTGTAGGCATTGATTTATTTATCGTACACCAGAAAAAAACAGCAAAAAAAATATTTTGCTGTTTCGTTTTTCTCACACCGTATCTGACTAATGATTTCGGTAAGGAGAAAACGCATTATAATAGTTCAGATAATTTATGAAATGTTTTCAGATAAATTCATTTCCACAACATTGATATGGCATATTGCACATCTACTCGATGGGTTAATTTTTGCCAATTGCAACAAACTCATGAAAACTATTATCATCAGGCTTATAATCGACATTTTCCATACTCGGCTGAGCTTGTTCGCGAAATCCAAAGAGGTTACAACACTAGTTGTAGCATCGTCCACCGTTCATTCTGCCAACCTTCCAACCACATCTCACGCCTAGGTTCATTTGAAACGCAAATTATTTATTAGGATCAAAAAATAATTCAATAACATACAGTACCGTCCGAAAGTCAGAACTGATTCCCAACTTTTTAGAGCAATTAGATACCTTTCCTGCGTTTTTCGGAGGAATACTAGGGTCCGGAAACAGCTTGTTTACCCCTATGGGCGAGAGAGTGCAGACGACGACAGTGCGTAAACAGGTGTTTCCCGACACGAGTATACCTCCGATAAACGCATGGCGCGGGCAGGAAAGGTATCCAATCGCTCTAAAAAGTTGGGAATCAGTTATATAATACATTCTGAACATGCCTATGCAAAAACCAGATTTTTTTCGAAACTTTTCTGCAAATTTATGAATGTCCAAATAACGATCATGCAAAAAGTGATTTTTTCATGCCCTGAGGGAAAATTTCGAGATATTGTTTTCATATTCTCAGGATCATCATGATTCATGATAGCGATAATTTTGATACTTTGAACGCGTCCCTAGCAAGTCTAGAAGCCGAGTACTGAATTTCCGACCCTGTTTTTGCAGCAATGCTGCTGGAAATGTGCGACCGAGCAGCAATGTCAAAAAATTTATTTTGAGTAGGCCTCGGTCACATCTCCAATCTCAGAAAGTATGGCGAGCAGGAAAAAATCTATGTAAGAATAATGCCGTTTTGAAAAAGTGTCCTTTGATTGCGTCATCACTACGCAATAACTAGGCAATTACATCATACCCCAATGTCATGATCAAAATCTCCGATGGATTTGGTACATAACAACTAAGCGCTAGAATGATCCCTTTCCTGGGCAAAAAGTTGCAAAAGATTCAAAAAGTGTACGGTACTGTATGCGTAACTTCCTAAATTTTGAAACATCTAAAACTACATCCAACAATATATTAGTGACTATCTGAGAGAACTGACCAGAGGCCGTACAGCAAAAAATAAAGTGTTGATTTTAAGATGCCCCTAGGGGCAACTTTTCACGTAGAGTTCGAAAATCGACCTTAGGAAGCCGTATCTCTGACACCTGATTTTATGTGGCGCGCCTCAATGCTGAGTTCGGGATTTGTGAATCGTGAACGGTTGATCCAAACCCCAAACTTAGATAGTAATTCTGAAAGACCTCGACGAGATAAGCATTTGTACGGTTGGAAGTGAAAAGCTAGCTCATCTACGAAAAAAGTTGTGGCTTTTTGAATTTTCCAAATTTATGCCCTGAAAAAGTGTTTCAATATGTGTCATTTTAATTAAGATTATTTGATTCCTCGTGAAAAGTTACCCCTGGAGCCAACTTTTCGTGTAAAAATTCGTGAATCAGAGAGGTCTACTAATTCAAAGAAGAAGAAAGATGGTTGCAATTTCGCATATACATGCAATTTTAAGCCGAGTAACAGCGAACTCCGATCAACTCTATGCACTGCCTAACTATACTAAGGTAAAAATATAACACAGGAACAACGACCATATTCTCTATTCGAGAAAATTCGATTTTCTTAACTTCGATTTTTTGAATGTTTAGACTCATATATCTTTTCCATTTCGATACGAATTCCCAATTTTCTAGGTAATTCTGGTATCATAGAGGAACATACGTCAGAAAATATTCAAAGTTGGGTCATCACCTATAAGGAAGGTTGTCATATTAGTCCTTGAAAATGCACCGCAAGATTGGACAAAATAAGATTTTAATGCTCACAAGCTAAATTTCGAAGACAATCGGTTGAATTTATCCAGTAAAATACTTTTTCAACATAGGCGAACTATAATTTAATTGTGAAATTGCACATCCCCTTTATCTACAAAAATATGATTTTTTTCACACCTGAAAATCTACAGTTTTAAAAAACCTCTCATATTTCGCATTAATGCTTAAAATATTAGTCATTTGTTTCGAAAAGTGCCATAAAGATATAATTTAGCAGAATTGCACACAACGGAGCTTACAACTTAATTTCGTTATTTTCCGATGCTCTAAATTTTGCATTTTCAAGGACTAATATGACAACCTTCCTTATAGGTGATGACCCAACTTTGAATATTTTCTGACGTAAGTTCCTCTGTGATACTAGAATTACCTAGAAAATTGGGAATTCGTATCGAAATAGGAAAGATATATGAGTCTAAACATGCAAAAAATCGAAGTTTAGAAAATCGAATTTTCCCGAATTAAGAATATGGTTGATGTTCCTGTGTTATATTTTATTCTGTTACTCGGCTTAAAATTTCATGTATTTGCGAAATTGCAACCATCTTTCTCCTTCTTTGAATTCGTAGACCCCTCTGATTCACGAATTTTTCCACGAAAAGTTGGCTCCAGGGGTAACTTTTCACGAGGAATCAAATAATCTTAATTAAAATGACACACATTGAAACACTTTTTCAGGGCATAAATTTGGAAAATTCAAAAAGCCACAACTTTTTTCGTAGATGAGCTAGCTTTTCACTTCCAACAGTACAATTGCTTATCTCGTCGAGTTCTTTCAGAATTACTATCTATGTTTGGGGTTTCGATCAACCGTTCACGATTTACAAAACCCGACCTCAGCGTTGGGGCGCGCCACATAAAATCAGGTGTCAGAGATACGGCTTCCTAAGGTCGATTTTCGAACTCTACGTGAAAAGTTACCCCTAGGGGCAATCAACTCTTTATTTTTTGATGTACGGCACGGTGAAATTGCTCAGTTCTCTCAGATAGTCACTCATATGTTCAATTAATATACTTTGCGATATATAATCATTCAATGTGACCTTAATTCTGGACACAACTATTTTTAAATTGCCAGTTTAGCAGCACATGCTGATTCCTTTCAAAATATCGCATATTTTGAGAAGGAATCAGCTTGTGGAATCAGCAGGGGAGCCTACTAATTGTGTTTGCATTCACAAAACATACTGATTATTTCTAGTTGATCGTTGGCTAATAATCGAACGGCACGATTGTATAGGCATTAGAAAACTGACTGATTTTATTTCATCAGATGACCAGATGTACTTTACTTGATTATCGGGCTTATAGAGCACGTGATCTTCAAACAGTACACGATAATATTTTGAACGAAATACCAAGAGGCGGAATCATAAAAACACATGAGAAGAGCTGGTGGGAAAATTGCCGAGAATCCTGATCATTTAGGTTGCAGGGGAGGAAGGACGGGGAGATTAAGTATTGTCTAAATTCTCATTACAATTCCTGGGAGAAATGAAAATGCGGAAAGATCTGCTACCATCCCTTGGTAATCTGTACATTGTGGCGAGATGAGAAATCGCCGCTTTTCGTGTTATTGTTTTGTAGTTGAATCGTGAACCTCTTGCGTTCTTTTCTGGAATTCGTAAATTGGCGTAACCTTAATCATAAAAAAAATCGAACCTTGCATGTCTCATGAAAATGACAGGCAGAAGAATGCCTTGAAGTTGCACGAAATTGATCGTCTCTTCGAATATCGGGTAGGAAGGGTCGTTCTCAATCGATCTTGCGTAGAACATGTACGCAATCGTAGCCGCACAAGTAGTAGCACCATGAAATCTGGCGAATATTTTAGTAATGGTTTCTAAAAAAGCTAATTAAAAGAACTTACCGTGCTAGTGGTCTCAGAAGTTCCAACATGCGTACATTCTCCGCAATTTGGTATCTAAATATATACCGATAAGATAGGACAAACTCTTGGGAAATTTGAAAGGAAATATTATCATGAAAATTTTGTCCAGTGGACTCCTTCCGGAGTACCAACTGTGCTCCCACTGGGAAGGCCACAATCCCAGTGGGATCACACATTTCTGATAAATGTTTCCCAATGGGATCCCTGCGGGGTATCAGTTACTAGTTGGTACCCCGGGATCCCATTGGGAAACATTTATCAGAAATGTACCTCTCTGTAAGACTCAATCCAGCCTCTCGCAATTTTCGACAATTGAATCTGAACAGATATTCGAACATAAAGATGGTGACGAATTCGAGAAAAGTTATCGGTATCTGCAAAGCATGTTGTGTAAACAAATATTATATTTTGCACCCACATTAGTAACTTGGAAGTGAATGTGGCCACCGTCAGGCACTGTCGTCGAAACAGCAAATCGCGCATTGAAATCGAACGCCGAAATCGTTCCAGGCATAGTCATCACTATCATGACAAGCTGGAAATCAGTATTATTTTCAATAGTTTGTATGAACAGCGCTCACATGAGCCCACACAAAGAATGTGTTATTTCGAGAACTTTCGTAAGTTCGGAATTTGAGCGAGGCTGAGCGTCGCTCAACAGCCATCATGAACATGGAATAGATTGTGCCTCAATCAATAATGTAGGGTTACCATATTTTTAATTGTTTTCCATCGAAAAACAAAATACGCACCATAAATAGAGAGACTTTGAGGATATCGCCTCAAGAAGTGTTCAAGACATGAAATGTCGTAATTGATTGATCTTTGACAGGTTTTCATTGAATGTTAATCAGAGCAAGCATACCGCGTCTCATACGTGAAAAGGGTGACAAAGAAGTCGAATACGCTCGACAGCGTTAGGTAACAAAGATAGAAATAATGAAATCGCAATAGAGTCGAGAGACTTTGATGTACGAGAATTTTTCTGAATACTATATTTGTAAATGTAAAATTCATTGTTTTACGTCTCATATCGCCTGATTTTCCAGAGGAGCGGCACTGCTATTACAGCAAGCACAAATTTGAGCGAAATTAACTGTAAATATCTGAATAACACTAGTCTCTGACAACAAGAGGAAAGCAAAAAGCCAGAAAACAAAAAAAAACAGTAAAGAGTACAACAATCTGAGAAATTTGCTCACGCACCACTCGGAAATACGTGCTATCGTGAAGATATTGCGCCCGGTATTCGACGCTGCTGTCGTTCATAGCGGAGGGCTCGAGCAATGCTATCGAAGAAAGTGGGGGGATAAGTCATCATGACATTACTACCACTCAACTAGAATGTCAATGCAAGTACAGATTACGGTGATTCTTCGCAAAATCACATATAGTACGATTTCAATACAAAACAGTAAATATTTGAAAAATATATCATTAATTTTTTATGAAATGTCGGAGAAGTGAATTTATGTGGATAATTCGATGTAGCCTTTAGTAACAAGGAAAATGGGTTGTTTTGTTTCGAGAAATAACTCTTTTGCTCTTCTGGCTAGGAATGGGGAGTACTGAACTCCCAGCGAAGCAGATTACCGCTTCGAAAAGTGATGTTCCACAATTATCATGCTTTATCGCAACGGATGCGTAGTGCATCTTCTCGGTAAGCGATTCGAACTCATTGCCAGGGATTTACAATCATTTCCTTACTCATTAAAATAATGTTATGCGTAATCGGGCAATTACTTCGAACGCAAATGAGGACTACTATTTCCGAAATTCGCTGAAAACCGAAACCGAAATTCACTGAAAAAAAATGTCTCTAGGGTATGGCGTACTCGTTCTTCCGAATCGCTTTCATTCCTCATTTGACAATGAGAGTTCTATTAGACGCTGTCCAATTCGTGTCAACGGCTTCTTTAGGTCGTTTGAGAAATCTTCAATGAATAATACCGATACTGATTGTTGTATCCTTGGCCCTTGTTATCCGGTGTATGGAGGGCGAGGATGTGAGTAACTCAAACGTTTATCAACAAGGAATAAATAGGACGAAAATAGAGAGGGGAGACCGGTCACTAGCCGGCGCGAGAGCTAAGGAACAGAATGAATAGACGGAGCGAGGGGAGCGAGGGAAGGGCGAACGAGAGAGTACGTGGAATAGAGAGAGAGGGACGCGCGCGAGTTAGACGCGTTGCGACACGTAAGCAAAGGTTGAGAGGGAGTACTTACAGTAATGGGAAATGTGGCGAGCTACCTAAATCGCCAAATGAGTTAATTGTGTATAGGAAGAATATAATTAGGGAAATTGATATTACAAGGGTTCCTATACAACACCTCCCCTTCAAGATTGGTATTACCGATCTTAAAAGAATAAATTGGGGAAAGAGGTGAGATGACCGTATCACATTTGGTCGGGTCACTTCTTCGTGGAAGTGTATGTCTTCATCCTGGGATCGACCTCGAGTCGGGCTGGCTGCTTGCGAAGGCGTCCGGACTGTCTCGGCTTCGTCGGTGACGGCAGAGGCGTGGTCTGTGCGGATGAGAGCGGCGACGGTGGAGGAGTAGATTGACGAGAGACGGCTGTCATCATGTCTTCATTGTCCGAGTCGTAGTCCTCGGGGAATGCATCCAGGGCGTGATCCTCCATTCCATTGGTTACATTCAACTCGAATGTGTCAAGAAGAACGTCCAGAGGCAATTGAGATGAGTCTCTCTGTTCGAGGCTTTCCGTTTGCGAGCTTGCGAAGCTGGTTCGCATGTGCTTGTTGCCCCTTTTTCTCGATCTCGATCTCGTACATCACCTTTCCTCTCCTTCCAGTGATTGATCCCTCAACCCACTTGACGTGGTTGGGTCCATCCGGAGCTCGATAGTAGATCTTATCGCCAACGGAGAATCGTCTGTCTCTGGCTCCATGGTGCTTGTCGAATTGCTCCTTCATCTTCTCATCGACTTTCTCCGATCGATTATTGGGGAAGATGAGATCGACTCGCGTCCTGATCCGTCGACCGAGGAAGACCTCAGCCAGACTTCGAGCATCCGGAGAATTTGGATTGGGAGTCCTTCTGTATGTCATCAGGAACTGACGAATTATCTCCTTGTTGGGAGCTTCTCCGTTCATCTTCTTGAGACTTCGTTTGAGGGTGTCAACGAAGCGTTCTGCCTGTCCGTTGGACTGGGGATGATATGGTGCAGTCGTGATGTGCTTGATGCCGTTCGTGGCGCACATCCTTCGGAAGAGCTCAGATGCAAATTGTGTTCCATTATCTGAGACAATGACTTCGGGGATTCCGAATCTTCCGAATGCATCGTTCATGAATTCGACCGTCTTGGATGCAGTGATGGACTGAGTGGTGTACACTTCCGGCCAGGAATCGTGAATCGATGCGATCGATGCGGCCTTCGCGCATCGATAGCATCGATTCACGATTCCTTCCACCTCCTGGTCCATTCCCGGCCAGAAGCAGATGCTTCTCGCGAGCGATTTCATCCGTACGATTCCTGGATGTTCAGCGTGCAGCTCTTTCATCACTCTCGCTCGAAGTGTGCTCGGGACGACCACACGAGATCCGAAGAGAAGGCATCCCTTCACGAGGCTGAGCTCGGCTCTTCGAGTGTAGTACGGTATGATATCCGGAGCTTTGGTGTCCTTGGAACTCCATCCCTTGAGGTGCTTCTTGATGACTTCCTGGAGAAGCGCATCCTTCGTGGTCTCCATTCTGATGTCATTCGCTGTGACTGGAAGTCGTCTGATCGACGAGTGGAGAGATCCCACGATATCCTCCTCGACGTGAATTCTGTCGATGGATACATCCTTGTCTGATTGGCATTCGCTGATAAGGCGAGAGAGTGCATCCGCGTACGCGAATGAGTTCGTGTTGACGTATTCGATCTTGAAATCGTACATCAACAGTGTCTCTGCCCATCGGTAGATCCTTTTGGCTGTGTAGGCTGGAACTCCTTTCGGTGAACCGAAGATGGTCACGAGTGGTTTGTGATCTGTTTGCAGCGTGAATCTTCTTCCATAGATATATTTATGGAATTTACCGACTGCATAGATCAACCCTAGAGCTTCCTTCTCGATCTGTCCATAGTTCCTCTCAGCTGGCTTGAGCTTTCTCGAGGCATGGCAGATAGCTCTGAGTGAACCATCCGGATATCTGTGAAGGATCACAGCTCCGATTCCGTCCTCGCATGCATCTGCTGCCACCACGATCTCCTTCTTCGGATCGTAGTGCACGAGGGAGAGTTGAGAGTTCATCGCCTCCTTCAACTCCTTGAATGCCTTGGCACATTGAGTGCTCCAGTTCCATTTCGCATTTTTCTGAAGAAGATGGTCGAGTGGTCCTCGTTTCTTGTGCAGACCCTCGATGAACTGTCCGTAGTACGTGACCATTCCCAGAAAGCTTCGTAGCATGCTGGAGTTTGTGGGATCCGGCATTGTGCGAATCGCTTCGGTCTTGTTCGGATCGGTGTGACGACCGTCCTTGTTCAGAATGAATCCGAGGAAACTGACTTCCTTCATTCCGAAAGTGCACTTCTCTGCTCGAGTGCGTAGTCCATATCGTTGCAACCGGAGCATGACCTCCTGGAGAGTCTCGTCGTGCTCCTTCTTGTTCTTCCCTCCGATGATGATGTCATCGAGATAGGGTAAGGCATTTTTCACTCCGCTGAGCATCGTGTCCATTAGTCTCTGGAAGATGCCAGGGGCAGCCTTGACACCGAAAGGTAATCTCTTGTATTTGAAGAGTCCCTTGTGGGTGTTGATCACGAGGAGTTTCTGTGCTTCCTCGTCCAGTGGAACCTGCAGGTATGCTTCTGCGAGGTCGATCTGTGTGAAGATCGTCGATCCATTGAGAGTGGCAAAGATGTTATCCGGAAGGAGGGGATGAGCAGGTAGATCGATGGATGCATTCAATCCGGTGCTGAAATCTGCACACATTCTGATCGATCCATTCGGTTTGCGGATGGGGGCTGCCCATGCACTGTACTCCACTTTCTCGATTACTCCAATCTTCTCCAGACGATCGAGTTCATTCTCGACCTTCTCCGTCAGTGCGTACGGCACTGGTCTGGCTCGTAGAAAGACTGCGGTAACATCCGGCTTTAGCTACAGAGATGATGTCATCTCTGTGCAGCTTCCGAGTCCGTCAGCTGTGACATCGAGGAATTCCTTCTTCACCCACTCCGTGTACTCCTTGTTCGAGGAGAGAGATGCAGAAATCTCATTGACTGATCTGTCAGTCTCTCGAATCGAAAAAAGATTCTTTCCGAGCAGATTGATGCTCTTGCGGGCGACATAGATGTCACTGACCGCCTCGATTCCTCTGTACTTGGCGGAAGCCTTGAACTTGCCAAGCAGTTCGAGTGTCTCTCCATTGGCGCATGTGGCCGTGCAGTCGACGGGGGAGAGTTCGGGGCTGCCGATCTCCTTCCACGTCTTCTCGGATACGATCGTAATATCCGCTCCAGTATCGATTTTGAGAGACGATGGATGTCCATTGAGTTCCACTCGAATGTTGTAATCCGATGTGGCCACTGTTGACACGCTCACGGTGTGCAACTTCTTATCCTTGGACCTGCAGACTCGGGCGATGTGTCCCTTCCGTCCGCATTTCTTGCACTCCGCGTCCTTGTACCAACAGGTAGAGCGATCGTGCTCCTTCCCGCAGCTGTCACATTGCTTTGGGGACTGCTTGGACGTATTATCCGGAGGTCTCTGGTTGTTCTTCTTCGTGAACTTGTGATTGCTCTTTTGTTTCTTGTCCACGTAATTCACCTCTCGACTCGAATCCGTAATGGCTCTGGAGTCCTTCTTGAGTTGTCAGATATCGTTGTAGACAGAGAGCAGATCCTCCAGAGTACAATCCTTGCCTTTCTGTTTGGCAGTTTGCATCATCTTGAGATGCACATCGGAGTAGCGGGGCAGATCGAGAGAATGCAGAAAGGTGAGGACCTTCCACTCATCGACCGTGGCTGACTTCACTTCAGCTCTTTCCACCGTCTGGTTGACGCGGGCCGGAAGTGCGCGCACGTCATCGATGTTCTCCTTGCTCATTTTGAGATTGAGCATTATCCGGCGTCTATCGAATAGAGACGTGTTATCTCCGAACAGAGTGATCATCTTCTTCGTCACGTCCTCGAGGGTCATCTCGCTCCATTTCTTGGGAGAGATCGACTCGACAAACGTGCGCTCGACGGAGGGACTGACATGTCTGATTAGCATTCTGCACTTCTTGACGTCATCCCAGTCCGCGAGATCGATTGTGAAAATATCCTCGTATCTGTTCCACCACCGTTCGAAAATGGCGCCATCCTCCGGAGAATGGGCGAATTCCTGGATCCTGCTCTCGATTGCATTGACGGTGGCAATCGATAGCTCATTCGACGTCTGTGCGACGTTCTCCGCTTCATGTCCTTTGTTCGGTTTCTCTGCCAACTGCTTCAGCACTTCCGTAATTTGCAGAAAAATTGCAGGCAGTTGGTCACCCATTGTGGTCCGTTCCTTATTGGTATTTATTGGATCGACCAATTACCGTTTTCCTTGATATCGATCAGTGTGGGAAAAAAATCGAGCAGGGCTTCCGCCGAACTGACGAAATTTCCACTTGCCACCGAGGATATCAATCGATAACCTTCGGAATTATGCAATGAAAGGCTTTCAACTCACTTGTTAGATCGACCAACAAGTTCAACGTTGAGGCTGCCAACACCCACACTTTCTGGAACGACCAGTGTGCTCACGTAGTTCGAGTTGTCCTGAACGCCAGTGTTGTATCCTTGGCCCTTGTTATCCGGTGTATGGAGGGCGAGGATGTGAGTAACTTAAACATTTATCAACAAGGAATAAATAGGACGAAAATAGAGAGGGGAGACCGGTCACTAGCCGGCGCGAGAGCTAAGGAACAGAATGAATAGACGGAGCGAGGGGAGCGAGGGAAGGGCGAACGAGAGAATATGTGGAATAGAGAGAGAGGGACGCGCGCGAGTTAGACGCGTTGCGACACGTAAGCATAGGTTGAGAGGGAGTACTTACAGTAATGGGAAATGTGGCGAGCTACCTAAATCGCCAAATGAGTTAATTGTGTATAGGAAGAATATAATTAGGGAAATTGATATTACAAGGGTTCCTATACAACACTGATTCAGTTGCCGGACTTTTCCTCAACTCTCTTCTATTTTATCTGATCAGGAGATTTTCGACGAAGGAACTCGGAACATATAAATATCTGCTCGAGATCTTCACTGCCTATGATATATATTTATTGATTGTGCATCACCTAATCAATCCAGTATCGCATTTCTATATTTAGAGATACGTTTACATATTTAGCAGCCCATATCGTCGCCATCAGCTTGGGCTGTCGTCTCCGACCGTCAGTTTGGATTCTATGTCAGTTCGATATCCACAAATATCTGGGCATTACTGTTCAAAATTTGGGCAATCTTCTCAATGAGAATAGAAAATGAAGAGATTCCCCGAATTTTGAACTAAAATGTCCTCGTCAAGGCGCTCTTCCCATTTCTCTCTTCTTGCTACACTGTTCCCTTCGTTCTGCTCAACGTCCACCTACTCTATCGATACTGGACCATTACATCGTTTGTGCAAATTATTAGCATCAATAACACCTCGATTTGGGCAGACCTCACAAAATCGCGTTGTTCTCTCACACGAAATTCATCGGATTGGTAGTCGCAAATACTGTGATTCTGCAGCTTTCCTGGTAAGATACATATTTTTTTAATAAAGTTTTTGCATTAATGTCAATTATATTCGATTTTTTGTGTTGTTTTTAACAATTAAAAATAATTTAGGTTTGTCGGCTGCTTCACTGGCGGACGCCTGCACGATACAAACGAAATAAAAAAAATACCAATCTCTATTCCGTCAGGAATTTGAAAGGGATATTCATGGGGGAATCTTCGTTGCGGAGTTCTGGGTACTCTGCATTCTACTTCAGTATTGCCAACATTCGCGTTTTTAGAAAGATGATGAACTAGTCGTCCGATCCTTGGTATTGCTCGTCTTGGGAAGTTTCTCGGAGATTGCGAGTTTCACAGTCGCCGCGACTCTCGCACTTCTAACATTTCGGAAAATTAGAAAATCTGGCCAAATTTCGGAAAAGAGCCACTCATTTCAACAACAGATTCTTATCGCAGCCTGTGCTCAGGTTTGGTTTTCGATGCTAGAACAATGTTAGCATTAAAAGCGAGTGCTCTAAGTCCTTGTCATGGCTGTGGGGTACTGCTTGTATTCTTCCTTAAGGAAGGACAAAGGGAATGTTGCTCATCGCGTCAATAATGACTGATGAGCATTGCCCTTCCTAGGGGCTTTTCAAAGATTGAGTGTTAATATTTCAATTTCCCTCAAAAAAAGACGCTCACGCCCACCATCTTCGTGCACATTCCCTACTTTCTCACTCTCGCCATCCCGTTCCTTCGCCTCAATTCGCCCCTTTTCTGCTCTCTCACTCTCCTCCTCATCTCGTTGTTCCCCTGTCTGGACGCCATCGTGCTCGTCGCCCTCATGAAACCGTACAGAGCCGGTCTGACGGGAATGATACGCAGACGGAAAGCGCAGAATATCGTGAAACCGGCGTCGTCACAAATGATATCTATCGTGCACCCCGTAAATTTTCCTAAATGAACGTAGTCAGTATTACTGGCAGTACTGCCAGTAATTTACTGCAAATTTACTTTGCAATAAATCTTGCCATACCTTTTTGTATAGAAACAACCTTCGTGGTACTTGCAAACTAGATATGGACTTTGTTCTTGAAGGAGCTTGACAGGCGAGTCTACGTCCGTCGTTCATTCGATTAACACGTTGACAGCGACAATAAAATGCACGGTAGAAAATCTATATTCGGTCTATGCACTGATGTATTGATTCGTTCCAGCGAACGTCCTTTGCTATTTCTTCCCTGTGCACATTACATTTAGCCATCTGCTTACTAGGAATCAGAGGGTGTTAATATCGATTGACGTTAAACTGAAAACTTCATTGAATTCATAAAGAATTAATGTTTATACCAATCGTATCAACTATTAACAATCATTGCGTGTTGGCTGATGGAAACACTTGTGGTGGTTTGCTGAAAGAGGAGTGCCTTCTGAAAGTGTATGTTACCAATTTTACCTTCCACCGTACAATCCTGAGTACTCGTTTTGCTAGGAGAGATCGATACACGGGTGTAATAAATATCAAGACTAGGCTGTGCGTGAGCGTATGCGGATACAATGAGTAGAAGGCCACTTGGCAAACCTCTGAATTTCGACGATTCCATACCGCAAGAAAAGCACAGTTCTTACCGAATGGAATGAGCCACTCCCAGATTAGGCATACCATAATAAGACTTGCGGGGATCACCAGTAGCGTTGTCGGAGCGAACAGCTACAAATATTTCTGAGCGAACCAATAGATATTGAATCACGATAAATGCGTTGAAAATATGTTTTAAAGAAGAAATGTACAGCCAAACCTGCGTCGACAAAACAAGCAAAGCCCGCCGGTTCCTCCTTTTCGATGTTGTGCTGTGATGAGACTGAAATGTTATTTTCTTATAGTCCGCATACACCTTTTGCTAATTTCACTCATGATAAATAAAAAGTTAGAAACGTAATGGGCATAGTTTTTTCCACTTTTTTAAAACACCAATCCACAATATTCCGTCAATTGTTGTTGATAGAATAGACAGGTCAACAAGCATCTGCTCACATCATAATGAATACACCACATGATGTGTGCTACCATGGAGAAGAGTAGGAAAAGAGTTGTAAATAGAACCTGAGAAAACACGGTGATAGATTTAATGTCTGAAAAAAACTGAAAATTATTTTTTACTGGAAAAAATCGATAAATTCAAGGATTTTGAACTATTTAAACATAGACTTACAATAAGTGTGAACACTGGCAGAACTATTGTAATGCCAGGAGTCCGATCGAAAAACACGTGCATTCCCCGCTCTTGGATCCACGACAAATCTCCATAGGGATACTGAAAATTGGTAAGCCATATTCTGAACAGGCTGGATTACATTAGCAATGAGTTCAGCAGTCTTTGTTGCATCAAAATGCAAGGAAAAGGTGAGGATTCCGGGTGACCTGTAGAAGGCGATTATCAACACTCGAGCAACTCTGAGAGTTCGCTGAAGCAAATACTATTCCTCTGTTTACACACTTGCTTGACCTCTTGCAGTTTCAGTGGGCCTCGTATTAACGTTTGATGTCGATACAAGATGCAGATTACAATGGATCCGCCAATGTTGCCCAAGAGGAACACCGTTGTCGCCTATGCACAGCTCTGCATAACATGGACATCAGGACCGCTCATACGAAAGAGTATTGAATGGGCACATTCCAATTGCACACTATTCCCTTGCAGTATCCTCCAAAGGCGGGGAACATCGGGAATGGTTCAATGAGGACGTCCAGCTTTATATCGTTAGCCGCAGTCAGAACCTGCGGAATTGTTTACCAACTAATGCCAAAGGTTCTATGTCGTTGTTGCTTTTGATATATCCCCATGTGATGCAATAGTATTCGTTCGATTTAGTGTCAATCGATTATTTCAAAAGGTACCTGCATATACAGCAAGTAGTTGCGGAATTGTCTCTGATTTTCAGGAGTTTCCTTGAGCAGACAAACGAATGCGATGATGTTGAAAAATGATGAAAAGCAGAAA
Source organism: Pristionchus mayeri (assembly GCA_036245805.1). NCBI lineage: Eukaryota > Metazoa > Nematoda > Chromadorea > Rhabditida > Neodiplogasteridae > Pristionchus > Pristionchus mayeri. The sequence goes on along the minus strand of BTRK01000004.1, from coordinate 10,730,787 downwards.
AGAGTTCGTTGCGCGCACAGAATCGAATTCTGAACTTTGAGAGAGATGAAGAAGCTGTTCGTTTTATGATCGGATATATTCAGAAGCAATATCTGTCGATTCGATGAAAATAATATTGCATCTGCTAACATAATTAGTTTGTGGAATACAAGTGGACACAAAGGATGGTGATGTATGGATGCATGAAAACAAGAAAAGGGTCGCGCAAGTGAGGAATATTGCGAAAAGAGATATGTAAAAGTCATATTTTTGGTTGTCAATTTGAATCAAGTCCAACCTCTCAATCTGCTCTTATTTTTTCACCTGCTGAACAGATTCTGTTCACATTCAGTTTTCGGAAATGAAACGTGCAGAAATCTCACTTGAGTAGGAAACGGAATGAGAAGGAGACGAAGAATTCCTCGAAAATTTGTGTGGGTAACAGGAGAGAAGAGGGCTTCTGCTCAGATCACATATCGCAATATTTGGCTTTTCTTTCGTTAATAAAATATTGTAGTCGAGAAAGAGGAGGGAAACATCGGGGGTGACTGCCGGTTGCTCCCTATTAATACGCTTTCCTCCATCCTCTCTTGGTTTTCCTGAAATTTTTCAATCATTGCCTTTCTTGTCCTGTTAAATGCTCATAGTTGGGTAGAGTGAGAGAGCACTGATCTACGTGAGAGAGTTACAGTTACACGTCGACTAAGAGGTCAATATTATTGGATTTGCATGGCGACGTGATATTCGAGAACAACAAGATTGGATTTTTTTTTAGAGACGGCGATCTCTCGCCTATTTCCCTATTGGCCCGACTCGCCGTCACCTGCATATAAAGGCCGGCTTCCCCCTCATTCCTCACTCTCATCTGGAGATAAACCAGTTGAACCTCTCTCTCGTTCTTGCCTTCCACTCGACAACTCTCATGACGATTTGCACGCCATTGCACTCAATTAAAAAAAAAGTATACTATTGTAGATCCTTGAAGTTCTGATATTTCGAGGAGCCTACTATGTAGTTTTTGTTGACTTTGTTTTTGTTATTTTTTTCGAATACTCACTGATGTTTTTTTCCTATGTAAAAATTGTGTTGATTTAGACAATACGAACAAACTTTTAAGTAGGGACCAGAAGTGGTATAGCCGAAATGAAGCTATGACACTCTAACTATGCTCAAACTTCCCGCTGGGATCCAAATAAGATCATACTTTTAGCCGTTTGTGAATATCTTTTCTCAGAATCGCACTAGAGCTCATAAAGTAGTGAAAAGGTGTCAACGGAGAGCGGCAGAAAAACGAGGCGAGAGAGAGGGGGGCGGAGCCAATTCCGATCCCTCTCCAGTCAAATAGCCAAAAATGTGGGCAGGGCTTCGCCCTTTCCTGGTTGTGCCTTTCCCCAGTGAGGAGAGGCAAACAAGCGACGCTGGCGCGCGCTTTCGTATTTTCAGACGCTCTCTACACGCGCCGGGTGAGAGAGATGAAGAAAGAGCGCACCCAGACTCCGCCCCTTTGCATTCAGTCAGCGCGCGTCGTCCCCAATCGTTGAACGAAAAAGACAAGCAGGAGAAGCATCCGATTTTCCTTTTCTTTTCTTTAACACGTGTATCACGAGCCAGTGGAGGTGTGCGGGAACATTTTCAAAATATGTGTCACGAATTTTATCTATATTATGGTAGTATAATACCCTGGAGTGATGATTTCGAAAAATATAGGTCATTAGTCCCAGAGCCGGCTTTTAGAATTTTTCCGGTTTTGCACCTGGCCCTACCGTATATCAGCTCCCAGATGAGCTAGAAAGGTGGCATTGGACTCAAAATGTTCGGAAAAATATTTCCAGGAACTTTTACGTTGACAACTTTTCTGTGAAACAAGAACCTGACAAGTTATATCCAAAAAACCAAATCCTGCAGCAAATAACAATTTTTTTCTCCATCACGGAGGAAACTTACACGGGAACTTTTTTCCATAAAATGAAAGAGTTCGTCTCCCTGGATCTTAGAAAAATGTAAAGTTAGGATTTGAAGATGGACCTCATCGCGAAATGTTTAGTCAAAGTTCGTAATATGACCACTAAATTACAAAAATTGCTCCTGCTCGGTTTCAATTGACTATTGAATATGAACTATCGGCGGTTTTATAGTTTTAGTCACTGGATGTTCACAATAGCCACTTGAAATGTGATCTTCGAATCAATTTGAAAAATCGATTTTCTCATTCTCGATTTTATCCGAGTTTGCGCATAGCTAAAATCCAACTTGAATATCTATGGCCAAGAAGTCCTAGTAAATGTTTTAGTAAACCCCGACATGTGCACAATTATGACGGAAAGGTACACTGTAAGCTTTCGGCATTCTACTTACGAGCCCTCAAACATGCTCAAAATGAGAGAGCGTAAAATGTCATTGATCGTTTTAAAATCACGTGATCAAGATACTGTTCGTATATGATGTGCTAAATTTTTCTTAGGAGAATAACAGTCGGAATATTCAGAAAACTAACCAATTCGATCGATTCTGAAAGAAGTCAAAATTTAAATAATCTGAAAATCAAAATTTTTCTGTAATTGAATAAGGAATGTAAAATCTAAAGATATCTGATTTGTATGAACCCAATTAGAATTTTCCAACGCTATACTTTTTCATTATTTATACAATTTTAGTTTAAAATGATCAATGATATTTTGCTCTCTCTCATTTTGTGCATGTTCGGCCACACGTAAGTAGAATGTCGAAAGCTTGAAGTGTACCTTTCCGTCATAGTTGCGTACATGTCGGGGTTTACTAAAATATTTGCAAGGACTTCATGGCCATAGCTATTCAAGTTGGATTTTATGCGCAAACTCGGATAAAATCGAGAATGAGAAAATCGATTTTTCAAATTGATTCGAAGATCGCATTTCAAGTGGCTATTGTAAACATCCAGTGACTAAAACTATAAAACCACCGATAGTTCATATTCAATAGTCAATTGAAACTGAGCAGGAGCAATTTTTGTAATTTAGTGGTCATATTACGAAATTTGACTAAAAATTTCGCGATGAGGTCCATCTTCAAATCCTAACTTTACATTTTTCTAAGATCCAGGGAGACTTACTCTTTCATTTTATGGAAAAAAGTTCCCGTGTAAGTTTCCTCCGTGATGGAGAAAAAAATTATTATTTGCTGCAGGATTTGGTTTTTTGGATATAACTTGTCAGGTTCATGGTTCACAGAAAAGTTGTCAACGTAAAAGTTCCTGGAAATATTTTTCCGAACATTTTGAGCCCAATGCCACCTTTCTAGCTCATCTGGGAGCTGATATACGGTAGGGCCAGGTGCAAAACCGGAAAAATTCTAAAAGCCGGCTCTGTGACCAATGACCAATATTTTTCGAAATCATCGCTCCAGTGTATTATACTGCCATAATATGGATAAAATTCGTGACACAAATTTTGAAAATGTTCCCGCACACCTCCACTGGCTCGTGATACACGTGTTAAAAATCGTCTAAATGCATTCTTCACATAATATCCAAGGCGCATCAGTATGCGAATACCAGAACCCTTCCATTCCCCCTTAAAATCTAGATGTTCCCTAGCTCTCACTACAATTTATCGATTTTTACCTATTGAAAACTATCCGATCCAGCTGCGCCCAACATGTTATCAAGGACTATAAGACCTTTCGAAAACAACCTTGATCGTCCAAAATTTCTCGGCGCAGGTTTTGCGCAAAACTGAGTTCCCTCCGAGTGGGTGGAGCTTGCTGTCTCTATTTGTAAGGAAACCCTGATATACATTCTACATGAATCGTTTATTTTTGTCCGGGAGTGCAATGATACAGCGGGGAGTTCTATGGAAAAAGATACACATACTTGACATGAACGCATGAATCATCCACTATTATTCAGCGAAGAGGGCAATAAATCATGTGAAAAACATAGTTGATGATGAATAATGATGAAAATACTGGATTCACTACTCAGATATTGGGGTGTCCGGAAAGTTCGTATAATTTTTTGTTTTTATTTTTTATTCAATGCTTTACAATTCTCAGTGACCAATGTATGCCCCTTCTTTCTCACTACCTTCCTCCAGCGATTGGGCAGGGTCTCGATTCCTCTCTTCCAGAATGCGGGTTTCTTCGAGACCGCCCAGTTCACGAAAGCCCTCACAACTTCATCTCGATTCTTGAACTTCTTTCCTTTGCAGAAGTCAGAGAGAGAGCGGAAGCAGTGGTAGTCGCATGGGGAGAGATCCGGGGAATACGGTGGATGGGGAATCCTCTCGATCTTCAGCTCGTCCATTTTCTTCTGGGTCATCTTCGCTCGATGTGGGCGAGCAATGTCCATCAGAAAAAGAATTTTGCCCTGGTTCAGGAGTCTCTGATCGCGACATCTTCCAGTTGTTCAGAGAAGAGGTCGGCATTGATGCTGGTGCCAGGGGCGAGGATCTCCCAGTAGATGGGACCGAGCACTGAGAAGAAGAAGCAGAGGAGTTCCTTCTTTCCGTGCTCTTCCTTCTTCGGGACGGGCGTGGGCTTCTCATCTTCATCCACCCATTGCAATCTCCTCACAGGGTTATCGTACGTGATCCACTTCTCATCTGTAGCGATGATGGAATTGACCCATCGAAGATTGGATCTACGATGGAGTAATTCCCGACAGACTTGAACACGATTTTTCAGCTGTTCGGGGGAGAGGTCATAGGGAATCACTTGTGGGAGTTTCGGCTTCTTCCCAGATCGATGGAGGATATCGGACACCGTTGATCTGGGAGTACCAGTATCCTTCTTCAACTCACGCACACTGGCCATGGGCTTGCGCTTCAGTGTGCGGAGAACGAGAGGCTGATCGAGGGAGGGAGGGCGTCCAGAGCGGGGTTGATCATCGAGACCAAACTCCCCTTTCTTGAAGCGGGAGAACCACTTATAGCAGAAGGGTATGGAGGGGGCATCAGCTCCTTCCGACTGGGCCAGTGCAGAGTGGGCCTCCTTCACGGATCGGCCAAGACGGTAGTAATGAAGTAAAACTGCTCGGAGGTAGAGATGGGAGTCCATCACAAGAATCAATGTAGCAACTAGTAGACTGATTAAATCCTCTCACTACTCAACGTCAAAATGATGCAATACGTTGTTGACAAACAGATTGCGCAATCACTGCATTTGATCGCGAACTGACTTTTTTTACGAAGCATTATACGAACTTTCCGGACAACCCAATAGTTTTGCGTGCCCCGATAATGTAGACCGAAAGTACGATAGCCTAAGCCTGTCTGGATAGCTTGGAGGAATCGGGAACGTAGAACTGCGACAGCTTGCGGTCGTCGCCCTCCAGGCACACTGTGCGCACCAGAGCCGCGCACACCTTAGAGAGATCAAATATCAAAAACGTCAGAGACTACGTAAGAGATATACGAAATCAAAGATCAGTGAGCTCTCACATTGTAGGGATCGCAGTTGGATGAGGGACGGCGGTCCTCGAAATAGCCCTGAAAAAAAAGTTACAGTAATCCAAAAATATTGTTACCGTAACTCCTCCTACAGTAACTCACGAAGCCCTTGTCGTCGGTCTCGCGGGGAATTCGGATGGAAGCAGCGCGAGAGGCGACTCCGTACGAGAACTGCAAGAGTTTCGCAATCGCTACATTAACCTTGAAAAGCTACAGTAACCTGGCGTGTCTACCGTACCTGATCGATGGACGCAGTCTCGTGCTGGCCCGTCAGTCTGCGCTCATTGTCCTGCAACGATTACGGTAGGTATCGATCCATTCTGTGGTGTGCCTACCGTATCTACCATGGGCGAAGCGTACCTTGCCACCCTTGGGGTCATAGTAGGCGATGTGTTGCGGGTGCACGAGCGAGAGCTTGTTGATCGCCTGGAGGATCACGTTGATGCCGCCTTCCTTTCTGCGATTTGGCAAATGCTAGAAAGCCGGCGCACTACGAAATCTGACACTATGAACGCCCACCTCATGGCTTCAGTAGAGAAGTTAGTATGGCACCCAGCGCCGTTCCAGTCGCCTGCAGTCAGAAGATCATTATTTTGTGACATTTAGTCATTATTTTTTCCATCGAGCCATACGAATTTCAATCAGGCCGCCTTGAAACCGGACTCAATACGCAATGTTTAAGAGTGAAGCGGCCAAGAGCACTTCCGCTTTGGCATCCCTAACACTTTGAGCTATGCGATGTTCTTTACGACGTCGCAATTGCCTCTTCATATCGTACTGCGCAATATAACACGGATCTCCTGTAAAAATGTAGGAAAATGAGACCCCTTTACGACAAAAAAAATTGTTGATCGCCGATTTCGCTGTAAACGTTAGAACTGACCAAAGTGAGGGCGGGGAGAACGCCTATCCACTTCATTCCTCGAAATTTGCATGCTGAACGGAGTTATGACCTACCGCGTTGGAAGGCCGTATATAGGTCAGTTTTTGAGCTACGGCGAGCGGATTTTTTTCAATCGACTCGTAATAGAGAAATCTACAAATAAGTTCTTTCACGCTCCATGCGGAAATGACGTCTTCACATGGTTTCATGCGAAAAACCGTTTTTCTCGTCTCAATATGCTACTTTTCCATCTTTTCTGATGAAAACATCACGATTTTTATTCTTGATTCGGATTCCCCATCCCCGAAATGGGGTATGTGCATAGTTTATTGGTCGTCGTAGGTCGACTATCATATCGGCACTCAGTAGGGAGAATTTGAACGCAATTTTTGAATGAAACATGTTTTATTACGTATCTCCCCTCCAACTTATGCAAATGAAAGAACTTATACCACTTTTGGATACCTCTTCAGTAGGTCTCCAACAATGACTCAGGGGTACGAAACCCTGAAGTTAGCCGTTTTCGAGATACGGAGTAAAAACTAATGGTCCCAAAGTCATTGTTGGAGACCTACTGAAGAGGTATCCAAAAGTGGTATAAGTTCTTTCATTTGCATAAGTTGGAGGGGAGATACGTAATAAAACATGTTTCATTCAAAAATTGCGTTCAAATTCTCCCTACTGAGTGCCGATATGATAGTCGACCTACGACGACCAATAAACTATGCACGTACCCCATTTCGGGGATGGGGAATCCGAATCAAGAATAAAAATCGTGATGTTTTCATCAGAAAAGATGGAAAATTAGCATATTGAGACGAGAAAAACGGTTTTTCGCATGAAACCATGTGAAGACGTCATTTCCGCATGGAGCGTAAAAGAACTTATTTGTAGATTTCTCTATTACGAGTCGATTTAAAAAAATCCGCTCGCTGTAGGTCAAAAACTGACCGATATACGGCCTTCCAACGCGGTAGGTCATAACTCGTTTCAACATGCAAATTTCGAAAAACGGAGTGGTCAGACGTTGTCCTCGCCCTCACTTTGGTCAGTCCTACCGGTGTCAGCTAAATTCATGACCCGAAATTTTTTTCTGTCGCATCGGTTCCTGCATTTTTACAGGAGATCCGTGATAATAAAATACGAGTATAGGGGGAGGTATTGCGACGTCGCAATGAACGCCGGCTACCCAACCCTAATCCCCCAGAACTCACTACATATCGATAAACGGGCCTCCGTCAATTCATCTCCCGCACTCTCTCGACCGGTAGTGTGGCAGGAGAGTGTGGAAAATGAAGAGATGACGTTCTGTTTATCGAACTCTAACACGCACCCTTGATGGGCTTGGGGTCGAGAGAGACGACGATGCCGAACTCCTCGGCGACGCGATGCAGCAGAAAGCGGGACATCCACAGCTGATCGCCCATCGCCAGTCCCTCGACCGGACCCACCTGGTACTCCCACTGCAAATGGAGATTCTCATTATGATTATCAATTAGAGTTCGAAAAACGATACCACGGTATCTTCACAGTCTCTCGGCAGGTCGAGTAGGAAGAAAGTGTGAGGAATGAAGAAACCGTGGTTTCTCGAACTCTATTATAAGTCCCAGGAGTTTCATGGTTTTGCTTTCTTTGGTGTTTTCTATTAGGCTGTTGCAAAAGTCTTGTGGTTTTTTGTGTCAGTACTTTGAACGATCATAGCTCGCGTGTCTCAAATCTCAATGGCCAACAAACGTGGTGTTGTTTAGGGATATGCTTGAACTTTACTCACGTATATATACAAAATATATTTCAATCAAACCGATCATGCAACCAACGCAAGCAATTATGATTAACCCAATTGCAAAAAATTCACAAAATTTAGATATAAATTTATTTATCTAGATATTTGAAGGGAAAATTCATGAAACAACTTCATAATGTTGGGTGAGAAGTGCCATTGATGTTCTTTCAAAAGTTTGAACCAAATTACATGATAGCAAAAATATGAGCAGACCCAGGCTGCATGTGACTTGTACCTGCTTTTCTGAATGGAAGACCAAGCATACAGGCTCCTTCATGTGTGCGCTGTATGCTCCCACGAAGAGGATATATCCTCATAAGAAATGTTGGGGCCTGCTTGTTTCCCCTTTCAGAAAATCTAAATTCCTCATTTTTCAGAACTATGCAAAATGCAACATGCAGTCATGTTGCAGATCAACTCATTCCTCGAAAGGATCTAACTTCCAGGATCCATAAGAAAAATTATGTATAGGGTAAAGATGGGAGCTTCACATAACTACCAGGAATTGAGCGTTCATGCATCAGTGGAAACGGAATGTTGAGAAATGTTTCGTTTTCGATGGATGAATTTTAGTAATTTTAACTGGATCCTGTTCTCGCCTCTCTGATTGGGCAATGCTGAGAGGGTGCGCATATAAAAGAGTATGCAAGGCCTCATTAGTAATCAATATCCCGAAGTTCATCTATCAATCCAACAGGAAGATGGAAGACAAAATATCAAAATTCCACAGGACTTTTGCAACAACCTAATAATAAGTTTCGCTCAGGCGAACTACTGTTCCTGCTATACAAACGTGTTCATGGGCCCAGCGTGACACGAAACTTTTTTTGAGTTCTTGAGGCTTGAAAATTTAAAAAAAATTGCAAATCTTTAAGACGTCTCAGATTATGCACGAATACCTACTACAATACAACATAAATCACAAATCATGCGTTACCTGTCCGGGCATGACCTCGGCATTTGTGCCAGAGATGTTTATGCCTGCGTAGAGGCACGCCCGATAGTGTGCCTCCACCACGTCCCGTCCGTACACCTTTCCCGCACCCGCCCCGCAGTAGTACGGTCCTGCAAACATCAATAATCTGATATTTCATCTTGTGGAGATCCCTGGTAAGTAGAACATCGGGGAAGAACAGGGAAAGCTGTAGAAGGGAATGAAAAGCGATGTTCCTCACCCTGAGGTCCGGGGAAACCATTCTTTGGCCATCCGAATGGGTGTCCGTCGATGTCCAGCAGCGTATACTCCTGCTCCATCCCGAACCACGGGTGCTGATCCTGAGAGGAAGGATCAGTTACGGTAGGATATCGATCGACCCACACCGTACCTTGGCCTTCGCCATGATCTCCGCGCACTTGCGACGGTTGCTGTTGGCTGAAATTATCGATTTATTTATTGATTAATATGTATCATATTTGATTTGATTTTGTAGTTCTGCCATGAAATAGGACCCGGCAATGAAGTGATGTAAATCTTTTGCGCATCATATCCCCCAGAAATACGTACGTTATGTTCGGTGTTCCAATATTGCATTCCCCATCAAGTTGTTTGTTTTCGTCCGTCCAGGTAAGTAAGTATGTGCGCAAACAAGAAGATCATTTGTCTATCACTCCCCTCTATTGTGCTCGTCATCAATCACTGTGTTCCTTGACCGATTATTTTTCTTTCCTACTGTTTTCACTTTTTGCACCCACGCCCGTCCACTGGTGAAATCAATCTACGGGGCTCAAAGATCAACGATCAAAATGGCTCGATTCCTCATTAAAAAAAGGTAAAGGTACATCCCGTCTTCGAGACCAGCTCGCGGGAGAACACTGCTAGGCCAGTGTCAATTTGGGCGGATTCAGTCCGGAGTGCCCACCTTTCGCCAGACCTATTTACCTGCGTGATCTAGCCACGACTACCAATTCCCCGTCCCCAATGGGTGGGCGCCTTGGTGACGGCCGGGAATCGAACCCAGGTGGGATGGAATGGGAGGGCGCGCCATAGACCACTACACCACTTCGTCTCTAACATCAATAATCTCTATATTATCCTCATTATTGTCAGCTAAAAATATTTCGGAAACAGCCATTCGGAAGATATGAAGAGAAAACGCGATGCGGACTTGCACCGATTGATGACGCCAGTGTGCGCCCGGAAACCCGACTAGCCAGCCTTAATACTCACGAAGCGGCTTCATGAAGCGGTCCAGCGTCTCGCACATCACCAGCTTGTTCTTGCCGCGTCTGCAACAACAATGCTATATACAATTGTCTAGTGCGGCCAAGTCGCCAAGCGCCATCCTCATTGCTTGTACTCTCGGACATAGCAAGGGGGCATGCGAAAAGACGAGGGCGCATGCCGGTTTGACAACGCTAATATCCACGTTTTGCCATATCAAAATTAGCCCGTCAATTTCGCAACGCCTGGAGTACACATGCATATGCTCTCGCTCTATTTCCTTACCGATAGTCTACCGCGGAATCAGAAGGCAGAGACTACGCCACCTGAAGGGACAGGGGAAGATTGCGACGGGTTTGATGTAGACGTCGGAGTCGTCGCCCCCGGCCTGTCCTGTCGACGACCCGTCGAAGTTCCACACCGGAAGATCTGCAAAATAATCCATGTGTTATCGGAACCAATCGAGTGTAGTGGATCTTACCATCGGGTGATTTCGGTTCGAAGTCAACTGTCTTGGTCTTGGTGCGCAGATTCTCGCCCGTTCCATCGATCCACACGTACGAGCACTGGACCTTCTGCAGAGGGGCTAAGGGTTGCACAATTCCTCGCAAGCGCTGGCTGTGCGACCCCACCGTAGCAACGTGTTGTTTCGCTGTTTACCGAGACTTCCTAGGGCTGACTTCGGTAAATAACAAAAACGACTGGTTGTGCAAAATAACAATCGCTCCGTGAATATGAATGAGCGGAGTGTAGTGTTTATGCTTACCTTGTCCGGCAGGGGCAGGTCGTAGAACTTGTTGGTGATGCTCTTGTCACAAGCAGTCTGAGCTCGGAGAGACATGGCTGAGAGACTTTCGACGGTGCAGGTGGGAACAAAAAGTCTACAATCGTATATAACCGAGTGCATGAAGATTACAATCTTGCAGTGTAAATGTTCATCGACGAGTAAACATCCAGGATAAGACGGCGCTCCACCCCCACTATTGAATCGATTAGAACGACGATGGAAATGTACGGGTGCTAGGCCGGGTATTCTGAAGTGGTATTAATACAGGCCATTTTGTAAAATTAATAAAAAAATCCTAACAATGGAATGGTAGGTGCGCACCGTAAAATTGTCAGAAGAGGCCTACCAGTTCTTGTACTGGACCATATGTGGACCAGGAATCAATTCTCAAAAAGTGAACATATTGATCTTTGATCTTTTACAATCGATTGGTCCAAATTTCCACTTGCGTATTCTCACATGTTGACTTGATTCCAACCGATCGGTTGTAAAAGGTCAAAGATCAATATGTGCACTTTTTGACAATGGATTCCTGGTCCACATAGGGTCCAGTTCAAGATCTGGTAGGCCACTTCTGATAATTTTACGGTGCGCTCCTACCATTCCCTTGTAAATAAAAAACTATTTGATTGCGCTCGAGCACATAACTTTTCAATCGCGCGGATTTACTATTATTAGTGGGGTAAGTTCAATATCTCTGGAAAGATGAACGAGACTGAGTAGAGTTCGAGAAACGATAAAACGATCTCTTCATTCTGCACTCTCTACACCGGTCGATCGGCGAGAGAGTGAATAGAATGAAGAGAACGTTATATCGTTTCTCGAACTCTAAGATCGAGTCAGCGCCGCCCTTTATATATTCGCCCCCATAAAACATCTATAAATAGTCTCACTTTTTGCACGCAAAACAGCTCTGTCACCCCTTTCCGGTTTCCAAGAAAATTCTGCGGTGTGCAAAACACGCGATCGCTAAGCTGTCATTGATCACAGGGGAATAATAATTCACTTTCTCCCAGACTTTATACATTCCCATGTTTACGAGTTCTTTTGAGCCGCCTTATTTGATGATTGAGCGACTATTCGGGAATGTTCCAATGTGGAAATTGCGACAAACAACATATCGAAGCGATCGCTGGCGCGCAATTGGCCTTACAGAGAGAAGGAAAGTTCGATAAACGGGCCTTTGTCTTCTCATTCTATACACTCCCTCGACCAGTCAGGTGTTGAGAGATCATGTAGAATGGAGAGAAAGTGGGACCGTTTTTCGAGCTCTAGTGAGCAGCCATCCCAAAGATTCGTCACCGAATCCGATGATTGATATTTTTTTACATCAAAACACACAAATAAATCGAGACGAGAGAGCAAGGAAAGAATTGATTGTGAGAGACGGTTGAAAACATAGGAAGTGATTAGAAATGTCTGGTCAACAAGGGAACACGCATTCGATTCGGGTAACTCGGCGAACAAGAAAATACGTGAACACATGGGAAAGGTTCAGGAACAGGATTTCGAACAAGAAAATAATTCTCTGTTTCTCTCTCGTAATTTCTTCATCCATCTCTTTAATTGATCTGTGACAAAACAACTTGTGACAAAATGTGGAATTAGTAATGCGATCGAATCGGCTCCGATTCCCGTATTTACGCCTTCTTTTGACCCCATAATTTGATGATTGAGCGACTATTTGGGGACGTCCCGGTATTGCAAAAATATTTTTCAAGGGCGACGATATTGAAATATCGCAATAACATGAATCGATGGGGCATCGAAATGCATGATATCGCCGAGAAGTGTACGGCTCTTAAGCGGACGCACTGATATGACTTCGTGAAACATTCGTAATTTAGTTCGAATACTTTTCGACATTCGAAAAATCGTTCTTTCAGTTCACGCACTTTTGTTACAATGAGCGAGGAAGGAAGTGAAGAGGGGATGGCGGAATGGATAATCCCTTGGTATTATCCACTGAATCCCAATGTTCAGCACTTTATTGAGCATGGGAACATAGGCGTAGCAGTGGCCGGCCTCACCCGACTGCACCATAGAGATCGAAATTCGTGTTACCGACTTTTTATTTCCCACATCCCGCTTTTCGAACTGTACCACCTAGCGTGGCCGTCTCTTGACAATTGAGAGACATCTGACTCAGATCCCCGAGGATGCACTTTTCCATTTCATTTCGAGAATCAATTCCCCTGTTGTTTTATAGATTCTCTCATCGATCGAGAGAGTATTAATTTTTTTAAAAAATCGTCACTTGTTTCGAACACTATCTTGTATGTCGCAATGCTCTAGCCTCAATGAATACGTTAAAAGATTAGGTTCTGCGCTTCCAATTAGAGTGAGCTATTGGGGTAATGGTCTCTTCATTTATCATACTCTCTCGACCGGTCGAGCGGTGAGATAGTATAGGAAATGAAGAGACGATTACCCGAATAGCGCACTCTACTTCAAATCCCTTTACGAGATGTCTCTTCGTGCGGTGCTTCGATGTTGGTTGCTCTTCTCCTGTATAAAATCTGTTGGCGCGTTTGCCTACTCCTGCGAGGAAGTCGTGTATCAGGTTGATGGAATTTTTGCTTTAATTTTTTTAAAAATGTGCTGATGTGCGATGACACTAATGATTTTTTAGACACATGCCATGGTATTGGCAGTATTGTAGATCCGAAATGAATATGGGACAAATTCTAAGACTTTATTTGTATTGCTTATAAATGTAAACATTATCTTTACAGCTCGCAAATTCGAACTTCAAGCAATACACAAAGTACGCGTACGTAGTGTACCAGGAGGGTGTGAGTTCGTCGCAAGTTTATCCTCAAATATGGCGTTACAAGACAAACTTTTACTTATAAGTTCGGTACGATCAATCGTAACGAATTAAAATTCCGCTACGAATATAACGATGTTTGACATTGTGTTAGGTTGGAACATAAGTTCTGTCCGATTTCGTGAGCGACGTTTGAGCTCGCGTAAAATTCTCATCTCAAATCGCATTGAGCTAACTCAGTAGCGTAATTAGGTGGACGACTTGAATATTCCCTACATATGTTCAGATCAAATAAGCTACTCAGGGTATACGAGAAATTGATGATTGTCATCAAACCATATTTTGGATATATTTTGAAAAATGTTTGGATCACTATTTTTAGAAGAGAAAAATCTTGGGGCAACTTCACATATATTATTGAGAAGGCCATGTCTAGTACTTTCTAAGCCTAGGTTGAATGGTGGGGTTGATCCACCCCTTCCCGGAATTGCATGAGGAACAAAGAGTAAGATGGAGTGATGGAGCTGTTCAATCGATTAGTATTCCTGCCCCGATAATCAAACTAAGAGTTCTTAGAATATGGGCGATATAGTGCACTACTATTGCGTCATTCATACATTAGAAAATTCTAGCTGAACTGATCTTCATCTTTCTCAAAATTGTGATTTTTCAAAAAAACATATTATACTTGCGAAACATGCAAAATTCCGACTTTTGGTGTCCAGGCTAGGATTACTTCTCTACCAAAAGTACCAATCACCCAATTTACCCAAGCCACAATGTAGTAGGGTAGGGTCAGCTTCAGAATGTAATCACAAAATAACGAGCTGATCAGCTGTATGTGAGACAGGAACTGGTAAAATATGTCGATTTTAATGTTGAATTTGGGGCATCAATTTTTAAATAAATTTTGGCTTGTGACAGGAGGATCACACAATTACCTAACTAAAATAATGTGCTGAACAGGGCCGGATCTATACATTTTCAGTATGTTTTAATCTCTAAGTCTAACTATTTGAATTCACGGTAGATAAATTCATATGAGGTCATGTGCAGGACATAAGTATTGGCCAATTGGTGCATTTTTTCAAGTTGGCCTTTCGTGTTAGAATTCATGTTAAGTTGCTGCAGTAATTCACGACCATGGAACTCGGAGAAATTAATAGCCCAGTTACCTATTACGGTGACTTTTGCCTCGCACTGCGACCTCCCGATGTTACAGAGCTGTTCAAATGTGCGCTATACAGAGTGTTGATTCACTTATTGTGTGAGAACAACCATTTAAAAATCGGTCTAAAAGGAAGGATGTTGAATGTAAGAAAACCAAAATATTGAAATCGGACAAAACTTTTGTTCCAACCTGATAACTAACTTTTAGTTACAAAATTGTATGATACTCAACACACACTTTCTTTGGTTACGTTTGTGTTTATTCGATGCGTAATCATCGAGTCTCTTGCGAAATATCACTCAACAAATTTAAAAATCAATAGTTTAACCTATATTTATTTATATTTAAATAAAGTCAGACTGTGCTGCGAAATATGGCTCGATTCAACGAGACCGTACTTGAGACTAAACAATTTTGAGAGCTACATATTCTAATATAAAAATATGTCTATCATTAAAATAGTGTTTTTTCCAGTTCACAAATGATCAGCAAATGGAATTGGAAAAAATATTTATCGAAGTGAATGGAAAGTCATACAGGTTTCATTTCCTTTAGGGCTGAATTCGAATGATAATGCTTTCAAATTGTAAAAAATTGATTTCAGCTTTTGCTGAAATTGACGAAAATGGATTAGTCAACGAGTTCGAAAATGTTCCTTGGAAGATCACCGCAGAAGAAGTTTATGACATAAATTGTGACCAAGAACAATTGCTCATTCTGAAAAGCGACAGTCTCTCGATTTACCAGCCTCTGAAAAATGTAAGCCTTGTAACTCTCCATTCTAAAATATTTTTAATAAAAAAATGATTTACTTCACACCTCTCAGCGTGTAATATCGATGGCTCTATCGCAAAAATGTGAACCCAACCGAAATAATGAGGTAAGAAAAATCTCAAACAATGTTTGTGGTTCTCATCTTTGCTTTAGAGCCATATTGACTGAACGTGCTGTCCTCGTTCCCTTTAATAGGTCACATTTTTCTCCAGGCAGAGGTTTGCAATGGATCAGGAAATTTCGTGGTGCCCAAAGTAGGAATGTGGTTCAACAAGCATAGTGCGAGTGGCGAAGGCAACATTTCGGTAATATTCAGATATTTTGAATCTACTCTCGAGCATGCTACGAGATATGAATATTAAACTTTGATTCAACTTCAATTTAAAGATAAAAAATAATATTTTATAATTCAAAAGGTATTCTCGGGAGCGGGTAACGGAGAAGAGGAGCAGCGCTATCTCTTGCAATCTTGGCCGTGAGTGGATAGACAAATTTATTTTAAAAATGCCAAACAGATATTAATTAGCGAACTTCGGTCGCAACGTTACGCGCGGTTGTGTGTTAAGGAGAAAAGATGTTCGCAACTGTTGAGAGCTGGCTTAAAACGTTGTAAAAATCCCGTGAGGCCTCGGGCGATCCGAGAAATTTACTGACGGGCTCCGCTCGCATCGTTCGCACCCCATCCCCAACTTTTTCTGATCGCCCGCAAAATCATTCCGGGCAAGACGCGGTCCGCCGCGGCCCGCCGAGCACGCGCATCAGCAAGCCGATTAGCTGGTACTGTATAGTTAGGGACCACAAGGGGTATAGCCGTCATGAAGATATGCTCAATCTGCCCGTTGGGGTCTACATAATATCGCAGTTTTGGCCGTGTGTCGATATCTGATCTTAGAATCGTACTGGAGCTCATAAAGTACGTGTAAAGGTGTCAACGGGGAGCGACAGAAAATTGAGACGAGGGTGAGAGGGGCGGAGCCAATCCCGACCCCTCCCAGTCAAATCGCCAAAATAATTGGGCAGAGCTTCGCCCTTTCCCGGTTGCGCCTCACCCTTGCAAGGGGAGGCGAGAAAGCGATGCACTCGAACTCTCTCGTAGCCGCGGCGCTCTCTAGTCACTCCGGGTGAGAGACGGGGGAGGGAGGGGAGGGAGAGGAATAAGAGGACGCAGAGGGATTTGTCAGCCATCCGCGCTCTTTCCATGCAGATTCCAACGACGCATGGCGAGCACGAAAAAGTTAACTCTGAGTAGGTCAGCATACGAGTTTTATAGTTTTCTAAGCTATGTCGCATAATAAAAATCGTATTCTGACCTACTCAGAGTACACTTTTTCGTGCTCGCCATGCGTCTTTGGAATCTGCATGAAAAGAGCTTTCGAGTTCCTTTTTGAGCGAGTGATTTGGTTGCGAATGAAGACTGTGCTCCTCTTGTCTCGCTTTTGCGGGGGAAAGTGCCAGAGCATAGTGGGCGGAGCTTGCAGTGTCTATGTATAGTTATTACGAATAACACATAGATGGGCTCCAATAAATCTACGGTGATTATTTATGTTCGCAGTACAATCATGTTCATATATACACCGTCATATTGATCGTGATTATTATTCATTTCAAATATCAACATTTTTATCATTACAAATTTTAAATGTAAAAGATTTCACAGATGCGATTCGATGCCTGACTGGGTTTTTGCATTGGAAAGCATGATAACAATTGAGATCGATGAATCGTGCTCCATTATGATGGATATGTCGAGCGACCTTTCCAACAGTTTGAATTTGCGTTTCTTTGTTTGCGAATTATCTGTTTGCGAATTATAAAATGCATAAATTTAAAAAAAAACATTGAAATTGTAATTTCAACAGGGTGCTCGGTGTTTTCGTTCGACCGAATTGTTGTGTTGTCAAAAGGCCGCAATTATAATCTCCAAAATCGCATTGGAAATGAACGAAAAGTTATGATTGAAATTCCGTGAGTTTTCAATTTTGGACCATCTTACTTTCCACTATTTGAAATTGAGGGGTAAAATGAAATCAAATTAAGTGCTGTCAGCAACGTAACTCTCAACATGGAGCTCACTTTCGATTCAGGCAACAAAGGATCTCTAGGAGTGGTGACTCGCCAGGAAGGCGCCATAGATGAGCACGTTTTATTTTTATTTTTAAGTCTGGAAAAAGTCTGGAAGGGAAAGTCTAGTCTGTTAAGTAATTATTCAGATGATACAGTACTGGCCAAAAGTTTGGACGCAAATTTCAAATCGTTGTAATTTGCTTCAAAAATGAGATATCGATTCACTCTTGGAACTGATCAGTAGGTAAAACATGCGAGAATATATCGCTATGGTGTATCATGATATTCATTAGAAGCTCTCAGATCAGTGCATAATCGTCGATTTCAATGTCGGAAAATAATATTGTAGGGTCTACCGAATTTTTCGGGCTTGACCCACTTTTTGTGGAGCAAGTACAACTACTGTTGCGTAGAATCCACCATCAAACTTATTGAGCGCATTTTGCAATCTCTGTGAAAAATTACTTTAAAACGCTCCTAAAATTTTGCAAAATTATCTTCTTTCCCCGATGAGCCACGGGCCTCAAATTTGGCCATTTATGTACAGTAGTATGAAGAAACATTGTGCCAAATTTGGTACAGATCGGACACTCTATTCGAAAAATCGAAAAATTTTCGACATACATTTGGACCTATAGTCGGATTTCAAAATTCGTGTAGCTAAAAATCTGGTTTATTTGTCAGGTTGTGGAGAAATTAATATTGATTATTTATGCGAAGTTGCGAACTCAGAGCTTTCCATTCACCGATTTTACAGTTCATGGATTGATGAGTGCCCGAGTTCGTGGGTAAGTGTAATGCGATGTGAGTCAAAATTGAACCTTCTCAGATTGACACAAAATTTCGCCAGGATTGTTGATTCATCACTGCATGAGCCATTAGGTTGCAAATTCTACTTCGTGATGAAAAATTATTCTGACTCACACGTCATTCGATCATTCTGAGCCCTCTGATACTCATCAATTCAAGAACTGTAAAATCGGTGAATGGAAAGCTCTGAGTTCGCAACTTCGCATAAATAATCAATATTAATTTCACCACAACCTGACAAATAAACCAGATTTTTAGCTACACGAATTTTGAAATCCTACTATAGGCCAAAATTTAAAACGATTTTTTTTCGATTTTTCGAAAAGAGTGTCCGATCTGTACCAGATTTGGCACACTGCTTGGTCATAACTAGAGTGCTGAAAGGAAGAGTGAAAGGAAGACTCTGCCGCTCGTGCGCGGCGAGAAATGAAAATGAGGAAGAGGAGGGGGCAAAGTGCAAACTCTTGCGCAAGAGTGAGGGGGAGTGATGAGTCTTGCGCAAGAGTTGGATCGGTAAAACACCGTTTTTGAGGCTCTTCGACCGAATTTTAAATGTAATTAGTGAACCAAGGTGAATATTCATTCCACATCAGTTTGCCTGATCCTATTTCGATAGCTGAGGAGTTGGAATTTTCTGAGTTTTTTGGGAATGTTGACCGTTTTTCCGTTATTTTTACCTTTATCATTTGCCATGCTTGTTTTTACGCAAAAGCAGCGTGGAGTCGCTATTCCACCGCGATAGCCTTTCGCCTTTTGCCTTTGAGCTTTTTGGAAATACTGTACAGGAATCCGAAGCTGTAATAGTAAACTGGTTCACGCTGAATTCTGTCCATTGAACTCTTCACTGAAAGAAACGCGGTAGTTCCATGATTCGCTCTGCTAGGACAATGAAGGGTCGTCCACAAACTTTTCCACTGGCCAATGCACTTTTTGATGCACGGTGCGTCAATGCGCAGCAAATGAAAATAGAGGAGTGAAAAAAGGAACAACAGAATGGATCGTTTCCTCAAACCAGAACCAGTTTCACACATCCGTTATGCAGATCGAATCATGTAAACTATTGTTGGATGGGTCTATAAATGGATCACTAATTATGGTAAAGATCCGTTCTAAAACATCAAAAACGGTGTTTTACCGAGCCAACTCTTGCGCAAGAGCCCTCACTATCCCCCCACTCTTGCGCAAGAGTTTGCACTTTTGCATTTCTCTCCCTCTCATTTCTCCCACACCGCGCGCTCTGCCCTCTTCCTTTCAGCACTCTAGTCATAACTACTGCACATAAACGGCCAAATTTGAGGCCTCTTCCCGTCAAAACGAGCACTCGATGAGAGCGGGTCGTAAACACGCCTTCCCTCGAGCACTCGAAAAGAGGAGTAAACAAAGTCGAGTGCTCGAGAATCGTTTTCGCCGCCCTAGCGTCGAGTCCCTGTGCCTGTATTGACATTAATTACCGTTTCGCGCCTTTCCTTGCAAATCTCAATTGAAATACTATATTTCTAGGTTCCCTCTTTCTTTGAGCAATTTAGAGGGACATTTCCACGTAGCTTGAAACCGGCTTAGCACTTGCGGGCCCATCTCACATTTTGTAAAGCGTCAAAATATCGATTTTTGAATTTGAGGTCATACCGTAATTTCTGATCAACTAAACTGGTATAACTGATGAGGAAACAATTTAAAATGCTGTTTTAGATTATCTTGGATGTATTTGAGCCCAATAGCAGTCACTTAGACGCGTGGAAGGTTCTGTCTGGTACGATGAAACTGCGACAAAGGATGACTCATCTTCCTGCGGAAATCTGTTTTACAGGATAATATGTTCGATGATCTCAGGTTATTGCTCAATAGCATCCCTATAGCTGGTCAGAGATGAAATATGCAAATCCTTCAATATTAATTTCTGCTCCAAGATTTGGATGCAATGAATTTCAGAAATTATTAATTGTAAAGCTATTTATCGTTTCATACACACTTGATTAGTTTGCCTTTTTTGACATGGCGATGACGAGTAATTCAATGCTAAGAACGATAAACGGCGTCACGAGCGAATCGAGTCTTCTCATTAGTGATACAATTTCTCTGCTCGCCCGATCCGTCTCGCAGCACGTTCTCGCCTTGATTCATCGCCTGAAAATAAGCGAGAACTCAAAAATTACGCTAGAACAAGAATTTATTAAAACTTCGAAACCTCACAGTCATTTTACACACTCCCTAACGCTTTTGAGAACCATAATGGATAAAGTGAGCGTTCTACCGTTTCTCGAACACTAAATTGAAGACAATGATTATCATACCTTTACAGCTGCACCGATCGCTATCCGTAATACTGTTGATGGGGAAGCAGCGGATGGCTGGGATTTTATCTTTCCATTTATCGTACTTCCTCGATGGTATTCTCTCGATGCCTGCTCCCCTTCTCTTTTCGGTTCAGTCGCATTCTTGAAAAGACTGATGTGGAGCCGATCCAGTTTATGAGCTAGCAGAGCCAGTTCGGATTTTTGAAGCAGGATCGCATGCAACACATGGGGTGCCTTTGTCGGGTCGGTGGTGTCGCTGATCGATTGACTGCCCAGATTGCGCAGTATTCGGTCCATTCGAACTGCCATGGTGAAGGACCGCTGACTAATGAACCGTTGCAAGAGTGAGAGGTTCCACTATTGCGAGATAAGCGAAGCCCGTTGGGCCAACCACTATTAGCGTAATGATAGGCCGTTTCGAAAGGCTGGGGAATCGCAATGGCCAGTCTATAAGATGATAACTTTCCGAACGAAGATAAAAAATAGCACTCTTTCACAGCATCCGTCAATCGGTTTCCAAAAAATCGAGAATACCGGAGAAGAGTTACCCCTAGTGCGAAGCGCCGGGGCAATTTTGGCCGAGAAACGAGAAATTCCCGCGGTCGGGAATGTTAGAATTTTATGAATTCGAGCAATTCATATATCATATATGAAAATTTAAAATAGGCATTTTATCTTTTCTCTATCATTATTATCGAAAAGAATTCAGGGATGAATGTGGGCGTTTGTATAATAAATCGCAAATATTACCTTTCAAACTGAACATGCTTTACTCCTTTCCCCTTGCTTTGTTCGCATTTCTCAATGACTCCCCCTCACGATTTATCTCTATTATTATAACATTCCAATTGTGTTTTAATTCGCAGCTTCCTGGATTGTCTAGTTCGTCTGGTACATTGTTGAAAGCAGAAGAAAGCGTGTATTTTTATGGCTGCAAAAATAGGCTCACTAAGAACACTTCAAAGGTCTGGGATGCTGCAGTGACCAATAAATAGGGATGAAACAGTGCAAAAAAGGGCTACTGGCGATAAATTATTCCGTGTAAAGGTAAAGGTAAAGGTGCAGCCACGTCAAGCGATTTTACAGTCGTGAACGACTACGCTAGGTGGTGTAGTGCGGTGAGGCCGACTACTGCTAGGACTACGTAACCCTGCTGTGCATCTAGGGAACGTTACCTTATTCCGTGTACTTTACAACTATTCAGCTTGACTCCTTCTCTCGCTCCTTCTCTCGTCTAGGGACTGTGTGGCAGGCCTGTGAGTTCTCCCCCTCCTTCTAGACCCCTTTTACATTGTGTCCCCCCTCACGGCCTCACCTCTTGCCAAAATCTTTCCTTCTATTTTGCAAACTGCCGGAGCGTTAGAAACGTCATAGATACAGTAACCCTCCTACTCGTGCAACGTAAACTTGACATTCTTGCCCCTTTCTGGAACTTGGCTACGCTCTTCTGACTGCGATGCGTATCTTCTGAGAGGCTTGCGAGATTACTTCGTGTTCCGTGCCGATCGCATTGATTCTAGAGGTGGCGGTGTCTTAATCTATACACGATCTACTTTGCTTCCCGTCCTTGTCTCTTCTCTCATTATTCCTGGCTATGAGTGTACTACTATTGATATCTACCCAAGTAGTTCTTCACCTGCTAAAAATATCCTTAGAATAGTTACTGTATATCACGCCATTCACGAGAAAATCGAGCTAGATTTGCCATTCTTGGGAATGGAGGGGGAATCGTGAAATGAGTTCAAACCGGTTTTGGCAACCCTGAGGCATCCCTGAGTGACCTCCGAAGTCTCATTGTTCAGGCTTCATTTTGGAGCTCCCTACGTAGGGTCGGATTCCGGCACCTCTCTCTTTGAGAGCAGTTTTCTTGGTTACGGTGAAAGATAGAATAAAACTGACTTCGGAGTGACCTCAACTCATTTTTTGAGCTCTATCGATCTATGTCGATCATTTTGTCTGAAAGTGCATTTTAAAGTCAGTACATTTTAGGTCGATTTTCTCAAAAATGTAGGTCAAGCAGCAGCTCAAATTGGAACAGTAGATGCAGCTCAGAGAGAGCTTTCGAATGAGGGGTTTGCGAAAAAAATGCGGGCACGGTGGTGAGAGTTTCATCCTTTTAACTGCGTCTGTATCGTTTGAAGTTTATTTTCAACAAGGTAATCGATTGAAGATCGATCATTTTTGGCAGCTCGCTCAGAAAATTGCGGTCTGGAATGAAAATGTCTGTGGAAAGTAATCTTCAAACGATCCAGACGCAGTTAAAAGGATGAAAATATCACCATCGTCCCCGCATTTTTTTCGCAAACCCCTCATTCGAAAGCTCTCGCTGAGCTGCATGTACTGTTCCAATTTGAGCTGCTGCTTGACCTACATTTTTGAGAAAATCGACCTAAAATGTACTGACTTTAAAATGCACTTTCAGACAAAATGATCGACATAGATCGATAGAGCTCAAAAAATGAGTTGGGGTCACTCAGAGGTCATTTTTACTCTATCTTTCACCGTAACTAAGAAAACTGCTCTCAAAGAGGGAGGTGCCGGAATCCGACCCTACGTAGGGAGCTCCAAAATGAAGTCTGAACGATGAGACTTCGGAGGTCACTCAGGGATGCCTCAGAGCGGCCAAAACCGGTTAGAACTCATTTCACCATTCCCATGCTCAGCTCGATTCTCTCATGAGAGGCGTGATATCGCTCTCCCAGTGCTCCCCTATCATCCAATGCGCCCTTCTTAAATTACTTGAATGAGGTCACAGACTGCGCTCATCCTTCATTAATTGTTGGCGATTTCAATTATCCTAATATCGATTGGTACACATATTCTTCTTCCACGGCTTCCATAACTCCATTTCTTGATTTTATTACTTCAAAACATTTCAATCAATTTATTGATTTTCCTACGCGTGGAAAAAACATTCTTGACTTAGCTTTATGTAATTCTCCTCTCGTCAAATCAGCAAAGCCCGACATTCCACTTTCTGACCATGTTGGCATAAGTTTGTCTATCTCATTCGAAACGACCTTGGGAGATAAATTAAAACCCACCAGAAACTACCTCTTTGCGAACTGGGACATGATTAATAGTCAAATAGCTATGCACAATTGGAGCATAGCCCTTTCTAACAAAACTGCTACTGAAGCTTATTGTTACTTCAGTGAATTTTTAAACTCCCTCTTAGATATTTTTGATCCCATTAAACGTGGCAAATCTTCCTCTGGTTATCCAAAATATCTTAGCCAGCTGCATGACAGGCTGCATAAATTAAATCAGGTTGCCCCTAACTGCGATACTACACATTCGCTAAGAGTGAGGTTTGATAATGCCCTAAAAAGTTTCGAGCTAAAAAGAGAAAGTAACGCAGTCAATTCAAAAAACCCACTTTTTCCAGTTCAGTAAATCCCGCTTTAAAGTAAACACATCCTCCCTCCCTGGTATTATTGACAGTAACGGGAACGTTCTCCTAACAAATAATGATAAAGCAACAGCAAGGTTCAAACGCCTCCTTTGCACTCGCGTCTTCCTATACCTTCTTGTCATAACTCTTCTTTCGATCTCCCTTTCAATCAATCAATCAATATTTATCACTTCAAGCGTTAACGCTAGATGAGGATAGGTCGGAATTCGTCGGTCGTTGCAGACCACCAGTGGGGGCCAATTGTTCTTCTGAGGTCATCTCGCCAACGCGTTCTCGGCTGACCCTGGAGACGGCTCCTGTTGTAGGGGATCCATACCGTAGTCGCTCTGGTCCACTCATCTAGCTCCATTCTCCTAATCTTCAACGCCCACTGAGCTTTCCTTTTCAGCGCTTCTTTGTTCCAATCCCGCACTTTCGTCGCATTGCGCACGTTCTCGTTTCTCCATCGATCCATCAGTGTTATGCCCTACATTTTTCGCTCCATTTTTCTTTGAGTCACACTAAGCCATTCCTTTTCACTGGCTCGCAGCGCCCAGACTTCTGACCCGTAAAGCACTGTTGAAGAGATACAACTTTCGAAGAGTCTCCTCTTAGTCTTCATAGGAAGCAGGCGAGAAGAGAGCAGAGTAGAGAGCTTGGACCAAGCGAGCCATCCCAGGCGTATCCGGTGCTCAATTTCATCCGAGTGATCGAGGGGGAGCGAGATTCTCCCACCAAGATATGTAGTGGAAGGGACAAAGTTGAATGTCAGATTGTCGATTGTAATGGGTGCTCGAGTGGTGCTACACGATGTGAGAAGAACGGTTTTGGAAGCATTTACTTCTAGACCGACGCGTGAGCATGCCTCCATTAGCTTCCTCAACATTCGCTTTAGTTCAGGCCTTGACTTTGCAATTAGGACGATGTCATCCGCGTACTCAAGGTGGCTTAGGTTTCTCCCATCAATCTTGAGTCCATCATTCTCCCAATCGATGTCATTCATTGCTGAGCGAAGGACTACGTTGAACAAGCGAGGGGAAAGGGTGTCGCCTTGACGAACTCCTCTTCTGATTCTGACTGGGACGAGATCCTCGTTGACTCGGATGAGGGTTGTCGAGGACTCGTAGAGGCGGCGGAGGAGGTGGATGAGGGTAGGATGGACCCCAGATATCCATAGGGATTGCCATACCGCACTCCACTCCACACAATCGAATGCCTTACGGAAGTCCACGAAACCGAGATACAACGGAATACCGTATTCGTGGGCACGCTCTGCTACTTGCTTTACAGCGTGTAGGTTATTGAGGGTACTGCGCCCTTTCCGAAAGCCAGTTTGGGTGGAGGACTCAGTCTCTTCAAGCGATTTCTCCATTCTTCTCAAGATCACACGGGTTGCAGCCTTCAGGGTTACGGTAAGCAGCGAGATAGGTCTGAAGTTGCTGATGTTTGTAGGGTCACCTTTCTTGTGGATAAGAGACACGACAGCTTCGACTAAATCTTGGGGCACTGAGTCACCGGCTGTTAGGTGGTTGAGCAAGTCCGCGAGCACTGGGGCGAGGTGATCTCGAGAGAGGTACAGCATATCGGGCAGAATTGAATCGGAACCGGGCGAATGTCCGCATTTGAGGCGAGAAAGCACATCTCCTGTTGCATCGATTTGGAAGGGTGGAAGAGGGAAAGGCGGATGAGGAGGGATCGTCAGTGGCATTTCAACTGTAGCATTGTAGAGTTCCTCGAAGAAAGTACGGACGGCGAGCTTTGTTGCTTCTTGTGAGAGAGCACCAGTAACTGCGTCGGGGACTAGTAGTCTCTTTCGGGATGATTGCAAGTTGAGCATTGACTTGACAATGCTTCTACCCATTATTGCAGCTTGCCTTGCTTGTGATTCTTTTCTCCTTCTGATGTCGTTCGAGAGACTCATTCGGGCAGCTCGGCATGTGACGGAGTGGGCTACGTTGGATTGCGGATTGGATCGGAGAAGGTGTCGCTGGGTCAGAAGATTTCGGGTTTCGCGAGATATCCATGGAGGGGAGTGCCGATCTCGCCAACAGTTGCTTGCCGCAGTCTTCGTAAACGCTTGAATCTTGTGATAGGCGTCAATGGCTGAGGTTGGAGGTTTGGGGCAGGGAAGCAAGGAGATTTGCATTTGCAGTGAAGGCGGTTTTATCGAATTCCAACCGCTTCTTGCATCGTTGCTTCCGCATCTTGTTGGGGAGGGAGAGGCATAGTCGGACAAGGCGATGATCGGAGTCAAACTCAAAGCGACCAACAACACCACAGTTGACAACTCTCGCCGATACAGGCGTTGCAACGAAGTCCATCTGGTGAAAAGTTGAGCCGTTTGGTGACCGCCAGGTCCATATCCTGCCGTGTCTTCTCTCGGGAAATGTGTTTTGGATGCGCAGCCGGTTTCTCACGCAAACTTCTGTGAAGGTCCGCCCACGTGAGTTCGGGGTCGGAGATGCGTACTTGCCGACAAATCTTTCATTGCCTGGCTCGCGTGCAACTCGACAGTTCATATCCCCGACCAGGACTGGCATGTATCCTCTTGGCGCACTCTGCAGAGCGGTCTCGACCTTGTCCATGAAGTCATCGTAGGCTGATGTTGGCGCATACGCGCAGACGAGGAAGAGACGATGGTTGGGAAGGAGCAGAGTGGCTAGTCGATCGGAGAGGCCTTGGAACACAGCTTCTCTTGCGAGGTGGGCACGGATGAGGAATGCCACACCATGGTGGGCGGTGGAACCTCCCGAGTGGAATAGGACTATGCCTGAAGACGTAAGATTGAAGGAGGCACAACCCACAATCCTCGCTTCCTGCACAGCAACAACGTCCCACTTGATCTGGGAGAGGGCAAGCTCGATCTCTTGAAGCTTCTCTCGTGGCGCGAGTGTCCGGGTGTTCAGCGTGCCGACGTAGAATGGACGACCCATCGAGGTGGCTTACAACTCCCGCTTGCCAAAGGTACTGGGAGAGGGAGACTGGCCGAGGGGGAGACGGGGGGACGGAGTGCGCACCCCACCGCTCGCGACTAGCGTTGAGGACCAGAATGAATCCCTTTCATACCCTTTCATTAGTGATATTCTAAACGCCATTTCCCAACTAGTCCCAAAAATCAATGGTTCTCCTGACAATATTCCCAATTTAGTCTATACCAAGTGTAAATTCTCTATTGCGAATCCCCTCTCTATAATTTTTAACATTTCCCTAACTTCTGCTTTAGCTCCCTCTCAGTGGAAAGTTGCTCATGTCAAGCCCATCCCTAAGAAAGCAGGAAATGCAGACATCTCAAATCATCGCCCCATCTCCCTTACAATTACTGCTTCTAAAATATTTGAAAAAAATCTTAAATTAGTATCCTATTTAGATGCGCATTCTCTTCTTGATACGCGCCAAGCTGGGTTCCGTAAATGTAGAAGCACCACATCTTCCTTATGTGAAACCCTCTCCTTCTATGCTCAGTCCTTGACCCACAAAAAATCAGTAGATACCATATTTTTCGACTATCAAAAGGCAGCTTGCCTCCCTGGGTATTTCTAATCACATTGTGAAATGGTTTGAGTCATATCTCCTTGGTAGATCACAACGAGTCTTTGTCGGTAATTATCTCTCCCCTCCTTCTCCAATTATATCTGGAGTCCCCCAGGGCTCAGCAATTGGTCCCTTATTGTTTATTATATACATTAACGATTTAGGCAAATGCATCCCCCCTACGGTAAAATACAATATTTTCGCTGATGACCTTAAAATATACGCAACGGTGCCTGACCATAGTGCTGATCTCCAACAAGCTATTACTAGTTTAGAAGAGTGGACAACTAAGTGGAATATGACAATTAGCGCTCCCAAGTGTTTTGTTCTTCATCTTGGTCGTCTTAAAACGAGATCGAAATATATGCTAAATGGTAATTTCATCTCCCCAAAAGAACAAGTTCGTGACCTTGGTATTTTCTTTACAGGAAATTTTCATTTTGGTCATCACATTGATCAAATTACTAGAAAGGCCAGATCCATGTGCAATCTATTACTGCGCTCTTTTCTCACTACTTCACCTGGTATCTTATTGAAAGCATACAAAATATATATTCGTCCTCTTCTCGAGTCATCTACCGTTATCTGGAACCCTACATCAATTGGTCTTGTTAATCAAATAGAATCTGTGCAACGAGAATTCACTAAACGTGTTTTGTTCCGCTCCAAATTGCCCTATCGTTCATATACTGATAGGCTCAAACATTTCCAACTAGAGACACTTGAATATCGCCGATCCTTGAGTGACATGTATTTTATATACGACTCTTTGCATGACTTTGTTCATCTCGACACCTCTTGTCTCTACACGATCGCTCCTTTAACTCGTAGTCTCCGTTCCTCTCATAAATTACGTATCGCCGTACCGTATGTAATGCCTAGTTCCTTCTCATCATGTGCATCTCGTTCCCTAACGCTCTGGAACTCGCTTCCCCACTCAGTAGTAACCATGCCCCGATCCCCTTACCGACACCTCATAAAAACAACTCCATCTTTTACAATGCAGTCTTCTAATATAAAAATGTAACACAGAACTGCCACACATTCCCCCATTCCACAAGCTCGCCCGAGCCAAAATACCACCTTACCTAATCATCATCATCACGTCACTCCCGTACCATGTAAATGTTGGTGAATAAAGAATAAGAATAAGAATTGAGTTGTGAATTGTCGACTAATTCAATCTAGTATTTTGAAATGCATGGTATGCGCGAAACTGAAGGTTGTTTCAATTCGCAAATAAATTGGCTCATAAGCATTTTACATTTATGTTAAGAACATTATAATGGTTTGATGACCGCGGAGGGAATAATTACTGCTTTGCAAAATAGAAGAAAATAAATATAAAGTATTTCAAATGAAGCTCTTTCAAACTGCTGTGTCTGAAGTTTGATAACTGTCGTCATCTTCGAGATTCACAAGGCCAAACTTGGGACACTCACTTTTTTGGGGTCAAATCGAATGCACTTAAATGGTCATAATTCCGTGTAAAATGAAGATAGAAAGTCGTTTTTTTTCGGAAAGAAAGCTAAGAACTTTCTCTAAAAATATTTTAAACGTGTCATTCCTGGCGTACGTCCCGATGCGGGGTTGTCGAGTGAACAAAAAAATTACAGAATTCTAGTATTCGGAAAAAGTGATTAAAGCCTCTATGCGCGATTGAAGGTGCATATGAGTGAATAACCTTACGCAAAAAATCTAAGAATTCGGAGGTGGTAAAAAAGGGTCGAGTTTTTTGTCCGGGGGCATGCAACACGATTGCAACACTTCCAAGACCTCTATTGACAGATAATAAGGTCAGATAGCTCAAAAGTCAAATCCAACAGTTTGAAATATAAATGTTGATTACGTTCAAAACATTTATAGAATGAAATACAAGTATAAATTCATGGGGCAAGAATTGAACCTGAGCCGCGAGTGCGTGCTATAATCGTAGCACATCGTAACACAAAATTGGTTTTGTTCATAAAATGAAATAAATATCTCGATCGATAATTCTTACGAAAACTTAATGTTAGCCACATCTTTTCGTGTTCTTTCGAATGGTTTATAAAAACCATTGGATATTGAGCTTTATTATTCAAATCGGTAGGACAAAATGTTAACGTATCGACAACAAATTATGGAAAATATATTGTGATCTCAATGTGTAAAAACGATTGCGACTCTTTGCGCGGTAAACACATTCTTATCCTATTTACTCACTCGGTTACGTGTTTTCTCGCGTCAGAACTTGTAGCATATAAAGGAATGATAATTCGAGTAATCGTTCTTCTCTCGCTCTAACTTTCGCAGTGAACTACAGCCCTTTTCCAGTTATGCGGTGTTTTCCAGTTGTCGATAAATTGCCATGAATGCACTGAATTCCCTTTAGATTTAGCAACGATATTCAACGCGATACGCATTATCTCTTTCCCGTAGGGGGGGGGGGGGCAGCGGCAAAGAATTGATAAAATGTTTTGGCATAATCGTCTGATGTGTTTTCCAAAACTTTGCGTCTGTTCGCAACATCTCGGCAGTATTTCAATATAATAAATGGTGCGAAATCAGGCAGCTCGGCAGATTCGACATGAGAATGACCGCTATCTCCCTCGTAGCCGTTCTCGTGCATTTTATGGAAGTTACGGATGCAGCAGATGGTAGGTTTGTCTGAGAATTTTGAAATTACCGTCTCAATTTGCTAAAAGAATGCATAGATCTCTTCTCCGCTTGCGTGGACAAGAGTGATCTCTGTGATGTGAGGGATTACGATTATTTGATGCAAGTCTACTGCAAGAAAACATGCTCACCCGACTGCACGCCATCAATACCAACGGCCACTCTGAAGCGTTCGTTTTCGGAGTTTTTTGGACTCCTAGAATATTGAAGATAATACCTCGTAATTGCTGCAGTATATTATTTGCATGAACATCTGCTAATTTTGAGCATGTGTGGCCATGAAACCTGACAGCCTGGTTATTTATGACCATAGAGCATGCTCGAGCATTAATGCACCTACTTCCTTTTTGATTCATTTTCCAATTCTGAAACCGCATATGAGATTCCTCGTCAACTACGAAGTGGAGTTGGACGGGAGTGAGTGGAGTGAACATAGAATGAAACTGAGATCAGAAGACCGTGAAAAGTGAAACTTACTTGAGATAGTATTCATCTCGCGTGACTAATAGTTTTCTGCACTTCTTGATTCCAGGGACCCGAGGCTCCGCCCACTTTTGCCTCTGGTATCCGCGAACCGGGCCGTCCAGTAAGCAATGTTATGGTACCGCTTAGGCTACAAACCGGCTCAGCCTGACGATATATTTAGTGTGATTACAGCTAGAGGTGCAGGGAGATCGGGAGGGGTAGAAACACAGAGGAAAAAGTGGGCGGAGCCTCAAGTAAAGAAGCCCCGACCCGTGTTCGTATGGTGCATTGGCACGTAATGGTGCATTGGCAAGTAATGTGTAGGTTACAGCTGTATGCTATCTCAGAATGCAAATGAGCATTCACTCAGTTGGGAAACTTGTCAATTTATTTTCTTTGAATGCTTAACAATGCCACCTTTGCAGGAATGGCTCCTGAGATCCCGATGATATGTACCATTTGATCAAGAAGGCTGTCATCATCCGCAAGCACTTTGAGCGCAGCCACAAGGATTGTGACGGAAAATACCGTCTCATTCTTGTCGAGTCCAGAATCCACAGACTGGCTCGCTACTACAAGGTGAGATCTCCAGTGTTAATTTTATTTTTAAATTTGGGGAATGATGTTGCACAATACCCTCTTTATGGCGGATCAATGTTCCCGATTTCTTTCAATACTGTGCTAAAACGAATTATGCGAATTGTTTTGACTTCTCTTGTATAGCTTATAACACATTGTTTACAGACCACCCATGCAATTCCCTCCAACTGGAAGTACGAGTCCGCTACTGCTGCTGCCCTCGTCTCATAAAGAGTCGTGCCAGGACAACTCGTTATTGTTGAATTTGTATTACTCTTTTTTTTGAATTTGTATTACCTCGATAAATTTGTTATCAACTTAATTGCTCTTTTAGTGCGCATTGGGGCATTAAGTGGTGGAAGTTGGTACAGGTCTTAAGTGCACCACTCTCATATTTCTGGCGACCCCGCGCTCTTCGATTTCGCTCTCTTCAGTTGCCACACTCTCTCGTTTTCTGACCCGGCGCGGATAGAGCGCGCTCTCTCCCCGTCCTATATAGGCGCCTTCTCCACGAAGAGAGGCAAAAGGTGCGACGCGTTCCCGCGTTGCGTGCTTCTGATGTCTGCCTTAACGGGCCGTGCTCCCCTCTATTTAGCGCTCCCCCGCGCGCCTCTCCCGTCGTTTTCTACCAACTTCTAGGCTCTGTAGCACGCTTCAACGAAAATATAGAGACTCACTTTCAACAGATAAAATGTTTAGCACATCTTCCTCTACATGAGTAGGGCGGGGAAAACGACTCATCGAGTCGACTTGTTTACTAGTTGGATCGAGTTAAGATCGAGTCTCTCGAGCACTCGACTGTCTCCCTTTTATTGCCCCCTAGAGGACGGGTGAGTCGATTCGGCGATTTTCTCAGCTCTACGTGGTCCAAATTGCATATTCTTTGCGCAGTTTGAATCAGCTCGATGAGAGCTATCGAACACATATCACGCCTCTCATGAGAGAATCGAGCTGGTCATGGGAATGGTGAAATGAGTTCTACCCGGTTTCGGGCACCCTTAAGCATGTCTGAGTGACCCCCGAAATCTTTTTGTGCACACTTCATTTTGGAGCTCCCTACGTAGGGTCAGATATCGGCATCACCCACTTTGACAGCGGTTTTCTTGGATACGGTGTAAGATAGAGCAAAATTGACCTCTGAGTGACCCCAACTCATTTTTTGAGCTCTATCGATCTATCTAAACCATTTTCTCTAAAACCCATCTTTAAGAGTGGTACACTTAAGGTCAATTTACTCAAAAATGTAGGTAAAACAGCAGCTCAAATTTTTACAGTAGATGCAGCTCAGCGAGGGCTTCCAAATGAATGGTTTGCCAAAAAAATACGGGCACGTTGGTGAGAGTTTCGATATTTTAACTTCGTCTGGATCGTTTGAACTTTATTTTCTACAGGTATTGCGACTGGAAATCAATCATTTTTGGCCGCGCTCTTCGAAAAGTGCAGTGTGAAATGAAATCGCCTGTTGAAAATAAAGTTCAAACGATCCAGACGAAGTTAAAATGGCGAAACTCTCGCGTGCCCGTATTTTTTTGGCAAACCACTCATTTGGAAGCCCTCGCTGAGCTGCATCTACTGTGAAAATTTGAGCTGCTGCTTTACCTACATTTTTGAGTAAATTGACCTTAAGTGTACCACTCTTAAAAATGGGTTTTAGAGAAAATGGTTTAGATAGATCTCAAAAAATGAGTTGGGATCACTCAGAGGTCAATTTTGCTTTATCTTACACCGTATCCAAGAAAACCGCTCTCAAAGTGGGTGATGCCGATATCTGACCCTACGTAGGGAGCTCCAAAATGACGTGTGCGCAAAAAGATTTCGGGGATCACTCATACATACCTCAGGGTGCCCGAAACCGGGTAGAACTCATTTCACGATTTCAGCTCCATTCCCATCAATGACAATTTTAGCTCGATTCTCTCATGAATGGCGTGATATACATTTTAGAGTATTTATGCAGAAACGGTGAATATATTGAAATTCTCCGCACAAACCTGAAGAAAAATCGGGAAAAAAATCTTCTTTTTTCTACCCTCATGTTTACACTTTTTCGACTGGTCACGTCAAGCAGAATCCAACTGTCCAAAAATTAAATGATTTGGACTACTGCGAGCTGAGAAAATCGCCTTGACTCGATTTCGACTCGAAAATAACTCGATTCACTCGCTCTCTCTTCCCGTCAAAACGAGCACTCGATGAGAGGGGGTCGTAAACACGCCTTCCCTCGAGCACTCGAAAAGAGGAGTAAACAAAGTCGAGTGCTCGAGAATCGTTTTCGCCGCCCTAGCGTCGAGTCCCTGTGCCTGTATTGACATTAATTACCGTTTCGCGCCTTTCCTTGCAAATCTCAATTGAAATACTATATTTCTAGGTTCCCTCTTTCTTTGAGCAATTTAGAGGGACATTTCCACGTAGCTTGGAACCGGCTTAGCACTTGCGGGCCCATCTCACATTTTGTAAAGCGTCAAAATATCGATTTTTGAATTTGAGGTCATACCGTAATTTCTGATCAACTAAACTGGTATAACTGATGAGGAAACAATTTAAAATGCTGTTTTAGATTATCTTGGACGTATTTGAGCCCAATAGCAGTCACTTAGACGCGTGGAAGGTTCTGTCTGGTACGATGAAACTGCGACAAAGGATGACTCATCTTCCTGCGGAAATCTGTTTTACAGGATAATATGTTCGATGATCTCAGGTTATTGCTCAATAGCATCCCTATAGCTGGTCAGAGATGAAATATGCAAATCCTTCAATATTAATTTCTGCTCCAAGATTTGGATGCAATGAATTTCAGAAATTATTAATTGTAAAGCTATTTATCGTTTCATACTGCACACACTTGATTAGTTTGCCTTTTTTGACATGGCGATGACGAGTAATTCAATGCTAAGAACGATAAACGGCGTCACGAGCGAATCGAGTCTTCTCATTAGTGATACAATTTCTCTGCTCGCCCGATCCGTCTCGCAGCACGGTCTCGCCTTGATTCATCGCCTGAAAATAAGCGAGAACTCAAAAATTACGCTAGAACAAGAATTTATTAAAACTTCGAAACCTCACAGTCATTTTACACACTCCCTAACGCTTTTGAGAACCATAATGGATAAAGTGAGCGTTCTACCGTTTCTCGAACACTAAATTGAAGACAATGATTATCATACCTTTACAGCTGCACCGATCGCTATCCGTAATACTGTTGATGGGGAAGCAGCGGATGGCTGGGATTTTATCTTTCCATTTATCGTACTTCCTCGATGGTATTCTCTCGATGCCTGCTCCCCTTCTCTTTTCGGTTCAGTCGCATTCTTGAAAAGACTGATGTGGAGCCGATCCAGTTTATGAGCTAGCAGAGCCAGTTCGGATTTTTGAAGCAGGGTCGCATGCAACACATGGGGTGCCTTTGTCGGGTCGGTGGTGTCGCTGATCGATTGACTGCCCAGATTGCGCAGTATTCGGTCCATTCGAACTGCCATGGTGAAGGACCGC
Organism: Pristionchus mayeri; assembly: GCA_036245805.1. Classification (NCBI taxonomy): domain Eukaryota; kingdom Metazoa; phylum Nematoda; class Chromadorea; order Rhabditida; family Neodiplogasteridae; genus Pristionchus; species Pristionchus mayeri. Next base: position 10,695,772 of record BTRK01000004.1, on the reverse strand, counting down.
TGACTAATGAACCGTTGCAAGAAGTGAGAGGTTCCACTATTGCGAGATAAGCGAAGCCCGTTGGGCCAACCACTATTAGCGTAATGATAGGCCGTTTCGAAAGGCTGGGGAATCGCAATGGCCAGTCTATAAGATGATAACTTTCCGAACGAAGATAAAAAATAGCACTCTTTCACATTTTTTTCAGCTCTCTGCAAAAACACGTGCGGTTGGTTTGTCTTAAGGGAATGGACAGTCTGAAGAAAACCTGCTGACGATCTCATTCTAATTCATATTTTTAACTTGTTATTTTTTATACAATATTCAATGTTTGTAATGACACGTGTTTTCTGCAGCACTGGTGTCCAGTCTGCCCGGCTTGCCGCTCGTCGGAAACATATCCGCAGAGGACATGCCCAGGACATGATCAAGTGTCACTCGTGAATAGCACGTACTCACGAGTGAATCTTTCCTCTTTCACTCGCGAGTGACTCTTTCCTCTTTCACTTGCGAGTGATCGACCGATCCGAGTGGGTCTAACATGAACTCGGCGAGTGGCGAGCGCTCGTCGAGTGATACTCGAGCATAACCACGCTACTCTAGATTGCCAATGAGGAGATACAGACTGTTCGGACTACTCTGCATTTCTATCCCCGCTCTCTTCCATGTGTTTACTCACCTTTTGTGGCCACTCTTTGTATGGTCAGCATTCTCCACCCTCTCTCTCTCTAATATGCATTCCCAATCTCATCAGTTTGGCACCACAATCAACAAACTAAATTCATGATCCCAGTATCTCCCCTTTTCCGATTGTCTGCTAGAGGTGGGAAAGTGTGAAAAATTATAAGACGATTACAAAAAAAATCGTTCTTCTCTACAAAAAGAACCATCCCAACTTGTCATACTCATTCGCCCGTTTGATCATGCTCTTGGACATGTCCTCTGCGGATTGCTTTATGTTGAACATGTTTCCGACGAGTGACAAGCCGATTATCTTCTGCGTTCTCCACTGAATAGAACATATTTTCGAAATCTATAATGATGGAGTATTATGCAATAAATGCAAACATTTCAATGCCTAACGGATTCGATGAATACTGTCTCTTAGTCGTTAAAAAATTTTTCAAGCACCGGTCGAATTGGACAAATTAACAAACATTTCTGAAACTTTCGCGCATGTGAGAAAATAATTCTGGAAATATTTGAATTACCTCACCCATATTTATATACCAACTACTTGGGTGCCTTAGCGGCATATTTGCTAAATTTGAGGAAATGGCACCAGCGGAGAGTGGAGATGGTAAAGCATCAAAAGTGTCGCAATATTTATGCCGCACCCTATTTTTTTGAATTCATCTCCCTCTCATTCCGTCTCGCATCGCGTGCTCTGCCATTTTCCTTTATCCACTCTAATTACGAAAGGGAAGGAGGAATCTTAGAGGTAATGAAAACGCCTAGAACCACCAAGAAGATTAAATAGAGAGGGGTACGCGACCAATTAGACAATGAAGGAAAGGGCGGTAGGCGGAGGGGGATGGGGTACGGGTCTCTTGGTAGGAAATCAGTGTACACGACTCGAGAAGCGAGGAGCCAGCCAACCAGGACCGGGGCTGAAGGCCGGTCAAAACAAGGAAGAAAAACTTTATTTATTCATAGAATTTCCATTATATGGATCAGTCATCCATCTGATGTGATGCTTGCCAGATTTCGATGGCCTGAATTTTTAGATATGATTTCCACTGAACTTTTTGTCTTCAAAACCGCACCGCCGTACCTTGCTTGACTCTTTTCCTTCTGTATATTCTCCCGGAAGGTTTTTATTACCTTATCCATCTGCAAGCGGAATTTGTATCCTGCGAAAATCATAATTTGTGGAAAAAGCAGCTATACCGAATACAATTAAAATGATCACATTAATCTTTGCAAGTTGCGACTACTGGAAACTCACTTCAGCCTTCATAGCTGCTATGTTGATCTTCTGGATCGCTTTGTCATCGAATTTCTTGCTGGATTCTTGCGCTTCAGGAGAAAGTTTATGCAGGTCATCTGCGATGTGCTGACGGTGCGCATCCTTACAAGAATGTATGATTTTCGGAACACAATCCAAAATATATTTCTTTCCTAAATCAGATTTCCGAATGCTCACCTTTGCAACTTCTTCAGTTGTTGAAGAAGTTGCGAAACCGAGAAAGAGAACACCGTATAGTGCAAGACGATGCATTCCGCAGATTTCCCAATGAGAACATTCAGTTTTTCACACTATTATATACCGCATTTCGACCGATCAATTTTCCACGTGTATGATTTACTCGAGCGAATCGACTGTTTTCAAGATGAGCGCACTTCCGCATTACACAAGTGATGTTGCTGACATTGTACGCATGTAATGTATTTGTAAAATTGCTGTTTTGGCACTCTCGTCGACCGATTTTTGACGAATTTTACAATATTCGGCTCTGTCTCAGTTTAGAAGTCCCAAATCAAATTAGAGGTTACAAAAAATTCAAATTAAACGTTCATATCAAATTAGAGGTCCCAAATTAATTTAGAGGTTCCAAAAAAATCAAATTAGAGGTTTCAACCAGTTTTGGGTTTTAAAATCAATTTAGAGGTTCCATGTAAATTTAGAGGTCCATTCAGTCTATATGTTCCAAATCAAATTAGAGGTCCGATCAATTTGGAGGTTCCATTTGGAACGTTTAGAGCATTATTTTCACCTTGAATTTCGCGCGTCAAATTAGAGGTTCAATGTCAATTTAGAGGTCCATTCAGTTTATATGTTCCAAATCAAATTAGAGGTCCCAAGTCAATTTAGAGGTTCCAAAAATTACTTAGTCAAATTAGAGGTTCCGGGTGCTGAGGCACCGTTTCAATTTAAAAGTTCCATGTCTTTTAATTTCGCGGTCATTTTTTATTTCATTTTCGGAATCTACATGCAAAAATACCGTTTGGTTCAAATTTTCACGAAATTGTATCCATGTGCACGGAACTTATGGCTCCCAGTAGAAGGGACGCTCATTGACCACTCTGGGAAAAGTGGTCTGGACGAATTTCGAACTCTGGCAAGCATCACATCAGATGGATGGATGATCCACATAATGGAAATTCTATGAATAAATGGGAAAAGTACTATTTTGCATAAACAATCTTATTTTATATGGTTTTGATTAATTTGAGACCTTGTTGAAGCAATTGCATGCCTTATTTAACAAAATTGAATTTTAATGTAAACTTGATTTTCTAGCTCTACGCGTACCGCAATATTGATGCTATAATTATGCTTCGCATCGATCAAGCAGGAGTCAAATCGACGTTTATTAAGTTATTACATTATTTTTTAACTAATTTCAAATGAATTGTGGTTCATATTACGAAGTATTCTTTCGAAAATGCGATGAAATTCGTCAAAATCATATTTTTAACGATTTTTTTCGATTTTTAAAGTTGCGTAGAAATCGAATTAATTTGTATGGACCACTAAATTGACACGCAACATTCAATGTAAAATAATATCCAATTTCTTTAAAAAAAATGGAACTTCTAAATTGATTGGACTTCTAATTTTATTTAGAACATATAAACTCTAAATTGATATGGAACCTCTAATTTGATGAACCTCTAAATTGACATGGGACCCCTAAATTGATATGATGCCTCTGCATCCTTTGTAACCTTTAATTTGATGAAGCAAAAGCCAGTGCACCAACGATCACAGAAATTGCGACCTCAGTCTGTGAAGTAAATTGTATGCAATATTTATTTAGGGAATATTTGAAATAGAGATGTGCGATAGTTTATACTTTATTAATCGATTTTGCAAATGATTGCGAATGAGTAAGAGACTAGGTAGATCGCTCGAAATATGCAAGGATCGCTGCTCAAAGCCATGTAACTTCTCATATCACCATCAATTCATTTCGTGGGCGCATCTGGTTGCTTGTCTGGGTGTGCCTGATCGAATGCTGGAAGTGCAGCGAGGTTTTTTTCGATCTTGATCAGCGTCGAAAACTTCGAAATATCGGCATTCCAGCTGAAACAATTCAATCGAACGCACTTCATGTTTAACATCAACCATTTAGCATGTGGGAGTGAAAAACCTGGACCACCATACTTTGAAGTACCACTAAGTTTGTGTGAGAACCGATTGTTAAATGTTGTGTATGTTTTACGATATCATCGTAAAATATACACAACACTTTATATGAAAAAGGGAAAACACAATTTTGTAAATAAAGGATTTGCTTACCGTCGAGCATTGTATAGAATGGCCGGTAGGCAAACATCTGCGAGTGTAACTTTGTCTCCGATCGAGTATTTGCCCAAAAATACGCATTAAAGGATGACTCTCGGCAAAGGAGCCACATCGATAAAAAAAGTGAAAAGGAGCTTCCACCCTCCAAAGATCACAGCCCGAGCTAGAAGGGCAGACAACCATATGTTGCTTAACTCAGTGGTAGAGCAGTAGCCATGTGATAGGGTGGTCACTGGTTCGATTCCCACATAATATTTTTTACAGATCATCAAGATATTAGAATTAGCGCACTTCCCTTCCCTACAAGCCTCATCGGCACTCAGCCACACCGGGGACTGGAGGAACTAGAGAACATGGTCGCAAAAACTGCCGGTTGGCTCCTCATTTATCTCTATTTTTCTCTGTTCGGTTGATAATTTGTGCTAACATCTGCTGAAAAAATGCAATCGTTACTCCTCAGAAAAGGGGAGTGGGAGGTACGTTCTGACCGATGCCAACGTTCTCTGTTTTCGCGAAAATATCCATAAACAAATAACTAGAATGTGTAGAATGCTCTGATTCCAATGATTCTATTCGGATCGGTAAATCTATATCGGTATCGGTATCTAATTGGCGCCGTATTGAAGGAGGACTGTTGGCAAAGTTCAACTGTGGGAACTTTCATTAACCTGACCTAGCTCCTCTTAACGATTAAAGGCTCCAAACATAAATAAATTAGTATCTCAACTCTCATCAGAGTTATGATTAGTTGGCTGAGTGCCGATGAGGCTTGTAGGGAAGGGAAGTGCGCTAATTCTAATATCTTGATGATCTGTAAAAAATATTATGTGGGAATCGAACCAGTGACCACCCTATCACATGGCTACTGCTCTACCACTGAGTTAAGCAACATATGGTTGTCTGCCCTTCTAGCTCGGGCTGTGATCTTTGGAGGGTGGAAGCTCCTTTTCACTTTTTTTATCGATGTGGCTCCTTTGCCGAGAGTCATCCTTTAATGCGTATTTTTGGGCAAATACTCGATCGGAGACAAAGTTACACTCGCAGATGTTTGCCTACCGGCCATTCTATACAATGCTCGACGGTAAGCAAATCCTTTATTTACAAAATTGTGTTTTCCCTTTTTCATATAAAGTGTTGTGTATATTTTACGATGATATCGTAAAACATACACAACATTTAACAATCGGTTCTCACACAAACTTAGTGGTACTTCAAAGTATGGTGGTCCAGGTTTTTCACTCCCACATGCTAAATGGTTGATGTTAAACATGAAGTGCGTTCGATTGAATTGTTTCAGCTGGAATGCCGATATTTCGAAGTTTTCGACGCTGATCAAGATCGAAAAAAACCTCGCTGCACTTCCAGCATTCGATCAGGCACACCCAGACAAGCAACCAGATGCGCCCACGAAATGAATTGATGGTGATATGAGAAGTTACATGGCTTTGAGCAGCGATCCTTGCATATTTCGAGCGATCTACCTAGTCTCTTACTCATTCGCAATCATTTGCAAAATCGATTAATAAAGTATAAACTATCGCACATCTCTATTTCAAATATTCCCTAAATAAATATTGCATACAATTTACTTCACAGACTGAGGTCGCAATTTCTGTGATCGTTGGTGCACTGGCTTTTGCTTCATCAAATTAAAGGTTACAAAGGATGCAGAGGCATCATATCAATTTAGGGGTCCCATGTCAATTTAGAGGTTCATCAAATTAGAGGTTCCATATCAATTTAGAGTTTATATGTTCTAAATAAAATTAGAAGTCCAATCAATTTAGAAGTTCCATTTTTTTTAAAGAAATTGGATATTATTTTACATTGAATGTTGCGTGTCAATTTAGTGGTCCATACAAATTAATTCGATTTCTACGCAACTTTAAAAATCGAAAAAAATCGTTAAAAATATGATTTTGACGAATTTCATCGCATTTTCGAAAGAATACTTCGTAATATGAACCACAATTCATTTGAAATTAGTTAAAAAATAATGTAATAACTTAATAAACGTCGATTTGACTCCTGCTTGATCGATGCGAAGCATAATTATAGCATCAATATTGCGGTACGCGTAGAGCTAGAAAATCAAGTTTACATTAAAATTCAATTTTGTTAAATAAGGCATGCAATTGCTTCAACAAGGTCTCAAATTAATCAAAACCATATAAAATAAGATTGCGTATGCAAAATAGTACTTTTCCCATTTATTCATAGAATTTCCATTATGTGGATCATCCATCCATCTGATGTGATGCTTGCCAGAGTTCGAAATTCGTCCAGACCACTTTTCCCAGAGTGGTCAATGAGCGTCCCTTCTACTGGGAGCCATAAGTTCCGTGCACATGGATACAATTTCGTGAAAATTTGAACCAAACGGTATTTTTGCATGTAGATTCCGAAAATGAAATAAAAAATGACCGCGAAATTAAAAGACATGGAACTTTTAAATTGAAACGGTGCCTCAGCACCCGGAACCTCTAATTTGACTAAGTAATTTTTGGAACCTCTAAATTGACTTGGGACCTCTAATTTGATTTGGAACATATAAACTGAATGGACCTCTAAATTGACATTGAACCTCTAATTTGACGCGCGAAATTCAAGGTGAAAATAATGCTCTAAACGTTCCAAATGGAACCTCCAAATTGATCGGACCTCTAATTTGATTTGGAACATATAGACTGAATGGACCTCTAAATTTACATGGAACCTCTAAATTGATTTTAAAACCCAAAACTGGTTGAAACCTCTAATTTGATTTTTTTGGAACCTCTAAATTAATTTGGGACCTCTAATTTGATATGAACGTTTAATTTGAATTTTTTGTAACCTCTAATTTGATTTGGGACTTCTAAACTGAGACAGAGCCGAATATTGTAAAATTCGTCAAAAATCGGTCGACGAGAGTGCCAAAACAGCAATTTTACAAATACATTACATGCGTACAATGTCAGCAACATCACTTGTGTAATGCGGAAGTGCGCTCATCTTGAAAACAGTCGATTCGCTCGAGTAAATCATACACGTGGAAAATTGATCGGTCGAAATGCGGTATATAATAGTGTGAAAAACTGAATGTTCTCATTGGGAAATCTGCGGAATGCATCGTCTTGCACTATACGGTGTTCTCTTTCTCGGTTTCGCAACTTCTTCAACAACTGAAGAAGTTGCAAAGGTGAGCATTCGGAAATCTGATTTAGGAAAGAAATATATTTTGGATTGTGTTCCGAAAATCATACATTCTTGTAAGGATGCGCACCGTCAGCACATCGCAGATGACCTGCATAAACTTTCTCCTGAAGCGCAAGAATCCAGCAAGAAATTCGATGACAAAGCGATCCAGAAGATCAACATAGCAGCTATGAAGGCTGAAGTGAGTTTCCAGTAGTCGCAACTTGCAAAGATTAATGTGATCATTTTAATTGTATTCGGTATAGCTGCTTTTTCCACAAATTATGATTTTCGCAGGATACAAATTCCGCTTGCAGATGGATAAGGTAATAAAAACCTTCCGGGAGAATATACAGAAGGAAAAGAGTCAAGCAAGGTACGGCGGTGCGGTTTTGAAGACAAAAAGTTCAGTGGAAATCATATCTAAAAATTCAGGCCATCGAAATCTGGCAAGCATCACATCAGATGGATGACTGATCCATATAATGGAAATTCTATGAATAAATAAAGTTTTTCTTCCTTGTTTTGACCGGCCTTCAGCCCCGGTCCATGGTTGGCTGGCTCCTCGCTTCTCGAGTCGTGTACACTGATTTCCTACCAAGAGACCCGTACCCCATCCCCCTCCGCCTACCGCCCTTTCCTTCATTGTCTAATTGGTCGCGTACCCCTCTCTATTTAATCTTCTTGGTGGTTCTAGGCGTTTTCATTACCTCTAAGATTCCCCCTTCCCTTTCGTAATTAGAGTGGATAAAGGAAAATGGCAGAGCACGCGATGCGAGACGGAATGAGAGGGAGATGAATTCAAAAAAATAGGGTGCGGCATAAATATTGCGACACTTTTGATGCTTTACCATCTCCACTCTCCGCTGGTGCCATTTCCTCAAATTTAGCAAATATGCCGCTAAGGCACCCAAGTAGTTGGTATATAAATATGGGTTAGGTAATTCAAATATTTCCAGAATTATTTTCTCACATGCGCGAAAGTTTCAGAAATGTTTGTTAATTTGTCCAATTCGACCGGTGCTTGAAAAATTTTTTAACGACTAAGAGACAGTATTCATCGAATCCGTTAGGCATTGAAATGTTTGCATTTATTGCATAATACTCCATCATTATAGATTTCGAAAATATGTTCTATTCAGTGGAGAACGCAGATTCTGTTTCATAAAATATTGAACAAAGTCGAAAAGTGCCGATATGAGCGATATTTTGGCGTGCCTATTTCTGTCCTTAACTCAACGTGCACGTTCGATTTAATGCAATGAAATATGATAACTTGGCCCGGTTGAAAGATATGCAAAGTTATTTAGCGGTATCAACATTCCGAATAAAAAATCTCGAAACATGGCTTTTGAGCATGATCATGACTACCTATTCATATTGCTCATCAAATGTGTGTTTCTTGCAATCCAGATATCGTACATAATATTAGCCGCTATGTGGATAGAGTGTAAGAGATTCTCTTCATACTCATCCCAGTTGGAAGACCCGTCGCTTTTGGGATAGCTTTTTATAATCAACTATTTCTGAAATTATGAACGGTGCAGTGAGCAAAATTTATGATGTGTTTTTGCCTCCGTTCTATGAAGCCAGGCATAAGTATGAAGCCTATTACTAATATGTTAGATGTAATGCACTGATATAGATTTAGGTGTAAATTGGACTCTTGGCTTTAACTTGTTCGTGAGTTACTATTCGAAATGAGTGTCGCAATATTTATGCCGCACCCTATACAAACACTTGCGCAAGATTTGAATTGGGATTGTCCTTGTACTGGATTTTCGATCGGGATATCCTAGTAATTTGTGATTCATTAGCATTAATGACATCGAAAAGTCAGCCAGTCCCAATTTGCAAAGATTTGAGTGAGGTGGGCATAGATTTTCTTTTCCTTTTGGCCGATTTTATCACTTCACTCAATTGGTTTGTGCTTTCCCTTGAGCTATTTTCATGCAACATGTTCGTGTATAACTATTCGAGTGTGCATATCTAAGTGAAACGAAAGCCGGGGCTTCACTTGTGAGCTCTCTTGTTCTTGTGCGTGCTTGGGATCGACTGCACAATTTTATTGATTCGAAATTCCGAGTAGTTCTAAGACACGAGAGAGCATCTAAAAACAAGATAGAGGGTCCTCAAATGACGAACACACCTGTGTCTCAAGCATCACCCCTTGGAGAGCCACACGATAATGAATCCTGATCATCATTGATGGAATCGTGTAAGACGCGCTCCGAAAACCCTACAAAGCCCAAACAGCTCTTGAGAGTGCGTTTCAGAGAACTGAAGCAGTGATATGATCTTCAGGGTGAAGAGACACCAATATATCGGGTGAAAATAGCTGAAAAAAAAGTACAAAACGAAGAGATAAGGCAGAAAATTGAATAAAATAACTATAGGGGACTTTCTCACGCAAATCCTATGAAAATAGGGACTGACAGGGTAATCAGGATGGGGAATGCTAATGATCACTAAGTACAACAACATTCCAGTCGAAAAGAGTCCAAATAAAGGAAAATCCCAGTTCTTGCGCAAGAGTTTCCATCTTCTTCCCTCATTTTCATTTCGTGCCGCGCGCGAGCGGCAGACCCTCACTCTCCGTTTATCTACTCTACTCTTATTCATATACTGAGATCACTGTTCGTTATGAGTAGGGGGTAATTGGAGAAAAGAAATTATCAATACGAGTTTCGTATGGTAATGTGATTCGAAAAGGTGAGTGGGAGACTCGTTTGGTCATGCTCTCGTGATCGGAATGGGCCTCGACTGCTTCTCCTCTAGTTTCTTCTTCGCCGCTTCGATCGTGAGATGGCCCGTCTCTGAGAGCGAGGATCGAATCGACTCAAGATTCGTGTCTTCGGGAAGACTGTACTTCCGCACAAACGATTTAGGAATAATACATGTTAACAATAAAAATCAAAAATATAAGAAAAAGCATGTTACATTATCAGACCTCTTTATGCTCCCGTGCTCATCTTTCGTTTCCTCATGATTCCCCTCGATCGTTAGCTCGTTCCCATTCAGATACACCTGTAGTAGCAATAGATAAAGGCTTCGAGAAAGCTACATGATCTATCATCTCACCTATACCCAAATATGGTGGCCGAATCGTGTCGCACAAGAAAGAGAGAGTGGCGAGGGGAGGGAGCCTCGTGAGCGGTAGGAGTTGCCGCTTGTCCAATGTATATCGTATTGGAGACTTGTGTGACAGGAGATCGGAGGAGATCGAGGGGGGTGAGAATGGTTGGGGAAGGGTTGAGAAGAGAAAAAGGAGAGGAAAGGTGGGAGGGGGGGGGTGGCGGTAAGGATAGATGCTAAAGATTTCTAATTTCAATTCCAAGAGTACGCAGAAGATTAAGGTGAATTAGCAAATAGTGCTTAATAGTCTCGATCGACAATAGAGGATTGCAAATTAAGTGGAGCTTATTTAGAAATCTAACTGTTCTATGAGCAAACGATGCTTTCAAATTTTCCCTTCGGAAAGCGGGAATGTGAAGAACAAAGGCACTATGACGTCTGGTAATAGTCCTATATGTATAGAAATTACATACTGACAACTCAACAGCGTTAGCGAAAATTTTAAGAGCTAGCACTATGTCAATGACAATACGGCGAACATAAAGAGAGCGTAGAGAATATAGGGCTAATCGATCAGAATAAGAGGGGAAAGAGACGTCTGTTCGAGAGCAACGATAATATAATAGCCTACTAAATAGATGTTGAACTTTCTCTAATTTGCGAATACGACCAGATGAGAAGGGAGACCAGACGGGAGAGGCGTATTCTAGTATGGGAAGGATAAAAGATTTGAAAGCAGATATGTATGGGACAAATATTGTACAGCTGATACTACGGAAAAGTAAATAGACTAATGAAGACGCCTTATGACAAACAGTCTGGATGTGAGAGTCAAAATTTAAGAGAGGATCAATATAAACACCTAGATCATGGATTGACTGCGTTACTACAAAATTGCAAGAGATTAAGGAATAGCTAGTACAGGGATTGTTTTTGCCTATATGTAATACGTTGCATTTCTTTTCAGCAACTTCTAACTGCAATTTTTTGCAGTATTCTAGGAAGCCATTAATACCCGATTGAAGTTGAGAGGGGGAATCAGAAGGAGAGAGTGGATCGAAAGTAGTGAAGAGCTTGATGTCATCAGCAAAAAGCCGACAATTTAGTTTTGGAAAGGGGGAGAAAACTGAAGGGAGATCGAAAGTAAATAGCAAAAAGAGGAGAGGCCCAAGAACTGTGCCCTGAGGAACACCTGAGATCACTTGTCTCTCAGAAGAGAGAGAGCTGCCGATTCGAACTCTGAAGATCCTATTGGAAAGATATCCTGTAATCCAATTCAACACACAGCCACGAATGCCTAGCAATTGTAATTTGAACAATAGCTTAGGATGGGAAACCTTATCAAAAGCTTTGGCAAGATCAATATATGCAACATCGGTACAGTAATCACGATCGAGGGAATCACGCCAATTTTGAGTACACTCCAAAAGTTGGGTAACAGTAGAGCGTTTAGAGAGAAAGCCGTGTTGTTCGGGAGGGATAATCTTATGAAAGTTGCACCAGCGGATAATCTTAGGCTTGAGAATTCTTTCCATTATTTTGGAAGGAATGGGAGTGAGACTGATAGGGCGATAATCCGAGACCGAGGAAGGCGAGGAAATTTTTGGGATTGGAATAACAATAGAGGAATTCCACAAGGATGGAATATCACCTAGCATAATACTATAATTGAAAATATGCGCAAGAGAAGTAGACAAAGATCGGAAGCAATTTTTAAAAATGATAGATGGGATGGAGTCAGATGGGAGCGAACATGATGAAGATACTTTCCTCAGAAGAAAAGAGACATCGTGAGGAAGGACGACTGATAAAGGGATGGTTTGCGAAACGAGGGAAGGGCAAGATGGAAGGGACCCGTCATCACGAGTATATACAGAAGTGAAATAATCGGCAAGGGATTCAGCCTTTAGAGAACTGCACGTGATGACAGATCCGTCCATCGCCACGAGGGCCGGGATGGAGAGACCTTTACTGTTTGAAACAGACTGTTGGGAAAATATAACACGGCCAAAATGTGTGGACTAGAAGTACTAAGTAAGCATATTGGCCAGAAATGACTTATTTAGTGCTCTAGAATGCTTATTGAGAAATGCGCCAAGTTACTTGTCGTTTAGCCATTTTTTGACAATTTAGAATTAACGTCGTGAACTGACATTTTTCTGCATATGCTAGCATAATTAAGCGCGCAAAGAACAAATCCTTTATTTACATGATAGTGCTAAATAGTTAATTTATTTTCTTGACGTACGACACGGTTTAACACTATTATATCAGGTTGATTCATAATTTTCGATCCAACAATTTTCGATTTTCGATTCTATAGTTTACTCGCTTATGGTTCACTTGTGTTTAGGACTACTTTGGCATTATTTGAGTGACAATAGGCGCACATAAATTAACTATTTTATGTGAATCAATTCCACTTCGTTCTGAAGTAAAAAATATTTTTCGAAAAAGTGACGAATTTACCGAATTTTGAGTGGTGTGTTCAAGCCGTCGCTTAAACAAAACGAACGTGATACAAGCGGTGTATTTTTGTTAAGTCACTAAATAAGGGTTAATGTTTCCGATAAACACTTGAAAACGGAATTTCATGCTGTGTCGAAGAGCAGGCGTAGTCAAAATTAGCGAAACCGGCCACCAAATTTCGATTTTGCCATCATTCGAAATGTGGCTTTTGAATGGAATGGTGAATCTCCACAATTATTTAATTATAGCATCCACATCATATGCTCGCCCAGTTCTGATAAATTTAAGGCCACTGGCTCGTTCAGCAGAAATGCGAAGCTCCAAGAAACAAATTCCGCAATATTCAAGAACTCAGAACTATGTAATTCCTTCCTATCTGGTCAGGCAATTTCAAGGCTGATCCGATGCACGTCGACTATAAGAATGCCCATTCAAAATACTTTAAGAAAATAGTGTTGTTGTAGCTCTATCATGAGTACCATTCAATCAAATTGGCAGTGCCAAATTTCAAGTTTGTGGCATTTCAGTCTTTGGCATTCCCGTAGAATCGAATGAGCATGTATGAGTATAGGTGCGCTATGGAGAGCGCACACGTACTAATAACATGCAAAAAGGTATGTAAGAATTGATAAAGTTCGAAGCAATAAATAGTTCAAAAACGACGGGCGTGAAATTGGAGCGAAAATTATGGATCAACCTAATATGTTGGGACTAACATTTTGCATGATTTCATTCTCAGACTCGCTCGATTCCCACAATTGAGAGATCATTTTAATTCCGACTCATTCCGATCCCATTCGTCGCGAACTAAGCAGCTGCGTGGCATTCGTTTTGCCAACCCTAATTTATTAGCTGTTCCACAATTAATACTGTGATTTCACTTTTTTAGATACCACGAAAACGGCTCTTACACAAAGACACTCTTCTCACAGACTATTTTGAAGTGAGCGAACTCGGCTTTTTTTTTCTTACACTCTTCTCACAGACTATTTTGAAGTGAGCGAACTCGGCTTTCTCTGTCTGAACACTTTACGGAAATAATCAAATCTATAACGAAATAATTGTCATAGAGTAATTAGAATAATTAACCGCAGCTGAGAATACAAATGTCGCATTCCTCCGATGATGAGTTATATCAGATTCAATGGCTGCCAACAGCGCTATATACATCTGAAATTCCCAAGAACAAGGGCAGGATATACGTTGACATTCAAATCTCATATACTAATGATGGTATCGTTTGCAATTGCATAATTTTTAAACGTTTCTTCGAAATACGATCTGTCTCTTTAAAGTATTTGGAGAGAGCAATCTGATGAGATAGTTTTGAATCAATCGTAAACCAAAACACATTATCGAAATTCGCATTTAGACACAATTTCGAAGAGCCTAGATATGGTAAATTTTATACATTCCAACTTGACTCTGCCGCGCAGGCAACATGCGACAGAGCACAATGAAGACCACTCTCATTCCTCATTGCGCTCTCCGAGCCGAGCGGTTTTGATGAGAACACTGCTTTGAGAATACCATTGTCCTTTCGGATATTCTCTATTGGCACCTACAGCTAAGGAACGCTGGTGCTACACCGTTGTTTGGTATATTCCTCCGGAACGATTCACCTACGATGTGAGTTCTTGTGCATTTCAAAGTGGAATGAAGAATCACCCAACTAAAAATGTAATTGATTATTATTTCATTAGGCTGCGGAGAGGCACTGTAACTCATTAGGCGACTCTCTACCGATTCTGTCTTCGCAAGAAGTGAGGCTTGCTCGAGAATACTTAATATAAAAAAAATTAATATAATATTTTTTTTGAAAAAAAATATGGAGCTTACAGATCAACCATGCTCCATCTCTGTTTGCACATAGACATCTTGCGAATCACATTTGGCTAGCCATTCAGTGTGATTCCGGTGAGATAAGCACTTTATTTTTTTTCGCTTTTTTTCTCCCTGAGTTCTCGGATCATAAAAACACAGTCTAACAGACAGCGACAAGTTGATGTGGCAGGATGGCCAACCACTAAATTACAACGCATTTTTGGGCGGTCAAGGTAATACAGTTCATATTAGATCTTGCATTCCTACTAAAATTCGGACAATTATCCCATTTTCTAAACGTACAATGACTGGATAAATCTAGTGAGAAAAGAATGAACAAGTGCTCGAGTTTGTGAAGGACTCCATTGACTACCTTTGAAACATTTGCTTTCCTCTTTTGTCTCGATCAATTCTTTATACTTCTCTTCATATGTTTCTCTCAAAATAATTGTAAATATTTCAATAGAAAATCAGCTAAAACGATTGCCATTCAAAAGTACTGTAGAGAGTTCGCAGGTAGGAGCCCGAAAAAATCGTACTCAAAAATTCACGCCTCCGTCCCTACATGAATGTAGAAAAAATATTTAAAAAATATATAAATTGTAATTTTAGAATTGAATTGCTCCGATCACTTTGTACTCGATTCCTACTCAGAATCGTGGTTTTCGTCAAAATATTTTGACAACAAGACCGAATTGGTTGTATGTACAAGAAGGTGAAGCTAATTTATGCACCGACAATTTCAAATTTATCGTACACACATAGGTGATTCATAAGATACAGAATTGTGCAAGAATGGGAGAGGATGAGACGATGATGAAATAAAATAATTAATTAAAATACTTTTTTCTTTAATTAAAGTTAATTTTAGACCCACAACTGCACACGTAGCAACCACATCCACGAGTAGCACGTATTGTTTTCAATTTCATGATATTATATTGTATGAATATGTAGGGATTTTCAGAATTGGTCTACCTGTTTGGACAATAATTGCAATAGTTGGCGGTGTTCTCTTCTGTGGATGCTTCGTAGGAACAATAATAGTTGACCGAAGGATAATTCTGTCACTCAAAGCAAAAGTGGTGGAGGTGAGAAATGTACGTGTTCATTGAGATTAAATGTAGAATACATTTGCAGAATCTGTACTACGATATGCCAAGTCGAGGCATGAAATGGGAAATTGACAGACGCTTTGTCGCCATAGACGTAGCTCGGAAGCTCGGAGAGGGAGCTTTTGGAAGCGTCCTACGGGGTTGAAGTTGATTGCGATTATTTGAGTTTTGGAGGATTTTAAGGTACAATTCTCGCCAAAAATATTCCACATGGAGGGAGCCAATCCATTCTTGGGGTAATGAAAAATAACGATATGGTTGCCGTGAAGATGCTGCACGGTAGGGACAATTTGAAAAATTAATTTCAATTTAAAATTATAATTAAAATTTAAATTGTTAACTTTTTTTTCTGTATCTGAACTCTCTCACATCTCATCTAGTTGAGTGATATTCTAGAACGAGGATACCGTGATATCGTTTCCCAAACTGTACTAAAATGATATCTTAGACAACGCTGATGGGCAGACGCAGTGCAATTTCCGGGAAGAAATCGATCTCATGAAAAGGCTTGGTTACCATGATAGAATTGGTTTTTTTTTGTAATTTTGAGAATTTTATCATTTACATGTAATACTTAACTTTTCTCCATTTCTACTCTTCTTCTTATGAACATTAATTAATTCCAATTTCAGTAAACATGTTGGCTTGCGTTACTCTCAGTGAGCCGATTCTTCTCATTTGCGAGTACTGTATCAATGGAGATCTACTCGAGTTTATGCGCCAAAGGTACGCACTGATCTGTTAAAATTAATGAAAGAAAATTTTAAAAAAAACGTAATTACTCTGTTTGAAGGAGGCAATTCATGTTCGAAAATCCTGACGAAGTGAAAGATGACAAAATAATAACCATAAAGAAGCAACTCATGTTTGCCAATCAGATTTCGTGCGGTTTGGTGAGTAATCAGACTTCCGCATAGAAGCTGGTGTTTATTTGTTATGATTGGTTTTAAGATGATTTCACCGTCAATTTTAGGAGTATCTCTCTTCGAAAGGTTTCATCCACAGAGACATCGCAGCAAGGAACATCATGGTTGATCATCAAGAGAGCTGCAAGATTGGCGATTTCGGACTCGCTCGCTCAGTTGGAGAAGATAATGCAACATACCAGGCTCAGGCATGAAATATCACTTAGCATAAAACGTTTTCTCCGAACCAGCATCAGATTCTGGAGGGTGACAAGAAACTAAATATTTCAGGGTGGAAAACTACCACTTAGATGGATGTCTCCTGAAGCGATTGACAAGTGTTCCTTCTCTACGGCATCTGATGTGTGAGAAAAGCTTAGCTGATGGCATCATCTAAGTATGCAGACGCTTGAAAAAGTTACAAATTAGATAACGCACTCTATTGATCCCTCGCCGTTTTAATTTATCGCTTGGAAATTTTTTTGAAATTTTTTTTTCTTTGGTCACTTCTTTGATTGCGTACAACGATCAATATGCGCACTGCAAATAACTATTTATATGTGTAACAGGTGGTCAATACATGTTACAGGTGGTCATTTGGTGTTCTCCTATTCGAAATCGTCACTCTGGGAGGCACGCCATACGCGGGTTGGCCAGCTGCTGACGTGTTTAATAAATTTGAAAAATTTAATTTTTAAATGTGTTCAGCTCTTACCTCAGCTCAAACGCGGCGAAAGAATGCAGCGACCGGACAACTGTACGGACAATCTGTGAATTGAAAACAATGTTAATATCTTCATTCATATTGTTCTTACAGTTATACAATAATGCTTAGTTGCTGGAGTGAGGAGCCCTCAGACAGGCCTACATTCACAGAGCTGCGAAAGCAATTTCGACATCTTCTTGAGGATGTAAGTGTGACCTAGGAAAAATGAACTTTTTGATTTTCAGATGTCAATATTGCTACCTCAAGCTCAACTCTAAGGCCAATTATTATGTGATTGAGAGCAATCCGTACAACTAGTAAAGAATGAGAGCGGATTTTCTTCAGTGTTTGAAGTCGTCGACTTCTGCTTCACTTGTTACGAAGAATGTACATTGAAACCGAATCATTACCATACAACGAATAAAGACGAACGATTTCATATTCACTTTATATTTTGCTTCGCCCAATTTCCAAGAATCGTGAGCTCTTCTCCGAACGATCGGGAAAACATGTCCGATCCCACTATACGGAAATGATTATAACGTTTCAATGCCAGTGATTTTCGGTTCTTCGAGGTAGCAATTTCGTGAAAATTTCGCTCGAATTCCAGGCAGGTGCAACTACCTGCTCACATCCGCCAACATTCAATCCCTCCTCTCTTTAGCAGTAGATTTCGTAGTCCACCTCTACTATTTCTAATAAGACACCACAAATAGCCACCGGCATAGCCGGACTTCCCTCCTAGCGTGATGTCATTAATCACCATAAAAACACCTGCAGTGACAGCATTTCAACCTTTTCTATTTTTTTATTCAAGTGCCTCTGAAGACGTCGTCTTCGATGGTCTTCTGCGGTGTCCATCTCAGCGATGCCTTCATCACATTCATGATGTGGTACATGCACGTGGTATCTGCCGTGACGCTCACTTCGTCTGCCGGTGTTGTCTATCTAATGCTCACGAAGACTCCTCGACACGGTAAACAACTCGTCAAGTACCTCTTGCTAGTGCAGGTCAGCCTTGTTTTTTTTTGTTTTTTTCCCCGAATATGAACGATCTCAAGGACATCCGCTCTTACGCAATAAATGCAACCAATAAATAAGATTGAAAATTCCAGTTCTTCATTACTCTCAACGATTTCGTGCTCGGCGTGCTGCTCTGTGCCATTCCGTTGTTTCCTCTGCCAGCGGGTCTTTGCGAGGGACTCCTCTGTAGGATGGGCCTACCCGGACACTCTGGAATGGTAAGCTGTCCATACACTAGGACTATTGTGAACTATTGCCAATACCGTTTCTGACAGTTGTCACACGCTCGAGTTCTCATGTTTTCCCGAAAATACACTCAAAATTTCAGATATTAATGTTTTTCTCGCTAGGCTACGTGGCCGCATCGATAGTCTTCTGCTTTCACAATAAGCACAATGCTGTCGTTGAGTTGGCCAAGTATCGGCAACTTCCGGTAGGAATCTGAACAGAATTGCATGTTTTTTATATCTTTATTATTTATTATTTACGTTTTTATTATTTAGCCAGTAGTCTTTCGCGGTTTTCTTCTCTGCGCTGTCACCTTGCCGTGTGTCATCTTCATATTTGGGTATACGGCGACTGGAGATGTGGCCATGGAGTACATCTTAAAGGTATGACATTAGTTGCTGTCTGAAATAAATCCTGTGCTTTCCAAAGAATGAAGTTTGTCAGTGTGCGAAGATGCTGTGAATCACAGTTTGTGATGGTATTGGAAAAGTGATTATTTTATGTTTTTATTAGACGATTATCATTGTACCTGTAAACATATAGGAAACCAAGAATCTTATAGGAGTTTCCTGATTATCTGTGGATATTCTCTTCAAGTCGAGACGTGATTGCATATTCCTTCACCAGCAATCTGCCTCTGGTAACCGCGGTCTACGTCACGGTGGCTGGGGTAAGTAGAGCATTCGTGTATTTTTTCATGTTTCGATCTTGTCTTTGGCTCCCTTCGAAGACGTCTGGGCTAGTGTCCTCAAATCGGCAAACACCTGCCCTCGTTTTGTGAGTTCTCTCGCCGGTCAGACAAAGCGAGAGAGCGTGTGGAAAGAGGAGAGTGCTCGCAGATTTGCCATCATTAGCACAGATGTTTTCGAGAAGAACGAATGAAAAATCGAAAACAACACCAGCTGACAATTCATCACACTAAAGATCAATCAACAAGGTTCAGGGAATGACCTTAATCGTCTCGTTGTGTCTATTCTTCGTCGCGCACACGTTTCATCTGCTTTCGCGTCAGGTTGGGAGATGATTTTCGAAAATATTTCTCAAATTATTTTATTTTCCAGGCGCTTCTAATCAGTAGTCGAACTCGAAAGTTGCAACGGAAGCTAACCATTAATTTAGTAATGCAGGTGAACGATTCCCTCAGGTTTTCAGCGGGAAACGTTAGATAGTGTGAATGGAGAGATTGTAAAGACGCAAAGAAGCAAGAAAGGCATTGATTGTAAAGTGCCGGTAAATTGTATAAAAATAATACAATTTTAAACATGCAAACGACTGGAAACTGCAGATGAGCCTTCCTCTCGGGCTGCAGATTGGCCCGATGACCTACTACGGTCTCTCGGTGCTGGCTGGAGTTTCCACTCCAGGTCTAACCTTTTGTGCGAAAAATGAGCTTATTTGACCATGCTAATTTCGAAATGCCAACTAACGATATCTTACAACTTACAGTAATTACGAATATCATGTTCTGCATCCAACTGCTGCACGCGCCTTTGCACAGCGTTATGATTGTTGGAACGACTCCCAGTTACAGAGATGCCATTTTGAGGTCAGTTAACTGTACCCGGGGTTTCGGGTTAGGGGGGCGGACATTTCCGCAACGGAGTACCATTCGCTTGACAGAAGGAGTAGCAATATGGGAGTTGTTGCATTGTTACCAGTATGTGCTCCCCCACTTTAGCATATACAAATTTTGTTACCAGGCGACCATGAGTTTCAACGTATGAGTTACCATGAGTTTCAACGTTCAACGTAGGGGTTCATGGAAATACACAAACCATGATCCCCGGGTCGTGATTTAGGGTAAAACTCAATATCGCCTGGTAACAAAATTTATATATGAGGCCGGGCGCGTAAGAATCGAGCAAAGTCTGGCACAGCAAAAATGATAAATTTTCAGAAACTCTGCATGTGGGGGTTCTCGAGGGTGCTGATAACGATGGGCACATTAACTTTGTACTAGAAGTCGCCATTAACGCCAGACGACGTTGCGTCGAAAACACATTTTCGTGAATATTTCAGTTCCAGAGGTAGATAAAAATAAGTGAAATCGTTTTCCGAGGTATTTTTTGATGGAAATCACGCCCATCAATTTTATTTTTGTATTACTTAAAAATAAATTTATTAGAATTATTAAAATCGCAACAAATAAAAAAGGTGTGTTGTTACTACATCCAATCGAAAGGGAATTCTAAGAGGAATTCAAATATATTTTTCTTTTATTTTTTATCCATTCGACTTTTTCGCAATTGAATTAATTGTGCCTCAAAATTGTGAATATTGGGTGACCCCTTCTTGATCTATCCGAGTCTCTCGTCGCCATCGACCCAATAATCCCTGTCTCTGCCAGAGGGAAAACGAGATAGAAAGGAAAGAAGAGAGGGTACAGAGAGTCAGATGCTCAATGTTATTCACAATTAATTCAATTGCGAAAAAGTCGAATGGATAAAAAATAAAAGAAATATAAATGTGAACTCCTCTTAGAATTACCTTTCGAATTAATTTAGTTACAACACACCTTTTTTATTTGTTGCGATTTTAATAATTCCAATAAATTTATTTTTGAAATAATAAAAAAAATAAAATTGCTGGGCGTGATCGCCATGAAAAAATACCTTGGAGAACGAATTCACGTATTTTTGACTACCTCTGGAACTGAAATATTCATGAAAATGTGATTTCCACGCAACGCCGTCTGGAGCAAAAGGTGGCGACCAAAACAAAATGAATGTTCTCATCGTGATCAGCATCCTCGAGAACCCCCATAAGCAGAGTTTCAGAAAATTGATCATTTTTGCTGTGCCAAACTTCACACTTTTTGCTCGATTCTTAGGCGAACAGTCTCCTCATATGCTAATGTGGGGGATCACATACTGGTAACAATGCAACAACTCCTATGTTGCTACTCCTTCTGTCAAGCGCATGGTGCCCTGTTGCGGAAATGTCCGTTGTGGAAGTGTCCGCCCCCCTCGGGTTAAGTGTCAGATTTATCCACATCAACTGCTCGGTCGGGGGACAAGGGGTTGAGGGATATATCCGTCTTATTGTGATGTTACAGTAGATGGATTTCGCGAGTATAAGCTTTCTTAACGTCCAGGTGTACCATGTGACAGAATGATAACCTGGACCATTTCAGAACAGCCTTGTCGAGAAGAGATCCGAGTATGCCTTCGCGAACAGTTCAGAGTGTCGCTTTCTCCGCCACAAGTGCTATCTTTTCCAAGATATAACTAATTAATTAATTAATTTTAGTGCACTGAACCTCCACCTAAAACCTCTTCGCAGCGATTTTTGTCAATAAAGTCATTTATCGATTGCTACAGCAAGTGTTTCTACAGTATTCGCTACAAATTCTTCGAGCACACCCCAGCCGCTGGCGGCACTCGACAGCAGTTGTTGAACCACTTGCCTGGAAAAGATTTTCAAAAATTCCTGTATTTTGCTGTTCCTATATTTATTAAAAGTAGTTATTAATATCCTAATTAATGCGTTAATTAGTAATTAGTAATTAATACAAACCAGAAGAATTCATCTTGATGCACGGCTTGTACGGTGAGATGGCCGGTTCGAATCCTCAAGTAAACAATCATAACAGTTTCCGAACAGATCACTTGCCTGTGGCCCAATTACGGTAGCGCCCGAAGGGCGATCGATCCGCCCAACTCCACGGTCCGAGCGCGTACGACAGACCGCCGATGTAGATCTCGCGACCGCCGGCCAATCCTGATGATGGGAATACTACAGCTTCGATTAATCTATTCGGTAGCATATTGATCTATATCTAACGAATTGGAGAGAGAGAGATGGAATGGTACTGACAATAGTTTGAGAAACAATGCCACCCTGTCCTCACTCTACACTCTATTGGCAGTTAACAACTCCAGCAAGTGTGCAAAATGAAAAGCGGTGTCCCCAAATGTGAACCCTATAATTCGTATCTTCTCACTTCTGATCACTTCGTTCTCAGCGGCTGACGAGATGGAGGCGAATTCACTACCCTGAAGGCACGGTGTTTGAAATTGAATCGACAACAGATCTAACCTCATATGAGCAGATTTTGTCCAACACCGACCACGTATTCGGGGCTGCCTGAGAATGGTCATTGATGGAGTATCGCAGATGGAGTTCGCGAATCGGGTCACCGTTTCTTCATTTTACACACTCTCTAGACCGGTCGATCAACGAGGGAGGGCAAATAATGAAGAGAGCGTGGTATCGTTTCTCTAACTCTAAACTCACATTTGCAAACAAGTTGGGAAGTGTGTTTTCGTTTTCGTTTTCTTTTTTTTCTTTTTGGAAATTATTAATGCCCTTACAATGAGTTTGAAGCACTTCTTGCCCGCCTGCGTCCAGCCTGGTCCACAGCTCGAACCCACTGGATAATTCAGCCTAGCCAGCGAGTCTCCGACAAGCAAAGCCAGCACTGTCAGGATGAACATCGCTGGTGATGATGAATCACAGGCAGAAGAAGATTTAAGAAGGACGATGCGCCCAGAACATGGATACAACAACCTTCTTATAGTAGGATGTCTGAGCAACAATCTTCAGGGAGAGACAAGACAAATCAAGGGATCGCAGGCATTAAACATCGACTTCCGTCTTACACTCTTACTTTGTTTGGTTCCAGTAGAGTGCGAATTTGGGCAATCGTCTCTTCATTTTGCGTAATCTCTCATCAGATCGAGGGGGTGATAGAATGTGGGAAATATGGATATACGTATTCGATTTGAGTGATCTATGTTGCACTGAGTGCAGGGTGCACATATATGGCACGCAGTCTACCGAGTCGAATAACATCTCCTTCCGAAAACAACAATTGCCCGTGTGTAATCGTACTGTGTTGTCCGCATCTACTCGATCACAAATTTTGTGTGTGTTTCAAGCGATACATTTTCGTTTTCATTAACCAAAGGTAAGCCACCTCAATTTTTTTCATTTTCTATTCCTACACGCCAGAAAATCAATCAAAGCACAAATAGTAATGCATTTTTTTACAAACAAAATGAGAGAGAAGATACTATTTGAATTTTAACTTCATCGTTCCAGAGCAGATTGCATCGAGAAGAGATCTTTGTTTCCATAATTTAGAGATCTTTGGTTCCGTAATTTGTTGTTATCCACCTGGTACATTGCGTGTAATTGCACTCGCTGCACTCTAGGAAGTATCGAGGGCGGTGTTCAATGCATGCGATCCTCTGATTGTTAGTTGTTTTTTCTTGTTCTTTCAAATTGGACCAAAGCCGAAAATGCAGCAACTACATTGGAACATTGCAATTTATCGATAAGAAACGTCATCATATGATTATGATTAATCAAATATCTTCCGATTTAGTTGGCGGGAATGATCGTCTTAGCGAAATCCTTTGCCTGTAAACTCGGGGTTTCCGGTAACCAATTTGATCAGTAGTGCATCTGACTTCACCCTACTCCTACCATACCTTCTCGATCAGTCCGGCCTGAGCTTCAGCCAGCTCCTTCTTGACGGCATCTGAGGCTCCGTTATAGATGGATGTGATCTGAGAATTTCAAAGATCAAAGATCAAACTCGAGCTTGCTGATACCTGCTCGACGACCTTCTTGCAGGGAGTGTCTGCTCCGTTCTCGTACGCGCTCACGATCTACAATTATCAGAATCTCTTCCAAATTGCGTATCAAAATAAATAACATTAGTAAACATATTTGTTTTCAGTAGTAGATTTTCTCACATTGTTGAGGACGGCCTGAGCATCAGAGGAGAACGAGGAGATCATCTTCTTGACCTGGAATAGGGAGAGGGATTACTGTAAATGTTAAAAAAGACGGGATGTCACGTCAATCGATTTTGCAATCGTCGAGATACGATAAGCTAGGTGTGGAATCCGATGAGGCTTAGGAGCACAAATCCCTGCTTGTATCAAGGCCTTCTAGGGAACGTTTCGGCATCCGGGGATAATCAAAGCCTATTAATTTAATTGTCAACTAACGAGTGCGATCATCTCCTGTTCCTTCTTGAGGAACACGTCTCTGAGCTTGTTTGCCTTCTCCTGCAAGAGCCATTATTAAGAGAGAACCGGCAAATACACAGCCAAGACCAGGAAATAGCCAGAACCGGAAAATAGATCTCGCCTGTTGGTCAGCGGGTAGCTTGGCGATGGCCTCGTTGATCTGGGCGAGTTTCGCATTGCGGGAGATGTCGTGGTTCTCGCCAATCTCTCGGAGCTGTAATGCAAAAGTTGACGGGAGTGGCGGAGCCGGCAATTAGGAAAGGCATTTTGGCGGTTTTCTGCAAACGTACGCACCTTCTGCACGAAAGCGGGATCGAAGGAGGCCATGGCGGACTTGATCTCCTCGCCGAGGTCCTGGAAATATTTGTCGTTTATCGAAATTCGGGTAATCACTCTTCGGTTTCCATGCTATCACACCACTCGCAGGTCTAGAGAGTGGTGAAATAACGTAATGGCAATCAACAATTCCGTGATCGTTCGGACCCACATTAGGAAGCTCAATCTGCTAAAAATTCGGTTTTAACTCACGGTGAGACCAGCCAAGGGATTCTCGGCGAAGGCGACAGAAGCGAGAGCGACGACGGCGAGAAGACGGAGCATTTTCTGATATTTATTTAATTAAGATTTTCGAAAATACCCAAATTCTGGCCAAAAACAATAAAAAGCAAGCAATGGAAAGAGAGAGGAGAGGATGATTACCTCACCCAAATTGGGCGCTTTTATAAGCACCGTTAGTGTGATTCAATGGGACAAAAAAGATACGAGTTGGGCGGATAAATCCCCCAAATTATGAGTCAGACTACAAATTTGAGCGGGATACAGAAATGGACGGATTTCGGCTTGCTACTGAACAGTTTTCGAAATGAACAAAGTAGATCAGCCCCAAGCATTTTCAGATTCTCTAGAACTTGCATTAAATGTTTGGGCATTTTTTTGTAATCGTGTACGACAGGATGTTAAAAACGATCTCTGAAAGATTGTTAATTTTTTTTTGTCTGATTAGTGTTCTTTCGTGAAGGAACGAATCCCTTCTCGAGGAAACCGTATCTCACCCCTTCTTGTCTATTTTCTGTCGCTGCACAGAATATTCCATGTATTCCATGTTTTCCTTCTATTCCGAAATTGTCGATCGTTCTCTCA
Organism: Pristionchus mayeri; assembly: GCA_036245805.1. Classification (NCBI taxonomy): domain Eukaryota; kingdom Metazoa; phylum Nematoda; class Chromadorea; order Rhabditida; family Neodiplogasteridae; genus Pristionchus; species Pristionchus mayeri. The sequence goes on along the minus strand of BTRK01000004.1, from coordinate 10,669,898 downwards.
TCCAATTTTATCCACCGCTCTTTTCAAATCCGCCCTAACAATTAAATATCCGATTGGATTGTGAACTTGTGTACACGTCTATGAAAGCGACCAACAAAACGGTTGTGAGGTGCTTATCTAAACCTGTTCTTTCGAGTAGGATTTGAGTCATCGGAATCTCAAAAGATTACGCGAAAATCGCATTTTTACAATTGTTCAATATTTTAACTGATACACTTCAATGAAATGCAGCTAGACTGTGAACCTGAAAATTATGTAATGACAAATCATCAGATCAACTAGGCCTGATATTCAGGTTTTCGGATATTATGTGCATTGGCGAGCTTTTCCAGTAGAGTTCGTAATTCGGGCCGCCGTCTCTTCATTTCACACACTCTCTCGTCGATCGACCGGTCGAGAGGGTGTGTAGAATCAAGAGACTGTGACCCGAATTACGAACTCTACTTGACAGAGATCATGCTATTGCTCGCGAAGCCTCAGCCAAATGAGGGAGACAGTAAGGGAGGAGGAGGCGAGCGGAGGGAGAGAAATCCTTATCAGTCGTCCGAAGTGTACTGCTCAGTGATAGTCTCCGTGTTATCACCTGAGCGGCAATCTGCATCGATTGATGCGGGCTGGAATTTCGTTCACTTTCGCTATTTCGTGCTCATTTTATTGTTAAGTATAGAATTTCGTTCAGAATGATTAGTCGACTTGTCATTTTACTTTTCATCACATTCGCTTTATCGATTGCAACGGACAGCACGGTCAGTTTCGTTATGGACAATATTCTTGCAAAGTCGGATTCAGGGCTGTGCAAAAATTTGAGCAATCGTCTGACTCTCCTCATTTTACACACTCTCTCGCCGGTTAGAGAAGCGAGATAGCATGCAAATAGGAGTCAAATGATGATAGCACGCGACGATTTGCCATAACCAGTGGACACCACTGAGCGAACTTTGTCCACTGGATCACTCTTCTGTTGATCATAACACTGGAGAATTCAAGGCTTGATTACAGAACGAAACAACTCAAGATATTTTCGGGAGTTCCAATGGAGGTAACAATGAAATTGTTCCCAATACGACAAAGAATACTACGGAATCGTCCATAGTGAGTTGAATTCGAATCCCCGATTTGCGTGGAAATGCCTTAACTCATTTTTGTTTACTCTAAATTTGCAACGGTACTAAGTAGAGTTTAGGGAAAAAAAGGTTGAGCGTTTGACACAAAGCAAGGAGGGTCCCCCTCATATATTCGCACATTCCTATAATGTATTATATTTGTCATTTATTATTGAATTTCATCAGCGATTACATGAATAACCCCAAACAAAGTCATCTGACTGAATAGAATATCACATGCATTGATAAGAGTTTATGAGGCGTTGTAAAGCCAGACATTTTCGTCCGAATCTGTTTTTTTACCACTAGATTTGATGATTTCTAACAAAGTTCCAACTCAGCATGACGAAGGAACTAAACACAAAGTATAATACATTTTTTTTCAGATGGATCGTTCTTTCCTGAATGGAGTTGCTGCTTCATTTTCGATGATTTTTACCTCAGAGATTTTGGATAAGACATTTTTCATAGCCATTGTCTTGGCTATGCGACATTCGAGGTACTTTCAAAAATTCCACTAAAATGAAGACTTTCATTTCTAAAAAAACACAATGCTCATGTTTTGCAAGCGAGCTCGAAAATATTCCAATTTTAAAATAAAATTGTAAAATTTATAATAAATTTACAAAATTGGACCTACTGAAGTCATTCTCAGGCTAACAGTCTACGCTGGAGCACTTGCCGCTCTCGGGTTAATGACTGTCCTTTCTGGTGAGCTAATCTCTTCCCTCGAGAAGTTATGTTCAGATTTTCTTCTGGGGCCTCACTAATTTGCTATTTGACTTGGGTAATTTATAAGTATGATGCTGCTTTTTTTCAGCCACTGTTGGAATGCTGACAACGTTCGTGCCGAGATGGATCACCTACTACCTCTCCGCGGCACTCATGTTTGGATTCGCCCTCAAAATGTGAGCAATGCTCACGGCGGCGTGGCAACTGAGCAACTACATTTGGGCAAGAGCTACTCGCCTCGAAATTGATATTTCGCTTAGAAAAAAGTTTCCCTGTGCCTTACTGCCAATCCCTACTGATTTATTTTTAGTTTGAACCTCTCAACATGTTAACATTGCGCAGAAATTAGTGCCGGTAACTCCTCGTTTGCTCCTTTAGTCCACACACATTGCGCCTTGATGCAAAATGAACTCGACATTGGAGCAGAATAACTTTGAATTATAGCATTAAAATATAGAAAAAAAGATAAAATAAAAATATGAATCAGGTTCTACGACGCCTACAAAATGAACAACCAGAAGGGCCAGGAGGAACTGGAAGAAGTGGAGAAGGAGGTGACCAAATACTGTGCCAACGCTAACCGCTTTGGGATTAATGGTTGTTCTCTCTGGCGAGATTCCAAGATTTCCCATTTTTCGATGCTAATTTTAAACTTTTCGCATATGACTCCCACTCTCGATAAAAATAAAGATGATGTTGACGATAATGTTTTTTAACGCAATTTGGCACTTGTCCGAAACAATTTCATCAGACCGTATCTAACATACCAATTACTCTTGCCTCATTTTTTTGGGGGCAAGAGTGTTTAATAATCCATGAATGGTGGCAGCCTTAGAGAAGCGATGCAAAATGCTTCGATATTCGTTCCAGCATGAACAATACCTCGGAGCTATTCAGGTGGAGCAGCGGGAGAAGGACGAACGAGATCGACTACTCGAAGCAGGCAACAGTGATGGCAGCATTCCCGTACCTCCGGAGTGAGTTGTGTGTATTGAATCAGTTATATGACATCTTAGAACCCTAATGAAAAAACGAATGTGGACAAAGCTATTCAAACAATGTAATTGTAAAATGTTTAGCAATAGCATTTTGAATATTGAATTCTAATCAAACAACAATAAGACTTTCAAGAGTGACCCGTTCTTGCAGACCGTCCGCGTGCAAGACGTTCGTCAAAGTCTTCGCCGAAACCTTCGTGCTCACGTTCCTCGCCGAGTGGGGTGACCGATCGCAGGTGGCCACCGTGCTACTTGCAGCGACGTAAGAAATAATAATTATTGATCGACGTCCGTGTCTATTTTGAAACAGCGGTACCACAAGACAATTCTGTGGTTTGCTGTAGTGTGTGCCTATAAATGTCTCAAATTGAAAAAAATGTTAATCCAGAAAATAAAACAAATTGCTATCACAATGGCACCCATCATTTCAGAGACAACGTGTTCGGTGTGCTTTTGGGAGGAGTGCTCGGACACGCTCTCTGCACGGGGATTGCCGTGCTCGGAGGACGACTTGTTGCGGAGAGAATCACAGTCAGAACAGGTCGGAGATTTGAGTCTTCCCTGCTTCTCCGAATGATAATGGGCGATATCCCAGAAGATGTAGGCGGGTAGTGGATCAACGTTTCAGGTAGAATTCGAAAATGTGCATTTGAACGCATTTTCTCTAGCCCTTCATTTCCCGAGGAACATCAGAGCAATACTTCGAGTAGACACGAATAGTGAGAGTGCAGCATGCAGAACATGATGATAAAAGGGCGATAAGATTAGCTGGACGTTTGTACTATGTGCACTTGCGTCGGGGGGGGGGGGGGCTTGCGCATGATCTGATAATGGAGCAAGTCCATCAAATTGTTTAACAATTCGTGATCGCAGCTTCAGAATGTATGCAAATTCGATGGCGATAACCGGATAATATGAGAATTTAAGGGAACTACATGAAGGAGAAGGTTCCGGATTCGAGACAGGGCTAGTCTAGTGTCATTTTTCTCGTTTTGGAGTGTCCGCCTTTCGCCAGATCGGTCTTTCGCGAACGCACTAATACGTTAAAAAACTATTCCTAAATATAACGCTGTTTGCAGTAACGATCATCGGCGGCGTCGTCTTCCTCCTCTTCGCAGCTCTCGCCCTCATCTTCAACGACATCGAACCGGTGACGACGAGCGCCTGAAGGATGACGTAGTATCTGTGTATTCGATGACATGATACGATGGTAGTATAGTTTTCCCCTCCGATCGTATCTCTGACATAACAAATATCTCTCAGCGCCCTTAGTGCTCATCCGACCTCGTGTCCTGACCCCGTAGCTTCTGAATAGTCGATAATATTACACGAGGATATCTTATTCCCCCACAAGACGAGTGCTCCTCCCCGCTCTCAACGGGTATAGTGTGATAGGCGGAGTTGATAAAGCGAGTTCGTATTTGCGTAAGGTTCTTCGTGTCCAGAATCTGCAGCTCTTGACGATACTAGAGCTGCATACTCGCTTCTTAGGAACGTGGAGACTGATGAGTTTTTATATCTTTTTAAATCATCACTGTGGTTTTCCCTAAAACACTTTATTGTGAATGTATTTGTTATCACTGGACCCTTCTTATATAATCACAACAATCATAGATACTTTATGTAATTCCTAGAAAGCCGAATCCAATGCGAACTATGCTTACCCAAAAAAGATCACATAATTCTGTAAAATAGATTCAATGATTTGTCGTATCTTTCACAAAGAGAGCGAATTAAAAAAAGAGACGATTAGACAACCGTAATTGGAACTGAAATTGAAAGTCGTGAACCATTCGAAACTCAATCTAGTTATCAGCAACCACAACTTCCTTGATAGAGACATATTCCAGGAAAATCGGAATTATACCGACCTCAGAAAATCTCGAGCGCTATTTGCAATACCAATGTGAATTGCAAGGAATCCAATTTGCACGAATGTAAGAATACGAATGCAAATCATTAGTAACTGCTTTCTTTGAAATTGAGGTACATTTGTGTTGCAACGTGGTTTCTTGGTTGTACGAAATTAACTTTTATTGGGAGACCTTGATCAAATTCCAAGTTCACATTCATTTATTTGTCGCGGGAAAGCTGGTCCAGCTGGCTGTCCCAGGCGCCGACGAGATCGTTGAAGTAGATCTCCGCTGCGTCTTCCTTAGGCTTCACTTCTGCCGCCATAGGCATACGTATTAGGGGAAGTCTGAAAAATGTTTCTTGAAGGTGCTGTCCGCCCAAGGAGTATTGTGAATCATCCGCTTATCCTTACTAAAATGTATCATGCTAGCCAACTGTAGTTTATTTTCCTAGGTTATTTTCGTGTTCGAAGAAGGTTTAGGGCGAAAAGCTGAAGTTAACATACAATCTGCTCAGCCTCATCAGAAAGGCGTGCCTCCAAGTTGGCTGGGAAAGGACGAAGAGGACGATGATGCACGGGTTGCATCTGAGCAACGGTATGTTCCGAGTTGATTTCGAATTTCGGATCAACGTTTTTTTTTCATTTTACGCAACCTTTCGACCGTTCGAGACCATGGTATGGTTTTTCGAACTCCAGTTCCGATGGAATTGATTATCCCGTCATTATCTCATTTATGTGCTGCCCGTTATAGCACATGCAATATGCCACAAACGGAACTCGAGACAAAGTGAATGATCTAAATTCGAATTCGAAAAGAAGCCTTACGCGGTGTGATGTAAATCGAATAGTTCCCCGAATAACGACGATAGGTTCTCATCCTTAATTATTCATAATCGATTGTAAATAACAAAATTATGTCCGACCTTATTTAGAAAATAAAGGTGCAATTGGAAAGATAGGGAACCGAAGAATGAAACGGAAGCAAAGAATGCTGCGATATTGAAGATAGCCTGGCAAAAACGATTTTAAAAATTAGATTTTACAGTAAAAACCCACTCGAAACACACGAAAATTCTCGTTTAACTGAAATTTAATCGAAAGTGATAATTCGATTGCCGATCGACCGTTCTCCATGTATTGCCGATTCCTTCTATAGATTATGACAGCAACCTGAAATAATAAGTGATTATTCACAATAATATATTTGTTTCAATTAAAAACTAACGATTATGCCTGAAGCGACCAGCATTGATCCGAGGGGGATGCAAACCAAGAGCGTTTCCCAAACACTGTTTACTACGCCTGCAAATACAATAATTGTGCTTGAAAAAAATAGAGATTTTCACACCTATTGTAATCGAAACTGCATTAATCAAACTCAATGTGCCTAAAATGCCGATAAGCAGAGTGGAAATATTAGTCCTTTTCCGAGCCTAAAATGCATGATAATTTGGCATGAACACGCGTTTTCTAGATTTTATTACTTCATAATCCCCGATGAAAATCGTGGCGAAAAGCCGTTCAAATATCTGAAAAACAATTGTAAGATTTGAGAAAATGGAGGGGACGCTCACGAATGCGATGTAGAGAGCAATGGCATTGCCCATTTCGTGCACATGAGCGACTGACGCGATGAGAAGAATAGAAGAGTTGCATGAATCTACAAGCATAATCATCGATATAGTAGTGCAATTGAAGGAAAATGGTGCAATTGTTTGAAAGGGTGTTTTGGCACTAATTTGGCAAATGGCACTACACGAAAAACGCAGGTCCATTCAATTTGCTTTTTTTCAGTTCAAGGCAGATTGCGGGAGAAACTGCCTCGAATTGGGAAATTTTTTGCAAATTTTTGTCAAATTCTGACATTATTAAGTCAATTCTGCGTTGAAAATGCCTTACCTGCTACATCTAGCAGCTCCGTCTGAAACATCATCAACACTATTCTGCTAGCAGCGAGAACGTAGAAATGCAGCGAGAACACGATTACGATTCGCGAAAAATTCGGATGAATCGTCGATTTCTGAAACGATAACCTGAGCCATCGCTCGGGGCATTCTTACTAGAGTTCGAGAAACGATACCACGATCTCTTCATTTTACACACTCTCTCACCGACCGACCGGTCTAGAGAGTATGTGAAATGAAGAGACGGCGGTCCGAATTACGAACTCTAATTCTTACTCTGGCCATAATGCAGATTGCAAGGGTTGTAACGATGGATCCTGCGGTGATGGCGACAATTTCGATGACGATCATGGTGAGCATTAATGCTCTGCTCCATGCGGGTCTGCTCTCGGGCACGTCAGTTAGCAGGATGAAGCTGAAATAACAATACAACAAGTAAACTATTAGGTTGATGCAAAAGTCTTGCGGTTTTTTGTGTCCTTGCTTTGAACTATCATAATTCTCTCGTCCCAAATCACAATGACTAACAAACAAAGCAGTGTTTAGAGGTATGTTTTTTCTTTACATACACACATTTCAATCAATCCGATATCGCAATCAACGCAATAGATTATGATAAAGCCAATTAGAATTTATTCTCAAAATTTTGCATTAAATGTTTTTTACTGGATATTCGTTGGCAAAATTCACGAAACCTGCCCATAGTGATGTCTTTGAAGTATTACATAAACCCTTTCAGAAAATATGTTTCAGCTGTGTATCGATTAAGTTTGGACCGAATTACATGATATTGAAAATATGCTGTCGATTCTGGTTACATGCAACTTTTTCGGATTTTTTGCATCGAAGACCAAGCATATAGGCTTCACTATGAGTGCGCTATATTCATCCATTAAGAGGCTTTATTCTCTGAAAAAATATTGGCGCCTGCACCTTTCTCGTTTCAGAAAATTTGAATTTCTCATTTTCCAAAAATATGCGAAATGAACATAAAAAATGCAATATGTAGTCATTTACAGATCAATGCATTTCTCAAAAGGATGCAACTTCCATCATCCATGAGAAAAAGTATGTATAGAAAAAGTATGTATAAAGATGGGAGCTTCATATAACCACCAGGAATTGAGCACTCATGCTTCAGAGGAAACAGAATATTGAAAAATGTGTCGTTTTCGATGGGTAAATGTTCGCAATTGTAACTATGCCCTGCTCTCCCCTCTCCGATTGGGCAATGCTGATAGGGTGCGCATATGAAAGAGTATGCAAGGCCTCATTAGTAATTGATATACGGAAGGTCATCGGTCAAACTGAAAGGAAGATGGAAGACAAAATATCAAAAAACCGCAAGACTTTTGCATCAACCTAATAAATATATTTGTATACTTTAATTGTATGTAAAATTGCATATGTGTTTTTGTATGAAAAAATAACATACCGACATTCCGGGTTCGTTAGGCTCTCGTCGCAATTGAGGAACATGTCGATGTCTCAGACAATGAATTTCGAGAAATGAGTGGAAATGAGACAAGAAGTCGTCAGCCTAACTGGAAAAGTAGTTAGCCTCGACAATGCGTGAGAAAAAGGGGTGCGCGCCATAAACAAGGGGGTTGTTACTATGAATGTAGCCGAGATCAAAGAAAGAGAAGTGCGCATATACAATCCGTGCTAATAGACAGGCAGCATGAGTTCGGATTGCGGGTTATAGCTTCATAATTTCAGGCGCTTTTTCACAACATGACTTGTTGAGCTGACAGTAAGCAACAAATTTAGAGACATCGACTAAAATTTTCAACTTTTCAATCAACTCGAACATTCACAAGGAAATGCAATAAAATACGTCGCCATCCTAGTAGAGTTCGTAATTCGGGCCATCGTCTCTTCATTTCACACACTCTCTCGACCGGTCGAATGGCGAGAGAGTACACGGAATGAAGAGAGCGTGGCATCGTTTCTCGAACTCTACTTCCTAGCTAGAATTTGTATTGTTCGACAGCGGACGATAATCGGAACGGTCGCTTGAGGCATTGTAGCAACAGTTGTCCTCACCGTGTATTGTATCCGTTGTTATCGGGAAGTTAGCGAGTCAAGGCACGAAAAAATTCGCAATCAACAACATAACCCGCTTTACAATTGACTGTTTTCGGTTGTATTTTTCATATATTAAAAAAGCGATTTCGGACTAGTATTGTTTTTGTCGGACAACTGAATCAAAGAAAGCGAGTGACAATTTTTACAGTAGTGTACAGTCGCATATAAGAGGCAGTAACAAGGAATGGCCGCGAGGGTAGGTTGGAGTTTTTAAACGAGACCTATCGCGATAGAAATAGAATCAAATTCTAAGAACTTCTACGTTTTTCATATCTGCTAAACGCCTCTGTGGATGTCTGGGCTCATAGTGGGGAGAGGCGCAAAACCGTTCATTTCTGAGCATATGCTCAAAAATTCCATTACCACCCAGACTTCCACAGTGGCATTTAGCAGATATGAAAAATGTAGAAGTTCTTAGAATTTGATTTTTTTCGATCGCGCTAGGTCTCGTTCAAAAACTCTAACCTACCCTCGCGGCCACTCCTTGTAAGACGATCCGCGAATTTTAGGAATTATTTAAAGGCACAGACAATGGGGTGACGCCAAGATATAATAGAAACATGGATAACATGATTAAAGATAATTATAGAGAATGGAGAGTTAATCATCAGGTGCTATTTTTGGATGCGGGAGCGAACGGGACGAATGAAATCGAACTGTCTCCAGTAGAGGTCGATATTCCGATATACAAAAGGTGCGAAGGTACGAATACCCCCGAACTTCGAGCTTTAGCCTCCCCACAATTTTCACAGGCGCACTTCAACAACGGCAGGTGCTGATATGAACCACTATCTGAAATAATCAAAACATCCCTTCTACTGGGCACAAATAGGCAATGTCTATCAATTATTCCGTGTTTTATTCCGTATGTGTTTCGCCCATTTTTTGCGCATATTCCTCCTCTTCCATGCATGACTATTTATGTCGTGGTGTCTAATTGCGTAACAGAAACGATCATGCAACAGACGTCAGTGATGTTTGTTCGGTTATGCTAATATATTACAATACATACATCGCCAGATGTTTCTTTCTGTGACAATCTTTAATGAAGCTTATCATTATTCTTACGGTGAATATTTGAATGAATAGAACGATTATTATTCGCTTGATATCGAACAACAGTATTTGACGTTATATCACGCCTCTCACGAGAAACTTGTGCTGATCCAGGGATTGAGGGGGAAAACAGCTAGAAATAATTTGATTATCATAATAAGACATGGTGCATACATTAGTAATTATTCAAAGTTGTCCTCAAACCTTAACAATACGACGCAACGCATAGGTCGAAAATGTGACGCACATGCAGATGAACAAAACTGCTACGAACATACCATACATCTGATTTGAATTCAAATCTCACACCGTCGGATCATACTTCAAGTTATTCCCCGATTTTCATAGCTACTGATAATTTACCCAAGCACTTCATCTCTCATCGCACTCATTCCACTATAAATTCTTTATCTCAAGGAACCCTCTCACTGTCTTCCAAAATATTCCTCAAGCGTATTTCCCCTACTTTGTCCATCTTATGCCTTTACCCCCCCCCCCCCCCCCTACACTACACCTGCATACTAAGTTATACTTATCAGAGGAAATCTGAGAGAACCGAGATACGTCCGTACAACGAAAAACTAATCTATGCTGTAAATTTGTCCCTAGGGGTACTTTTGCACGTAGATCACGAAAATCGACCTTAGGAAGCGGTATCAATGACCTCTCATTTCCTGTAGCGCGCCTCAACGCTGAGGTCGGTTTTTTAAATCGTGAACGGCTGCTCCAAACCCCGCACATACATAGTAATTCTGAAAGATCTCGACGAGATAAGCATTTTTCATGTTGGAGGTGAAGGGCTCATCTGCGAAAAAAGTTACGGTCATTTGAATGTTCAAAATTGATGCCCTGAAAAAATGGTGTCCGATAACAACCCAATTTTCTTTTCATTCGATTCCTCGTGCAATTTTACCACTGCGCGCAAATTTATAAGAAAATCGAATATCTGGTATTCGACGAAATTTTCAAAAGAATATAGAGAAGACGAGATTTTTTTTACGATATTTTATTCCTACAAATTTTCTTTCACGTTTTGGTGAGGAGATATGTGCAAATTCGTTTTCCATGGGTCGAAATACGTCAGAAAAAATTTAACTCGGCTTATTCTGAGATTTTCGATCTTGGCCCAAAAAACATGAATTTTTCGATGATTTTGAAGACAAAAATTAAAAATCTCAGAATAAGCCGAGTTAATTTTTTTCTGACGTATTTCGACCTGTGGAAAACGAATTTGCACATATATCCTCATCAAAACGTTAAAAAAAATTTGTAGGAATAAAATATCGTAATTTTTGGCCAAAAATCTCGACTTCGCTATATTCTTTTGAAAATTTCGTCGAACACCAGACATTCGATTTTCCTATAAATTTGAGGGTAGGGGTAAAATTGCACGAGGAATCGAATGAAAAGAAAATTGGGTTGTTATCGGACACCATTTTTTCAGGGCATCAATTTTGAACATTCAAATGACCGTAACTTTTTCCCCTGACGAGCTAGCCCTTCACCTCCAACATGAAACATGTTTATCTCGTCGAGATCGTTCAGAATTACTATGTATGTGCGGGGTTTGGAGCAGCCGTTCACGATTTTTAAAAACCGACCTCAACGTTGAGGCGCGCTACAGGAAATGAGGGGTCAGCGATACCGCTTCCTAGGGTCGATTTTCGTGATCTACGCGCAAAAGTACCCCTAGGGACAAATTTACAGGAGAGGCTAGTTTTTCGTTGTACGGACACTACAAGGAATATCTCAATTCTCTCAGAATTGCTCTGTTATTACACCAGTTCAAAGATACTGGTTGTATTTTGTCGCACATTCACTTGTTTAGATAAAGATAAGTTGGAGAGCGAGATTGGATTGGAGTGCGAAATGTGTGCCAACTTGTATGGTGCCATGAAAGCGCGCTGTTATCAACAAAGGGCACGCCGACACTGATATAAAATGGAGCCGTTACATGATAAATGGTGAACGATAGGTGATATAAAAGACAAATATTACGAATCAACGTGTCTGAAGCAGATAGTGAGCTTCGGGAACTAATCTTCCTGGACCATTCCAATTTTTTTGAAAAAAAATTTCATATACGTAACGTAAAGCCCATTATGAAAAATTCAATTCGTACCAGCATAATTTACAATAGAGTTGGCTTCGTGAGAAAGGCAATTGGATCCCGATGGGAAATTGCTCTTTTTGTGTACTGTACAGAGTAACATTTCCCAAAACGGTTATAATATTATGCAACAGCGCCTCCGTACAATTCCGATGCCTTCATGCACAATTAACTATCCGATTATATATTTATTGAGTAGAAAATCGCAAACAAATCGGATCAGTAGGACAATAATACTGCACGCACAATTTCAATAATGCACAACTGTTTAGGAACGATAAAGCCGATCAACACGCAGAAAACGTTTACGAAACATATATAAATTTACCTTATTATCAACGGATGTAGGTTTTAGAATGATGCGAAGTAGGACAAAGCAATCAAGATCGGAAGGGCGATGGACAATGCTGCGCCACTCCCAGTACACTTGTCCGTGGTGCAGCAGCAGGAGCCTGCTCCCTCGGCTTCAACGCATACATCGGAGCCTGAAAACAGTAATAGTTTCAGCGAATTATCGACTGAAACGTCAGTGTTGCGCGAATGCATCTCCACCGTTAGTACTTTACATTTGTGAAGACTGTATGGGGAGGGAGGGGATAACTCATGTGTTTTTATAAAACTAAGTGCTGATCATAGCTTGGGTACTGCACAATCGATTGGGTACGGTGCCAGGACATTTTAAAAATAAAGTTAGTTTGAGATAATCGTGGGTTACGGTAGTGGTGTACTGTATCTGGGGGTTACTGTACTATCGATTGGGTACGGTAACTAGTCTTGACCTACCATTGACCTACCGATCGATTTTTGACCATGACCTCCTATACGTAGTTCAGCACTGCTCCCCTCAAATCGAGGGGAGCAGTGCTGAACCATGAATATGGGGTCATGGTCTGAAAACACCTCGCCGCCAGTGTTGGGCAACTATGGTGCTGATACAAAACTGATCGAACCTGGATCTTGTCGCAGTCCCTCTGCGACATACACGCCTTTCCGTATACTTTGCCGTTTGCCGATCTTAATTATTTCGAATATTTTACCCTCTCCGGTAATGAGAGTATGGGGCATGAAGGTGACGAAGGGGGGTGACCGAATTTCGAGCTCTAATTTACGCTTTCATTACTGTATAAAGAAATATCGTAACGTCTGTCTGTCTGTCTGTCCGTCTGTCTGCCACGCTTTTTCTTCAAATCGCTCTAATTCGGCTCAAACTCATCCTATGTGCCTAAGACCTTGACCATATGAAAACCTTTGACGAGCGCTTTCAAAATTTGATCTTTGATCTTTGTAGTTTGTAGTTTGATCTTTTAATTCAAATCGCTCTAACTCGGCTCAAACGTATCCGTGCGACTTCGGGCCTTGACCATTGGCATCCCCGCGATGAACACTTTCAAAATTTGACACTTGATCTTTGATCTTTGATCTTTGATCTCTTTCTTCAAATCGCTCTAACTCGGCTCAAAATCATCCTACAGCGCTACGACCTTGACCGTTGGCATCCCCACGATGAGCACTTCCAAAATTTTAAAACTTGATCTTTGATCTTTGATCTTTGATCTTTTCTTCAAATCGTTCTAGCTTTGCACAAACACGTCCGTGTGACGTCGGACCTTGACCGTTGGCATCCCCATGGCGAGCGCTTTTAAAGTTTGTTCTTTGTAGTTTGTAGTTTGATCTTTTTCTTCAAATGGCTCTAACTCGATTCAAAGTCATCGTAGAAGGTTAGGACCTTGACCGTTGGCATCCCCATGGCGAGCGCTTTTAAAGTTTGATCTTTGATCTTTGAAGTTTGTTGTTTGATCTTTTTCTTCAAATGGCTATAACTTAGCTCAAAATCGTCGTAGAAGGATAGGACCTTGACCGTTGGCATCCCCATGGCGAGCGCTTTTAAAGTTTGATCTTTCATCTTTGTAGTTTGTAGTTTGATCTTTTTCTTCAAATGGCTCTAACTCGCTTCAATATCATCGTAGAAGGATAGGACCTTGACCGCTGGCAATCCCATAGCGAGCGCTTTTAAAATATGAAACTTGATCTTTGATCTCTTTTCTTCAAATCGCTCTAACTTGGCTCAAACACGTCCGTGTGGCGTCGGACCTTCACCGTTTGCATCCTCACGACGAACACTTTCAGCACACCACACAACATGGTGCATTTTACAAAATCGCAGAAAACTCAAATGCACCCCGTGCACCACCCGCCACAACATCCCAACCTGCTCTTTAATCTTTAATCTTTAATCTTTAATCGTTATCACCGACAGTATTAATAGCCGTTGAGGAAAGAATCCAAAGAAGATCCCATCCATTGACCTAACGACGCTCTGATACCGAAGATCCCAATTCCATCCACACCGAAGTCACTCTCCTGCAGGACCATTGTGCCTGACGTCAGGATAAATATGAAATATGAAATATATGAAATATGAGGAAAGAATAGGGAAGAGTAGGTCGGTCTTCGGGCTCGATCACAGCGAGCAGGGGGAATGGGGTGGTGGTATGTGGCAGTTATATGTTACAATCGTATTCGTGAGATAGATAGGGCTAGATCGGGGGATTTACTGATTTCTCTACGGAACAAGGGACGAGGTGAGATAACTAATGGGTCAGGGAGGGTGTTCCAGAGCTCTCAGTTTTTCTAAAATAATAGCAGCAAATTCATTACTTGACGTAGTCGAGAGCTCTGGAACACCGAAAAAGTTGGGATGGGCGAAGCCCCATCCCAACTTTTTCGAATTGCCCGAGGCCTCACGAGCCTTTTACAACGTTTTAAGCAGGCTCTCACCAGTCGCGTCCAATTGTTATCCTTAAAACACAACCCCGCGAACCACGTAGCGACCGAAGGTCGCTAGTTTTTCTAAAATAATAGCAGCAAATTCTTTACTTGACGTAGTCGGTCATCTTGGAGTCTTTGGCCGCCACGTCCAGTTTCATGAAGTCAGCAATCCACATTGAGTTCTGCAATAAATGTATTTTGTTCAATTTATGAAACCGTTAAAAAATACGAAAAGTCGAGCCATTTTCTGAAAACAACACTTCGAATTCGGGTTTTCGTTACTTCATTACACGCGCTCACTCGACCTAGCGACGAGTCATAGTGTCTCGTATTCTACTGAATAATGGTAATAAGCCATTAGGACATGGCAAAAATAGAAGAAAATATAGTGCAGATACGCCGAATTGAAGCAGGTGAAGTCGGAACGGAGGATGGAGAATAAGCACGCCAAGGCTTATCAATGCTTTCAAGAGCACTATGACTCTATGGATGCACAATTTGCGCACAGATATCAATGTCAAATATGATCGCAAAATGACTCACTTTACGTCTTTTAGAGACTCTGTTTGACAAGTTGAAGAATTGACATTTGGACTCTTTTCAATCCAATTTCTACTAAGGGTAAGGCACGTTAATAATGATTCGGCACTTTTTCGATATTTGACCCCCACTCCCTCTCATTTTGCATTCCCTCCTCGTCTCGCAGATGGGTTGTGTGACCGAAAATCAGGGAGATATATCTTACAATGAGTGGGGTAGGGAGAAAGACGGTGGGCCAAATATCGAAGAAGTGCCAATGAGTCTTATTGTTTCGAATGCTCTATCATCCTATCGGACGAGAAAGGACAATTGAATGATATTCAGTCCCATAAGAATCACTACTAATTACCATGAAAAATTAAAGCATAATTTAGCTCCAGATAACGGCTGCTCAAGTGTCGGTCGAAGCCTTAGCGAACTCATCTGTTCGTTGCGCGATTCCCCCTTGCTCAAGTGTTCTCATATAGCTGCTATTCGATTGTCTCTGCTAACATCGTCCACTCATTTCTGATCATCATTCCGGATTTCATCCATGTGGTAAACAGTTCGACGTCTGCATTACTGTTCGATAAATGGTCTTCGTCTCTTCAACATTTTCTAAGTTTCACGATTGTATGACTACAGTGCTCAGGCACTCGCCTGAGTGGATGATTTTTAAAAAATTTCCCGCACTCTCTCGATCGGAAGACTGGAGAGAGAGTATGGAAACTGAATAGACGATGGCCCATTTATCATCCTCTAGTCTGTATCTCCCGTTGCTTGACGAACACTTCGTAGATGGTTGAGAATCTCAGCCTGTCTGAGAGCCTGAAATGCTCATCGGTACGATCCGTCTCGCGATATGACGATAGTGAAGAAGACCCCCGAGTGAAACGATACCACGCTCTCTTCATTCTGTGCACTCTCTCGCCATTCGACCGGTCGAGAGAGCGTGTAAAATGAAGAGACGAAGGCCCGAATTACGAACTCTAATAGTGACTCACCATCACATCAGAACCAGTCTCAAATAACATGATATTTTTTTCACGTCTGGAAGAACACTTGTTACGATGAAATATTGGCGTGTGATTCGTTGGTTTCGACCCGAAATCAACGAACCATAGGCAATTCAGGGTGCGAATGCGCTTATTCGTTACTTTGCCTCGAAAGATGAGTGATTGGCAATATCGAGCAGTTGAATGAAGGCTATCAAGTATTATTTGTTTAGCCATCCCGGTCATCAGCCAACCTAGTCTGAGACTACTCGAAAGTAGTGAATGCAACTTACGCTATATTTATACCACATCACGAAGAAATGACGTGATTCTGACACCATCTCATAGATGAATTCGTACTCCGCTTCCAATTGATGAGAAATTCCTCCAATAACACCAGATTATGACGAAGAGAGTGAGACTTGATGTCAGTATGAGAGGAGTGCAGCTCCACTCACTTCTTCCATCATTCAGTCCTCTCTCGGATCCACATTTTTTCTCACATGTTTTTTTAGTTTCAGAATGGTTGCAATACAGTTCCAATTCATGCCACTCATGCTACAGGGACCGGAGTACAACTGCAGGTACAATTCGAGTAGTCGATTCGATTCAAACTGGCGATGGCAACTCAAACAATGGCTTTCTTCATTATGCCGTATTTCTAATAGTGCATATGGGTGAGAGAGCACGCAATATGAGGAGAGACACATTGCAGTTCCATCATGCCGCCGGGGCCCGAATGGGCAGCCCGCTACGGAGTAAAGCAGTTTCAGTTCGGCACGTATTCGGTGGTTTTCGGAGTTATAACGGAGGTGAAATTTTCCTCAAACGTAGAATATAAACTCGTCATTTCGATTCTCTACATTCCGTGCACGATGGGCCTTCGCAGAGACTTGAAGGCATCTTGTTTCAAGGTAATTATATATTTAATTAAAATTAATTAATTAATTTTAGATTATGTTCTGGCTTTCCATTATGGACATGGTTGCTATAATGGCTAATTGCGTGCTTTTCGGAATATTGCTGATAAAGGTGCGCGATATTCCCAGTCGAGAAGTAGACATAATGCTGGTTCCAGGGTGATGTGTACTGCTCGAACCCCGCCATGACCCTGGGAGTTGGCATTGTTGGCTACTGTGGGTCATTGACGCTAATTATTCTGACCACTCGCTCATCTGTCTGAACGGCTATTGAGAACGCATAATAGATAAAGTCGTGTCAATCAGGCATTAGGTCGGATTAGGTCGGACTCATGCCGCCTTTGATCTATCACGCAGTTGATCTATCAAAGGCGCATACCGTAATAGTTCTCATCCGACCTAGTACCTTCAGTTGAGCTCATCCCTGAATTCAGGTATCTGGCTGACTGCCTCCTCCAGCTGCCTGGTGCTGGGCGTCAATCGACTGTTCGAAATGCTCAAGCTCTCTAGATACTTCTCGGTTAGCAGGCAACATGAAAACAAAAACAATTATTCGAAAATCCAAAACGTATTCTCAGCGCACGAGAACTAACATCTACATCGGTTGCTGCGTCGCTTACGGACTGCTCCTGACTTTATTCACGCGACCGGTGTGTGCAGTCGCGGAAATATGCGCAGCCAGCTAGTGGATGCAAGCATACAAACACACGGCACTAGTCGAATGAAAACCGTTTGATGAGAACCAGAAAAATGCAATTTTCCAGCATATTCACAGTAGGTTCCCAAAGTGTCAAAAATGATTTTGTGAACGCCAACGCAGGAGACTCCGTTTGTTAGTTCTCATCCGGCGTAGTACCAAACGCACTACGCAATGCTGGTAGAAGAGATGTGTTCAGGTGATTGTCAACTCGACTTTGCAATCGATGTTCTTCTCGCCGTTCATCCCCGGCCACGACATGGATGAGGTACTTTTTTTCATTTTAAATCGTCCTGGATCTTAGCAGTTTCTTGACAGTTATGCGTGCAATAACAAATAGTCATTAGTTCGATCTGACAGAGCACAGATATAAGTGAATTCATAGCGATAATCATCGACTACAGTACGTCAACTGGGCGCACGCGGTGCACAACATCTGCATTGCCTGCTTCACCTGCCTGCTCTACCTGGCGCTGACTGTCGTTATCATGATGAAGAGTGTACGGTACACCACTGTTCCAATCGTTAACTAACTTTTTCAGAGATCTGTTTCCGACGCAAATAAGTCTCGCGTAAACAGTAACAGCAATGCGGTATTTTAATAATAATTGTTTTTTATTGAAAAAAAATATATTTTCCAGGTATTCATTCAAGTAATGATCATCTGCGGTGCGAACCTGGTTGCCACAACGATGTTCGTATTTTCAAATTTATTTTAATTTAATGCATTCTATAATTTATTTTAGCTACGTCTACATGAATTTCCTACCCTCTCCGCCTGTTTTGATTGTTGTTGGACAAGTCGGCTGGCAACTCATCCACGGTAGTGAATTGTTTTGCAAATACAATTTCAAAAATAATTTTACATTCTTAGGAGTACCACCATTCATCTATCTAGCGCTCAACAAGTCCATCAGGAACTATGCGCTCAAGGCCGTTCAACTAGGTATGACTGTTCTCGATTTTCCCACTTTGTGAAATGCGAAAAAATCACGTTAGCAGCACACCAACAAGGGAATTCGAGAATATATATCATGCCGCAGGGTTTTGATTGTTTTGATCAAATTTGCGGATTTATCTCGAATGCAGATGAACGTAATGGAGTGCAAATTACTTTTATTTTCAGATTTCCTGTTCGACAACAGGACAACGGCTACTATCTCCATAACTTATGGAACGAACCCGCCCCGAGGCTAAATTGGAGCAGACGGATATAGCACATGCTTAGACACATCAACACACTCCATGCATAATATTGTAACATGCCCACTCAGTGATTGATAACGCATCATATAAATGTGTGGAAAACAAGAACAACCAATTCCTTACATTGGCAACTAAATTATTTTAGCGCTTCTTTATGTTACGAAAAAAGTATATTCAAATCATTTGACCTAGTTATCTCAATGAATTACTATTACAATATAAAGCTTAATGTAGCGACGCATGTCTAGCAAAGCTGGCATTCCACGATTGATTGAGGTCTCCGAAATGTGATCCAATCGTCTCGTGATTCCGCACTTCGATCGTTCCTGGCGTAGGAATGCAAACGAGCCTGGAACAGTACATCATAACATTATAATTTGTAAATATTAAAAAAATACTTACCATCGACTGATTCTCAGCTGCATCTCTCGGCGCCAAGTCGACTGAGAGAGAACAAACGTAACATTTAGAATTACCATCATTCTGAATTGATTAACCATATATTTTCCAATGAAAAAACCTCACAATGTATGATGCAAATCGAATAGCTCTCCTAACAATGACGAGATGTTATCATCCTTAATTAAAAGTTTGAACATGACCAACCTACTGTTATGAAAAACCTTCCCAGAGAAATACATGGTGAACATGAATGGTACACTTCCGAGTATCGCAGCAAGACCGAAGGTGATGGCGACAAAGACTAGAGTCTTGAAAAAGGGTAAAGATCGAATACTAGAACAAGCGCAACTTGCCCGAAACACGCGAAAGTTCTCAGTGAGTTGGAATTTAGTGGAAAGTGAGTAACTTGTTGTCGACTGTGATTTCTCAAGGTGATCCTTGTTTCTTTGATAGATTTCGATCGATGTCTGAATTTCGTATAAAAATTGAAAAATGCAAACATATCAACCACAAGTCCAGAGATCAACATAGCAAAAAGACCGCCAAAAATCAAAAGTACTCCCAGAACGTCGCTCACAATGCCTGAATTTCAATTTTTCGAATAATTCCGATTTTCTGATTGGACGGCGGGAGGAATATTGAAAATGGTCATTTATCTTCTATAAATCAAGCGTTACGAACCAGTAGCCAGCATGGTGGAAATTATCAGACTCTGAACCAGAGCTAATGCAATTATTACTGCAGAGATCCTGGATCTTTTCCGACTCTGTAATGTAAATTTTGAAGGAAAAAATATGGATTCGCAAACCTCATAGTTAGCTATATAAGAAGTGGCGAAAATTCTTTCAACGATCTAAACATGTTTTGCCTCAACGATCTCTGGAACGTACTTACGAATCCCAAGAATAGGCTGATGTAACTAAAAAAGTCCGTGACGTGCGAAATTGATCCCAATTGAAGCAGTGCGTAATTCACTACAAATATCTGTTTTACATTCCGCGTTTGTAACTATATGTTCATAAAAACCTTTCATGTCCAACAACTCCGTTTCAAAGAGTAACAGTACACATCGGCCGAATGCAATAAGATAAAATTGCGAGACAAAGGCGACGCCAAGCCGAGCGAAGTTCACATGCACAATGGACGTTTGAAAATATTTGAAATAATAAGTGTAATGTGAAATCTTAAGATAATATTTCTAACTTTCCTCTAACACTCATTCGTTTATCAGTGCATTCGCCTAAGAACCGCACACATATTGATCATTCCTGCACAACCAAATAAGACTCTGCGAGTTCATCATAAATGTTGATAGCCCTAGTGGTCCTACATCGATTGCTATTATTGTCATGTTTCAATTATTCACATTAGCATAATTACAGTCCCTCAAAAATTTCCCATTTTGAAAATTCGCATAAACGACAAACACAGCCGGATGCAGCATGTCGAGAAGGCCCTAGTTCCAGATTTTGATGCCATTTTGACGAGTGCGGATCTTAGGCGAACGCACTGTTATACACACGCATGATAAGTACATTTTTGAATTATACAATTTTCAAAAATTGCTCAAACCTGAAGAATAACGCGCAGAGCAAGAGTCGAAAATATGAGACCAATAGAGATTAACGCGACTTCGATTATCATCATGGACTCCATTAGCGCAGTACACCATCCTGGAGTCACTCGACTCATTTCCGCCAGCACAGCACTCCATCTGTATCTACTGCATCGTAAGTTCTGGTCATTCCCACTAGAGTGGGCTATTCGAGGCCGGGTTGCGATCTGAGTTGCGAAAAAATTGTACGGTCTCTATATTGCACATACTCTCTCGCACTGTCTGACCCGCGAGAGAGTATGCGGTATGAAGAGACCGTAAAATGTTTGCACAGCCCGGGTTGCGATCCCTCTCGATCGCCTGGTTGCGAAACACGGGAGAGGGAGTTGTTGCAACGTTGCAACGCGACCTCGAATATCCACCTCTAATTCTTACTATGCCATCAAATTTCAGCAACAACTATACTGAAAAAACTATGAATGATGCAAACGTACTCGCAATCGGTTCTGCTACAGTTGAGAATCATCGAGAAAAAAGTAGTTTCAGTCTGTAGACGTGATCAAAATAATAGTTGAATAATTCGTCGAATATGAAAGACTACGAGATTCTTTGAATAGGAAAGGCTGACGGAACTACGCTAAACAGTGGTAAACACATTCTCAAGCAGTTATAATTCCCATTGATATAAAAAGTGCCGAACACAACAAAAAGGACATTGGTAATGCGCTGCAACCAATTCTCAACCCCTCAACCACATATGTTAGAAAGGTCACTTATCACGAACCGCTTTCTCCCTCTCAGAATTCGTCATGTGCCTCTTTTGCTACTTTTCACACTATAATCGCTCAGGAGCGTTCAACATCGGCGTCGTTTGCGCATGACATCAGAGTGGAGTGTAGTCAGGAGAGGCAGTTGAGGAGGGAAGGATCGAACTGTGTTCATCTACTTGGCAAACCAACAGAGTAAACATGTATGTTCACGCTTGCACTCGTGTCGAAGCGATATATAACCGGAAACTTCTCGGTGCACTCTCAATAGTCCGAAATGAGGTTGCTATTGGTGCTCGTGCTCCTTCTTTTGCTGACCGAAGGCCAGCAACAGTTCACCACGCGAGTCCAGACGACCAGAGGCACCGTCAGAGGATTCCGCATCGACCAGGGTGAGTGCCGTTGCGGTTACCACTTATTTAGATCTTCACATTTGCTAGGACAATGTAATCCTCCGTTGAGGATAATAGAAAATGAGTCATTTTTCGGATCACTGACAGCTCGATAAGTTGCTGGAATGCAATTATGCTCAGGTTCGAATCGATCTGCGCTGTTCTACGGCGCAGCCGACATTTTCCTCGGAATTCCCTTCGCGCAGCCACCCCTGGGCGCACTCCGATTCCAGGTAGATAGTATGAGTGCGAACTTCGATCAAACTCCGCTTTGTTCCAAACTATTGAGGAGAAAGTGCTCACGCTCAAACCTATTGTGAACGACTCGAATAGTGATTTCTGAAAAGCACTTGTTCACATATGTAACCTTGTGTTGTCAATTCGAAAGGTTATTTTCATAAAAATTCATTAACGTCATTGTTTCAAATTGCAGCTACCCCGTCCGATCTGCCCGTACCAGGGCGAAGTCGGCGAACTGGCCTTCAAGTCAGCATTACACTCTATAATTTCGAAAAAAATAGTGCTCAAGGTGGTGGCGAGAGATACGTGTTGTGTCAGGGCTGGTATTGCGAGATAGTTCGCATACGACATAAAAATCACCGCAACGATCGATTTGTGGTGATGCTTATGAAAATATCGACAAGACTGTGGTCATTTTAACATCGAATCAGAGTCCAAATATTGCAGGCCGAAGTGCGCGCAGGCTGCGTCGCCCTTCTCACCGGGCGGAACCTCCTCGGAAGACTGCCTCTACCTAAACGTCTTCACGCCCAGCGTCAGTCTTTGTGAACTAGAAATGGCTTAAAATATCTCGAATAATCATGCTCTCTCACCACTCTGTCCGGCGAGAAAGTAAATAGAAGGAATATGGAAGAGCATATTTGAAACAAGAAATCACGATTTTCTACGCTTACCAGCCTTGCCGTTAATACCGCCATGCGAGTGGCATGGTGTTTGCTCAGCAAGGATCGGTAGAGGTCGGAAAGAGCGCGATCGTATGACACACGAGTAGTTTGTTTGCGAGATAAACATGCGTAAGTTGGTGTTGAACACTCAAGAAGGGGAACGGAAACGGATCAACGATTGGAAACTGCAGAGGACTACTTGCAGACGTCTCTAGGCTTAATAAGGAACGTTTGATGAGAACCAACGCTTCCCTTCTCTATGCCTTTGCCAAAATCATTGTTGTCAATGTATGAACGAATTCTGAAAAATACTCGAATACTTTTTTGGTTCTCATTAGAGTTCGGAATTCGGGTCGCCGTCTCTTCATTTCTCACGCTCTCTCGATCGATGGATGGATGAGAGAGTGTGAAGAACGAAGAGACCGTGGTATCATTTCTCGCACTCTAGTTCACATTAGAGTTCGCAATCCGGGCCGGGCCATTCGGTATCGCACCGCGCCCCGCGATCGGCGAACGATAAATGAAGAGGCCCGATACCGGGGTGCGATTGGTGGAAAAGGCCCGATACCGAGAAGAAATTTAGAGCACAAACGAATATCTGGCCTGTTCTAAGGACATTCTAATAGTAAGATAAGAGCCGTTACATTAGCAATGAGGGTATTAGAGATCTATTAGGTTGGTGCAAAAGTTTCTTTCTTTTTTCATGCACCAACATTCTGACCTCCCCAGCTAGTCGCCATGAGCCAATCAAATTGTTTTTGCTGTTGATACGGACATGGGTACACACTATAGTGAGTACTATATTGTGTTGATTCTATCAATTAGAATTGAGCATTTTAGTTCGGAAGTAATCGCACCAGGTCGAGCAATCCGACTTTTCAATTGCTCTAGGCTCTGAGGGGAATAGCACAAAGGCTACATTTAGCACATTATTGCAAAGTACGTTGACTGGGTATGCCATACGATATAGCCCACCAAACATGCCATGAAAAACCTACTAGAAATGTTGGCCCAATTACAGAACTAGTGTCTTTGACAATCATAGATCATAAATTTATTAGCGCAACTTCCATACACAGCATTGATGAATGCTCAATTTCGATGGGTTGTGAAGTACTTTCCCCTTTAAGTATGCTAACAAATTTAGGAAAGGATAGGTAGAGACCACAAGGTATTTTGCCAAAACCATCTCACAAGACAGTTTGTGTGCTCAATGGAACCCTAATGGTGTAAATAAGACCATACTTTTTGATTTAGATCGATATCTTAACCCTGCGCCGAATTATAATCTAAAAACCATAATCTCGCTCTCAATGGAAAAATGCTCGAAATCGGGACAGCGTGAAAACGTCGCAAGGGGGCAAGTTAATGCATCATTCTTGATCGCAAACAGATCGTTCAATTGGTGTATTGGTAAAGCTCTACCTCTAATGTTTGAAACATGCACGTTCGAATCTGCCCGGATGATAGTAGTTTGCACTTTTTTGCAAATTTTTGTATGAAATCTTTTAATCATTCCGACAGTCAGGAAAATGATCCATCTGTTTTCTAACTTTGTGCCATGTATTTGAATGATGTGAACTGCAAACTACGAGTGTAGCAGCTGTAATCGAGTACAATGGCCCATTTTACGTCTATTCTGATTTTAATTAGCGTATGCCGCCCTAATTAGAGTTGCCTAATTAAGCTGCTCCAGTGGTCATTTGTGAAAGATCCCAAGAGCTACTGAAATCGCTTTTGATCGTCCAATTTGGTCAAGAATTCCGACTGTCGGAGCTCTTGCGGATTTTGAGCGAATTCGATATTCCCCAAAGTGGGCGTGGCTTGGGGTCTCTAAGGATAGGACCTCCCGTTGGAGAACTGCAGATTTTGAAATAACCGTGTTCTGATTCATCCGCTGAAATCAACACTTTTTGGATTCCCCTGTCTCATACACACGTTCGAATTTGGATTTTTTGTGCTTAGTAGAACAACTAACTCATGCCCAAGTATTCATCAATTGGGTAGAATCAGAATCCCACAAGTTTTCGATTAGCTGAATTTATCCCAAAATGCTCAAAATAGCCGTTTTCCGATGTTAATTTTCTGAGACTTACCAACTTCTCACGATGACGCGTAGATCTGTATGTATGGTAGAAATCTACCGCCATGGCCATACCACATGGTATTTAGAAAATCATGATACTCTAGGCACGCCAACAGAAATTTGAAAAATAAAAAAGAAAGAAACTTATGCACCAACCTAATATTTTCGCTAAAAAATATGTGCCCTCCCCCCCCCCCTTCCCCTTATCCCTAGTATCCAACTGCGCCCTCACCTGAACACAGGGAATAAACTAACCTAAGGATGATCTGATTATCTAAGAAGGACCTGGGATGGGGGTCACATGGGAACATATACTATCGATTGGGTACGGTACCTAGTCTTGACATACAGGGTGCGAGAAAAGTATGGTGACAAGTCTTTTACGTAATATCTCGCGAAGTAATGATAGCATAGATTCCTGCTTTCGCCATTGTATGCCTGCATACAGTACCTCCAATAATTTTATCACAGTTCTCCATCTATCGATTTTGTCTTTCAGAGCTTTTCGATTTTCAAGTTCGAAAAAATGGGCCCTTGGCCCGCAGCTCATTTTTCTCTTTAATTAATAATAAAAAATCTTCGGATAATAATTCCCTTACTTGCTCAACTGTAGTATGGAGAGCAACCATTCCCCTTTAAAGTATACTTGTTTCAGCGGAAATACGATATCAGGAAACGGAGAAATATGAAAATAACTGCATCACACTTTGATACGGAATTTTCTTTTCGAAAAATCGCATTTTTGAATTTCTTTGTCAGCATCCATATATTGAGATATAAACTTGTATGTTATATGCAAGGACCGAATTATGAATTTTAATAGCGTCAAACTGAATGAAAACATGTTTTAAATAACTGAACCACACATGTGAAAATATGGCTGAAAACGACACGGGACAGATTCGAAAAAGGTACAGAAGCAGATTCGCTTTCCCAATTTAAACTGAAAGCATATTTGCACTACTGAATGGACGTGTACCATAATACATACGTTTATATTTTTCTATCATTCTTATTTGATGGACGCGACATCTTTATTCGAGAAAATTTTTTCTGGGGCCGTTCGTCACAGCTTACTTTTAAATATTTTTTAGATGTACAACCAAATCACCAAATTAAATGGACACATATTTAGACTCGTGCACAAGTGCCCTTCCTAATAAAAAAATAATGGAATGCGCCACCTATTACATTGTTGTAATGCGGCATTAAAGAATACGACTCATGCAGTGAGAGAAACATGATCGTTTTTCTTCACTAAATTTTTAATAAATTAAACCTCGTAATCTAAAAGAAATATTTGTTTGATACTTGAGCGCTAAATAGGTAAATAGCTAAGGTACATGGTGCAAAAAATTGGGAGAAATTAAAACACTGCGCACCAAGTGGGGCTTAATTGAAATATGTCACAATACTTTTCTCGCACCCTGTACCAATCAATTTTTCTCCGCCGGCGTGGACAGCTATGATGGGTAACAAATCTGACTCAGTCTAATCGGGATAGAAGCTATTCCGCTACCTTCTTTAGTCGTTGCGATTCTGGCATACGCCCATCGCTGTAATTCAAACCTTACATTTTCCATTTGTTCTTCTCCCCACTACGCGCATTATTCGCGAAACATGACATCTCATTACGTCTTGCTCGTGTAAATAGTAATTCAGAGTTGTCCTGATAAGTTTGCTAGAAAAAGCAGCATACCGGATAAAAATGGAGAAGAGCCAAGAACATTCCCACGAACAACCGATTAGGAAGAGCGGAATGAATGAAAATGATGAGAATGCACGTTCTCGCGATCTATTATCAACTCGCAATTATGTAAAAGCGCACATTAGAGCGAGTCGGTTTCGTGCCTTTCTCATTTCTCGCACGTCGGTATCGGGCCTCCCTCCCTCTCATTCCTCGTTCACGGGGCCCGTGGTATCGGGCCGTATCGTTTATCGAACTCTAGTTCACATCCGACCTAGCTCCTTTGCAGACTGCTGTTCCCCGGGCGTACCCAGTGATGGTGTGGATCCACGGAGGAGCATTCGAGATTGGAGGAGCGAACGAGTATGATTACGAGGTGAGGGAAAGAGCGAAGAATCAGAATTTATCAGTTATCGCGTAATCACCAATCATTTTAGTCTGCGGTCTCATAAGTCATTTGATAAATAAAAAAAAATCAACCAAAAAAGGAAAAATCTAAAATCAAAGAACAAATATATGTATCCCAGGGCGCCGTTCGTAATCTCGTGTCTAATGGAGTCGTCGTCGTCACCATTCAGTACAGACTCGGACCATTCGGTAACCTGTAGTTCAATCATTTTGGCACAATGTCAGCAACACCACGAAAACCAATTACGAGAGAACATGAACGTGGAAGATTTTTTTCCCTCTTTCTCTTCCTCTTTCAGCTCCCATCCTCCTCTGTGGAGGCCAACGCTGCTGTTTGCGGGGCGGCCTGAAGATTAGCGAAAACCGAGGGAATTGTTCAGGTTTCTTCACCACCTACACGGAGGAGTTCCCGCCGAATCGCGGGCTCTACGACCAGATCATGGCACTGCGATGGGTGCAGCAGGAGATCGCCGCATTCGGAGGCAATCCAAGCATGTCAGTTTCCCGGATTAAGCAGTTCCCGGATTGAATTTTACAATATATTGTGTCATACTATGTTTGCCGGAAATCCGAAGGTTGAAATTAAAAAAAAAAATGACACTCAGGGTGACGATTTTCGGCG
The DNA here is from genome assembly GCA_036245805.1 of Pristionchus mayeri. Classification (NCBI taxonomy): domain Eukaryota; kingdom Metazoa; phylum Nematoda; class Chromadorea; order Rhabditida; family Neodiplogasteridae; genus Pristionchus; species Pristionchus mayeri. Next base: position 10,642,122 of record BTRK01000004.1, on the reverse strand, counting down.
AGAGTGCCGGCGGTGTCTCGGTATCTGCGCTCTCACTGTCGCCGCTCGCTAGAGGTATTACGGTATCATGGATCAATCGGCAACTAACTTTACAGGTCTCTTTCACCGCATCATCCCCCAGTCGGGTTCAATCCAGGTGCTGTTCCAGTCGCCGAACGACGTCCGAGGCGCGATCGAGAGGGATCGAGCTGCAAGAGTTCGTACATATTTTCAAGAATTTTTTTCTTCTCGAAGAATCGCAAGTTTTCAAGTCAATAATTGCAAATGTATTCAATGCGTTTTAGTGGTGCAACGTGACCGCCGATCCGATCTCTTCTCGGGACGCGCGGAGAACCCTGCAGAGCTGCCTGGCCAACATCACCGTCGCTCGACTCACAGATGTGCGGAACTTGAGCCTATTTTCTTGAGATCAACATTCGGGTAGCCTTCTCCTTATTCAAAGTACTTTCTTAGCCGATCGATCAGTGAGAGAGTGTATGGAATGAAGAGATCGGGGTATCGTTCCTTAAACTTTAGTGCACCACAGTAACCCTACAGTAGCCCCACTAAAGGAAGTTGCAGGCGCCGCAACCGCCGCCCGGCACCGGCGTCTTCGCCATCAGTGTCAACTGGAATCCGGTCCGAGATGGTGCCATGTTCCCGGAGGACCCGGAGGTAGGGAAAGTTATTTTTTTGAGGAGTTCTAGTGAAGATGGTTACTGTAACTGGATGTTGTTGGGGTCACTGTAGACGAATTGCAGGTCCTGGCTCGTATGCGTCCTCGTTACGACGCTCTCCTTCTGGACACGAGGGACGAGCACGCGCTATTCAGTGAGTTTCTGTTAATCGTTCTTCGAGCGAAAGAGTGCCGATCCACCGAAGTATTTTATGATAGTTGTTAAGGGATCTGCGCGGCACGGATAACGAGAATGACTACTGAGGATGTTTGAGACATCATTTGCAGGTGCTCCCTTCTTCTCGGGAAATGTGTCGGCGCAGGGCCCGGGTATCATCCGTGATACGCTCGTCAGAAGAGGCTACGGATACCTCACCGATGTACGTTAAGATTGGTTAGGATTCATCCATTGCGAACACACGTTAGTTGTCGGACGCTCCATGGGTACTCATTCGCTGTGGAGAAAGCTGCCCGTCTCTTCATTTCGACAGCTCGACCTATCTAGAGAGACGTTACCCGAATTTTATACTTTTATGAAACTCAATCCTTGCAGGAGCAGCTCGACCGCATCGTCTCCCTCATCACTCAAAACTACCAGAAGGGACAGCTGGCAGCGAATGACAATCTGGGATGGTATCGAGTCGCGGTCGAGGTTAGTTTCAAATACACAGCGCTCTTTACTAATTGTTCGGCGATTCGTATGAACACCCAGGCGCTAAGATGTTTGGATACCGTTTCTCCGTTGAGACAATTCCTTTTACATTAACAAAAACAACAAAATTGTTTTGCATTTGCTAATTCAGTAAATTGTAGGCCTTCTCCGGCGAGCAGTTCTCTCGGCAGATGAGACAGGATGCGAATTGGTATTTTTAATTTTCCGAAATATCAATAATAGTGCGAGTTTAGGCTGAAAGCATCCGGCAGTCGAACTTATCTCACCACTTTCGCCTACGAACCGCGCATATGTGGACCTAGCAGCGCGACTACCGGGTACAATCGTAAGAAATATGCCTAATTCTTGTTATTAATTTTCGTTTTCCTTTTCCAACTCGCACGCACTAACCAGCCATGTTTATAACTGGCTTCTCGAATGCCAATTATAGCAGTTGTCCATTTTAGTGTTCCGACCATTTCAGCGATTCCGCACTTTGCCGAGATCTGCTACCTGTGGTTCACTGCTGAGAATTGGCGGTCGGCCGCGAACTCGAGCAGGATAAAGCCGAGCGACATTGCAGTCGCCAACAACATGGGACTCGCGTGGACGAATTTCGCAAAAACTGGGTATTTCTTTTCGAAACCAATGGGCAAAACTGTCGATGTTTGCTCAAAAAAGCTAAATCTGGCTAACTTCGTGTATTTCACTACCCGAGCCGGTAACAGAGTTAGTAGGGGAAATGGCTGATTGGCAGGCAAACGGGTTGGCCCGAATCCGGGCCCCACTTCGCCTATGTCAGCTTCGCGGATACTTTGGTGGTGGGCACGGATTGGCGAGGCAGAGAGGACAGACTCTACAATAAGGTGCCCTACAATCATAGTTGCCCAGCACTGGTGGCGGCTTGCCAGGCAGTGTGTAACCATGAATTATGATGAATTAGGCAACTATGCCTACAATTGATTATTTTAAAAGAACTTGGGAATGCCAGCTTACACTTTGAACGAAATGTAAGTTGAGTGGAGAGGAACTCGTCTGGTATCACCATTTTGTTCCCTTGGGGTACGAAACTCACCGTGATACTTTACACCGATGTAAAATCAGTTGCATGTATTGCTCAAAAAAACACCAATTGCTGGAGGGAAAGGAACAATTTGACGTTAGATACCAGAGTTATTCAGTTACTGCCCACACTGATCGGCAACTACCCGCCCACTAAAGTCTCACCCATAATCGACTCGGTGCTGAAGCACAACGGAGCCAAGTTTGAGCATTCCGAGTTCAAAGATCAATGCATATTTTCAGAATTCTCGCAGCCTGGCAGCAATCGCTCGCGAGTTGTCCAAGATGAAGGAACATAATTGAAACACGACAGTATGAGAAACTGCACATTTTGCTGTTTTATTACGGTCGGTTCTGAAACGCATATTCATCGATCGATAAAACAATTGTATTAGGTTGAACAGAAAGTCTTTATAAACTTTTTATATCCCTTATTCTGACAATAAAGCGCAAGAGCGAAATCAAACGTATGCACCATTGTTATCTACGACAAATCTCCAACGTTCAGGCAACTTATGGATTCCCTCCTTATAGAACCCATCTCGGCGCGAATCAAAATATTGCTTGAGTGCGGCCTCGATCACCCCACGGGAAGTGAAGGATCTCTGATCGAGATGACGGGTCAGATCCGAGAACAACCAATAATCCGAAGGGGCCAAGCCAGGAGAATACAGTGCATGAGGGAGAACCATCCAGCCGTATTTGGACAGCTCCTGCTTGACCTGCCGTGCAACATGGGGTCGGGCGTTATCGTGTAGATAGTACACTTCCTTGCCGTTCAGGGCAGATTGTGCGAATTTCTTCTTGAGATTCCGTAGTTGTTTAGTGTAGACATATCCAGTAATTATCCGCTTCTCGGGTAGGAGCTCCCAGTAAATCGGGCCATCCACTCCCCACCAGGCAGAGAGCAAGATTTTCATAGGGTGAAGGTCAGGCTTTGCGACGTCCTGTGGGGTCTCATTGGCATCCACCCACTGTGCCCTCCTATGGTGATTCTCATAGCAGACCCACTTCTCGACCCCTGTTATGAGACGGTCCAACCATCGATCTCCAGCGTGATGAGTGAGTAGAGAAAGGGAATCGTCGACACGGTGGTCAAACTGGTCTTGGGTCAATTTGTGGGGTATGAAACGGCCTAGCTTCTTCTTCTTGCCAATGGAGACCAATCATTTTACGACGATGCTTTGCGATACCCCAAGTGTGGCTGCCATGTCGCGGGTATTTGGAAAGGATCCAATTCCACTACGATCCGTAGCGCATCCAAATCCAGCTCGGGTGGCCTCCCAGACCGGTCATGATCATCCATGGAAAAGTCCCCCTTCTCGAAGAGTTGGTACCAATTGCGCATGGTCTGGTAGTGAGTGGCATATGAATCGTACACTTCAGCCAACTGACGTTCCTATTCCTTCATTGTAGTGTGAGAGAGGAATACGAATAACAGAACGTTGCGCTCCGTCCGGAACTATCGGTCTGGCCATGCGACCAATACATGCATACGAAGTACCTGAATATGTTGATGCTATCATCACAAATGCAAATAGAAAGGTACCAGGTACCAGGTAAGATAATAGAAAGGTACCAGGTCAGAACTCCCGTTAAGGATATGAGGATGAGCAGCGAAATAAATGATTTTGTCGAGAATAGCATGATTAGATGAGGTCGACGGACAGCCCAGTACCGATAGAGAAAGTGGATGCCGATTAAGATGAATGGTAGCGATTCGAGACCGACAATGAAGGAAGTGACCTTCTGAATCAATAATCTTGGTGTTCTATCTTTTCCCTTTTAAAATGAAGAAAAAAAGCCCACTCGATTGTCGAGAAAAGTGAACGATCCAATTCCATGAGTGGTTCCCACTGCAAGGACTACCTGTAAAGATGATGGCGACAAATCTGGCCTTTCTGTTCATAATGCTTTATTTTTTTCACGCTGAGAAACTGAGCAAACAACATACGTTTGCGTGGTAGTTTTGAATCTGAATTTTAAATACGTACTAACCGGTCGAGAAAAAATCATAAATCCGATCAGAACGAGATCAGTACATGTGAAGATCATTAGCAAATATTTATAAGATCCGAGTTGAGGTCTCGAGAATCGACGGATTGCATACAGTAATATAATATTTATGAGTATCCCCAAAACTGGAAAAATATCAATAATAGATGACTGGTTTGCTATGCTAAATGAGAACGCGTCTTTCACTTTCAATGCGCTCATTTTCGTTGCATGATATCCAGAGCCAATCGGAAAGCTGCCAACTTATAGCTCAGTTTATTCGAACTTTGATTGTGGTGGCATTTCGCGACTATGAACCCTTTGGAGAATGCGATCCCGGTATTCGCATGGAAATTACTTTAACAACAGCTTTGCGATACGAACATGAATTCGCATGCTCCAGAACAAGAAGGCATTTGATCAGAGGAAGTATTAGATACGACGAGCTAGCACACGAGTCGTACGATGACTGCGTGGTAATGCCGATGCATGATCAGCTACCGGCCTGCTCATAACAGTTATTCTTTGCCATCGTCAACGTGGATAGTCATCTAATCATCCATTATTTTATGTTGTATGGTCTTCGCACTGTAATTAGAGAGCTTCTGCAGAATACGGGGGCGGAATGGGTGCGATGTTGGGTTTCGATTTTCAGGCAAGATTTGCATGATTTCTTAGTAGGTTTTGAGTGCGTTAATGAGCTGATCACCAATTTGGTGCACCGGAAACATACCCAAAAATGATTGAAACGAGAAACCTTAATGATTGAAACGTTAAAAAAATGATTGAAACGTTAAAACGTGAAACGATGATGAAGGCGACTAAAAATTTTTAGTATTTTTTTCGACAACCATCGCAATTTTAATGGTTCCTGTTAGCATTCCATTGTGAAATTCGTACATCGTTATGTGTAGATGATGGGTGTGGGAGGAGGATAATTAACGTACTTCTCCATTATATTCCGCGTTGTTCTCTTAATCACATCATATATCATCAAATTATAATATGAACCTTCTTTGGCTTCTGCTCAACACTAGTTCTTCCCCACCCCCCATAATTCCCATATCTCAGTGATCGATAGTTTTTCAACGTAGGGAGAGGCATGCTCTAACCCGGAGCGAAACGGTGGTTTTGAGCAAAATATATTAAAAAAACTATGAACAAATGGGTGGAAAGAGCTCACATAGAAGTAGACGAGTGTAGGATTTGGCGCCTTGCACGTTGCGAGGGTCGCGCCATCAATTAGCGCCGGGACGACTGCAAACATCACCCCTGCTGAAGTGCACTCTGTCAGTGCAGGGCACGCTTAAAAAGTAGCGTTAATTCGCATTTTTGTTTTAAAACAATGTTTAATATGGTATCCAATTCACCATTCTGCTCACAGAAGTGATCAATTGGAGTCAATCGAATTGTGTAACGACCACAATAGGATGTAATGCCGTGGAAAAAGTCGAGGAGAAGAGGAAAAATTTGAATTCCCACAATTTTTGTATCTCGGCTGCCAGAGGCATTGACTTGGAATATGGGGTGACAAATCCATTTACACCCCATATACCAATTTTCAATCAATCTCTACTGGCAGCCGAGATATGCAATTGCGCGTATTCAAATATTTCCTCTTCTCTTCGACTTTGTCCACGGCATCATTCACATTTTTGTTTCGAAACAATTTGTGGCATATGATGTCCAATGTTGCCTGACACGCCTCGGAAAGGAACTTCCTGACCGTTCTGATTTTTAACGATTTTACGTGCACGTAAAGATCGAACAGAGCATATTAGATATTCAAAGAAAAGTATTCAAAACCTACAAGAAATCGCATTTTTGCTTCAGTTCTCAGCCTGATCAGGCTCTTTTGTCGTTTCATTGTGTTACAAAAACATATTACCTAACTTATAATGATTATATTATTGTGAAATAATCTTAATTTTATCTCCCGGTACGCTACTGATCCCAATGATTTCCAGAAACACCGACGATCTATTCGATAGTTCAATATTTACCACTCGATTGTAAGGGCTAAAATGTATATTTGTATTATTTCTGTCAATTTACTTGGCAGTTATTGATCTCATAAATTATAATTTTTATCAAAAGAACTCGCACATTATTGATCGAATACATCATATTTAGGATCGGACATTGTCGGATTAGACATTTGATCGAACAAATCTGTCTGCGAATGCATCCAATCGTAAATCGCATCGGCCGTCACTACACGGTCGATCTCTGGGGCAAACACCTCGTCCTCAATGCTCGCTCCCTCCTCGTCCATTTCGTTCTCCACATCCGTAATCAATGCTATCGCTCTTCTGTTCCTGTTTCTGTTCACTTTCTCCTGTTCTTCCTTCTTCTTCGCGAGAAGAGTTCTGATTCGATTCTTGATCTGGTCGAGGATCATTCGATCGGCCGGTAAGATGTCCTTTCTTTCTCTCATTTTCTTTTCTGCTTCCTCTGCTCGTAGCTTCTTTCCGAGATTGAAGAATTCCTCGAAGAGATCAGTCACCAGCTTCTTGGCCACTTGATTGTATGGCGCACTCTTCTTCCTTGTGCGAAGTGCCCATCCCATCTGCCTCGGATTCTTCGGTGCTTCTTCATATTCCTTGAACGATTCTGCGAGAGGGGCGATTCCGATTCCAAGTTGAACTTCTTCCAGCATTCTCTTGAAGAGACCGAGGGCGAAATCGTACATGGTCACCTTTTCCGGCCTAATCTTATACTCTCCTTTGTCTACATGGCGGAGCAGATTCGAATATCGGATGAAGCTGGCTGAGCACTGGTTGCAGATGAAGAGGGACTTCTTGGTGGGATCAGAGTTAGTAGAAGGGGCGGGAGGCTCTCCAGTCACAGATTCGTCATGAACATCGCCTGGCTCCTCATCGTCGGCGTCTGCTGGATCAGCAGTCTTCTTCGTCGGGAAGAACCAATGAAACGACAAAAGAGCCCGATCAGGCTGAAAACTGAAGCAAAAATGCGATTTCTTGTAGGTTTTGAATACTTTTCTTTGAATATCTCGGAAACTATCATTCTTAGCTCTTATATGATCAGAATATGTTTTTGTAGAGAATTCGACGAGCTTTCGATCTATTTTTTTAAGTTCCTGATTGGACCACTTTGAAGCGAAATATGGAAGAAACAAGAATTTTCCGAAAAAAATCGACTATGTTCGGGACCCTTCTTACTAAATCGATATTGGGAAGCCAGGCATATGAAAAATGGTTAACAGAGACACCCCCTAATTTTGAATGGAGATTCCATATTACGAATAAAAACGATGGTGTTTTAGGTATACGAAGTCAAAAAATCGATATTCTCATCACGAAATTCACGTTTTCGTAATTTTCAATATGAAGACGTGATCTGGCCGTTGGTCTTACGTTGAGGAAGTTGTAGAGCTCTCGAAAACGAACAAAATGAGAAAAAAAGTTCGCTGTACGATCAAAATTGAGCGATTTACATCATTTAAACGATGTAGATCACAAAAATCGATAATGTGCAGATTTCACCAAACTGAGTGGATTAACCTTATTCTGACCTTCAATACTATCCACCATCCAAGTTTAATCGAAATCTGAGACGCAAAATATTTCTAGTAGCCACCATTCCTACACTTTTACAGGAAACCCGTGTTGAAGTGTCAATTGTAGTAAGGGAAAGGGATCAGCGCGAGATCGCATGAGCACTCAGATTGATGAGAGATACCTGCTTTACCAGCAATGGCATTGCGAAAAAAAAGTATCAGCTCCTAGCCGATCTAGTGTCAAATCACAATTTCCAGTGACGTTCGAGGGCAACATTTGACTACGGATCCCTTTCCGGACGATGAGATCTCATGCAGGACCTTATGTTGACATAACTTTAGCCAAGTTTGATTCGCGGCACTGGGAAATTATAAAGCTGCCCCAGCTCAGGAGTTGATGCAGCTATGTTTGATACTTAGATTATGACAAAAAAAAGTATTTTGTAAATATATTTGTTGTGAAAATCTAGTTCTCTTTTTGGCAAAAGTTAGTTATTACGTTATTTTAAACAAATTTCAAATAAATTGTGTTTCATATTATGACGTATTCCAAAACACATATTCACCGATCGATAAATTGTTTTTGTATACAATCTAGCATAAGGCAAATCAACATTGACCACCCTCAAATCGTGAATATTCGTATCAACAATTTGTGTGATCCCAATGGACAAAATAGTAGAGCGATCATAATTAAAACGTGAGAATTTTCAGCATGTTATTTTTCTGATTAGTTTGGCTGTTCGGCACATTTCACAAGCTGCAACTGTGAAATCGAGCAGCTAACAATCAAAACAATTGAGGATTGAAGCAATCGTGTATTTCCTTCTAATCGTTTTGTCTTGTTGGCATCTTTCGCACACTACACGTGCGAAATTCAACAGATAAATAACAGAAACTCATGTTATTACATTTATTCAAAATGAATGTGGAGGAGATGGCTGATCTTCTAGGCAGCAGTGTATATCTTAAATTTGTGAGTGTAATAATGACGTTATGATGCTAAAGGATGCTTCAGATAATGACGGTGCATATCATTTGTGCGTTCGGCGGGATTATCGGCCTGTTCGCCATGCAATTAAAGCGAAGGTGAGCAATAAGAATGGTCTTGCGTTGCAAAATCTGCGGAGAGGGACATGCTGCAAGGTTGTAATGTTCCTTTTACAGATCGAGTACTTTTCTCGCTCACCATTCCCTTACGCTTCTCATGAACATGCACATTTTCTGGACGTTCATGGTGTGCTTAACAGTTTTGTACTCCAATTCCACAGCACTATACGCCCATCTTACCATGCGGTTGGTTTTCGTGCTGCTAAATTTAGCCTCGTCAGTCTTCACTCTTCACGACACTAGGTCGGATGAGAACTATTGAGAAATATTTCCGACCGTCTTTAATATTGTGTATTCAGGCACTCCTCCGACATTCTCGTTAGCGCTAATACGTGTATCGTGCGTCGGACACTCACACTTTGGGCAATTTATGGTGCGCATTTTCTACTTGTTTTCAAAATACAAGAGCCGATTGAAGGTTCGATATTCTCGCAATCAGCAATGGCAATTGAGCGGTACCGCGCCTCTTACAATCTTGGGAATTACGAGACTACCGGTCGGATGGGCGGTCACTGGCTTAATGTTATCCATGTGAGATCAACAGTATGGAAAAAATGTTTTTGTGTTGTTTGTGTGCTCCATTTTCCTGCTTTTCACGCAATTTTCTTCGTTGTAGGTCGCTGCGGCGGTGCTTTGTTGCCTGGTGCATCTCCACATGGATGGGTCCAATTCTGCAGTAGCTCACTGCACGATGATAGTCTACTTTGACGCCGCGTTCTTCACTCTACTAGCGGTATACGACCAAAGCAGGAATCCATTTGCAAATCGACCACCTGATTTCAGATGTTCATGTTTATCTGTGAACTGGCAACCATGGTAACGTTAATACGATTACTTTCGCGAAATTGCCGGCTGAGGGACTGCAAGGATGCAATGCTAACGCTCTCCGAGAGGCGAGCTGTCGTTTCCCCATTAAAATTTTTTTTATTGTTATGAGGTGGGTTCACCTACAGTATCGCCGGAAAGTATTCGCCCACTTTGAATTTCTGCCATAGTTTTTCAATCAAGCGAGATATCGAACTGAAATTTTAACTGAAGATAACAAATTTAATGGGGAATAAGGTGATGTTATTGTAAACTTATGGAAATTGATCACTCTTGCGTAGTGATGAAGTAATCGAAGTGCACTTTTTCGAAAAATTGTATATCTTTGGAGAATTTTTCCACATCTGTCTAACTTTAGGAGCGTTGAGACCCATCCATGTACTGCCCAGAAACCAAATTTCAAGTTGCTGCGACATCGCATATTGCTGCTGCAGCTGCTGCAAATTTGAAGCTGAAATGCCGTAACTCAGCTTCTAGTGAAGCGAGAGACTCGTTCAAAACTGAAAAAAATGATCCTTATAATGTCCCCAAATGATCCTGAAAGTTTGGTATCGATTGGTCATCATTTGCCCTTAGGGCACGAAAAAGTCACTTTTTTCGGATGACCCATCTTTGAACGCTCACTATTTGCACAGTGAACTATCAAAAAATGTGGCTCCTGGACAGGAAGGTGCAAAAAACATCAAAGAATCAATTCCCAAGTTTTGGTAGAGCTGGTTTCAATTTCCGGACCATTGAACGATTGTGCTCTCTCTCCTATACGCACCCGACTCACAAGTAGCCAGGAAAAACAAGGATAGGGCACACCGCTACAACGCTCAGTTCCACACGGAACCTACAACTGATGTGCTCACTCGAGACACACAGTTACAACAACGCTCAGTTCCACACGGAACCTACAACTGATGTGCTCACTTGAGACACACAGTTACGATACGCTCAGTTCCAGAAGGAACCTACAGACAGACGACAATAAAGTAAAAGACCAAGTTGAAAGAGAGAGTGCAAGAACAAGAAATGTAAAAGGAAAATATAAAGAGAGAAAGAGAGAATCTTCAAGAAGAGACGCCGGACACGAAATGCGGAAAACTACCCCGAGTTAACCGATTCCCAGCCCTAATTGATATTCGAAAGGCGAGACAGAGTGAAAGGCGAAACTTTATATATTTTAGAAGCAAACAAACAGTAAACAAACGGGATAAAAAAACGAACAGAACGAACAAGCAACGGGCAAAACCTGTTTCGCAATTACGTGGCAAAATAATCGAGTCCGACAATATTGTTAACGACGATCGGGGACTAAATGTCGTAACTTCCATAGGCGGAAACATCGAATGGTTCGGAACATTAAATTCGACATAATCTCTATTACGAAACTTGCATTATTAATACATAATTGACAGATGGGGTATTCGATAACGATGAAATCGGGTTGGGGATACCCCTAGTTTACATGCCCCTCCCCTCCGAGCAAGTGTCCTCACTTTGCACGCTGTTACTGTCTCCATTCCGATCTCCTTCTTGGCTTCGTGCACTTGACGGAGAGATGTCCGAGCTCGTGGCAATTGCAGCATTCCTGGTTCGCCAGCCATTCTTCGCTTGATGAGTTGCTGGTTGATCCTCTCAGCCCGGAATCCGTCTTCTTCTTGTAAGGTATCACTGGTTTCTTCTCGTCGTTCTCCTTGATCGATCTCTTCCTGACGATGTGACTCTTGTTCTTGGGATTCTCCATCGTGAAGGGGGTTCCGTTGATGATGTGTCTCGCCGCCTTCTCGAAGATAAAGTTGGTCTCCATTCCCACAGCTTGATAAAGCGTGAGGAACGGTGTAATACCGTTCAGTACTCCACTGAGGCTCGTGCAGATGGAGATTCCCTCAGGTCTGCGGAAAAACCATTCCGTCAGCAACTTCAATTGTGTCTGTGCTTGCTCGGTGCTCACTTGGCCTGCCCTTGCAGGTAACAGATCACTCGAGACCACCACATCGATCTTCTCTCTCTTCACTAATTCTTCAAAGTATCCGCCAATCTCTGCTGCCGAGTCTTCTGAGAGATTTCGGTCCAACAGAACGAAAACGGTCTTGGGAAGACGATCTGCGCACTCTGATTCCATCATCGTCTTCATCATCTCGGAGATTGTCTTGTACTTGGAGTACTTGAAGTATCCAGAACCACCCTCGATCGGGATCACCGATTCAGCTGGCAGCAAAACGAGCACTCCTTCCTTGCTCTCTCCACTGGTTCCCTCGTCGAGGAGTATCTCCGAGATCATCTTGCTCATCTCGACTCCTTCCTCCTCGATGTCCAGTTTCTTCATTCCGTCATCGATTTCGGCCACTTCGGCTAGCGCACATGGACACAGGGCCATCTTGTATGCCAGTTTCATGCTGGTCATGCTCACATTCTTGATGTTCACCCTCTTCTTGGCTTCCTTCTGGAGATCCAACTTGGTCAGTTTGGGCAACTCTCTTGATGCGTCGAGCAACCCCGCACACTCTCTCATCGTGGCAAAAGATGTCCCCTTGAGGGTACCGTAATCGGCTCCATTGAAGACGTCAGCCATCTGTCTTCTCTTACAACCTTCACTCCCACAGCGGGCGTCGGGATGGAGAAGCGATGCTCGATTGATGACGAGGCTGGAAATGACACGATTCATTCTTTTTGTCTTTTCCGACTTCCATTGTATATTGTACACATCTACTCCTTTCTCATCCCTCGGAACTAAACGCAATCGATCCCACTGGACAATTCTCTTATTGGCATCTCGCCCATTCTCTAATCCATCATCAGCTCTCATTAACACCGCCGTAGTATTACTTATAGAAGTCACTCTATATGGGCCTTCATAATTATCCATCATCTTCCTTATATCGCCACACTTTGCCTCTACACGCACATACACTCGATCTCCTGCCTTAGGCACTACATTCATGTTGTGCTTGTGCTTCTCATCGTAACGCGTCTTCATTTTCCTACGCTCATTTTCCAACTTCAGAAAGACTGTTGATCTCGTTTTCTCCATCATCCAAACCATCCTTCTCTTATAGTCATCAACATCCAAATCTACCGTATACGCAGGATTGGTCTGGGGCAACTGGCTATTAGGCAATTTTTCATCCCGACCGTACATCAGAAATGCGGGTGTCTCGCCAGTAGATCCGTGGGGACTTGCATTATATGCGTAAACAGCAAAAGGCAATGCTTCTTCCCATTCATCGTCGCGCATCTTGATTCTCTTCATGATCTCAACAATTGTTCTATTGAACCTCTCAGTTAAACCATTTGCTCTACTATGATAAGGGAGTGTGAGTTTTCGTTCGATCTGAAATCGTTTCACAATCTCCGCCATCACTTGGTTCACTAATTCAGTTCCATTGTCGGAAACAAGTGCTTTCGGGGTTCGACCTCCTTCTAGAATCCATCTCTCCATAAACACTTTCGCTACAGTATCCGCTTTCTTGTCTCGTATCACAAACGCTCCAGCGAATTTAGTGAAATGATCGATAATAGAGACAATATACTTTCCTCCGTCCTTTCCTTTTCCCATCTCTATTAAATCAATGCCGACTACATCCATCGGGTAGTTCGAAACTATCGGCTGAAGGGGAGGGATCATTCGCTTCTGGGAGTTCGCCATCAAACATCGCTCACATCTCTTGACTACAGTATGAACATCTTTCTCTACGCATCCCCAGAACGCTTCTCTCAATATTCTCTGCACTAATTTCATCGTTCCTATATGACCTGTCAATGGAGAATTGTGTATTTCTTCCACAAAACTCTCTCTCCGTCCCTCTGGTATATACAATCTCTTCTCGTGATCCGTTCCGAGCAAATACAATATTCCATCATGCACTTCCCAATCGGCAATTGAAGTTCTCTTAGTGCTCCCAGGTATAACAACCTCTTCAGTCATCTCTCGTTTTCCCTTATCAGCGTCTTTCCTCTTCTCTATCATTGAAACAACCCACTGATCACTTGACTGAGCCGTTCTCCACTCATTCAGAATCGCCTCTTCCTCTAACTCTTCTCTACTCTTTCTCCTATCTTCTTCTTTCGCAGTCTTCGATCTTGTCATCGCATTAACTACCATTCCAACTTCCTCAATACCATCACTCTCTCCTGGTTTCTCGACTCTAGGATTCCTGCTCAACGCGTCGGCCACCACATTCGACTTTCCTTTAACATGCTCAATCTCGAGAGGATACGATTGTAGTTCCGTAGCCCATCTCAACAATCGAGAGGCAACGTGTTTTCGCTTGAGGAGGGTCACCAACGGAGAGTGATCAGTCCTAACTATCGTCTTTGTTGAATACAGGAGATGTTTCCATCTCATCACTGCTTCGTACACTGCCAAAGCCTCGGAATCAACTACATGCATACTGTGCTCAGAATCACGAAGTGCTCTTGAAAAGAATGCTAGTGGTCTTTCTAGACCATCCACTTCTCCTCTCTGACTCAACATGGCTCCAATCCCATTACCACTCGCATCCGTAGTTATTATAAAGGGTCGAATACCATCTCTCGCACCAACGTAATCTGGTTGTTGCAAAACAGGCGCAGTCGAAATTTTCTCTTTGAGAATATTGAAAGCCTTATTCGCATCTTCAGTCCACAACAGCTTCCGCCCTGTCGTCACAACCAATCTCATCAACGGGGCAACAATGCTAGCATATGACATCACGAATCTTCTCAAGTAACCAGTCAATCCCAAGAATGATTGCAACTGCGTCATCGTTTCTGGTCTCTTATACTCTCGAATCGCTACTACCTTCTTATCATCTATCTGTATTCCACTACCTGACAATCTATGTCCAAGGTATTCCGTCTCATCGACCATGATCTTGCACTTTTTCACATTCAGAAGAAGATTATTATCTCTTAATCGATCGAGAACTTTCGCCAACACTTCCTCGTGTTCTTCCTCTGTCTCTGTGGCAATGAGTATGTCGTCTATATATACATGCACAACTCTTTCTCTCCCTTCCTTCTCCAATTCATCTTTCAAAACAGTGCTCATCGCTCGTTGGAAAATTGCAGGCGAGATGTTTAATCCGAATGGGAGTACCGTAAACTCGTACAATTCGCCCATGGATGCAAACGCTGTTACCTCGGCACTGCTTATTGAGCGGTACCTGCCAGAAACCAGATGCCAAGTCCATCACAGTGAAGAATCTTTTCCCTTGTAACGACTGAAGTATCGTTTCTATCAGGGGTAAGGGGAATGCATCCTCTTTCGTCACTTCGTTCACTCTCCGAAAATCTATGCAAATGCGAATGCTTCCATCCTTCCTCTTCACCAATACAACAGGGGATAACCAGGGAGAGTCTGATCTCCTGATCACTCCTTGTTTCATCATCTTATCTAACAATTTCCGCAATGCAGGCTTAATCGCAAACGGAACTGGCCGTTCTTTCTGCCTGATTGGAACACTTCCTTCGTTCAATTGTACATTACACTGCACTCCTTTCATTCTGCCCAAATCATCATCATGCATCGCAAAGACATCCGCGCGTTCTCTGACGATCTCTTCCACTCTACTACTTAACTTCCCATTCCTACAAGCTTCTAGGTTAGCTTTTATCTCATTCCAATCGCATCTTCTATCATCTCTTCTAATTGCATTCACATCGAGAAGCTTCGATTCTTCCGCCAAAGTCTCATCCATCTGCCTCACTGGCTTCCATTCTCCTATTACATCATGAACTTCTAACATCAAATCATCTTCAGTACCATTCCACACTGGCACCTGAACTGCTGCGGCACCACAATTTGTCCCTTCGATCACTTCCTCTCGGTCACTAATCAGTACTTTCATCCCTTCTCCAGGATATCCACCTCCAGGATATCCACGTTCACTATTCCTATTGAGTGAGGTGCAATATAGCATGTCCGAAGGACTATCGCCTTATCCACTATCTTCTCCTTCAACGACAATTCCTCTCTTAACTCTAATCCCATCTCTGCCAAAGCATTCTTTCCTAGCAGAATCACAAAAAAAATGTCGGTCTCTGACACATAAAATCCGACTCTACACTGCTTCCCAATCTCCATATGAACATCCAATACCACAGTTCCAATCGTCCTTATTCTCTGTCCTTGCGCACCACGCAATCTATCTCTAACATCAGGTGTCATCACTACACCACACATCTGATCCACTAATCGCTTATCTATCAGACTAACTTCTGCTCCCGTATCCAGAACTACTTCAACTTGAATCCCTCCAATCGTGCCTTGCACTCGCTGCGATCTCCTAATAAACAGTGGGTCATCTACCACACTTCCTCTGATTGCGCTGTTATCGACTGACTCGAGTCTGTTGGATTTATCCTTATCCTCAACTCCTTCTTTGTCATTGACTGGCTCGAGTCTATTGAACTTCTCTTTGTTCGCAACTCTTCCATCGTCATCAACTGCACTGGGACTGTTGAGCACCTCTTGGCTCTCATCCTCTTCTTTGCGCACACTATCAAGAGGTAGAAGTTTATCGAACTCAACATTGTTCTCACTTCTCTCATCTTCCTCGACTTCACACTTCAATGCAATCATCATCATCGCAGCTGGACTGGGACTATCCGTCGTTCCACTATTCGCACTATTATTCACGTTCCCTGCTTGTCTATTGAAATTCCGACTATCTTGCGACCATCTAGTATTTCCTCTTCCACGATATCCGCCACCACCACGCGCATTGCCTGGAGGCTGGTATGTTGGGGTGAACGGTGGAGAACAGGGGGAAAAGGAGGAGGCACTGTTCCATTAACACTAGCATTCGTCATTGTCTGATTGGGCGGGGGCGCCTTCGCCATAGGAGGGCATTACCAACTCCACTCACTGCTCTATTCCATACTCTCTTCGCAGGGTCGAATGTAGTACACCAACGCTTAGTGTGTCCTTTCCCAAAACAGTTATGGCAATCCACATTCGCGTATCTGGCTGCTTGTTCACCTCTCGAAACAACAGTAGTTGCACAATTGTGCTGCAAGTGCCCTATGCCATTACACGTACTGCACCGGCGCATCTGTCTACCATTATTACTTCCACTACCGTATCCCACCGATGGACGATATCTATTCTCATTGTGGCTGGTGTGACTCCCAAAAGCACTACTTCTATCGCCCTTCTCTCTCCTCGTCACATACTCGGTCCTCTGCAGATGCTTCTTCATTGAATCATATGTGCAGTGATCATCGGACAATCTGAGCAACTCGTAATACTCCTTAGTGCCTTCATACAACAACAACAACTTTCTCCTCTTAACTTCCTCCTGCTTCTCAACACCTTCGTACAACTTGGAAACTAGAGACTCAAGTTCCTCACAGACTGCATCCACTCTACGACCTCTCACTGCCAAATCTCTCGCCCTTCTCTCCAAATCTAGATCTGCATACATCGCACCTCCCTGACAACGATCAATCAACCAATCCAAGCAATCCTGTACAGTTTTGCTCGGACCATTGTATTCATTTGGGAGTGATCTGTACTCCTGACTAGCTCTCCCTTCTAGAAACTCCAACAACAACATCTTCTTTTCCTGCTCATTCCACTGCCCATAACGCAAAAGGAAACCACTTCTGAACTACACTCCACTCCACACTCCACACTCCACCTCTCACAATTCAGGAGAGGAACTGATGAGTTTCAGACTCAAATCCGGGAGGGGGATATGTTTCAGAAATGTATCAAGTTTCTGAGCATGCTCTTGGGTGGATTTGAGTCTGAAACTCATAAGTTTCTCTCCTGAATTGCGCGAGGTGCCGTCCACAATCCCCGCCTCCACCCAAGAGCATGCTCAGAAACGATACATTTCTGAAACATATCCCCCTCCCGGATTTGAGTCTGAAACTCAACAGTTCCTCTCCTGAATTGTGCGAGGTGCCGTCCACAATCCCCGCCTCCACCCAAGAGCATGCTCAGAAACTTGATACATTTCTGAAACATATCCCCCCTCCCGGATTTGAGTCTGAAACTCATAAGTTTCTCTCCTGAATTGTGCGAGGTGCCGTCCACAATCCCCGCCTCCACCCAAGAGCATGCTCAGAAACTTGATACATTTCTGAAACATATCCCCCTCCCGGATTTGAGTCTGAAACTCAACAGTTCCTCTCCTGAATTGTGCGAGGTGCCGTCCACAATCCCCGCCTCCACCCAAGAGCATGCTCAGAAACTTGATACATTTCTGAAACATATCCCCCTCCCGGATTTGAGTCTGAAACTCATAAGTTTCTCTCCTGAATTGTGCGAGGTTCACTCCACACTCCACTTATCCTTAGCACCATTCCATTTAGTCAGCTGAGGAAATTCAGAAGCGCTTCTGATAGGCATCACACTCTCACTTCTTCCATTCCCATATCCATTGGTGTACACTCGCAAACAGAAAACATCTCCCCATTAGCGCTTGGGAATCTCACATGCATGGGGCCCTGCGACGCATTCATAACCCCACTGCCATGCACCTGCGGGCTAGGACTTATCGCGTAATCCCCCGTCATGTTACTATGACTCATCAAGTTTCCTTCTCCACTCATTTCATTTCGTCTCTCAATCTGACCTGATTGCATCTCTTGCTGCTGACTCCATCTCCTGTAGTCTTCCGGGCTTGCCGTAGGCCTCGCCGATGGCGGAATGAGCGGCTGCTGCGGCAGTCTCGGCTCTGTCGACTCCTGTAACACTTGGTTAGGAGGAGCAATTACTTGAGAACTCTCATTACTCTGATCGAATGACTCACTTCTGTTCTTTTCGATGACCAGCTTCCTGAGAGAGGCGGCATTGCTTATCGCCTGCTCCCTCTCCGCTTCGCAGCTTTCCAATTGGCCGATGAGATGGTCCAGGCGGGTGAGAAGCTGTTCATTGGTCGCTTTCAGCTCGTCGATGGACTGGTCCGATCTCTGAACAGTCTCATCCATTTCCTTTCTCAGTCGAATTATTTCGTCGGCCATATCTACTACATCCTCTACTCCTTCTACTCGAGCTATCTCCCTCTGAACTATTCTGAACATTTCCTCCTCCATATCCTTTTGGTCATCCTCATTTTCTATCACTTCTTCCACTTGCTTAACTTCTCTATCCTCACTATCCATTCTTTCAGTCAAGTGGTCATAACGGGCACACATCTCTTCCAATGTTTCACAGCCAGTACTCTCAACTGCCTTTCTAACTCTATCCTCCATCGCTGCTAATTTCTCTCTAGCCTCTCCCCTCTCAATTTCCAAATTGGCTCTCGACTTGTCACTCATACCCTGCCTAAGCAAGTGTTTGTCCAACTGATTCAGATCCTTATCAATCACACTCTTCTCAAATTCCTCGACGGCATTTCCAGACCTCCCTTATCAATTTCTCTTTTCAGCAATCTACTTCTCAACTCCTCCAAATTCATCCCCCTCTGCACCATATCACGTGGTTTCGTACTTTTTCCCAGCGCATTTGTCTGTGAACGAGTATTTGGACCAACCGCTTTTGCTCCTTCGAGGATGGAAGCAGAAGCCAGTGCAGCCATCATCTGTTTGCGTTCTTGTCCACTTGTCTGGCGAGGGTCCTCTTCCAGCAGTTGCTCTTCTTGCTGGGCTACAATAGACTGATTAGGCGTAACATTATTATGCATAGTCGCACCACCCTTATTCTCTACACTCGCATCATCATTGAGCGGTTGACTCGCATTCAAATTATCCACATCCACTGTTTTCTTATCACGCAATCTCGGCTGATTACCCACAGACATACCAGTGATCTCCATCCTCTCCTCTTCATCATATCCGCCTGCGAGAAGGTCGTCCTCTCTCTCCTTGTCCTCTACAGCGGCCTTGTCCCTCTTGTCGTTTGACGACATTTCCCAACTGAACAAGACTCAGTTAGCACACAACACTCTCGATCAATAACACGGTCTTTACAATGGTCTCTTAGATTCAATCGGATCAGCTCCCATGAACGATTGTGCTCTCTCTCCTATACGCACCCGACTCACAAGTAGCCAGGAAAAACAAGGATAGGGCACACCGCTACAACGCTCAGTTCCACACGGAACCTACAACTAATGTGCTCACTCGAGACACACAGTTACAACAACGCTCAGTTCCACACGGAACCTACAACTGATGTGCTCACTTGAGACACACAGTTACGATACGCTCAGTTCCAGAAGGAACCTACAGACAGACGACAATAAAGTAAAAGACCAAGTTGAAAGAGAGAGCGCAAGAACAAGAAATGTGAAAGGAAAATATAAAGAGAGAAAGAGAGAATCTTCAAGAAGAGACGCCGGACACGAAATGCGGAAAACTACCCCGAGTTAACCGACTCCCAGCCCTAATTGATATTCGAAAGGCGAGACAGAGTGAAAGGCGAAACTTTATATATTTTAGAAGCAAACAAACAGTAAACAAACGGGATAATAAAACGAACAGAACGAACAAGCAACGGGCAAAACCCGTTTCGCAATTACGTGGCAAAATAATCGAGTCCGACAATATTGTTAACGACGATCGGGGACTAAATGTCGTAACTTCCATAGGCGGAAACATCGAATGGTTCGGAACATTAAATTCGGTATAATCTCTATTACGAAACTTGCATTATTAATACATAATTGACAGATGGGGTATTCGATAACGATGAAATGGGGTTGGGGATACCCCTAGTTTACACCATAGCGAACGATCTACGGACGCGCGCACCTCTCCAGCGCGCTCCTTTTCTCTACAGAGCGAGAGAGCGGCGTGAAGAGAGAGCGTGCGTTTTGGAAGTGCGCGCGTCCGTAGATCGTTCGCTATGGTCCGGAAATTAACGCCAGCTCTACCAAAACTTTTTCTTGTTCTTGCACTCTCTCTTTCAACTTGGTCTTTTACTTTATTGTCGTCTGTCTGTAGGTTCCTTCTGGAACTGAGCGTATCGTAACTGTGTGTCTCAAGTGAGCACATCAGTTGTAGGTTCCGTGTGGAACTGAGCGTTGTTGTAACTGTGTGTCTCGAGTGAGCACATCAGTTGTAGGTTCCGTGTGGAACTGAGCGTTGTAGCGGTGTGCCCTATCCTTGTTTTTCCTGGCTACTTGTGAGTCGGGTGCGTATAGGAGAGAGAGCACAATCGTTCAATGGTCCGGAAATTGAAACCAGCTCTACCAAAACTTGGGAATTGATTCTTTGATGGTTTTTGCACCTTTCTGTCCAGGAGCCACATTTTTTGATAGTTCATTGTGTAAATGGTGAGCGTTCAAAGATGGGTCATCCGAAAAAGCGATTTTTTTCGTGCCATGAGGGAAAACAATCGATACCAAACTTTCAGGATCATTTGGGAACATTATAAGGATCATTTTTTTCAATTTTGAACGAGTCTCTCGCTTCACTAGAAGCTGAGTTATGACATTTCAGCCTAATTTTGCAGCAGCTGCAGCAGCAATGTGCGATGTCGCAGCAACTTGAAATTTGGTTTCTTGGCAGTACATGGATGGGTCTCAACGCTCCTAAAGTTAGACAGGTGCGGAAAAATTCTCCAAAGAGATGCAAAAAGTGCACTTCGATTGCGTCATCACTACGCAAGCGTGATCAATTTCCAAAAGTTTGCAATAACATCACATTATTCCCCATTAAATTTGTTATCTTCAGTTAAAATTTCAGTTAGATATCTCGCTTGATTGAAAAACTAAGGCAGACATTCAATGTGGGCGAATACTTTCCGGAGATACTGTAAGGGTTCAGCGTATTCAGTTCACGCACTTAGTCGAATTGCGAACGAATGCAGGGAAATAACCTCTGTTTTTTTCTAAGCTTTCAATCTTCATCTTCGTGTGTCCTTACAGATATCAACTAACTGAAAACATTCGCATGCTCAAACTACTGCTTCCCGTGTTTTGGTGAGTATCGTAGGCATTTTTCAAATAATTTTCAAGCCAACTGCAGGACCCATTGCTCTCTCGGGATGTACGGCGCTGGACTATTTCTGCTCTTGAAATTCATCTTCCCGTCTCCCGAGACTTATCCACTGGTCGAGGTTGGTGTACCATTAGCCACGCTAAATATCGATCTAACAGGAGACAATCATCATGATCGACCTTCAAGGTATCTGCATTCCGATTATCTTCATGCTCAGGCTGAGGTGAGTTACTGGTTTTTTAAAAATTTATTTTAGCAACAAAATCTTTCAAAATCACCCCTGGAAAAAGACTGGCGCATGGTCGAAGGTAATTTCGCAAATCCTTTTCTACCGTAACACTGATCTAGCCATCCCGATACGATCTAGCGCCAAACTTATCTCTATGCGAAATTACCCCCACCCCCCCCCTCTCACTCTACTCCCTGTAACCATTGCTCAGCTGTACATGTAAAGGCATCGTCGCATCTTCGTTCCACGGGCGTAGGATTATTATTATGATTATATTCGCAGGGAAGAGCGACTGCAGGCTGAGCGAGTTCTCTCGCTCAACACAACGCAAGGCGCGACACTGGCGACTCACCACACAAAGGCGATCACACAGGGATGGTGATTGATGATGATCATGGGGAACTCATGCACTCTTATAATTGTGATATTTTTGCACGATATTTTTGTGATATTGTATCATAAAAGAGTGTAAAGAAAATTTCTAGACGACTATCCAATGTGTGCAAAGATTATCCCATGAAGTAAAATCAGGCATGTGATATCTAAGGTCTCCTGTAATTGAAAATGGAGAACCAGCTTCTCTATATTTTAAAATATACGGATTGAATACTTGACTCAAACGAATTTTGAATGTTTTATCTGGATTCAATTACTGATACAACAAAATATGAATGAACATGATGACAAAGGACAACAAATAATTATATTCAAACTTCTTCGGTCTGCTTTGTCAATAATAAGTACATTTATACTCGCACTTTGTAGATTACAGTATCATCGTTGAATACGCCCAGAATTCGGAATATTTCAAAGCTCGTCGTTAGATTCTCAGCAAGGTTCTACAATTAATTAGTTAGCAACAAGTGGTCCATTCAATCAATCGACTAATATATAAAATCAGACGTTGAGAATGGTTATATTTTTCATCGTTTCGACTTTACCAATGTGAACCAATATTTTCAATCAATCAGTGTAAAATGTACTCTCACCATAAAATTACTAATCACCATGAGGCATCCTAAAGGATATAAAGGTATTCTCACCCGCACTTCCTGCAGCACACACATGAGAGATCCGATCCGACTCGCTCCATTCTCTTCTCCGATGGTCTCTCGATAGCGAGTTGTCAGTTCAGCAATGATTGAAGTTCGATAGCGAACAGCCAATTGTTGCAGTTCCTCGCAAACGTCAATGTTCTCTGAATTGTATTTCATAATGCTCTTTGTCTTCTCGTTTCTAAATCATTTATGTAAAATATCATGAATTTTGTTAGTAATAATTAAGACAGATGTATGATACAATAAAATATTTGAACATCACATATATCAATAAACATTTGAATATATGTTACCGAAACTCCAGAAAGCCAGGGCCATGAGGGCGCAAAATTCCTCTTCGGAAATATTACACCGACAAATCGCATTCTTCATCGAGACACATAGTTGAAATGTTTCGTGTAGAGTCCTTAAGCAAGGCGTGATGAATAATGAGATATGTATGATATATGTATGAGGGATATATCCGCGATTAAAATGCGAGAGGAAAGCTCATTGAGTCAATGATGTTTTGAATGGCAAATGGGGTCTCCTATCCGTTCCAGTTGCTATAGCTGGCATACTTAATTTATTTCTCACATTTCTGCAATTTCGACGTTGCTCTGGTCCGGGCAGTCTGGTCCGGGCAAGTACTGGTATAGGCAATCCCACGAGAGGTATGTCGTGTAAGAACCGAAGATGACACTGCAGTAAAAACGAATGTAAATACAATATATTGTCAATGTTGTTTTCGGGAAACAATCGATATTCTCCCCGCAATTTTTTTAAAATCTTTACACACTCCTTCGAATTTCTTCCAAATGTTCGTAAAACTCTGAACGCCGAGTCTAGGCAAGAGAAGCTTCTGCTGTAGTTGCGAATTAGTAGCCACTACAATAATCGATTAAATTAATGTTGAGATGTAATTATTAATTGTTAATTTAGTACTATATGTATTATGTAAACTAACCTTATCGCTTGTGTTCAGCACTTGAAACTCGGGAAAAGTAGCTTGGACAAATTCAAATAGTCCGGCGATTTGAATCTTCTTTCCTTCATCCATGCATTTTTATGTACACGGAAAGACAAGCTGAAAGTATTTAAATATTATTGACAAGTTTATTTAAATATTATTGTGGATAATTACCAGTAACATTAATAATTATATAAGTTATTCCCCCATTTGCATGTGAGTAAATCTCACATTTTCGCCATGTATTGCTTCAGCTTGATGTATGCTCATTCCACGAAGTCTGAGCTCGGCGGTTTGTCGAAAGTTGGAAAATTCACTGTAATGGAATTCAATGACATGTAGAGAAGTCGATCTTACCGATATTCTTCCCGAATTCTCTCTATGAGCGAGTTTTCAGTAGAAATAATCTTCAGAGGACTGAAATATTAGAAGTTATGGGATAAAGCAAAAGCCAAAATCAAAACAAATCAACCTCCTTTACCAATGAATGAATGAAGAGAAGCACTAACTTCATTCTCTCTCCCATTCCCGCACGAACGACGGCTTCGAACTTCTCCAGACGGCATTTCCGACAGGATAAGATGTTTCCGGTTCCACACAGTATTTGATTGGCGCAATTTCGGCTGAAATTTTTTTTATTATATTTCGAATAAATTAGCATATTTACATAATTTATAATTTCTTGCCATAATTTCTTGCCTTACCGATAGTTTGCGCAGGTGAGCTTGAAGCCGATGTCGCGATTTCGCCTGAATGAGTATTTGAAATTATTTTTTATGAAATTGACGTTTTCATTCGAGTGCGAGAAACAGGCCTTCGTCTCTTCATTTATTTGTCTATTGACCGGCCGAGTGATGAGAGGGCACTAGGTCGGATGAAAACTGCAACGTCATGCCGCATTTGATATATCAAAGGATGAATGACGTAACAGTTCTCGGCCTAGTGCCGGTGGGAGAGTTTTGGAATTGAAGAGGAGCCGTTTATCGACATCTAGTGCTGACCGATAGAATACATTGCACGCGCGGCATGTGTCCATGCCTATGTGAGTGGCGGAAGTCGGCTTGTCGCAAACTAGACAGGCAACGGTCATTCCTGAATGGATGAACACTTGAAATCGAAATGTGGACAATCGTCTCTAAAATTACACTCGCAATCGTCCGAGCGGCGAGAGACACACACAATGCAAACAATGATGTATTCAGACACAAAAGTGCAGATAAATGCGTGCGCTGCAATTATAATTCTAGTGGACAAGCATGTGTAAAGGAGAGGAATGGCTAACTCATTTCCAATTTCTGAGGAAAATACGCAATGACTATACTCGAGGAGGCTTCGCATACGGAGGTTAGATAGATGAGCCCATTCAGAGCAGAATGCCATCACTGTGTTTACTTAGTGTTGACGCGATAATGAAATTTTCTTTCAAATGTGGTAAGTGAAATTGAGATCCGACATGCTAGTAGGTGACTGAACGACTGAAATGGCACGCAAGAATCGCCAGTTGTTTTCGAAATGAGAAAATTCGTGGGAGAGAGCGATTTCTGAGCGCAGACTACGTCCGTGACTTTACTTGTTTTTCCCATTCACACCTCGGGAAGGAGGCATTTCTGAGAGAAGAAACCAATGAGCGTTCTAGTGCAAATATTATGTAGCTTAAAGGTATCTCAATGTGTATGATCATGTGGTTTTCGAAAATAGATCGGTATCTCTCGAAAATTGGTCGGAATATCCAACATCTCGTCGCGCACTAAAGATTTGTGGTCAGTTGTATCAGGTTGAGTCATAAGTTTTTTCCAATTTTTACTTTTAAATGTTTCGCATATGCTGGTCTTTGGTTCTAATTGATTATCATTTTGATATTTACATATTATTAGTGCATGGATGCTCTCTTTAGCGCACTTTGGTCCAGGCCGCTTGAGAGGGGCTAGTGGTCATAGTTTGAAGTCAAAGTATCCGCAGCTACGAATGTAGCTGCGACTTTCTCAGATTAGATCTTTCCAGTGAGTCGTTATTGGGCAAAATAATAAACTCTTTCGTGAAGTGTGATGAACGTACATCACAATAATACATGTGATTCGGATTTGGCACAGAAGACCTGTTCAAATAAGGTGCAAATTTCAGAGTCGTGTTCAGTTCGCCATGACCAAAATGTGTTTCGTTTACTGCGCATCCGCACACACTGGCCTATCGAAATCAAACCTATCTCATCGTAAAGCTTCCTAGACGAGGAGCTTATATTTGCTTTATGGTGGGCTTTCATCATTACAATCACAAGCTGCAGTCATCAACACTTATATGATGAAATTTACACATCGAAATCAGTGTATTTCAAAGCTTCCTGATTAGATGATAGATGGAGGTCCCACATTTGTGTGTTTATCAGCATCAGCTACCCTCGAACTATCCCTCATTAGCTTCGCATAGTCATGGGATTCCTGCGAATTCAGAAATGGTACTCCAAAAATAACCACTAAAAGTCAAAATTTTGATCGGTGAGGCCAATATCCGGATTTTTCAATAAATCTCGTTTTTGAAAAGAGGATGACGCGAAGTCCCAAATTTCACGAATGGTAAAGTTACCCCATAAAGTAAGATTAAAGCGCTCCTATACAAAAGCCAGTCACTATAACATAAAAGGTAAGAAAGTTGCCAAATCAAGTGTGATTTCTTTTCTACATGACTCATTTGCAATACTCTAATCCTGGGATTGAGTAAGCTAGCACCGCTTTCAACCACTTTTTTGAAAGAGCATTCAAGGGGCTTCTCAATAATGTATGTGAAGATATCCAGCCTATTTTCCCTGCAAAGAAACAGCGAGCCCGACTATTTCAAAATTTTAGTAAAAAATTTGATCGTGGTTAACGATCGATTACTTCAATTATTTAAAAGCACGGCGCAATTCGAACATATGATTATAAGTGTGAACTATACCCCTACATTATCCTACGGATCTGTACTGATAGGATTTTGAGAGCGCTTTTTAGGTGACTTTGAATTGCACCTCCAAAATTGGAAAAAAACTTATGACTCAACCTAATAAAACCGCCGAACTTCCAAACACCACAGCAATAAGTTATCGAAAGATGTGGGAGGTCGCCCAGAAATGGACATTTTATTATGTTACAATTGGTTTCAAGTGGCACTAAGTCGGATGATAACACACAGTATATATTAAAAATAATACCCTTCCATGATATTTTTACAGAAGTCTTTTGGACAGGTTGGACACCGTTTGAAATTAGAGGAGAAGGGTGGATTATTGGTTCTCATCCGGTGCGTTCTCTTCCGACCAAGTATCGCATCCTCGGTACAAATTGTATTCGGTCCTTCTCATGTTACGATACGAAACTATCGTACCCGTATCCCTGAACGAGATGGAAAAAAAAACTAAAGTCACGTACGCACTAAGTGCCCAGAAATCGTCCCCGACGCACGCATTTGCCCATTTCGTAAACAAGTAGTGAACGAGAGATTGCTATAGACTACGAGAAATAGTTCTCGACACCAACCACCACAAATCGCATTAAATTGGCTCGGAAATGAGGGATTAGATATTAATGGAACGGAACTGTATTATATCCGTATTACCGGAATTGGCAATAGCTACAATCAGGATACATTAGTATGGTGAACTACAATATGAATGGCGTACTTTATTGAGTTTGTACTTTTAAGTTCGAGAACAACTATTACAGGAACGTTTCATTGACCAACGATTATTGGAATATATGAAGGAGACAACTGTGAAAAAAACCACCTCGTCTTGCCAATAAATACTGAATAATTGACTTCCAAATTAACAACAAATCGTGGATTGATCAGTGTCGTATAACCGAAGATTTCGGATAACTGGCGTAAACAATTTGGCTCCAACTATTCTACCAAAATCATTCCATGATGAAATGATACTCACTAGTGTTACCAAGTCGTCATTCGCCCTACTCATCTCGGATGCTCTCTCACCGGTTAAACGAGATGTGAAACGAGAAATTCACGAGTCGATTTGGCATCACTTATACTCACGCGAGCAGTACAATCCTCGCGACACTACCTACTGAAGAGTGTCGAGGAAAACAGACCAGGAAATACAGTTCGAAAGTTCGAACTCCACCAAGTGACCTTGCTCTTTTGAGGATTAACGACCACTTACAGTGACGATGTTTTGGTCTACTGTCTGAAGTGTTTTCCTGTCGTTTTTTGCATACATGATGGTGTTAATAGGAAAAAAGCGACATCATGAGGGAGACGTATTTTCAGAGTTTTTTACCTGGAAATAAAGGATTTGATGGTCAATAAACTCGAGTTATTTCAGAATACGAGCGCAAAATCTATCCAATTCTTTCACAATCGAGAGTAGTATGTTGAAGATGAACCGAACATGATTATTTGTTGACGCGTCACGTTGACTGTCTATACATGTTCTTACAAAATTGTAAGTCGTTTTCGAAGCGTCACGCCAATAAGACTCCTCTCCACGGGTAATTACCGGAATAATGCTGGGCGAAATTATACAAGATTTTCGCGCCCATTTCGCTAATTGCTCAAGTAATTTCGTGAAGACTGCACGTTCACTTCGAAAGAAATGACGTTGCAGAATCTCCGATGGAAAGAATTTGCATTAAAATGCAGACGAGACGATTAGCCAAATCGGGACCCCCTTACAAATGCGCACGATCGCACTTGCAGAGTGTAGGTGAATACACATCGAAAAGCTCCTCTTAACACAGTTTTATCATTCGCATCTCATGGCAACTAGAGAAAATATTAAAATATCGGTATAGCTAATCGAATAACGTGTTACACTTGCAATTTGTAAGTTACTGTCTCGTCGTCGAATGCACCCAACATGCGCAGTAATTCTCCGTCCGCATTCAGGCTCAACTCCGCTCTCTGGAAATTGCTATAGATTTAAAAATTTGGAATATAACGCCTAACAGTAAATCACATCGCGAGGAATCGTCTGACTCTCCTCACATTACACACTCTCTCGCTGATTAGAGAAAGCGAGATATAATGCACTTTGGAGAGAGTCAGACGATTGCTCCACCACGACGGAAAGCCCAGTACAAGCTAAATATAATTGCACGTCTCTTCAAAAATGCCCGACGTATTTTGCGGTTTGATACATTTCTAGGTTTGATATTCTCACACCAACACGCCTAGTTTCCTCAAAAACAACAACGCGCCTAGTTTTCTCATCTAGTCCGATCGAGCTACGATGGAAATGGAGAAATGGCCCATTTATCGAACTCTAGAACGAACTCTGATGTCTTGCAGCAGACACAGCAGCATGCCTATTCGCGCTGCTCCCTTCTCGTGTCCGTTTGTCCTTCGATAGTGAGCAGTCAACTCAGCTATAATCTCCGTCCGGTATCGAGTAGCCAACAACAAAATTCCATCATCAAGGTCCAGATTTTCTGAAAAAATATGTTACAATCACGGAATTGCAACAATTCGAGTTTCGCTCCACGATTTGTAACTAGAGATGATAAAGGAAGAGTTCGGAGAATCATATATCTGACTGTAGAGTTGCCAAGAATAGCTAAAGTTGATTGCTTAGAGGAAGATTGTATTAAAGTGACCTGAACACTTCTTTAGAATTGTAATTTGTAGGATTAGCACATCTCATTTGCATACTAGAAAAGACAATCTAAAAATTTCGGAAAAACGCTCAGTCTTGCGGAAGAGTTTTTGAATATTAGGGAAGAATGTGAGTATTTTTGCCCGCACAAAGCAGGAAAATGACCATGAATAGATTTCGGATCGATTAGAAGAAACTCTTCCTATGGTTTCCCGACTTGGTTTTAAGATACGACCGCTCAAAGTTTTCGAAAAATCGCAAAATTGCTCTTCCTTTATCATCTCTATTTGTAACTGTTTCCAAAAAAATAAGATTTTTTTTCGCAAAGGATAACTGTAGCTTCGCTCACCGACGCTCCAGAACGCCAAACCCAAGAGAGCGTGCAATTCTTCTTCAGTAGGCTTCAATTCAATGAACTGTTTGCGCATTCTGGGAAAGTGTTCGAGAAATATACTCATTCCCGTTCTGCAAAAAGATGTGGAATTGGTTGCAGGTTTAGATAAGGTACTCACTCTATGGCGGCTCTGCAATTCGATGGATCGGGGCAGTCACTGAAGAACGTATCGACTGTTTCGAGCGAAAAGTACGTTGTATATGAAACGAACATGCTGAAGTGAGTTCATGACGAATAAGTAATAAGCTTGAACGAACAATCTGCCTTCTTTTTTGTTGACGCCAAGCTGGCGCCGTCTTCTCTGAATCCTGAGCGATGCGTCAATAAAGAAGAACGACCGGTGGTAATTGCGAATGAGCAACCACTGAAAACACGAAGCATTCTGAAAGTTTACCATCTGAATGTATGACAAACCTTGTCGGAGGTTTTCAAGACGCGAAATTCAGGGAAAACAGATGGAACGAATTCGAAGAGTCCTGAGATCATCACTTTGGCTGATTCGTTCATGAATCGATAGGTGCTCGGAGTCAACTCCTGAACACGTTAACGATACACAGAGGGATAGAGAGGCAAACGGGGGAAATTATCCAAATTTTCAACGAATGAGCACTAACGTATTCCTCTTTGCTCGCTTCCAGTGGATCCATTTCGATTCCATGCATTTTTAGCTCTGCTGTTCTCCTTTTCGCACAGATCGTGCTTCAAAAAATAATTATAAAAAGCCTGGAGTGAAACGAACTCATGATTCTTTCGAATTGTTTCGAGGATCGAATTGTGTCGGTTCCGATGTGATTGGTCACTGAAATATAAATATGTTCCCTTTTGCGCATACACTCGAGTCGACTGTTTCACAAACTCCAAAATGAATGAGTGCAACCTACATGATTGACTGTGTCCAGCGTTCGAATTCTGCGGGCTTGCTATTCTCGCTGAGAAATATTTCTGCCGAAGGCGACAGCAGCGCGTCTCCATCCTGATTGCCCGCCCTAAAAGTAGGATTCGAAAAACGATACAACGGCCTCGTCATTCAATACAATCACTCATCTCTCGATCTATCGAGTTATTGTGATGAATGATGAGAGGATTATGCGACATGTGAACTCTACCTAATAGCCGTCTCGAATCGGGACAGACGACACTTGCGACAGGGGAAGAGGTTCTCTGCAAAGTCCTCATAGAGCAGAGTCGATACCTATCGGCGATATCCTAGTAAATTGACCATCTCTTTATTATATACAGTCTACTCGGCATTGCCAGTGCGCTGCTGATACGAATTTTGAAAATTTCGTATTATATGAACAAACTTTCAAAGTCCATGCCGCAACGATTGTCGAAGGCGCACTTGAGCGTGTGTGCGAGCGGCCGATTTCGCCTGAAGAATTAAAATATGTGAGACGTTAAATGTATTTAGTAAAATACTTTACAAATTTATAGAAATGGCTTTTCGAACCGATAGAATGCACCGCACGCCCGACACGTATTTATGCCCATGTTTGTGGAGGACGTTTTTCGACCACAGACGAGACAGGAGACGAACATAACTGAAGTGAATCTCTTTCTACAGAATTTATAATTACCATATATGTAATGCAGTTAATTCACAGTTAAAAAAACAAGCAATCGACCATTGTATCGTCCAGTAAAACCCGCATTTGGAAGCTTCCCCCAAGCTTGTTTCCAACTCGGTTGCTAGCATGTTAGAGATACGAAAGATCATGTGGAACGAAGAGAGGAGAACTCAAGTCAGAGTCACGCTTGGGCGCTACTTGCCGCACACCACATGCTGTAGTGAGTGTTCACCGACTCGAATGATAATCCGCGCGTGCGCATTCCCAGCAGAACGTGGAGAAACAAACAGAAAGATCAGAAGATCGCACTTTTGCTCATCAACAACATAAAAATAATTCCTTCTTTCTTGCACTAGTTTGATATGTTGATCTCAATAATGGATGCTGAACAGAGTGAGTCGAATACACGAAGACACAAAAATCTGCATATTGTAGGCTTGCCAATGCATCTAAGAAATGCTCTAGCGAAAATTGTAAGTGTCCACTTCCACAACATTTGTAAATTTGCATAATGATGGTAAAATGTTAGTGTGAGATTCCGATGATAGTAAGAAACGGAAGGAATTGATGATAACAACGTTGTTTTGATGTGGGATACAAGAGTGCACAGTGAGGGAACGTCGATAGGATCATACGTGGAAGAGGAGAAGGGGCGATCATTGAAGTCTGCATAGTATTCACATTTTGATGGGAGGGCGGCATAAACGTAAAAACATAACACGCGTATCACGAGTCAGTGAAGGAGTGCGGGAACATTTTCAAATTTTTAATCGCGGATTAGCTCCTTATTATGCTGTAGTAATACCCTGGAGTGATGATTTCGAAAAATAGAGGTGATAGGTCCCAGAGCCGTCTTTTAGGAATTTTCCGGTTTTTTACCTTGCTCTACTGTATTTCAGCTCCCAGATCTGCTACAGAGCTCGCACTGGGCTCAAAATAAGCGGAAAATTATTCTGAACAACTTTTATGTTTACAACTTTTCGAAATAATCGCAAGTTAAAAGGATATGACTAAAAATGTTGAATCCGAAACTTTCAAAAAACGTTTTCTCCATCACGAAGGAAACTTACAGCGGATTTTTATTTCATTAAATGAAAGAAGATGCCTTCATACATCTATAAAAAATATAAAATGGAAAATCGAGAGGGGAACCTCATTCGATATTTCGCGTCCAAGGTGCCACACTGGCATATCATCAAAATAAATTATGTCCAGTGAACCGTAACTTCACATTCAATGAGAACTCTATGTGATTTATTAGTTTTATCAATGCTACAATTAATTTGGCATTGAAAAATTCTAAGTTTGGTAAAGTTTAAAAAATCCATTTTTTCGACCGCCGTTTATCGCTTATTTACACATCTAAAACTCAAGATTATTAATCATTCACAGCCTATTAACCATGGTCAAAAATGAACTTCCAATATTTCCGAAACTCTCGGGAAGGCATGTTCGGGTGAGAAAATCTAAACAATATGAAGTTTGAGTGGGTTCTTTCTCAAATATTTTCATAGTTCCCGAGGTCTACTAAAACTTGCATATAGTTATTGACTATGAATGATTAATAATCTTGACTTTCAGATGCGTAAATAAGCGATAAATGCAGGTCGAAAAAATCGATTTTTTAAACTTTACCAAACTTGGAATTTTTCAATGCCAAATTAATTGTAGCATTGATAAAACTAATAAATCACATAGAGTTCTCATTGAATGTGAAGTTACGGTTCACTGGACGTAATTTATTCTGATGCTATGCCAATGTGGCACCTTTGACGCGAAATATCGAAAGAGGTACCCCTCTCGATTTTCCATTTTATATTTTTTATAGATGTATGAAGGCATCTTCTTTCATTTAATGAAATAAAAATCCGCAGTAATTTTCCTGCGTGATGGAGAAAACATTTTTGAAAGTTTCGGATTCAACATTTAGTCATATCCTTTTGACTTGCGATTATTTCAAAAAGTTGTCAACATAAAAGTTGTTCAGAATATTTTTTCCGCTCATTTTGAGCCCAGTGCCCGCTCTGTAGCTGGTCTGGGAGCTTAAATACAGTGTAACCAGGTGCAAAACCGAAAAATTCCTAACAGCCGGCTCTGGGACCTATCACCTATATTTTCCGAAATCGTCACTCCAGGGTATTACTACAACATAATGAGGAGCTAATCCGAGATTAAAAATTTCAAAATGTTCCCGAGAGTTCAGAATTTCATCCACTGACTCGTGATACGCGTGATAAACATAAAAACATAAAACATAAAAACATAAAAACATAAAAACACATTTAGCGTAAGTTGTATGTATTCACAAAGACAAAACACATTACATGAAAACACATTGAAATATACGCTAAATGATGTTTCCGATGTGATTGGGAATATGTTTTTCATTGAATTCTTCTTCGATTTGATGCATCATCTGAGCTCCCATTGGCCGATACTCTCCACCACAGATCGACCAAAGACCACCAAATGCATTCGACGATACCGAATCTGAATTTGTATCGACATGCTAATAAAAATATGTTTAAAAATCCAAAAACTAACCTTTAACAGCCCGGCATTTCTCACTATGCATATGAATGCAAATTGGAGCGGGTTGAGCGTGAACAAAGCCTGTGAAATATTCCAATATCAAGAGATGTCAAACAATGAGCTGACCATTTCTGTCACTCTGAGTGTTATCAAAATAGGTGGTGGGAGCACAGAAAGATCAAAGATCATTGCAGAGACAAACATCGATAGCGGAACGACGAGACAAATAAATCCTCCCGCACTCTGCAGTTTAAAATGTTTCAAAGCTGACAGGAGTTCTTAATTCGGATCACCGTCTCTTCATTTCCCACGCTCTCTCGCCAGTCTCGACCAGAGGTTGTGTGAAATTAAGAGGATCTCCGAATTACGAACTCTAAAGCTCACCAGTAACATGAAGTAAATGAGCAATTGCCTCTTCATAGCCTGCGTCTTATTTGATTCTTTCACCTGTAGTTTGCAAATATTATTTATTTTTACACTTCAAAAACAAACAAATATATATATTCAAAACATACCGATTTCACGAAGGCCAATCGTCTAATTATGTCCAGAGTTTGAATAAGGGGCAATAGGCTAATAAGAAACATTGAGAGGCTGAGTATGTACATTTCTGAAACGATTATGTTCTGTTTGTCCAGATTTTCCGCTGTTTACCGAAACGAAAGTATTGCGCTCCTCCGAACCTTCCGAATGCTAGCATCTGCCCCTCTCTATCCGCGAGCCAGCGCAACTCTGGTTCCTAAACATATCTATTCGCCAATTTCTTACTGAGAATCGCAGCTCGACCGATCGATAGGGTGTGTAGAAGGAAGGGACTATTACCCGAATGTCGCACACTACTTTTTCACCTCAATCATTCGCTTCGCTTCATCCGAATCTTTACCGAACATAGCCGATCCCCAGATTTTGGCTACAGTTAGTATAATGCTAATGCATACCATGAACGACTGTTGCCTACAAAATAACATCAATTTTCACTCCGCCAGATACTTTTAAAATTGCCTGTTCGATAAACGGAGAATGCTGTTATTTCCATTCCCAGCAGTGACATGTTTGTGGATCTGCATGAAGATGAACCACACGCAGGGAACGTGCGCCGTTATAGCCGTTGATAGTGATATCTGAAAAGAAAAAAAGGTGTATATTTTAGCAAATTCCTAGTAGGGGAGCTGAATCACCATTATTGCTTTCCGGCTTGCTCTCAGCTGCCTAAGCCTAAGCCCTCCACAGAATAACCCAGCATACGGGCCCACGCTGTAAGGTCGCAGGGCGAAGTTGAAGATCCAGTCGAAAAGGATGAGAAATATCTTTAATCGTTAGCCTTGATAGATGGTGGGATTTATGCACGATCGACACATGTGTAATCGTTATCTTTGAATATTCTGTCGAGACTTGAGAACGATGCGTACCTCGATGAGGCAATATCCAAGCCGAATTTCCCAGCTCATTGCTTTAATGTCCTTTAGCACGAGAAATATCAACGGGTGTACAGTGAGGCTATTTATGAATGGAATCGCAGTTAGAAAACTGAAAATGCAACATTTTCGAATTTACTGGCAGGATTTAACTGACGTTTGATGGGTTTCGAAGAAATAGTTGCGGTAGAGATCCAATCCGTATCGAAGAGAGCAGTTCATAGCAATATCAAATATTGTAAAATCAAATATTTGTATAATGCTCAATGTACGCAAATTCTCTGTCATATCACGAGAATTCTGAATATCGGAGGCTTGTTTATGATAACTTCTCTCGTTGTGTTAAGCTTATTAGTATTTCTGAGTTATGACAGTCGTTGAACACTAATCGGGCAATCAAAAATGAAGGATCATTCGCGGAAGATATTTCAGTGTGTAAGCACAGGAATCACAAGATTTATTATAAATTGTGTACAAGTGAACTGAAGAAAAAAATTATCAAAATATAACTTTTTCAATTTCACTCGTTTCCAGCAAGATTGTCTTACCTTTGTAAATTGAATTGTAAATCACCAGTAACTTTAAGATCACAATATAATTATTTGAATTAATACATTTGATATTTCTGAAAACAAAACGTGTCTTCTCAATTCTTGCTTTGAAGCAATATAGTTATTGCGTGATCCTTTCGTACATTCGTAAAAAGCGCATGATTACATTACGATCTTTGTTCCCGCTGGGTACACCACTGGCGTGAATTTACAATTTCAAAGCATCTGCTGCGGCCAAGCCTAGGCTAGCTACCAATTATCCCCATCGAGCTTTTTCACCCACAAGATGATGTTTGAGAAGTGAAATGGGCGGTTCTTGATATTCAAACTAGCACTACTACGGGAAGCATTGCTCAGTGATGGCTACCTCACATAACCGGTCCTTAACTCTCGACCAGTACCCTGTCTTGCAACTAGTGCAACTCATCCCGATCGCATTCGCTCTTCCTCCACTATTATTTGTATTCTCGATTCTGCATAGAATCGCCCTCCATACCAACTGCAGGTTTTCCATATTGACGAACTTCCAAGAAAAAAATGTATCGGTCTATTTTAAAATTATTTGGGAAGATTGAAAACTATGATAACTAGAATTACTGTATTACTGTATAAAGAAATATCATAACGTCTGTCTGTCCGTCTGTCCGTCTGTCTGTCCGTCTGTCTGTCCGTCTGTCCGTCTGTCTGTCACGCTTTTTTTTCAAATCGCTCTAATTCGCCTCAAAATCATCCTACGTGCCTAAGACCTTGATCATATGAAAACCCTTGACGAGCGCTTTCAAAATTTGACCTTTGATCTTTGTAGTTTGTAGTTTTATCTTTTCCTTCAAATGACTCTAACTCGGCTCAAACGTATCCGTGCGACTTCAGACCTTGACCATTGGCATCCCCGCGAAGAACACTTTCAAAATTTGACACTTGATCTTTGATCTTTGATCTCTTTCTTCAAATCGCACTAACTCGGCTCAAAATCATCCTACAGCGCTACGACCTTGACCGTTGGCATCCCCACGATGAGCACTTCCAAAATTTTAAACTTGATCTTTGATCTTTTTCTTCAAATCGCTCTAGCTTTGCTCAAACACGTCCGTGTGACGTCGGACCTTGACCGTTGGCATCCCCATGGCGAGCGCTTTTAAAGTTTGATCTTTGTAGTTTGTAGTTTGATCTTTTTCTTCAAATGGCTCTAATTCGCTTCAAAGTCATCGTAGAAGGTTAGGACCTTGACCGTTGGCATCCCCATGTCGAGCGCTTTTAAAGTTTGATCTTTGTAGTTTGTAGTTTGATCTTTTTCTTCAAATGGCTATAACTTAGCTCAAAATCATCGTAGAAGGATAGGACCTTGACCGTTGGCATCCCCATGGCGAGCGCTTTTAAAGTTTGATCTTTGATCTTTGTAGATTGTAGTTTGATCTTTTTCTTCAAATGGCTCTAACTCGCTTCAATATCATCGTAGAAGGATAGGACCTTGACCGCTGGCAATCCCATAGCGAGCGCTTTTAAAATATGAAACTTGATCTTTGATCTCTTCTCTTCAAATCGCTCTAACTTGGCTCAAACACGTCCGTGTGGCGTCGGACCTTGACCGTTAGCAGGGCCCCATCCCAACTTTTTCTAATTGCCCGAGGCCTCACGAGCCTTTTACAACGTTTTAAGCAGGCTTCTACTTGCATACCTTAGAATACGGTAGCGTAGTTATTTGCGCATTCACAAACCCATCTTTTGAAATATAGCGCATAGCCGTTGTAACATCTGCCCAACTTGCTCTCACTCCCCGCAGCGTAAGCGTTGTGAAAGGCTCGTGAGGCCGAGGGTGATTCGAAAAAGTTGGGATGGGGCGAAGCCAGGATATTGCAAAGTGAATTCAATTCAGTTTGTCCGTCATGTTCTCCCCATGGCGAGAACACTTCAGTGTATTATCTGGTATATCCGAAAATTCATAATTAGTTAATTGTATCACTCCTGTTCAGTTTATATAGACGTTTATGAGTGCTTTCAACATAATAAAGTCAAAAAGACTTGAAAATAAGCAGATCCCGCATCGTATAGAAACAACCTATTTTCACTCTGGGGGTTCTTATTCCGGGGGGCCGCATGTCCGGGGGGTGATCCATTCTTACCGATCCGTCCTCTTAAATGTCGATTTGCAAACATTCATTTTCGAATGTTCTAGAATTTGTTTTACTAATCTTGGTAGAAGAGTCTTACCTCAGGAACTTCTCATTGCTGTGGAGCGAGCAGCCGCTTGCTATCGCCCCGCCAAATATCATTCGCAAACCTTCAACTGGAAAGCATTCCTAATAGCGGAAGCCTTGGCAGTTAGTCGTTTTAAATGTTTGTGAAATTTCGAAAATCACAGGTCACCTGGACCATCTGCTACATGCGAATCATTCAAACTGGTGGGCGAATGATTTTCGAAAGTAAGACCTATTCGTATTTTAGACAAATTTTTCCTCATCGGTGCAGCTAGTAACACTGTTGATATCTCAGCTCTGCTGGTTAGTATGCACTCGTAATATCGTCGATCAAGATGACGAAATTAATCTTGTTTCAGTGCATGATATTCGGTAGGAAATTCACTCGCCGAATAAACGCAGTGCATCACAGCTCGCTAAATGCGAAATATCAGGTAATCGTATTCAGGAACGTTATTATTGTGGTGATGCTAAGTTGCATTAGAGAGCTTTGCTTCTTGATTGTTTGCATTAGTGATGCCAAAACGGCGCGCGCTCTCCACGTTTCACACGCTCTCTCACAGGTCAGACAGCGCGAGAGAGCGTGGGAAACGAGGAGAGTGCGCGCCGTTTTAGCATCACTAGTTTGCATCTATTTTGCCCATCCTTTCCAGATAAAGGAAGCTTCAACCGTTTCTCACATCATTTTCGTCGTCGGATTCGTTAGCTTATGTTGCAAGGCATGGTTTATATCGGTTGTAACATTCTCATCCATTTTAAGACATCACGAAGTATTGTTTAAAAAAAATTAATTCCTAGAATCTAGCGTTGTCGTTTTTTTACTACGAATGGCTTGGGTTACTAGAAGGAAGTGCCTTTACATTTAGATGACTGCGACTCTCTGGGTGTGGTTGTATGTGCTGGACCTCGTTCCCTTCTCCGTCATCACCACCAGTGCTGTGATGGCGAGTTATTATTGCACTATCCCCAGAATAGGGTAGCCCTAGCATCCCTTGTGCAATCAAAAGGAGTTTTCCATAAGTGCGAAAGGTTCTGTACTGTAAGATCTGTTTGTGATGTGCTCTGAATTTGTTTTTTAATTACGAAAATAACTGGCAAATGGCAGATGCACACTGTGAATTGCGGGATTGTCGGGTATCTGTTCATATGGAAGCACGAGGGAGCCAGGAAACGAACGATAGTATTGAGCCGATTCTGTTGCGCTCGCAAATCAAAGCCTGGTGCGTTTCCGGCGCTTCTTCGATTATTACCCATCCTACTTTCCCTATAATTTCCAATCCCCCCTACGGTGGGATTGTGTGACTGAACATGAGGAAGGCTCACGTTGATGTAAATAGGAATGGGTAAATTTTGCTAGAAGTGCAGGGTTCTCCTTAGCAACATCAAGGAACACGATGCATTATGGTTGCAGGAGCTGTGCCCAACAGTTGGGTTAATTGGCTCCCCCCCCCCTATGCTTTCCCACTCGTTTTCCGGGCAATTGATTGATCGAACATTACTTATTCAGTCCTGATTCGGTTGGCTAGTTGTGAAATAAGTGCTGAGTTATCCTCTGCAACATCCAGGCAATTGATAATTTCCAATTGCAGGAACTGTGCCCAACTGCGATCCCGACATTGCGACGCGAATTCATTTCAATGAGTTGTCCAGATATTGGGCATAATATCTACAAGCCCAAAATATGCGCCAATCCTAAAGAAAATATCGATCATCACTCCTAATAAGTTCGGCGCAAGTGTGTTCCCTGTTTCGGTATTCAGGTGCCGCGGAAGTCAGATAATCTGAATGTTGACCTAATCGCCACTGTCCAAATCCACTGGAAATAGAGAATAATAAACCGATTTTAAAGTTACGTTGTGTGATCAGCACAAGCAATGAGAAATTCAATTACCAATAAATGAGCCAAACGAACAAAGTCAAGTGAGAGGCGTCCTTTCTCTTGTGGATGATGCATTTTGCTGGGTTGTGCCTCTCTCGTAGTCTGAGTCTCTCCATCTCTCCCACTCTCCTCTCAGCCCACACTCTCTCGCCCCTTCCTCCCTTCTCAATCAATCAGTGTGTAGTCTATCACTCTACTCACGCGCCTTTCGATCTCTTTTCGCGCTCTTTTCCTCCCGATTTGATCAGAGATGATGGCTACTGCGAAGGGGAAGAGGCTCTGTCTGATCTGCGGATCGCCTACCAACTACGCCCATTACGGAATCGACTCATGCAAGTATGTCCTCCTCGTTAGTTCGATTAACGTAACTACTATTGGTTGCGAGAATCAGTGCCCACTCTATAGTTGCGCTACGCCTTTTCCATTAGTTTCTATTATTGGAATCTACTTGTTGTTTTGATTGCATCAATGTCTTTAAATAATATAATCACGTGTCGTTCTTCCTGGGAAGATAGGGGGAACAACAATGTGAGAGTCGACACGAAATTTGTTACAATCAAGAAGGCGAGTGCTTTATATCTGTAGCTATGCCATCGCTCACCAAATTAGGCGTTATGAGGGCAGTGATATGCGGTCGCGAGTTTGATCCTTGATTTGAATTCCCACATTATATCTCCACTCTGTTCAAGACAAACTCGCCTGCAATTGCTATCGTTTATTGCATTGCATGAAATGTAATGCAATGAACGAGAGCAATTGGTAGTATCATTCAAAAATACCCCAATTAAGGCAGGCAACGTTAGGTCTGCTATCAAGAATCATATATGAGAGCCGTGTGTATCTATTCCGTGCTCGCTCACATAATTAGGCTGTCCAATAACTCATTTACCGTTTCAGAGCCTGCGCGGAATTCTTCAAGCGCACGCGCACGACGAACAAGAACTACGCCTGTCGACAGGGCACCCGAAAATGCACGATAAGCAAAAGTGAGCACACTCTCTCTCATTTTCTCTCTCTCTCTCTCTCTCTCTCTCTCTCTCTCTCTTTTGTGTTGACATAATGCCAAAAACTCGGAGAGGCACACTCGCGAGAGCTGTATCTCTTTCTCCACCATTGCCCTCTCGATGTATGATAGAATGGCGTGTTCTCTATCACTTTGTACTCTATCAAGTGATGGTTCGAAAAGAACTTCGATAATACGGTTTTGATTCTTTTCAATTAGAGGGGAAAATTGGGCATGTATTGGAATTTACTGCAGGCGAACGCTTCATTTGTCGTCGTTGTCGATTCGAGAAGTGCAAGGCGCTCGGGATGTCGCTGGACGACCCGCGAAAGAAGAAGGACCTCGAGAAAACCACGTCGTCTCCTCAGGAAGAGCCCGCCCCCTCGACGTCCGCCGATCCGCCCTCCCCGCCATTAAACGAATCTATTCTCAGCAGGATAACGAGAGAGCATACGTGAGCATCGGATACTATTGTTACCAAAGGTCGGAGAGGCATAGGCAAGAACAGCACAGGTTAAAAGTTAGATATGTTGTCTGCAGAGTCAGTCAAGCAGTAGCGACTAAATGACTGGCGATAATCGTGTCAGTTTGATTCAAGGAGCTCCGTGAAAATGCAAACTGATCAAGTGTGTTCCGATAATCAGGGTAAATCTCTTTTAGGAAATCGCTCGAGCGTCGCAGGTTCGTTGAGATGTCGATTCGTGCGACGTCTCTTCAAGAGCACGTCCGAGTGGATCACGAGGGAGAGGATCTGCTGCTGTGCACGTGGTCCTTCCTCATGGACTGCGTCAAGTAGGCCACGTTATGATACATTAGTGTTTCATTTTAGAACTCTAATTTTAGAACAATAGTCGTTTTAGAACTCCGTCCTGCGGAGCATTCATGTTAAGGGTTATTTCGCAGAAACGGACTCGAGCCTAGCCTTTCAGATAGACGAGAGATGACACTAGGTCGGATGAGAACTATGACGGCATGCTGCCTTTGATATGTCAAGGGCGGAATGACGTCATAGTTCTCATCCGACCTAGTGCCCGAGAGATCAATGAAGAGAGCCACTTCTTGTGAAGTAATTAATTAGGATGTACGCTAATTAGGATGTACTCTAATTAGGATGTACGCCGGGGACTACTTCACGATTGCTGGTGCATGCTTCCCCGAGTTCAACGCGCTCACGCTGCATGAGAAGGTGAGTTTGTTCAGCAATTGCTACCATCTGATGACGTTTCATTTGAAATTGCTCGATTCAATCCTGTTAAATCAGAACTGAAAGTCCGCCGTGTTTTGCGATGGCTTCTTCACAAGTCAGCTCTGACCGAACGAGACTAGTTTAAGAGGACGCAATAATAATAATAATAATATATGTATCGCTCGTGGTGGAGATTCGAACAATAGATGGTGTATATTAAACAGGAATGAGGAGGGACTATACAAATTGCTTCATTTTGCAGCGCTTGCTGCTCCAGAGCTGCGCCACGCGCATCTACATCCTCGAGACGCACGCGCTGACCGCGAAGATATTCCGGTCGGGCGAAGGCCCACTGTAAGTTTGAATGGTTTTTTTTTTCACTTTTTATGCCTTATTTTGCATCTTCTCTTTGCGTTTCATTATATGAATACAATTTCATAGATATGTTTTCAGCGATAGATATAAAAATTAGCACCTTTGAAAGTTTCAAATCTCAGGTACATGCTGACGCTCACGACTTGCTTCGATCGGGATAACGTCAAGTTTTTCATACAGGACTCGAACGCGAGCGAGCGCCACAATGACATCGTCAGGTACTGTGAAAAGAAAATTCAGTGGTGTTAGTGCGAGTGCGGGAGAGAATCAGAAGGAAACGTGCGTCCATGTTATCACGCGCAGAACATTTTAATCGTTCGCCCACTTGCATGCACTATGTTCTTTCTCCGATTGTGCTATGTCTGGAACTTACTTGTTTTAGCAATTCGATGAATGCCAAGTTCAGGTCCGTGACATACTACGTGGAGCAGCTGATGAAGATTGTGTGGCCGATGCTCAGACAAATCGATCTAACGGACACGGAATTCCACGCACTGTTCGGTCTGGTTGTCTGGCAGATAGGTACGGTCAAAATAATTGCTTTTTTTATATGTGTGGAGAGGAGAGAATTAACCCCTCTTCACAAACCAGGAATTCGTTGTGACAACTAATGATTGTATGCGCTTA
Organism: Pristionchus mayeri; assembly: GCA_036245805.1. NCBI lineage: Eukaryota > Metazoa > Nematoda > Chromadorea > Rhabditida > Neodiplogasteridae > Pristionchus > Pristionchus mayeri. Next base: position 10,598,899 of record BTRK01000004.1, on the reverse strand, counting down.
ACAATTGACACGCAAAACTTTTCGAATTATGAATATAAATGGCAAATTTGTAGATCCTTGCCAAGTGATACCGGAGCGGATGATTGAAATGGCTGGGAAGGTAAATCATTTCATATTTAGGAAAATATCGATTTTTCAACAGCCCCTTTCAGATTCGCAATGAAATCTTTGCTGATCTTCGTCGATATTATCGTGACGAGCTCAAGCTTGAGGATTTCTCAGTGCGCATGGGTAACCTCATGTCGCTGGAACACGCGATTCAGGTCATTTTTCCCGCCATTGTACTTGGTAAACCTTGCTGCCAAGCAAGCGAACTAATCGATGGGCATCCGTTTCATGCACAATACTCTTGCGATCTGATCACAAACACGTAATGAATGGAGAATGAACTTTCCTGCAATGCAAAGATCGTTTTGTAGGAAGCGACCTCGCTGATGGGCGAGGAAATGCAAACTTTTAACTTGCTGGATATGCTTCATGCTGACGCCTCCTTCCTCAACGTTATTTTGCAGGTCAAAATATGAACTCACAGCCAACGAATTTATTGTTCATTTGTTTGCAACCATTGTTTTCAGTAGCCTGATTTCATTGTGCCCATAACCCTGAGATCCATTACCTAAGTAGTATTGAATTATCACGACGTCGCAGGTTCTTAGTCACATTACGAGTATTTCGCCAATGCAAAATTGTACTGCATGTTAATTGCAATAAAATGCGGTATAGATCACATGTCAATTCTAATGGTAAACCATTTCCCGATTTTGAAGCTTCCGGGAACAGAGGCTGACAAGCAGTAGCTACATATTGTTGTTTGTTTTCCCATTGCCGCCATCTCAAGTCGCTTCTCTTGTTTCTCCAAAAAACCCTGGTTGCACATGCCACATGTTGCACAATCTGTTTTTTGAGCGACCTTCTACGATAAGTTTGAACCAAGTTATTGATTACAGAAAGTTCTCAGAGTCCGATTTTAGGCATGTTTTACTTTACGGCTCCAGACTTTTCACAAAAACCTATAAATAATAACGTGAATCATTGGTCCAAATTCTGTCGAGGTTGGAGCACTGTGAATATATTGTAACACTAGGTCTCAGATTCATGCAATCTCTCAGAAAACGCGTGCGATGTAATGGTAAGAATTCATGATGTAAATTAATTCAGGAGAGAAGATATCTGCACTTCACGAATATTTGCTGTTCGAATAAAATTATGAGTCTAAATTGGATCAACAACAAATTATTTGGGGATAAATGAAATGCGGGTTGCTTAGCGTGGCGCCATTCCTTGTGAGACGGAGCGTGCTGCAAACAGTCCATCTGCAAAGCGTGCAAACTTTTACGGGACGTCAGCTTACAAAGAGTATACAAAATCCGGTCGAAATAATTTAATAATAATTTTTTTTCACATTCATTCTTTACCACACTGATAAGGAGGTAATTTGGACAGTTCGTAAAGAATGTTAAAACATTGCATCGCCTCACTGAGTCTAAGCGTCCGAAGAGTGAGGTTCCGGATCGATTTGTTGAGAGCGAGGTAGATGAATGGAGGGAAGCCTAAATTGATTTTTTTTATAAATTTAAAATTAAATAAAAAAAGAACATCAGTGAATTGTTCCCATCAGCGTTACCGTGGATACATTGCCAAGCAGCTTGTCCGATAACCAACAAAGCATCTGATACGGGCATGACGTTTATGTAGACGTAGCTGAAAATGTGTCATACATGTTTGCGATACAAATGCATCGATTTCTCACATTAAAGTGGCGATCGAATTCGGAATGCTAATGAGCAGGACAGTAATGTAAACCTGAAATGCATTATTATTTGTGGAATTGGCTAGTGAGTGTGAGCAACCGCACAACGTATGTGTTGTTGCAAGGATTGTCTATTTGCTCAGGAGTTTTCCGGAGAACGCATGCCACCTCACCGGAACATTGGTGATTGCATGAGCGTGTTTGCCGCTTTTAGCCGATCTCTGTAAATAATTTCGAAATACGAACAACGCGAAGCGTGCGTATACGGTCTTGAAGAAGAGTACGATAAGGAAGATGAAATAGAGCAGAAAGGAGAAGGCGGCAACGGCGATGTTATGCACTGCATGAGGCACGTTCACGTACTGAAGTAGAGAATTAATCAGGCTAATACCAAGTGATTTCATATGAGGCGAATCGCGAGAGAATCGACCATTTGAGGGGATTAGCGATTCAAGTTTGACTGATCCCGCTACAATTTTGGTTGTAAGTACTTCAAATGATGCTCTTTCAAACTGCGTCGTCATAATTTCGATATCGGTCGTCATCGTCGGGATTCAGAAGTCCAAACTTGGCACTATCACGTTTCGACAATCAAATCGCGATCACATAAATGATCATATCTAAAGATAGAAGGCCGTTCTTTTTTATAAAGGAAGCTACCATCATGCTGTACAACTTTATGGGGACCTGATCATTCCAAACTTGAAACGAAATCGGGGCGGGGATAAAAAAAGCGCTCACTTTCGTGCAGTGACCTCAAAAGGAGTTCCGGAATCGAGTTCTTCCGAACCTTCAATAGACCTCATGTGGGCTCAAAATCGTTCAAAAACAGCCAAAACAACATTATAAGTGTCTTCCCCAACCCGATTTTCTTCATTTTAGGCGAAAAGCAAGACACATGTATGTACTACAACTTAAGCATGAAAACTCAGAAAGTTTTTCCGATTTCCAAAGTTACGAAAGTTTTGGTGCACCTGACAGCCCCGCACTGGGGAGTAGACCAGGAATGATGACCTCAACAGTGAAGTTGTAGAACATGATGGTAGCTTTCCTTGGAAAAAAAAGAACGACGCCCTATCTCAATTTTGAAGGGATTTATGATCATTTATGTGAGCGCGATTTGATGGTCGAAAAGTGATAGTGCCAAGTTTGGACTTCTGAATCCCGACGATGACGACCGATATCGAAATTATGACGACGCAGTTTGAAAGAGCATCATTTGAAGTACTTAGAACCAAAATTATAGCGGGATCGGCCAAACTTGAATCCTACCGCCACGGCGTGGTCGATTCTCTCACGATTCCTCTCATATTTTCATCTCTTGTATTTTCACCCTCTGGAGTCGTAGAAAAACACCTTTTTCCATCTCTTTCACGCAGTCATGCATGATCTTTACTTAAAAATGGACATAGAAATATGCCTCTTCAATATCGTGCCCAGGAATGAATGGAGAGAAGAGAAAGGACGAGTACTTGGAATTGACGAACACCTGAATCCCATTGTGAGTGTTCGATATCATTCATCTTTCATCTATTCAATAAACCATTGAATTATTAGTCTTAAATATGTTTTCAAGAGCCCAATTAAATAAATTACCGGGCGCGTGAAGAAAGCTATGAACAATCCGTACGCAGCGCAGATGCAGAGATAGATATTCGTTTTCGCACTCTACAAAAACTCGTTTATGTGTAGTGTATCTTACTACTCTACCAACCGAAAATAATTTAGGGAAATTGAGCATTACGAAAAGTCGATTGAGACCAAGCACAATGCAGCAAGCTGAAGCGCTGAACCAAACACCTGAAAGTGCAATGTTGCACAGAAGCCCGAGCCAGAACATTATCTTGAAATACAGCGGGAAATGAACGCCGAGACTACCTTCCAGGCTTCATGCGGATTCAGTGCCCACTTTACGCTAGACTTTTGCGTGCTATAATAACGATAAATATACCTTGAAGCACGACGTTTTCATGTCTCTGTACAGTCCGATAATGCAGGGAACGTACAGGATCTAGATTGATACTGTCAGCAAGTCTCACATAATTAAGTCTTATCTTAATTACTATGTCCATTGAGCAACTTTGTAAAACGCTTTTGAGACTCTCTTGTGCATCACCAATACATCACCAAACTTAGAAGGCGATTGGGATATGTGTCTTCCGGTTAGTCCCATGTCAGTGGAGGCTTATGGTGTTTACCTCTGCGATTGCTCCGAAAACGATGGAGTATACGCCGAATCGGTCCTATTTCGCGCCAAACTGAGTGGTCCACTCTGGACCGGGAGCCATGACTGAGCTGAATGAGTATCGTTATTTTTTTCAACTATCGTATTTAATTTTCACACAATGACAACTTTAAATGAAAAAAATACCTGCAGTTGTACTCTGGTCCTTGTAGCACGAATGGCGTAAACGCAAACTGAGCCCCGACCATCCTGAGCAACATGTAAATGTAACATTTAGGAGCACTTGCGCAAACAAGCTATACAAATAGATGTATAATCGCAGCATTGTTCGGATCTGATTTAAACAGAGGAGTTTCCTTATACGATTGGCAACTCCTAATTTTTTTCACAAAGACGGAGTCATACAGCAAGAGAAAATAATATTTAAAAAAAAATAATTTCAATACGACATTCGTCCACAACAAACTTCTCGATACGAATTATTATTCTTTGTGATGCAGAAATAAATCTCATGTTAATTAACAGCGCTGCACAAACATGTCCCAATGCTACCAACACATATTATCGACATTTACGCTAGAAAATATCATGCCATATGGTACAGGGAAATGAGGGGCAAATACGTTGAGAAAAAAATTACCTAGTGCCTAGTTAATAAAGCTAGTAATCGGCATAGCTGTTCATGAGACAGCAATACTAAGAAAATGTTTAAAATGATCGTATTTCACTACACTCTAGTGCAGAGTGTACCTTGTCACATGCGAATCCCCCTGCATTCTGAAGCACGATTGAGTCTATGGGCGGCTGATCTTCTTAACAGATGAATCACTCTTTCTATGATGCATGCGCGATTAGACTATTTGTATTCGGTGTGAACATGAACTATAATAATGATCAAACTGATGTCATCGCACACAACATTCTTTTAAGACGCAACGCAACGTGTATTAAAATACACGTTGCGCTGCGTTGCTTTTGTGATAACGTAGAAGATAGAATGGAGAAACCATGATATCTGTTGTCGAATCCGAATGGCATGATCTGTCGTGTGAACGTTCCGCGGTACTTCCACTGCGATTTCTCAGTAATAATCAGTTGAGGTAATGAGTGCATTTGAGTGTGAGAGAGGCGCCAATCGTGGGCGAAATAATATCACACGAATGATCACATATTAGGTTGTTGCATAAGTCTTGTCCTATTTGGAAGACTCTAAGTTATTTTGTCGATCTTGCGTGTATATTTTTGCAATTATCTGGCCTCTTCGCATAACTGACAAGGAATGGCCGCGAGGGTAGGTTGGAGTTTTAGAACGAGACCTAGTGGGATCGAAAGAGGATCAAATCCTAAGAACATCTATGTGTTTCATATCTGCTGAGGTCATCTGTGGATGTCTGCGCTCATAGTGGGGAGAGGTGCAAAACAATTTCTCAGGCTATGTTCTGAAATCCCACTAGAACCCTGCCGTCCACAGAGGCCCTCAGCAGATATGAAAAACGTAGAAGTTCTTAGAATTTGACCCTCTCTCGATCCCACTAGGTCTCGTTCTAAAACTCCAACCTACCCTCGCGGCCATTCCTGGTGAGGCATATGCTTGTACATTCGAACAATGAGATTTATCTAATTCATAAATGTCTTCATTACGAGAAAACGAAGCGTGAACTGTTCATACTATCGCATATCTTCACAATTTTTCTTTGACACGGTGCTAGTCGATGGGAACAGATTGCGATACTTCCTCACCCAGCTAAATTACAATTATAGATAATACACTTTCTAAAACTAGGTTGAATGGGCTAGCATATTCAGCGCATTCAACATGATAACCCAGTGAATGTGAATGTAGACACATGAAGTGCTGACCAGTTAATGAATTTCACTGTCTCCAGTACAAGAGATACTGAATTCAGTGAAAGTCGGGTTTAACCAACGCGAAAGGGGCTATACAAATACCAACAACATTCGAGAGTAGTTGCTCGTCTATACCAGAAAACTGAAAAATTCCGAAAACGAAATTTCGCACAAATTTCACAAAATTAGTGATTTTAGATACTTTGAAAATTAAATCTCCATTCAGCGATCAATGATTTTCAAATAGTTTTCAAAAAAAGCGATTGCAGAATATGGGTTACTGGTTCAGATTACCACAATAGGCCGTACATTCTAGTTGTGCGAGAGACATAAACTAGCCAAATGTGCAAAATTCGGCATTCAAATTTTCACCACTAATTTCTGGAAGAATAATCACGTCGAATGAAACTAGATTCAATACTTCACAGGAATAGGGATATTAACACTACACATTGATCACTTTTAAAAACAAAAGATAAATCTATATAGTACGACACGAAAATTGCATGGGTTCATATCGGCTGGCAAAGAACCACCCGAGCGCATTTTCAGATTTTCTTAAATTTTTAGCCATACCTTTCAAGCACTGATTACCATTGGTGGTTCGGTATGATGTACATTCATCACACTCTGCGACAATGCTATGAGTTTGGCACTTTGTAGGTTCCTAAGGAAATAGGGAACTGGAGAACTACGAAACGAGAACGTTCAAGTGCACCACTTTCATCTAATTTCGTGTCCATATTATTGAAATGACAGGGATACAGTATAGTGCGCTAGAAAGTGTATTGCATCCTCTATATATCACAAAAGATACATGCTATCAAAGCTCACATGAATTTCTGTAGCAGCCGGATTTTGCAAATGATAAAATCGGACAAGACTTATGCAACAACCTGATAGATCTTTGCAAGTGTGGATGGGAAATGCGCAATTATATATATTACTGAACTATAATATTTGCGTGGAGAAAGAAAAAATACATTTTTCCGAATTACATTATTGTTTCAATTTATTCACTGACATTCCACGAGAAAATGTTCCTTTCAGGAGGAGTCAACCGATGAGATTATTACAACCCCCTTCAACAATTCGCTTGTTGAAATTCCCATACCGAGTAGTTATAGTGTGATCATGGAGTATATTCGTTTAGTGCAATTTCCGTTAACATGGAAATGGCACTACATTAATATACTCCATGATCACACCATCGTATCATTGCTCGAATCGAGCAACCAGTGCTTCTTATCCTTGTATTCTGTGGATGCAAATGTGAACGCGTTACTCTCGGAGGAGGAAGTACTGATGCTGCGCGTGACCTGCAAAATTTCCATTTTTAAAATTAAAACTTGATACGAAATCGAAAATACGAAATTTACCGATTCAACCGACGCTCTTTGCAGGTGCTGATTGGCAGCGACTATTGCGATCGGCTTGGTTTGCATGATCCGATCGAAGCTTTGAAGCTGATTAGACGTCGGCGATTCGGCGTCCAGCTAAAATGTACATCGTTATTGCAATGAATTGCAAGTTGTCCTTCATACCAGTCGAGTTGTCATCGTTCGTTTTTCTTCGATATCAATAACGATCTCATAGAGCGAGTCTTTTCGCGATGTATTATCGTGCGCGTCGCTGAATGGATTCTAAAGGAATATGCGTTAAAAATGTCATTGCCGCTTGCCAATTTGTTGATTAGTTGAAAAACTCACGAAAATTTTGAGTTTGCCGATCCACCACTTCCACCACTTCTCTACGATGTGTACTATGTCCGGTCGAAGCTCAGGCTAAACAATCGCTTCAACGATTATAAATGTTAATTCAGTTATCATTTACCCATAATGATACATTTTAATACACGATTACGGTGAGTGTTTGAAATAAAATTATGCCTACGTTGCGATCTCCCTATTGTTGGCTTCGAATAAATTATCCTCTTCATTTTCCTATCCCACCTGACCGCCGAGAATGCAGAAAACGAAAAATTTTTGCGAAGCCATCCACAGTTTTCGTATTGGAGAACTGTGGTCTTGGTACAGTCAGTATATCAAGCATACCTGGCAGTAGAGGTAGATAGGCAGACGACAGGCGCAGCCCAACGTCGTCATCAGCGACACGACGTCTACCGCGATGGCGTAAACGCTTCAAGCAGAAGTTTAAGAAGCACACAATGTTATCTCAACGCCCATAATTGTTACCTAGGCCCTTGAAGAGCATTTCTGATAGGTTTGGGGCCTTTGTTCCCAAGCTGAAATGTATGGTCGCTTACCTGAGGTATTCCTGGAATAGCGCTTGCTTGTCGACGTGTTCCCATATCGTCAGGACGACGTTGACGATGTTCGAGATGAGGTAGCAGAAAGTGACGGCGGCCATGGTCCGAGTGGCCTCGCGGGCTGATGCCTGCGCACAAGTTATGATTGGATAATATTTTGTTGTATATCACACACCACCCCTAATTTGACCGAAAACCTGAGCACTGTGCACGGTATTGTGTTAGTTGAGCAATATATATATATATATATCTTTATCGCAGCAAGTTAATGCGCGAATACATAAAACCAGTAGCTAGGAACTGGCAGGAACAATTTAAAATAAAAAAAAATTTAAAATGTGGTAGTTGAAGTGAAGTGTAGAAGTCGCCGCGTTTCGACGACCCGAATGTAGTAGGAAGAATTCGAAAAAAACAAGAAGAAATAGAGATAGTTAAAACAAGTATGAAACGGGTAATTTAGGGGAAATATGTTTGGTGAACAATTTGGAAGAGAGGGAAAGGGTTCCTTGAGGTAAGGAATTAAAAATGGAATAGGTGCGATGAGAGATAAATTGTTTAGACAAATTATCAGAAGCTCTAAAACGGGGGAATAATTTGCGAGACGAACCTCGAGTGCGAGATTCTCTGAAATCAAATATTAATGAAGGGGAAACAGTTGATTTTGGGCAGAATAATGAATGAACAAATTTGAAGGAAGATAAATTGCGACGATGGTCGAGAGGTTCCAAATTGAAATGTTGTTAAAATATGAAAAAATGACATGCACGCAACGAAAAAGATCATAGATATTGGGAACTCGAGTATTAGCCAGTGACCTACGAACATGCTCACGTGCTAGGACGTTGCTTAGCACATAACAAAATAAAAAAATTAACTATACCTGTTGCTCTGCTACCTACAGTGATATGCACATAAGTAGTCAACACAAATTGTGAAGTAAAACAAAATATTATTTACTGTTCTACCACTCTCGTCCTCTTTTTCAGAATCATCGTATAAATTGCATGGTCCAGACCAGTTGCAGATTAGGATATTGTATTATATATATCATCTTTAAAATTAGCATTATTGTCTCACCTTCCTCTGTGCTTGTTCCATTTCCAGATTCCCGGAAATATATGCGTAGACTGTTACACTGGGCTTCTTATATGAGAGTGTCGCAACTATTTTCGCGTTAAGAAAGGCAAGAATAAAGAAGGGCGCCAGTATGGTAACGACGTTCCGGAACCTGCGCAGAACAGTTGCATCGATCAAGTCTCGAATTTATATTTAATGTGTTTCATGCACATATTTGATCAAATGGGCAACTAACCATAAGCGCCAGACTGTGTTATAGGGCGTATCGAACACGAACGGCCGATAGCTCATCTGCCACTCGTTCATCTGTCCCATGCAGTTTTCGTGGTGCGAAATCTGTTGCAAAAAATGTAAAAAAATGTAGAAATCTCAAGGGATTCCAGAACTCAGTAGGCCTGCTGTAAGCTAAGTGTAAGAGAAGTTCTCACTTCGAACTCGAGGCAAATGCTGCCCTTCGAGACTACTCCCATCAAGATGGCCACCATCGCGATCTCGGGTCGATTCCTCTGAGCGAATGCGAGCGCGCGCGACGAAGTCGTGATGCAGTACCTGTAGGGTAGGAATGGCTTGTCAAGAAACGGTCTCTTCATACTACACACTCTCTCTCGCCTGTTCGATTGGTGAGAGAGTGTGTTGTTTGAAGAGAGTTATTTCTTGCGAAGCCGTCCCTTCTGTAGGGGTGCTCTTGACTTGTAACACTATGATTGTGACAATAAATGCGTGCAATTAAAAACTAAAGTTTCATCGCTCGGTTTTTCTTCGGTCTATATTTTGGTGTCTATTTCTCTTGAATTGTAACAGTATTATTTTGACAATGAATTCGGTAAATTAAAATCTAAAGGTTCATTACCCGACTTCGGTCTTTCTCTATTTGCCCGGATACTTCGCTTACTTTGCTTCATTTCGAACTCTTCCGTTCACCTTTCGAAGGAAGCCGCAATAATGAGGAAGGATGCTGAACTCATGGTGATGTGAGAGATTGTGATCATCGGCACCATGTACGAGAACCTCAAATTAGATTTGCAGTTTCGGCCTGCCCTTTTTATGCTTCTTTTTTGGGCGTTACTTCTTTTTGGGCCGCGTTCTCACTAAACTTTCGCCTGTAACTTACCGAAAATTCGAACTATCTTTAGTAATCATGCGAATTGTTTTCTCAGCTCGGAAGTACATCGTCGCGCCTAGTCTGTCATCCTTATTATAGATAAAGAACTATCAAAGATCACTCACCACATGCTCACCAGCGCGGGACTCTGCAGGTAGTCGGAGAGGACGTTGACACTCATCAGAAAGATGTAGGCGAGAGAAACGAAGAAGTCGAAGAAAGCCAGCAGAAGGAGGTACACGTTGTGGTTGTTGCGGTACGCTTTCCTGCGATGGTTTCAAATATTTCCCAGTTTTTTGTCAACATACAGTCGCGCGCATAAGTGAGTGCGCACTTCTTGAATTTACTGCAACTTTTTGCCCAGGGCAGGCATCATTCTGCCACTAAGGTAGCATGTGCCAAATTCATTGGAGATTATGGCCATGGTATTGGGCTATGACGCAATAGCCTAATAATTGCGTAGTGATGAAGCAATAAAAATGTACTTTTTCAAAACGGCTTTATTCTTACATAGATTTTTTCCTACTGGCCACACTTTCTGTGGTTGGAGATATGTCTGAGGTCTACCCAGAAAAATTTTTTGAAGTTGCTGCGTGGTCGCACATTGGCTGTAGACTTGCTGCAAAATGGAGGTCGACAATACAGATCTCGGCTCCTAGATAAGCTAGATACTCGTTCAAAGCGTCAAATGATCGTAATCACAATTCCACAAGATCCTGAGGATATGAAAACGATCGGTCAACATTTGCCCTCAGTGCACCAACAAATCACTTTTTTGCATGCTCATTTTTTGGACATTCATAACTTTCTGGGCAGTTTTCGGAAAAATCTGGTTTTTATGTGAGAATGTTCATAATGTATTAAAGATATGATGCACAACTTTTCAGACAGTTTGGATAACTTTCCTGCCCGCGGCGGGCATTTTTCGGAGGGATACTCGGGTCGGGAAACACTTTGTTTGCGCACTCTAGTCGTCTGTACTCTCTCGCCATAGGGGGGAAGTTATGAATGTCCAAAAAATGAGCATGCAAAAAAGTGATTTTTTGGTGCCCTGAGGGCAAATGTTGACCGATCGTTTTCATATTCTCAGGATCATGTGGAATTGTGATTACGATCATTGTGACGCTTTGACCGAGTCTCTAGCTTATCTAGGAGCCGAGATATGTATTTTCGACCTCCATTTTGCAGCAAGTCTGCAGCCAATGTGCGACCACGCAGCAACTTCAAAAATTTTTTTCTGAGTAGTCCTCAGACATATCTCCAACCACAGAAAGTGTGGCCAGTAGGAAAAAATAAATGTAAGAATAAAGCCGTTTTGAAAAAGTACATTTTTATTGCGTCATCACTACGCAATGATTTGGCTATTGGGTCATAGCACAATATCATGGCCATAATCTCCAATGAATTTGGCACATGCTACCTTAGTGGCAGAATGATGCCTGCCCTGGGCAAAAAGTTACGGTAAATTCAAAATGTGCGCACTCACTTATACGCGCGACTGTAGTTGTTTTTCCTTCTGATAAAATAACGTTAGAAATGGGCATGTTCTTTCAGCTCACCTTTTCAAGAAGAATACGAAGAGAAGGAGGTTCTCCAGGATGGAGATGAAGGAGACGGTCGTTCCGAATACCGTGACAAGCCAAAACCGGACGAAAGTCAGCGGTGGAGGCTCATAATAGCACTCAAGGTCCTGAAAAGCAGAAATCGAATGTCACATTTATGTTTCGTTAATATTCTTTAAAATCTTTGGTAAGTAGGAATTGTTGGATACATAGCGCGCTTGTAGCTAAGAACTACAAACCGCTAAACTATTGCTAGCAAATGCATAAAAAACTAGTGTAAGTACAATGTTATAATTTCAATGTTCTCATTTTTTCAGCGTTTTTTTTAACCATTTCTGTCGTAATGGAAGCTTTCTCCGTAGATGGCTGCGAGAAACAACAGCATACGCAAAGACCAATTGTCTCTCTCGCTCAACGTGACCACTCAAAACTTCCCTCACTTATTGTTTGTTACGTATGCCCCCCCCCCCCTCCACAAGATAACAAGATATCTGCAGCCTTCCCGTGTTATGGGGTGCTCGGGAACTGCTCAGTGTTCACTTTCTTGATGAGAACGGGAACACGTCCATTTCGGTGCATTGCCGAAACCAAAGTCACGACTACAATAAAAAAAAGGATCTCCATTTCTTAATTTCCCACGCTTTTTCACTGTAATACGAAGAAGTCAAAGGGGCAATCCGGTGATTATCGGGCTGACTTATCTCATGTGGTATTGCAAAAATCAGATAGTATTATACAAACTGACACGCTGCATATTTCGCGCGAATTTGCATGCAATACATGTTTGGTTTCTTTAGCAGAATCTGCAATTCGGATAACGTTTCAGAGTGTGCAAAATGAGACTCTCTCCTGGTTACGATCTGGTCTACGGACTTGTCAACTGTTTCCCGGAAAACCTTTGTCAGTTCTACTCGACCAATGTGGTACGTGTTACGTCCTACTCGAAGTACGCGGAACGCAAATTTAGATGGCACGTACGCGTTAGTCGAGATCCTTTTTCTTGTGAGAACTTACCGTAATTTCAGTCACAGCACTGTCGCCGATTGCAGAAATGTTCGCCATTTCTTGCTCTGCAAGAAATAATCTAGATATGCCTGACAAAAAAATGATGGTTTTATTTGTAAAGTGTATTGGTTTTCAAAGGACAACCAGGAAAATCATTTTGAAACTATTGAACATTCGGGGCATGCAAATTTGAAGTCAATTTGTCGAAAATGGTGATTACCACTGGTTAGCTGTACTTTAGTAATTATAATTGAACGGGTGCATATTGGGAATGCGTTTTTCAACAAGAGCAACTAAGGACAATGACGAAACTGGAGGCAATGAGCATGACATCTAAAAATTCGAGTGAACATCATTCCGCTCTTTAGGTCTGCAAGACTTCAGAAGCAACTCAAACGAACGAAAATAACGAATGCTCTGATTCAGCCAATAATCATTGTGGCAATCACGAGCAATCACGCTCACGCTCTATGTAAAAGCGAATGGGATGAGTCGCTGATGGCCTCGGACGGTGGGGAAGCGGTTAGGCGAAACGGCGGGTAAAAACAGACGCACTGGGCTGGGGGGCTGCAAGGGGCTGCAACAACAATATAGCTGACCAGGGTAATGAGTATTTTGTTCTCAGAACGCTGCATATCCCAAACGTTAAGCCATCGTGACCACTCCCAGTGCACAACTTACTGTCACACTTTTAGGTGTTAGAATACAACCATCTATAAATTACAGATAACAGTAATTTTTATAGTACTTTTTAATTCAGAACCTTATTTTATCCATATTCATAATACTGGGCCGAATGTAGTCTTTGTGAAAAAATAGAAACACGTTATGCATATCGGTTTCTGAAAAACATAAATACCTCGACTTGCGAATGGCTACGACGTTGGTGAGAGGCGCGGATACTGTAACCACATGTTATGAAATAAAGGCATCAAAATAAGCGTAAATAACGGCGGCAAAACATCTGCAGCACGATGCGGGGCACGAACCCGCGACAGCCGGATTAAGAGTCTGGTGCTCTACCGACTGAGCTAACCGGGCAGATGCGTCCTGCTTTCAGCACCACGAGGAAATTGGTCTGGACGACAGACCTCGGCTTATGTTAGACATGTATTTTACTAAAAAATCATTTTAATGCCAGTGCATTTGAAATTGGACACTTTGTAAATGAATTGCCTTGAGATTTTTCATCTACTCTTTTTCCTGCTCTATATGACATTTCCATTTTCCCTTCCCGGCTCTCGCACTATCTAACGTGCCTATAGACTCTGTCAAATCAGACAATAGCATGCGGGAGAACATATCGCCTTCATGGTGCAGATGTACGCACAACGTGAATATTCGGAGCATCACTCGCTTCATTCAAGATACGTTACAACACGAAAACATGTTGTTCGAACTCGCGACGCACAATTCTCATCATTATTTCCATTCATTTTTTAGAGAATGAAAATAGAGATCTGTGATATGCCCTACTGATACCGAAATAGGTTGGGCCTGCTTCGCTCGCCGACTGTAATAATATAACCAATATTTATAACTCAATATCAACGAACCAAAGAAGTAGCGAGAAGCTCTGCCGAAGCTTCGAATGGTTCCTCAGGAAAAGTAGCGCGCAAATTAGACAGTTGGAGGTTTCAACTGAAACGTGCTTGCTTCCTCGTTGGCGGAACTGAGCGTATGCCACTACTTTGCTTCCAAGCCCACACCTTGTTTGTCTACTGATTCCGAAAACTTTTCAACAGCTCAGGCGAGGGAGAAGGGAGCGGGGGGAATGTTGAGGGAAGAACAGATTTGGTTTAGGACAGAAACTAGAGAAGTGCTGAACAATGGCGAATATACGATGAAGTAGAGTCCGGAAGTCAGCGTAAACGCGTATTTGGTGTCGAGAATTCGCAGTCCGTACATCCACACTATGAACATGGAGCACATCTAAATATTTTCAAAGATATTACAAATAATTTTGAAAACCTTCAACACGAGACTGGTCACGCCACACGGGAGCATCACGGTTGTAATGTCGAAGGCTTCCCTGACCTAAATGAAAGGGACATATTGGAAAGAAGAAAAGCACGACTTGATATTTCGCATTCAACCCCGAGAAAAGAAGCTTCTTCTTCTTGTTGTCTGTCCACATCTTCGTTATTATGAAGCACTGCAATTTGATGGGGAAACCTAGTTGAATATATCAGCCCGGTTCATCGTACTGCCCAACCTGTACTACATTAATATCGTTCGATGTGTAAGCTCTCTCACTTGTACCTTGTTGCTTACCACAAGTGCAAGAAAATCGATTAAAGCCGTCACAACGCAGCCCAATATGAGTTTATCTGGAAAAAATGAATCCGTATGTGTTGAGTAGTGTTCCTTAACCGGTACCACGTCACTCAACCGATAAAGAGTGCCAAAAACGAAGAGCCTATCGCCCGAATAAAGGCATACGAGTAATAATTATAAATTGGCACCTTGAGTAAGCAGAATGCAGTAGTAGAATGCCAATGATGCCTGCAATGCGAAAATTAGTAAATGCCGATCATTTTATTAGGTTGAACAGAAAGTCTTTATAAACTGTTTTGCTCGATCACTGCTCAGTGCACGAGACCTTTGGTGTTCCCTCGCCTCTAGTGAATAACACATGACAAAGGGACTTTGTGGTCAACAACTCCCCATTCCACGCCTTTCATTCTGCCACTAGTAAGACCACGATGTTTGTTCCCACGGCCTTGCACATCCGCAACGTTCTGTTATTCGTATTCCTCTCTCACACTACAATGAAGGAATAGGAAAGGAATAGGAAAAAAAAAAAAAAAAAAAATATTGGGCTGCGTTGTGACGGCTTTAATCGATTTTCTTGCACTTGTGGTAAGCAACAAGGTACAAGTGAGAGAGCTTACACATCGAACGATATTAATGTAGTACAGGTTGGGCAGTACGATGAACCGGGCTGATATATTCAACTAGGTTTCCCCATCAAATTGCAGTGCTTCATAATAACGAAGATGTGGACAGACAACAAGAAGAAGAAGCTTCTTTTCTCGGGGTTGAATGCGAAATATCAAGTCGTGCTTTTCTTCTTTCCAATATGTCCCTTTCATTTAGGTCAGGGAAGCCTTCGACATTACAACCGTGATGCTCCCGTGTGGCGTGACCAGTCTCGTGTTGAAGGTTTTCAAAATTATTTGTAATATCTTTGAAAATATTTAGATGTGCTCCATGTTCATAGTGTGGATGTACGGACTGCGAATTCTCGACACCAAATACGCGTTTACGCTGACTTCCGGACTCTACTTCATCATATATTCGCCATTGTTCAGCACTTCTCTAGTTTCTGTCCTAAACCAAATCTGTTCTTCCCTCAACATTCCCCCCGCTCCCTTCTCCCTCGCCTGAGCTGTTGAAAAGTTTTCGGAATCAGTAGACAAACAAGGTGTGGGCTTGGAAGCAAAGTAGTGGCATACGCTCAGTTCCGCCAACGAGGAAGCAAGCACGTTTCAGTTGAAACCTCCAACTGTCTAATTTGCGCGCTACTTTTCCTGAGGAACCATTCGAAGCTTCGGCAGAGCTTCTCGCTACTTCTTTGGTTCGTTGATATTGAGTTATAAATATTGGTTATATTATTACAGTCGGCGAGCGAAGCAGGCCCAACCTATTTCGGTATCAGTAGGGCATATCACAGATCTCTATTTTCATTCTCTAAAAAATGAATGGAAATAATGATGAGAATTGTGCGTCGCGAGTTCGAACAACATGTTTTCGTGTTGTAACGTATCTTGAATGAAGCGAGTGATGCTCCGAATATTCACGTTGTGCGTACATCTGCACCATGAAGGCGATATGTTCTCCCGCATGCTATTGTCTGATTTGACAGAGTCTATAGGCACGTTAGATAGTGCGAGAGCCGGGAAGGGAAAATGGAAATGTCATATAGAGCAGGAAAAAGAGTAGATGAAAAATCTCAAGGCAATTCATTTACAAAGTGTCCAATTTCAAATGCACTGGCATTAAAATGATTTTTTAGTAAAATACATGTCTAACATAAGCCGAGGTCTGTCGTCCAGACCAATTTCCTCGTGGTGCTGAAAGCAGGACGCATCTGCCCGGTTAGCTCAGTCGGTAGAGCACCAGACTCTTAATCCGGCTGTCGCGGGTTCGTGCCCCGCATCGTGCTGCAGATGTTTTGCCGCCGTTATTTACGCTTATTTTGATGCCTTTATTTCATAACATGTGGTTACAGTATCCGCGCCTCTCACCAACGTCGTAGCCATTCGCAAGTCGAGGTATTTATGTTTTTCAGAAACCGATATGCATAACGTGTTTCTATTTTTTCACAAAGACTACATTCGGCCCAGTATTATGAATATGGATAAAATAAGGTTCTGAATTAAAAAGTACTATAAAAATTACTGTTATCTGTAATTTATAGATGGTTGTATTCTAACACCTAAAAGTGTGACAGTAAGTTGTGCACTGGGAGTGGTCACGATGGCTTAACGTTTGGGATATGCAGCGTTCTGAGAACAAAATACTCATTACCCTGGTCAGCTATATTGTTGTTGCAGCCCCTTGCAGCCCCCCAGCCCAGTGCGTCTGTTTTTACCCGCCGTTTCGCCTAACCGCTTCCCCACCGTCCGAGGCCATCAGCGACTCATCCCATTCGCTTTTACATAGAGCGTGAGCGTGATTGCTCGTGATTGCCACAATGATTATTGGCTGAATCAGAGCATTCGTTATTTTCGTTCGTTTGAGTTGCTTCTGAAGTCTTGCAGACCTAAAGAGCGGAATGATGTTCACTCGAATTTTTAGATGTCATGCTCATTGCCTCCAGTTTCGTCATTGTCCTTAGTTGCTCTTGTTGAAAAACGCATTCCCAATATGCACCCGTTCAATTATAATTACTAAAGTACAGCTAACCAGTGGTAATCACCATTTTCGACAAATTGACTTCAAATTTGCATGCCCCGAATGTTCAATAGTTTCAAAATGATTTTCCTGGTTGTCCTTTGAAAACCAATACACTTTACAAATAAAACCATCATTTTTTTGTCAGGCATATCTAGATTATTTCTTGCAGAGCAAGAAATGGCGAACATTTCTGCAATCGGCGACAGTGCTGTGACTGAAATTACGGTAAGTTCTCACAAGAAAAAGGATCTCGACTAACGCGTACGTGCCATCTAAATTTGCGTTCCGCGTACTTCGAGTAGGACGTAACACGTACCACATTGGTCGAGTAGAACTGACAAAGGTTTTCCGGGAAACAGTTGACAAGTCCGTAGACCAGATCGTAACCAGGAGAGAGTCTCATTTTGCACACTCTGAAACGTTATCCGAATTGCAGATTCTGCTAAAGAAACCAAACATGTATTGCATGCAAATTCGCGCGAAATATGCAGCGTGTCAGTTTGTATAATACTATCTGATTTTTGCAATACCACATGAGATAAGTCAGCCCGATAATCACCGGATTGCCCCTTTGACTTCTTCGTATTACAGTGAAAAAGCGTGGGAAATTAAGAAATGGAGATCCTTTTTTTTATTGTAGTCGTGACTTTGGTTTCGGCAATGCACCGAAATGGACGTGTTCCCGTTCTCATCAAGAAAGTGAACACTGAGCAGTTCCCGAGCACCCCATAACACGGGAAGGCTGCAGATATCTTGTTATCTTGTGGAGGGGGGGGGGGGGGCATACGTAACAAACAATAAGTGAGGGAAGTTTTGAGTGGTCACGTTGAGCGAGAGAGACAATTGGTCTTTGCGTATGCTGTTGTTTCTCGCAGCCATCTACGGAGAAAGCTTCCATTACGACAGAAATGGTTAAAAAAAACGCTGAAAAAATGAGAACATTGAAATTATAACATTGTACTTACACTAGTTTTTTATGCATTTGCTAGCAATAGTTTAGCGGTTTGTAGTTCTTAGCTACAAGCGCGCTATGTATCCAACAATTCCTACTTACCAAAGATTTTAAAGAATATTAACGAAACATAAATGTGACATTCGATTTCTGCTTTTCAGGACCTTGAGTGCTATTATGAGCCTCCACCGCTGACTTTCGTCCGGTTTTGGCTTGTCACGGTATTCGGAACGACCGTCTCCTTCATCTCCATCCTGGAGAACCTCCTTCTCTTCGTATTCTTCTTGAAAAGGTGAGCTGAAAGAACATGCCCATTTCTAACGTTATTTTATCAGAAGGAAAAACAACTACAGTCGCGCGTATAAGTGAGTGCGCACATTTTGAATTTACCGTAACTTTTTGCCCAGGGCAGGCATCATTCTGCCACTAAGGTAGCATGTGCCAAATTCATTGGAGATTATGGCCATGATATTGTGCTATGACCCAATAGCCAAATCATTGCGTAGTGATGACGCAATAAAAATGTACTTTTTCAAAACGGCTTTATTCTTACATTTATTTTTTCCTACTGGCCACACTTTCTGTGGTTGGAGATATGTCTGAGGACTACTCAGAAAAAAATTTTTGAAGTTGCTGCGTGGTCGCACATTGGCTGCAGACTTGCTGCAAAATGGAGGTCGAAAATACATATCTCGGCTCCTAGATAAGCTAGAGACTCGGTCAAAGCGTCACAATGATCGTAATCACAATTCCACATGATCCTGAGAATATGAAAACGATCGGTCAACATTTGCCCTCAGGGCACCAAAAAATCACTTTTTTGCATGCTCATTTTTTGGACATTCATAACTTCCCCCCTATGGCGAGAGAGTACAGACGACTAGAGTGCGCAAACAAAGTGTTTCCCGACCCGAGTATCCCTCCGAAAAATGCCCGCCGCGGGCAGGAAAGTTATCCAAACTGTCTGAAAAGTTGTGCATCATATCTTTAATACATTATGAACATTCTCACATAAAAACCAGATTTTTCCGAAAACTGCCCAGAAAGTTATGAATGTCCAAAAAATGAGCATGCAAAAAAGTGATTTTTTGGTGCCCTGAGGGCAAATGTTGACCGATCGTTTTCATATTCTCAGGATCATGTGGAATTGTGATTACGATCATTGTGACGCTTTGACCGAGTCTCTAGCTTATCTAGGAGCCGAGATATGTATTTTCGACCTCCATTTTGCAGCAAGTCTGCAGCCAATGTGCGACCACGCAGCAACTTCAAAAATTTTTTTCTGAGTAGTCCTCAGACATATCTCCAACCACAGAAAGTGTGGCCAGTAGGAAAAAATAAATGTAAGAATAAAGCCGTTTTGAAAAAGTACATTTTTATTGCGTCATCACTACGCAATGATTTGGCTATTGGGTCATAGCACAATATCATGGCCATAATCTCCAATGAATTTGGCACATGCTACCTTAGTGGCAGAATGATGCCTGCCCTGGGCAAAAAGTTACGGTAAATTCAAAATGTGCGCACTCACTTATACGCGCGACTGTAGTTGTTTTTCCTTCTGATAAAATAACGTTAGAAATGGGCATGTTCTTTCAGCTCACCTTTTCAAGAAGAATACGAAGAGAAGGAGGTTCTCCAGGATGGAGATGAAGGAGACGGTCGTTCCGAATACCGTGACAAGCCAAAACCGGACGAAAGTCAGCGGTGGAGGCTCATAATAGCACTCAAGGTCCTGAAAAGCAGAAATCGAATGTCACATTTATGTTTCGTTAATATTCTTTAAAATCTTTGGTAAGTAGGAATTGTTGGATACATAGCGCGCTTGTAGCTAAGAACTACAAACCGCTAAACTATTGCTAGCAAATGCATAAAAAACTAGTGTAAGTACAATGTTATAATTTCAATGTTCTCATTTTTTCAGCGTTTTTTTTTAACCATTTCTGTCGTAATGGAAGCTTTCTCCGTAGATGGCTGCGAGAAACAACAGCATACGCAAAGACCAATTGTCTCTCTCGCTCAACGTGACCACTCAAAACTTCCCTCACTTATTGTTTGTTACGTATGCCCCCCCCCCTCCACAAGATAACAAGATATCTGCAGCCTTCCCGTGTTATGGGGTGCTCGGGAACTGCTCAGTGTTCACTTTCTTGATGAGAACGGGAACACGTCCATTTCGGTGCATTGCCGAAACCAAAGTCACGACTACAATAAAAAAAAGGATCTCCATTTCTTAATTTCCCACGCTTTTTCACTGTAATACGAAGAAGTCAAAGGGGCAATCCGGTGATTATCGGGCTGACTTATCTCATGTGGTATTGCAAAAATCAGATAGTATTATACAAACTGACACGCTGCATATTTCGCGCGAATTTGCATGCAATACATGTTTGGTTTCTTTAGCAGAATCTGCAATTCGGATAACGTTTCAGAGTGTGCAAAATGAGACTCTCTCCTGGTTACGATCTGGTCTACGGACTTGTCAACTGTTTCCCGGAAAACCTTTGTCAGTTCTACTCGACCAATGTGGTACGTGTTACGTCCTACTCGAAGTACGCGGAACGCAAATTTAGATGGCACGTACGCGTTAGTCGAGATCCTTTTTCTTGTGAGAACTTACCGTAATTTCAGTCACAGCACTGTCGCCGATTGCAGAAATGTTCGCCATTTCTTGCTCTGCAAGAAATAATCTAGATATGCCTGACAAAAAAATGATGGTTTTATTTGTAAAGTGTATTGGTTTTCAAAGGACAACCAGGAAAATCATTTTGAAACTATTGAACATTCGGGGCATGCAAATTTGAAGTCAATTTGTCGAAAATGGTGATTACCACTGGTTAGCTGTACTTTAGTAATTATAATTGAACGGGTGCATATTGGGAATGCGTTTTTCAACAAGAGCAACTAAGGACAATGACGAAACTGGAGGCAATGAGCATGACATCTAAAAATTCGAGTGAACATCATTCCGCTCTTTAGGTCTGCAAGACTTCAGAAGCAACTCAAACGAACGAAAATAACGAATGCTCTGATTCAGCCAATAATCATTGTGGCAATCACGAGCAATCACGCTCACGCTCTATGTAAAAGCGAATGGGATGAGTCGCTGATGGCCTCGGACGGTGGGGAAGCGGTTAGGCGAAACGGCGGGTAAAAACAGACGCACTGGGCTGGGGGGCTGCAAGGGGCTGCAACAACAATATAGCTGACCAGGGTAATGAGTATTTTGTTCTCAGAACGCTGCATATCCCAAACGTTAAGCCATCGTGACCACTCCCAGTGCACAACTTACTGTCACACTTTTAGGTGTTAGAATACAACCATCTATAAATTACAGATAACAGTAATTTTTATAGTACTTTTTAATTCAGAACCTTATTTTATCCATATTCATAATACTGGGCCGAATGTAGTCTTTGTGAAAAAATAGAAACACGTTATGCATATCGGTTTCTGAAAAACATAAATACCTCGACTTGCGAATGGCTACGACGTTGGTGAGAGGCGCGGATACTGTAACCACATGTTATGAAATAAAGGCATCAAAATAAGCGTAAATAACGGCGGCAAAACATCTGCAGCACGATGCGGGGCACGAACCCGCGACAGCCGGATTAAGAGTCTGGTGCTCTACCGACTGAGCTAACCGGGCAGATGCGTCCTGCTTTCAGCACCACGAGGAAATTGGTCTGGACGACAGACCTCGGCTTATGTTAGACATGTATTTTACTAAAAAATCATTTTAATGCCAGTGCATTTGAAATTGGACACTTTGTAAATGAATTGCCTTGAGAT
The DNA here is from genome assembly GCA_036245805.1 of Pristionchus mayeri. Lineage (NCBI taxonomy): Eukaryota > Metazoa > Nematoda > Chromadorea > Rhabditida > Neodiplogasteridae > Pristionchus > Pristionchus mayeri. The sequence continues at coordinate 10,576,452 of BTRK01000004.1, read as the reverse complement.
TTTTCATCTACTCTTTTTCCTGCTCTATATGACATTTCCATTTTCCCTTCCCGGCTCTCGCACTATCTAACGTGCCTATAGACTCTGTCAAATCAGACAATAGCATGCGGGAGAACATATCGCCTTCATGGTGCAGATGTACGCACAACGTGAATATTCGGAGCATCACTCGCTTCATTCAAGATACGTTACAACACGAAAACATGTTGTTCGAACTCGCGACGCACAATTCTCATCATTATTTCCATTCATTTTTTAGAGAATGAAAATAGAGATCTGTGATATGCCCTACTGATACCGAAATAGGTTGGGCCTGCTTCGCTCGCCGACTGTAATAATATAACCAATATTTATAACTCAATATCAACGAACCAAAGAAGTAGCGAGAAGCTCTGCCGAAGCTTCGAATGGTTCCTCAGGAAAAGTAGCGCGCAAATTAGACAGTTGGAGGTTTCAACTGAAACGTGCTTGCTTCCTCGTTGGCGGAACTGAGCGTATGCCACTACTTTGCTTCCAAGCCCACACCTTGTTTGTCTACTGATTCCGAAAACTTTTCAACAGCTCAGGCGAGGGAGAAGGGAGCGGGGGGAATGTTGAGGGAAGAACAGATTTGGTTTAGGACAGAAACTAGAGAAGTGCTGAACAATGGCGAATATACGATGAAGTAGAGTCCGGAAGCGAAATTAATGTCTCATGAGTATCTGATTAGCACTCCAATCGCTTTGCTCGTATCTGAAAAACAAGTATCCGTATAAATCGAGATCGAGCGCCCGCCACGTTACTGCTGTAAGTGTGGCTCACTAATTTTCTGAACCGAAACCTCACCGATCCACTCTACCAATGTTCGAGATTCTCTACTGTTTGGAGGTGAGCATCTTCCTTAGTGTGATAATTTCCGAAACGAACTTGATCTAATCTCAGATTGCGCTGGTTATTTTCACTCCAATTGTCAGAGTAATCATCATAAATTCGTCGTGGAGCACCAAAAGCTACCATAGAAATGCAAGTTCTTCGAATCTTTGATGATACAACATACAATTAGTCTCAATTTATCTAAGCCCACTAGGATGATTCAAAGCACGTACTGTTATCTTCTCCAAATGTTGCACTTGCTGAAGAAACTCCTATGGAAATATGTTAGACTCACCAGAAAATGTCTTTCAATGTGAGAACCTTTGTGAGACTACTTTAGAATGGCTCGATTTTGCCTCTCATCCGGTGGGTTATCATTAGGGATGACAAAGGAAGGACAAGAAAAAAAATTGTTAAAATTAAACTGTTTGCTAAACCCAGAGACCGCCTGCGGAGTGACGAAACGAACAATGAAATGAATAAATAGCTCAATCGAATATCATTTGTTAGTCGATTGATGACTTGATAAGTCAAATCCTCAATCGACTAATTCTCCCCCTCACTAACTAATTCTCACTCATTCCATCGCGATGACGCTCGATTTCAATTGAAAAGACTTCGAATCAATCAGCAAAAATCAATAATCCATTATCCAATTGCTCAAAAGGATAAATCTTCTATCAATCGCCTATTTTCATTAGTCGATTGACCGATAAGTCGATTGACAGAGGGAAGCGAATAATTTTTCAACTATCGTCAATAGTCAAAAGGATTAGTTGTTAGACTATTTAGTAAACCGAGATTTTGCCGGAAGAATACGTTCAGGGTATGTAAACGCTCATGCCTAAGCATAATTAACAGGGCGCTCTATTATCATTTGCAAGCAAAATTCGAAAATTTATAAATCCGTGAAAAACACCAATCCTCCCACAGGAATTTATAATAAAGAAGGATGTAAATATTTTTAAACGAAGAGTATGGAAAAAATATCCTTAATAGATTTGGAATCTATTGGACTTATCGCTGCCATAAGTTTCACAGCTAATTAACATGCCACGACCGATTTCCGGAATCAAAAAATTTGGAAATAATCCTTCCTTTGCCGTCCCTAGTTATCATCCGTGGTTGAGGTGCGTCTCCGAACGTGTTGTCCGATCGGCCAAGTGATCATAAATTCCTTCGCTCGCATTATTATCATCTATCACGCATACTTCGGACCTCCAGGATACGGTTAGAATTAGAGTTTGTTATTCGGGCCGCCGTCTCTTCGTTTCACACACTCTCTCGACCGGTCGATCGGCGAGAGAGTACACATAATGAAGAGAGCGTGGTATCGTTTCTCGAACACTAGCTAGAATTGAATCTTACTGCTCTTATACCTATGTAGCTGTACTTTTCAGTTGAATCCAAGTATCTGATCGTATGCAGTCTCATTAGAGAGCAGTTTCCCGCGTACATCACCGCGCTGTAGGTAGTTGAGCCATGGTGGACTTTCGCCAAAAATTCGCGAGCCCTTTCAATCGAATCATACACTTTGAAAACATGCGTTCTCCCTCACGACATTTACATCACGACATTTGCTTCAGTTTAGGCGTAATGGCAGCAGATAGATGGATCGCCACGATCCACTGGTCATGGTTAGTTGTAGAGTTCGAGAAACGATACCACGCTCTCTTCATTCTGTGCACTCTCCCGTCGATCGACCGGTCGAGAGAGTGTGTGAAATGAAGAGGCGGCGGCCCGAATTACGAACTCTAGTTAGTTGCTTCTCGTTGAGTTGAGCCTAACGACCGTCTGAAATGCAATAAGACTGTCGTGATTGAAGGTACGAGAGCGACACTTCAAAAACTCTCCTCTTCTATCTCATCCAAGAATGTCTCCTTATTGGATATTCCTGGACGCAGCACTATTAGTCTTTGGTACGATTTGTTTTCGAATCGAAATTTTCGCTGCAGACTTCATCACGGATTGGACGATTATTGGATTCTTTGCCGTGCATGTTGTAGTTGGCGCGAGTGTAAGTAATCGGATTCTATGCGAGGTTACAATGCAGTTTCGACAATTATTCGTCGAACGGGCTTTTTTATGCTTTTCCCAGGCAAAGAATATTATTTACAAAAAAGTGGACATTGCTCTCCTTACGGTATCAATGCTATTGACTATTGTTCACAAATAAGCACGAGTGCATTATGTTTTCTGAGCCCTACAGGTACCGTAGTGTCTGGTAGTGACCACAACTCAGACAACTTATTACAACACGTGGAATGTTAGAGTAGAGTATGGGTGCGATATCGTACACAGTGAACTACATGTGGTGTAGCGGGGCGTAATCAAGCAGTAACCAAGCGTAATCGTCTCATGACGACTGTAAAATCACCTGCAGTGGCTGCAAAAAAAACTACATGTTTTAAGTTATACCTCTCGGTATATCGTTACAATACGATGTTGAAGAAGACGAAAGAAAAGGGAGCAACGCTCGGCTATTCAGTTGCATACCGGTATCAGATCAAGGAGAATCTAAACATGCTCAAGGTGGGCAAACGTGGGTTGAAATGCCCAGATGACGAGCTGACTATCCTCAGTTTACACACTCTCTCGCCGGTTAGAGAAAGCGAGAGAGTATGTAATTTGGAGAGAGTCAGACGATTCCTCCAGATGACCATTTCTCCAGGTCTTCACTAAACTTGCCATCCCTCTCGTTCTTGTGACGGCGCCGGGCTTCGCTCTGTATCCACTCTACAAGCTGGTGCCGAGGGGGATTGGATATGACGCCTTGATCTACTTATCGATCGCCATGTACGATATGTGGATGTCGATGTGAGTACTAGAGGTCGAGAAACGATACCACGCTCTCTTCATTCTGTGTACTGTCTCGCCGATCGTCCTGTTACGAACTCTAGTTTGTTGAAAGAGAATCCCTTTCCAGTGACAGCGATGAGTATCAATCAAATGGCCAACGATTGGCAATATGCGATGTAGTATAATGGGCTAGTCATACCTGTCCAGAGACCACCCCCCGTCCACCCATGAACCCCGGATCACGGTCTTTTGCCCCCCCCCGTCCTACCATGCACCCCGGGTCATGGATTTTTGCCCACCCCCTGCCGACACCGCCGGCGTGGACAGCTATGGGGCTAGCTCGTCTCGTTTCGCGATCTATCCTTTCTCATATCTCTTCCCTCCCAGCGCAGCCATCGTGGTCATCATGTATCTTCCCTTCGCTGAACCGAAGATGGCTCTCAGCATCCGATGGTTCCCTCGGAAGCAGATGCTCATCGAGAGAGCTCAGTGAGCGATTTGCAGATTGCCCTGACGTCAGGATTGAGGGCTCTCAGGAGATTGACGGCACTAATTCGGGTGAGAACTATGACGTAATGCCGCCTTTGATACATCAAAGGCGGCATGACGTCACAGTTCTCGTCCGACCTAGTGCCAGATTGACGAGCAAAGCAGAGCGGGCTCTTATATCTTCTCCTTAGTGAGAAATCCTGAGGGTCCTAATTTATTTTTTTTTAAACTTCGACTATGCAGTTGCCGAAATTGTTCTACAGATTAGTGACGACGTCTGCTGAAACGGATGTCTACTTCAGTCAACTAACGAGAGATTTGCACGTTCCGTCGCTGCTCACGAACAAGATCAAGTCAAGCATAACGAGATCGCCGACTTGATCTTTGAACTTTCACCTCTTGAATTACTACATGAGTACTGGAAATATTCGATATGTCATCAACGCATAAACAACGTCTACTCCAAGTTATACTACGGGCTCCTTCTCAGTTTTTTTTCTCTATCACATGCGACGAACATTTTTTTCTCATATTTACAGCCGCATTGCACTTAGGCTTAGGGTTAGGGAACTGAAATTAGAGAGCGATCATCGTAGTTGCCGTTATTGTTGTTTCTGCAAGAAATGTTCTCTGCAAGGATACGAGCAGGGGTAGACGAGAGAATTCTCTCTTTCCTTGTACAACACTATTCGGAAGATCGACTCCCCTTCCCCTCCCCTTTTCCCTAATCCCTAACTATATTCTCGAACACTCTGCACTTGATGAAGTGCCCATGTGATGTACGGTTAATAAATAAAAATAAATAGAATTGAGGAATGAAGGGGTTTTCCCTGTATTCCCCATTCAACAATCTCAATGCCAATTGTTGCGCTTTAAATTGTATCAAAATAATGAAAATTGTTTACTGATATGCGGACATAATGACGAAATTTTTCATGACCGTTCCCTTTTCACGTCTCTTTTCATTCACGTCGTGTTCAATGTGCTCAGTAATCGCTCATACATTGTATTGTGAGATGTGCATTCAGGGAAAATTGTTGCTTCATCTTTGAGTTGCTTCCGATTCCCTAGCGTATAAATGATAATGCGGAAATATCCCTTTTTTTGGTGAGACATGTCACGTTTTTTGCTTACTAGTTGAATCTCCAAACAAAAGTTTCAAAATCTTTCCGCCCACTTCGGCGCACCACGGAGAATGAGGGGTCAGAGATACGGCTTCCTAAGGTATGATATATTTTCGTGATCTGCGTGAAAAAGTACCCAAGGGTGATTTTTTAACTATAGATTAATTTTTCGTTGTACGGAGGCATCTCGGTTCTCTTAGATTTCCTCTGGTAAATAGACGATAAACAGAGAGAAATTGAGGTGTACCTTTCCGTTCCTGATCTCTTCCAGTGATAATAACGCGGCAATGTATGCAATGTTAAGGCGTCGGATAAATTGTGCATCAATGCAATTATATGTCATGAGTAGAAGGAAGAGCAATTTTTAGCTCTTTCGAAACCTTCGAACGGTCGTATCTCACAAATGAGTTGAACAACTATAGGAAGAGTTGATTGCAATCGATCCAGAATCTATTCAGGATCATTTTTCCACTTTAATCGGCAAAAAATATTTACATTCCGCCTTCGTCTTCCGCAAGAGTGAGCGTTGGTCTGCTGTTTTAGATTATTCGTTCTAATATGCAAATGAGATGATCAACCCATACAAAATACGGTGCAAACTAAGGATATATGTGATCTCAATAATATCAGTCTCCAAAATATCAATGTTTGCCCTTGGTCACGTTTGTGTGACCATATTTATGTTTTTCCAGCTCTTCCTTTCAGCACTCTAGTCATGAGATAATACTTGAGTTTGATACACCAAATTTCATTTTTTTCCCACGGACAGAGCCGAAAATTAACTCGTAAACATTTCTGGTTGCGTTGGAATTCGATCTTGAATTGAAAGTGTCGAGAAGATAAGAAGGACAGTTATAGAAACTTGAAAATAAGAATGTTTATTTTGCGCATCAGTGAATGCAAAAAAGAGTGATCAATACATTTTTAAATTAATTGGAGTGATGTCATTCCCGTTAGATATCGGGGGAACGATCGAAGTCGCACTTCCGATGGTGGTAGCTGCTTCAGTGGCATTCTGCTTGCCAAACATGCCCGTGAATCATCTCCGATAGTCTGGATATAGCAAGAGGACGATTGCTGCGTCCCAAACAGGGAAGAAAGTGAACAATGTGGTGGTGATATTGTGAAAGAATTTTCCCGGGACGCCCAAAAACGGCAAGTTAATGGCCACAACGTAGGGTATATAGACGAACACTGCCGGTATCGCTGCCTGGTCATATTATTCAGCGTGTACATTTGCATATGTATAGCTTACTTGAGCGCACAACATCACTAACAATTTCCGCTGCAACTGGATAGTTTGAATGGACATTTTCTTGATCTTGAAAATGTGTTGAAATGTGAAAAGAGCAAGAAAAGAAGCGAAAACAGTAGACGAAATCATCATAGCATTCATAACAGCAACCACTGCGAGTAGAATGAAATCAACTTCTGAATTACGCAGAAAAGTTGCTTTGTCAATACATCTATTTAGGTGACATTCTACGATAGAAGGCGGCGACTATGCAAGAACAGCCAAAAATCTATTTTTTCCGTTTTTTCCTGAAGTATGGACACCGAATGCTGATGTATTGCCGCAAAAACTAAGTATGGGTAGATTTTGAAGAATAGTAATCAGGTACGTCCCGCCAATCAGCATTCGAGACTCACACTTTAAGAAAAAAACACATAATAATTATATATTTTTGACTATACCTGGGGGGGGGTAACATTAGCACAAATGTCGGTTGTGCAAAAGTCACCACCCTATCCTTGGACCATCGATAATTTCAAATAGTTGCAAATTATGCATCGGTACATACCCAGTGATCCATTAGATACCATGCTCCCTCGATGCGTTTTCCATATCGTTTTTCATACGCAATCATTACTTCGTTCCTCGCAGTACTCAAATCGTGTCCCATAGCTGTGCACATTCAAAGCGCATACCTGAAATTAATATCTATACGTCTTATCAAGTTGTTCGCCGGTATGTAATGATGAGAAAGGTGTGAGAGATAAGTTTTGTCAGAAACCGGCTAGCTAGGAATGAGGCATTGGGAATTGAGTTTAAGTTCCGCAAAAACTCCAAAAATGTCTGATTCGACTCGATTTTTATACCGGAATAAGTAGATATATAAAAAATAAATAATAAGTGAATGAAGCATTGGCTAACCATGCGCACACTCCTCCAATAGTAAGAAACGCAAGAAAGAATGCGAATTTCCAGTTTGAGAAGAGAGCGATTTTCTGTGGTCGACGAACACACCAGTATCGATACAGGAAATGAATGCCAAGAAGAGTAAATGGCACCGATTGGCAGGCAGCGTACAAAGCGGTTATCCTCTGAACAATTAATTTGTCCCAGTCAATCTATTATTGAAAAACAACAAAAATGAATATTCTTTAAAAAACAACGCACGATGTCATCTAATTCTGTTTCTGTGACGGCTCCGTGGACGAAGTTGACCTGTATTACTCGCTGAAATTTTGTATAAAGTTCGAAGAGCAAGTTCCGGAAATTTTAGAAAAAAAACTAACCGGACGCACTGCCACGTGGAAAATAACCAGAAACACGTCAACTGCGGCGAATATAGTCAGCAAATGCTTGTAAGCACCCAAATTTGTCCGTGAAAATTTCCTGATCGCATATAGCAAGATCGAGTTGAGCAAGAGCCCGGCGACTAAAGTAGGATTTGGACGAACGAAAGTTTTAGATTGCATTTCACCTGCATTGATTATTTCAACTATTTCCAGAATGTAAATATCGGAAAATTGAGAGAAGTGACGAGTGGTTGAGAGCATCTGGCGAGTAAAAAACGGTAATGCCGTGTGCAGAAGGAAGAATGACAAAACATGGCATTACTGTCGATGCGGTAGTAATTTCACGCTCCTACGGATCCGTGGTTAAAAGTGACAAAAAACTCATTATGGCCGACTTCGATATTCTTCTTGCTAGCTTCCCACTGTGTGATGAGACTATAGCGGATGTGACAAGGAACTACTAGAGTTATTGAAATTGTTGAGAAAAATTAAAATTTCGAATTTGATATACCTGAACCACGCCTCTCACGAGAGAATCGAGCTAAAATCGTCATTCTAGGGAATGGGCGGAAAATCGTCAAATGAGTTACTATCGGTTTTGGCCACCCCAAGGTATGCCTAAGTGACCCCCAACGTCTCAATATGCATACTTCATTTCGGAGCTCCCTACACCGGGTGCGCTCTCGGCTGCTCCCACTTTGACAGCGATTTTAACGCACAGATGGACGAAAAATGCAATATGAGGGACCCCCTGTCATTGATACATTCAAAGGGAAATTCCTCAAAAGTGTAGGTAAAATAGCAGCTCAAATTTTCGCAGTGTATGTAGCTCACCGAGAGCTTTCCAATGAGTGGTTTGCGCCAAAAAGTGCAGTCCTCGAAATCGAGTTACGTCCTTTTAACGGTGAGCAATCATTTGAACATTTATTTCAACAGCATAATTGCGAGAAAACGGATCATTCCATATTGAGCGCGCCGAAAAGCGCGGTGGGAATCGAAATGAAATGAGTTTTCTCTGAATTATGCTGTTGAAATAAATGTTCAAATGATTGCTAACCCTAAAAAGGAGATAACTTGATTTCGAGGACTGCACTTTTTGGCGCAAACCACTCATTGGAAAGCTCTCGGTGAGCTACATACACTGCGAAAATTTGAGCTGCCATTTTACCTACACTTTTGAGCAATTTCCCTTTGAATGTATCTCAGTTAAAACTCAAAATTAGAGGATCTGGTTTGCATACATCGGTAGAGCTCAAAAAATGAAAGGAGGTCCCTCAGAGTGCATTTTTCGTCCATCTGTCACGCGAAGCGTTAAAATCGCTGTCAAAGTGGGAGCAGCCGAGAGCCGACCCGGTGTAGGGAGCTCGAAAATGAAGTATGCTAATTGAGACTTTGGGGGTCCCTTAGGCATGCCTTGGGGTGACGAAAACCGATAGTAACTCATTTGACCACTTTCCGCCCATTCCCTGGATCAGCTCGATTCTCTCGTGAGAGGCGTGATATGGCTTTATAACCAAATTTTCGAAACCAGAATTTGGGCTCTTTTGAGTCGAGCTAGATATAATAATGTTCAGGTTGTGTGCCAGGAATGCGAATTCGATGGTCATGAGTTCGACAAACCCTTGCCTGCAGATCCACCCAGACCACGGGGGTTAAGAAATAGGTCAGAATTCCCCCATCACGTGCACACAACACGGGCCGTAGCCTCACGCATAGGTCGCTGATAACCTCAGGACAGACTGAACGCAGAATTGGCGCGGGGGTGGCAAACCAGCCTTGCTTGGATGCCTCAACTTACTTTACTTAGAAGATGCAAAAGTTTGAATGCGTGTGATTGCCCTAATTATTTTTAGGTCAAATTAAATACAGAACTCGGTCGAGGAAATAGAAGGATATCAGATATTCTGAAAATCCCTCAAACAATTTTGTACCTGTTCCCCTGGGGTTGCGATTATTACTATTTTTTCGATTTGAAAGAAAAAAATCTCAATTGGAACTGATTCCACACCTGCACTAAGAGCGCACACAACAGCAAAATCGTAAACGATATGAGAATAATTCATGGAAAAAACATGCGTAACAGAAACAGTTGCCGAATGCGATGGTACGTAACGTTACCAATAAGATTCCGATTCACAATGCAGTTGCACTCATCAGATCTGTATTGAAAATGTATTTATCGTTGTAGAGGAGCAATCATCTGACTCTCTTCGGTTTGCATGCTCTCTCACCGGTAAGAGAGACGAGAGAGCGTGCAAACTGAAGAGCGTCAGACGATTACTCTTGTAAAGCCACAGTAAAGTGCTCCGAACTGTCGTGGATGTGCTTCAATTACTACCGCGGATGCAGACATATAGCCAAATGAATTTTCGGATTGAAATATTGAGCGACGCATTTGCACCTGTTATCAAAAGAACTGTAAACCACCCTCTCATTCCTTGATTTGATGACACTACTAATTTCCTTGCCATAGTTTCTCTAGTTTTTCCTCTATTTACCATGCAACAACCCCAACGTCAATTGTTGCGCTTCCATACTGCAATTTGTGCAGAAATAGTGACGAAATTGTTCGTGGCCCTTCCATCTCTTTTCATTTACGTCAATTGATTTTCGTAGACATATTGTATGTAATGACTTCCCTTTTCTCAAACAATTGTTTTCAGTAATCGCTCATACATTGTATTGTGAGATGTGCATTCAGGGAAAATTGTTGCTTCATCTTTGATCTGCTTCCGATTCCCTAGTGTATAAATGATCATGCGGAAATATTCATTTTAGAGGAGAAATGACACGTTTTTTTATATTATAATACTTGGATTTTATGTAAAAATAATATTCAATTTGCACAGCACGATGAATTTTACTGAACCCGACGCTCAATTTGAGAGGGTACTCGTGCTTATTCAGCATTTTTGCGGTAAGATTTCATCAAATACTGAATTTTCAACCTTAACTTTATATCAACTTCGTACTATCAGGTGTTAGCATGCTGATATTCAATGGTTTAATTGTCATATTAATATTATGTGATAAGGACTCGCGCAATAGAGGTTACCGTAAATATCTCTGCGTCACTCAGGTATCGGAATTTATCGATATCGAGTTGAATATTGGGTTGGCTAAACGAGGTCAATTGCGGCCTCCCCTTGCCTCTATTCTCGCCTCTCCCTCCCCTCTCCATGCGGGTCCGCAATAAAAATTTTGGGACCGCAAGCAGAGGGAAGGGAGAGAGAACGAACTGATGTGATCACGTTATTGCGGGTCCGCAAAGCTCGAATAGCCAAACCTCGTAAAAAAGTAGCCGATATCGCTGCCATTATGATGCCGTCTAATCAGATTTTATCACTGGCTTTTGACACGTTCTCCGACTTTTACGCTCCACTGTCCATGATACACCGAGGAATCGTCTACTCGGACTCACTCCTGTCTCATGCAATCGGAGTGTTTAACTTTTTCGTAAGAAGACAAGTACTATTTTCCACAGTACTCTTCCCAGGCTATCGAACTGGTCATTGGTTCCCTATTCTTTGGCTGCTATTTCGCGTGTATTTACTATCGGAGATGTGTAAGTAATTTCGAAAGTCGATCTACATATTGCGCCGTCACGCCACAACATGCATTCAGGTAGTACTGGGACCCCATCGGAGATTCAATTACACCGATTGGAGTCGATTGATCGTGTTGTTGACGGTGCAAGTGTACAGCCTTATTGGCATATCGGGAATGATCTATTTCACTTGGAAATCTGTAAAAGCAGGGGAGGTGAGCGAAAAAGTTATGCTAAATTGATATAAAATCTTCAGCAACACATTCCTTCCGATCTTATTTGGGTAAAGGACAGGTCGACATACATGTTCATGCTACCCGACGAAAATTCACACTATTTGTATTATGGTATGCGACTCAAGGCATTCGAGGATTTAGGAGCGTTTTCTTCGTTATTTTTCTTGAAGTATGTATGCGTCGTTTGTTGTTGCAATTGGTTGTGGTGACACAAAAATTATTGTCAGAGGATACTGCGCATATCCATGAACTCTGTTTCGCCGCTTAGAAGAAAGGCTTACAAAGCACACTACTATTGCATATTGCAATAATGCATGTGATAACTGTACCTGAGCACTAGGTCGGGTGAAAAAATATAGTACCCATCTACAGTAGTTTTGGAGACGTGACAGTCTGTGAACAAGTTGAGAAAAGACTACAGTAGGGTACTATTGTTGGATATCATTGGAAAAGTGATTATCCGAATTTCTCCGCTCAACTGCAGTGTCGGCACCGATAGGCAACAGCCTACTATTTGTCATGATTTTTATGCTAATAGAACTTACCTTCGAGGTCAGAAAAGTCAACGACGTAACATCCGAAGTTACACGACGGTAAGATTTTGTCAACATAACAAGTTTTTTACAAATACATTTTTCAGATACCAGCGACTCGCGGTGCGCTCACTCATCATACAAGTAATTTCATCCATGATTTCAAATTTTTGTTTACTTTTAACACACGTGTTAATTTTTTTAGTATTTTTATTGAATACATTTTGAATAAACTTCAGGGCGCAGTGCCCAGTCTACTGTACGCCATTCCTGCTGATCAATAATCAATATTTATCACGTCATGCGTTAACGCAAGATGAGGAAGGGTCGGTATTCTTCAGCAGTTGCGTTCCACCATCTCGCTCCAATAGTTCTTCTGAGATCATCTCTCCATCGGGGTTTAGGCTGACCCGGTGAGCGCGTCCTGTTGTAAGGTATCCACATAGTAGTCGCTCTGCTCCATTCTTCCATATCCATTCGTCGCAGTTTCAACGCCCAAATTGCCTTCCTTCTCATAGCCTCCTGATTCCAGTCACGGACTCCTGTTGCGTTGCGGATGTTCACGTTCCTCCATCGATCTCGCAAGCTGATTCCGAGCATTTTCCGCTCCATCTTACGCTGAGTCACACTTAGTCGCTCCTTGTCACTTGCTCGTAGGGCCCATAGCTCGCTGCCATAGAGTATCGTAGACATGACACAACTGTTGAAAAGGCGCCGCTTTGTTTTCATCGGTAGAATGCGTGAAGAGAGGAGGTACGAGAGCTTGCTCCATGCGAACCAACCCAGACGAATTCTGTGCTCAAGTTCTGCTGAGTAGTCAAGGGGAAGTGAGATTCTTCCGCCTAGATAGGTGGTGGATTCGGCAAAGTTGAACTTCAGATTGTCGATGACAATGGGTGCTCGGGTGGAGGTGCACGAGGTTAGAAGTACGGTCTTGGATGGATTTACTTCAAGACCAACGCGCGCGCAAGCCTCCATAAGTTTCTTCATCATGTTCTCCAGTTCGGGGCGACTCTTTGCGATTAGAACAATGTCGTCTGCGTACTCTAAGTGACTCAGGTTGCGGCCATCGATCGATATTCCGTTGTTCTCCCAATCGATTTCATTCATGGCGTATCTCAAGACGGCATTGAAGAGACATGGGGAGAGAGTGTCTCCTTGGCGAACTCCTCTCCGCACTTCAACTGGAACCAAATCCTCGTTGACACGGATGAGAGTAGAGGAAGATTCGTAGAGGCGACGCAAGAGATGGATTAGAGTCGGGTGCACTCTAGCGATCCACAGTGCGTGCCAAACAGAGTTCCATTCCACACAGTCAAATGCCTTCCGAAAATCCACGAATCCCAAGTAGAGGTGCATTCCGTATTCGTGCGTGCGTTCTGCGAGTTGTTTGATCGAGTGAAGATTGTTGAGAGTGCAGTGACCTTTCCGGAATCCGGTCTGAGTGTGCGATTCAGCCTCTTCAATTGATGATTCGATTCGTTTGAGAACAACGCGAGTGATTGTCTTGAGGGATACGTTAAGCAACGAGATTGGTCTGAAGTTTCCGATATCTGTTGGGTCGCCCTTTTTGTGAAGAAGGGACACAACTGCTTCAACCAAATCTCCAGGTACTTGGTCTCCTGCTACGAGGCGATTCAGTAGATCAGCGAAGAATGGGGCAAGGTGCTCTCTTGAGTGGTAAAGCATGTCAGGGAGGATACCATCGGATCCAGGGGAATGCCCGCACTTGAGAAGCGAGAGAGCATGCCTCGTTTCATCTGGAAGGAAGAGTGGCAATGGTTCGGGAGAAGGAGGCACGGCCAAGGGAATGTTCACTGCGCGTTTGTAGAGTTCCCCGTAGTAAACTTGGACGGCAGTCTTAGTCGCATCTTGGGAAAGGGCGCCAGAGACTGGGTCAGGAACGAGAAGTCGTTTACGAGACGAGCGCAGTTTGAGCATCTCTTTGACGATGCTTCTTCCTTTCATTGCAGCTTGTTTTGCCTGGTTCTCTTTCCTTCTCTTGATATCGTCTACGAGGTTGCTTCGGGCTGTTTTGCATGACAAGGAATATTCGACATTGGATTGCAGGGATGATCGAAGTAGATGGCGTTGAGCAAGGAGTTTTCGAGTTGCGGGAGAGATCCAAGGTGGCGATTGCCTCTTTCTCCAACAGTTGGTTGCTGCTGTCTTTGCAAACGCTTGTATCTTGTGGAAGGCGTCTGTGGCTGAGGATGGACGAGCAAGGGGCATTGATGCGAGAAGGTTCGCATTGGCAGTAAAAGCGACTTTATCGAAATCCAGCCGCTCCCTGCATCTTTTATGCCGCACCTTGTTGGGGAGAGAGAGGGTGAGTCGGACGAGACGATGGTCGGAGTCGAATTCGAACTGTCCAACGACTCCACAATTGACAACTCTCGCTGTGATGGGCGATGCTACGAAGTCAATTCCTGCTGCGGGATTCGCATTTCTGCAATTAGCCCCTTCACTGTACGACGTTGGAGACGTGTTCAATCGCTTTGGTAAGATCTATTTTGACTATTTTCAAAGATGGAAACACATGGGGAGATTATCTTGAGTGTGACGCAATGCTTTTCGCCATTTCAGCAACTGTAGTCTCGCCGCTGCTTTGGATTGCGTTCGCGAGCTCTCTGGCTATTCTCTATTGCTCCCCTTCATATCGGGCGAAGATCGCATCATTCATCACTCAGTCCCCTCTTTCCCCAACTGCAGTTACGGAAGTTAAGAGCAGCAAAAGCGAGAGAACGACGCGATCGGAGAAGCAAAAGTACTGAAATGTTTATTTGGCACTAGGCCGGATGATCACCGACGGATGATAATAGCGAAGATGCCGATGTATTAATACCTCTCTCGAACATTACTTGCATACAAAATCAGTGCATGATTTATAATTTGTAAAAATTCATTATCCGCCCATACGCATCTGATCATTTATGGAATGATTGATACATTTATTGATTATAATGCAAGTAACGGCAACTTTGCACACATAATGGTTCGAAATTTTGGGCATGCATGGTACAACGCTAATGGAAAATGACTGAATTATACAGCTCGATTATTTGTGTACACTGACGATTGAGAAGGATGCTTAGTCTATCGACTAATCCGCTTGTACAAGTGGCATCTCACGCCTTCTTCCGGCTTCATGATCAACTGAAAGCAGGAGTGAAGTCAGACTTCCAGAACCGGTTTCAACTCTACACTAAATACATTATCTCTCCACCCAACCGGTCACGAGTAAATATCGGGGCAGTCGTAATGAAGATACGACTGCCCCCAAATCCGAATTCGAATCCTCACCTCGGGGACGAATCGATTCCCGGGAAGAGGAGTCACAGATTCCACTCTATACTTACGGAAAATGAATTGGACAGGAGTGATCAGTTTCTGACCTATTTATGAGCTGATTCTTTCCTTTTTAGCATATGGCATCTGTTACATGGATACTCTCGATCTATTTTTTACTGCCCCCCCATGAATGAGAATGTCTTACCGATGCAATTCCTTTGTCCGGCCGAGAAGGGAAAGTATGCGAACGGATGCCGCTTGGCCACAGCCTCAGTGTCGAAGTGATCGGGATAGAATACGGTGGGGTGCTCCCACTCCTTCGAGTGATCATTCATTCATTATGTTATATCGACTGTATGTTTCCCTATGTCGCTACACACAACTCAAATGGCCCAGAATCATATTTTAATTAACATAACGATGAAGTTATCGTGAATATCATTCGAGATGCGTTACCATGCTTGTATCACCCTATGAGCCCATTTGCGTAAGAATCGGACAAATCCCACTGGAAGCTGGCATTGCGAAAAAATGTCAATTTTCTGAAATTAAATGTTTTGGGGTTTTCAATGGTGCTGAAAACGATGCGCATATTCATTTTGCTCGTAAAGTCCTCGTTGAGGCCAGACGACGTCACTTCGTTTTCGGTTTTTCTGGAATACAACCTCGCCCGATATCGCTAAAAATATCGAAAAATTGTTTCTAGTACAGTTTTTGATGCTGATCACTCCTGTCCAATTCATTTTTTATGATTTTCAAAAATAAATTATTAAAACACAACTTTTCGTAGACTAAAATATGTTCTGCTAAAGTAGTACATATCGGACCGGACTGACGAGAAAAAATTTAATCTGATGTCGAAAATGAGAAAAAAACATCTGAGTTTCGCATGGCATAAAAGATCGTGAATGTTCGTGTAAGTGAAATCAGACCAAGATCCATCCTATTGACCCGTCCTTTGATCTACCCCGAGTCTCTCATTGTCTTGACCCATTCCCTTCTCCAGTGGAATAACAACTGACCGAGGATGCGTAAGCCGAAGGGCGACAAAGGCACTGGAGGACACAATCTAAACAATATAAAGTTCGATTCAATATCAAACACGGGGTTTACGATCCATACTTTTAGCCTTGCGACGTCTAATCAAAGTGTGCTATGAATGATGGCTTAGGGAAGATTAACTCTATTCATTAGGAGAACCACTTTGCCAAATTTTTCCTTCTTTTCTATTTGTCTCCTCAGGAAATTATCCTATTTAAATGAAGTGAACGCCCTTGTAATGAATGATGGCTCACGAAAAATTAATCCCGATAGTACCGACTGATAGTAGAATGGTGCGTTATATCAGACTAAGTATGTTGTCAACTCTGCTCATATCAATATGATGAGTGGCTCTTCTCTAGCCGAATCAGTACCAAATCATCCCCACAGCAAAATGGGAGTGTAGTTCATCTAATTTTACAACGCATCATGATACCCTGCGCTTCCACCTCTTTGACTACGATGAGTCTTATAAAAATAATGTGTGAGAATGTACGTGAATCTTTCAAGTCTTGAACCACTTGTCTCATTGATTCCTTTATGCATTTCTTCTGTCTTTATCCGGGTGCGAGATCAAGGTCGGGTCCTTGTGCCCTCTTCCCATTTCTGCAAAATTATCCTATGAGGCGAGTGCTGATTTAATTCAGAGTGCGAGCAGTGACCTCTTCGTCTAGTGCATGCGATAATCAAACCAATAAGTCTCCAGACGGCTAGAATCAAATACTAATGCGCAAGGCTCGAACTTTTCTTCCAACCACCCCAACAATATTTATAATGCATTTTAGGCGAGCAAAATCTGCTAATAATGAGAACAAATTCACGAAAATAATAGTGTGCGAATTATGACATTTCAAAAAGAAGGATAACGCGAGACGAAAACTGAAATTCGAATTGATAAGGAAAGGCCTGATCCAATTGAAAACACAATCTTCATTTTATAGTTCGTGATAACTTTTATTTATCTCTTCTGTTATGCAATGTACACACGATTTGAACATAATGCAGTATTACAATAGGAAGTCGCTGTCCCATGGTTAAATGTAGGAGGTTTAAGTTCACAAAAAACATAAAAAAAACAAAAAATAATTATGTTGATCAATAAATTTTTACAAAGTCCAGGATTTGTCTCATCCACTATTTGATTCCTCACTTTTCCGCGCTTTGAACATGATACAGTATTATACGAGGAATACCCTCAAGATAACAGGAGGACCAAGTTCCCGAAATACAACTTTAAATGACAAAACGAGACAATATTTTGAAACAAAAAAAAGGAACTAAATAAGTCCGCATCGGCTATCTGGTGCCTCGCTTCCCCGCAGCCTCGAGCATCTGATCCTGCAGGATTTCCATGATCTCCAGCCGCTTGTGAGTGACTCCCTCGGGATCGAAACTGCAGAATGGTTTTTCGCTATTATTACATATCACAGATATTCTGAGAGAACGCAGGTGCATGGGAACAACAAAATCAAACTGCTCTAATCTTATCGACACAATAACTGTTGATGTATCCCTGGTCGTAGACTTATATAATTAAGTGGTGAAGCCGTAAATTCGAAACTACCTAAAAGCCGGCTCTCGGCATTTCAAAAATTCAAAAAAAATCATAAATTACTTGGCAATTGAGATATAAAGTCGTTCAAAAAAGCGAAATGACCGCCTCGACGAGTTCTTCAATTCACATGTTGACAACTTTTTTGAAAAGTCAGTTTGAGATATAGATATATTGGAAAAAGCGACTTACGGTCTCCAAAAAGTTGTTACCCTGAAAAATTTGAAAAGTTCATTGATTTGCCATTTTCATACTGATGGGCCAGGAGTGGTTCTATTGGCTGTAAGTAACATTACTTATTTTCGGAGGATTCTCAGAAAATCCTGATTTTTTCTGAATAAAATATTTTCTCTGGAAATGACTTCAATCTTCTAAAAGTGTAAAAGTGTGACAATAGTCATTGGTGTTGGTGTAAGCAATTTGGTGTAAATTGGAGCGCTGATAAAGTCTGAATATGAAAATGGCAAATCATTGATCTTTTCGAATTTTTAAAAAACAGCAGGTTTTCGGTGTTTCCAACGTTGAAAACTCCCGGAAAAAGTTGAAAATATCTGAAATCAACATTTCTGGTGTAGAATTGCACGGAGAGTCTGTTTTTGAAATAAAAAAATTGTGTAATCGAGGAAAAATTTTCCAGGGTGACAACTTTTTGGAGACCGTAATTCGCTTTTTCCTATATCTATATCTCAAACTGATTTTTCAAAAAAGTCGTCAACATGTGAATTGAAGAACTCGTCGAGACGGTCATTTCGCTTTTTTGAACGACTTTCTATCTCAATTGTCAAGTAATTTACGAATTTTTGAATTTTTGAAATGCCGACAGCCGGCTTTTAGTAGTTTCGAATTTACGGCTTCACCATTTAATTATAAAAGTCTACGACCAGGGATACATCAACAGTTGTTGTGTCGATAAGATTAGAGCAGTTTGATTTTGTTGTTCCCATATGCTATGGAATTCATACATTCTGTCAGAATATGCTTGATATGCTAATCCAATTGCGCATCCTCATAATCGTTCGCCCTACTTTTCCAGTGTTCACTCACAATGCTAATCTGGCGATAGATCAGATAAGAACTTATGATATTTCAAAAGAAATGGCTTTCATTCGACCTAGTGCCGGAAAGTCCATTAAACAAATCTCACACGAGAGTATTCTGCTTCCAGTAGTTGTCACGCACGCGCTCCCACGACCACGGCGCGCTGTCATTGCCTGCATTTAACGGTTTATTCACGATGCAGAAAGAGGAAACTAGCCAATACGGGTTCGATATACGGGCATTCGTATCTTATTTTCCAATAATCTCTCACCGCTCGGCTGCTCTAGAGAGTATGTGAAATGAAGAGGCGAAGGCCCGTTTATCGAACTATCCTAGCCCCCGTTCAAGTGCAGCTGTGGTTGCTGCACTTAACGGGCAAGTCTCACCTCTGTTCAGCCATATCTCGGCCTTGTCGAAGCTCCAGTAGCCAGTGAATGCGAAGAGGACGACCCTGAATCAGTTCAGATGTAGAGTTAGGAACGGAAGGAGTGCATATAGCGGAACGGTATCTTACCATGCGCTGCACAGGACAATGAGTGGGTAGACCTCGTAAGCATGGCCAAGGCGACGCACCAAGAAGCTGTAAGGCAAATATCTCACTAGCTACCCTCTAGAGTCCGTTTAGTTGACGGCGTTTTCCAATACTAGTTGCTTTCTCGAAAGGCCCATCGAGTGGCATACGCATGACACATCGTGCTCACAGGAGAGGATTCATCTTCCATAACTTGTCACCGACTCGCTCCACGGGCGTTGTCACTAGGGCCCCATTCACCTCAGGGGCGTATCTCCTTTCTGCGGTGCATGGTCGAGGTTATACTTCTTGTCTCTGCTCCAGTTGCGAGAGTATGAGAAGAAGCCCGACTCGCCGGGCGTAGAGAGTTGCTGAAATTTCAGGGGTGGAAATTTTTTAAATGGAGTCTTCACGCATGCTACATCAAAGACCCGATTCGGTTAGATATCATTTTTCTCAGAAATGCAACTTTAACCAGCTGACCTTGGGAGCTGTGGGCGGGAGACCTCGTGCATCCGACGCATGCCGCAGACCGAATATGGCGACGGTATTGCGCAGAGGGCGACGTGAAATCTTGGACAACGACATCTGCAGAGCATTTATCTGAATGCCATCTACGAAAGGTTGATGTGTTCACACGAGATAAACAAGCAGTGATTCGAGTGAGGGAGTGTGAAGAGGGGATAAGGGGAACGCGTTACGGAAAGGATCGAGCCGCCCGAATAAATACAGCCTCTGGTGCCGCACTTTTGCTTATCCGTCCTCCTCTGCATACAGGACACCGTCTGACTGTTTTCTCCCCATCTACTATTGCAAGAGTTGTGCTCGTTATGTTCTCGTTTTGTGCGAGCATAAACGCCGAGGGGGGAGGGCGATGATGAGAGAGAGTAAGAGGACGGAGAGGGCAGAGACGAGCAAAGCGAAGAGAGAGTTTACGGAAATGAGAGAGTGGAGAAGGACAGAGGAGGAAGAGTAACAACAACACTTGAAATATGTGCGTGAACTCACATTGCATTCTTTCTAGGACTAGCAGGATATGAATCCCGACCAGTTTATGCAAATATCAGGAAAGGATGAGAATGAAGAAGGGGGTTAGAGTAGTAGAGGGCGATGGGACACAAGATATCATCCCACCAATGACTTTTATAGGGTAGAGGAGGGGACTACGTGAGAAGAGACTACGTGAGAAAGTGGGGATGACAATGAGTGTGGAGAATGATTTGGGGAGCTAGGAAACAAACTATCAAGGGGGAATACGTGATGTTGACCAAATCGAAGAAGCGTATTTGAAGAAACAATGAGATTTTCTGAATGACAAATAACTGTGGCGTGAATGACATTACCGCCGATAGACAAATATACTGAGATAATACCACGCGGAGATACCACCGAGATGAAGATATTCTATTCCACCGAGATGAAGATATTCCGAGATGAAGATATTCCAGGAAATAGAGTTCGATAAACGGGCATTCGTCTCATATTTATCAATACGATGCCACCGCTCGAGCGGCATAGAGAGTGAGTGAAATTAAGAGACAAAGATTTTGGAAACAAGCAAGAATCCCCCTCATAGCCATATGATTTTTAGCAAGACATATACATAATTGTGAAGCCGATGATTGTACATCTACACAAATTCACTAAACACATTGTAAATATTTATTTCAAAATAATTCAAAATTCTAATTACCGAATCAACATGACAAATTAAACATAAATCATGATTTTATTTTAGACACTTCTGTATGAGTTATTAGGTTGATGCAAAAGTTTTTGCCGATTTTTACATTTTCCATTTGGGCATGCTTTTCATTTTGCCTTGGACTTATATTCAACTAGTTCTCCATTATCAACAGGCGCTTGGATACTCTCATCAGTACCACTTAGTAGTGGCCTAAACAATCAGCATTGCGGTCACAATGGTGAATCGAAGTCGTTGGGTGGGTCGACACATTTCGATCATCTGTGCTCTGCGAATAGCAATGATCGGACAAAACCGAAATAGCATAAGAAAGTAGAACTTACGCAGATGCTAATAACATTCCAATTGGGTATTCTTCGATAAACCTTTTAGAAATGAATGCCAAATTAATAGTGATGTTGAAAGATTCATTGTCAATAATGGATAGGATAGCATTTTTTTACATTACGATAGTGTTTGAGATATCAAATGCACAAAATATTAAAGTTCTTCACACAATGAGCGCACACTGCTAGTGTGGTTACAATTCGATTCTATCACCTGAAGTTATATCTTTCCGCACATTGATGCCAAAAAATTACAGCGAAATTCCAACTTTTGGCAGCTCCTCTTTTCCGAGGCATTTCGAAACCCCGAAATTTAGTGGCCAATTGAACAAGCAGCCCTTGCCCTATTGCTCAGAGAATTGGTGAAGTTGGGTGCTGTCTGTGTTTTGTAGAAATTTGCTCGAATCGCGCTAACATAAAATCGAATTTTACGCATATCGGATCACAAATTGTGTACATTTATTTTTTAGATAGAAGAAGAGCGGATGAATTTGATCACTCGACTAGTATAATAGCTCCATAGTAGTAGGTAGTAGCGCCCCTGTGTCAATGGCCTGCCTCAATGATTGTTGAATCAGGAAATTTAATGAAAATAAATGTCAAATCGGCAAAAACTTTTGCATTAGCTTGATAGTATGTTATTTGCATGCATCATTTTGCATGCTGTGTCGCATTTAAGGATGACATGGCTGTTGTTGAGACAGATCTTGTGCGATTTAAGAATAAATGTTCAGCAGCTGCAAATACGATTTAAAACGCGTTCTCTGTAAGAATGGGACGGCCCACTGCAGGGGTGGCACAATGCTTCAAAATTATCGTATCGACTTGCAACTTTGGGGGTTTCATACCTATGGGTAGGAAATGCTCCCATATGAAAATTGTGTCCCTACCTCAACATTTTGACCTACCATTTTTGAAAAATGAAACTCAATATCCAGTTGCATGTTATATACCATTCGAAAGAGCATGAAAAGTTATGTCTAAAACTGTGTTTTCGAAAGAATTGGTGCATGTTCGTACGAGATATCGCATGAAATGTGCGTTTTCAAACAGTTTTCGGGATGGGAAGCAGGGAAGGGATCATTTCTGCAAAAAGCTTTTGCGATCACTCGATGCAGAATTCAATTCTCTATCGAACTGCATTATTCGTTTTATAAACAAAACCTCACAATTTGTGATACAGCGTGATATGCATGATGAATTCGCCACCCAGGATCAAATCCTCTCCGATGCATTCATGTTTTGCTAATTATATTCGATTGTTATTTCCTACTAAATCGTGTTTTATACAAGTCTTAGGCTTTGTGAGATCACTGAATGTATTCTAAGCACACAATAGTCATTTATTGTATCAAACAATATGAGCAACGGGCAATCTTGACGGTTCTTCATTCCTACAGCTCCACCCACAATTCCTCCATCACGAAGAGGTCGCCGTTCCTCTCGTTCCCGACAAGAGGGAGGCACGGGTTCCTGGGGATTCCAGTTCGATTTAACTGGTTGGAATGCTGGCCGACAGATGCCCATCGCCAGAGATCGGAGAAGGAGTGTTCTTCCCCTACAAGTCATTTGCTGACGATGGAAACAGCTAAATCTTGTCGATTTTGTCGAAGGGAGGTCATTTCGCAGACGATGGAGAGCAGGACCACTTTTAGAGGAAATCAGCTGCGAAGTAGAGTCGGATCTCAGATGAGGAGCGATTAGCATGGGCAAGTTGTCTCGGACACTGTCTACTTTCTCATAAATCTCTCCAATTTTCGATGCCGTGTGGTTGTCCGGCCAATGCACTCTGCGTCATTTTGGGAGAAAAAAACAAAGTGTTTGTGCAAGGAAGGATTCGTACCCTATGGAGGGGATTGCGTCGAGGAAGGTACGTTTCTCTTTCAGTCTGTGCTAGTTATCACGTTTTGAATAGTATTACATGTTTGATATTTTCATTGGCAGTATCTTCGCTGTGGATCCCCGTCATCGTCGGTAGTATTTTCCTGCTTTTCGCTGGCCTCACCTAGCTCTGCTGGAGGACGAGAGGTGGAGGAAGGAGACTGACGAGGGGCCAGCCATCGACATCGAGATTCAAGCCAGTTATATGTTGAATATTCGTATTTGTTCTTATTTTGGCCATTCGCAATATTCATTCGTTCAAAATATGTTATCACACGTCTTCTGAGAGATTGCATGAATCCCAGCCCCCTGTTTGACAAAATGTTCAAAGTGGTCCAATCTCTGCCAAATTTTCATGGATGATACATATGAGGCCCACTAACGTTTATGTAAGATTTTGGTGCCGGGAATTGAAAAGTGCCTAAAAGCCGGCTCTGGAAATTTTGAAAATTCAAAAATTCATAAAATGCTTCAGACTTGAGTAAAAAGGTCGCTGAAAAAACAGAAAGAATCCGCTCGACTAGTAGAATAACTTTTCCGTTGACACTTTTTTGTGTGGGTAAAACATGACAATATGAAAAGTTGAAAAAATCAATGTTTCATCATCAAAAATTTCATAAAAATGGCCGTCGTGAAAAATAAAGCTATTAGTGACCAGCTGATTTCACTAGATTCGGAATGTCCGACCTTTTCTACCCCAGGTTTCATTTTTTCAGGAAAATCGAAGATATAATATGTTTCCATTTTTGGCCTCAAACATGGAGAACCTCGTGTTTTCAAGCAAAATCGAAAATTTCATGATGTCATATTTTAGTAATTATCGCTCGTGGATATCTTTTCTTTCCGTTTTCAATGTTAACTGATCTATTTATACATATTTCCATTGAAAAACCCGTTTTTTTTCAATACTTCACAAAATCACATTTTTCACGAAATTTCACAGATTTCATGATTTTATGAAGTATTGAAATCTTCGTTTTTTCAATGGAAATCGGAATGAATAGGTCAGAAAACATTGAAAACGGAAAGAAAATATAACCACGAGCGATAATTACTAAAATATGACATCATGAAATTTTCGAGTTTGCTTGAAAAACGAGGTTCGCCATGTTTGAGGCCAAAAATGGAAACATATTATATCTTCGATTTTCCTGAAAAAATGAAACCTGGGGTAGAAAAGGTCGTACATTCCGAATCTAGTGAAATCAGCTGGTCAATAATAGCTTTATTTTTCACGACGGCCATTTTTATGAAATTTTTGATGATGAAAAATTGATTTTTTCAACTTTTCATATTGTCATTTTTTACCCACACAAAAAGTGTCAACGGAAAAGTTATTCTACTCGTCGAGCGGATTCTTTCTGTTTTTTCAGCGACCTTTTTACTCAACTCTGAAGCATTTTATGAATTTTTGAATTTTCAAAATTTCCAGAGCCGGCTTTTAGGCACTTTTCAATTCCCGGCACCAAAATCTTACGTAAACGTTAGTGGGCCTCATATGTATCATCCATGAAAATTTGGCAGAGATTGGACCACTTTGAACATTTTGTCAAACCCCACCTGCGATCTCTCAGAAGACGTGTGTTATTGTGAATTGCACAATTGAATTAGATTAATGCAATCAGGGTAGTGTTTCTTACCAGTAATGAGTGTTGAACGAGCGATATGTCCCTCGAAATATTCAATACATGTGAAAACACGTATTGAATTATATTCAAGTTGGCAAAACATGAATGCATCGGACAGGATTTGAACCTGGGTGGCGAATTCATCATGCAAATCACGCAGTATCACAAATTGTGAGGTTTTGTTTATAAAACGAATAATGCAGTTCGATAGAGAATTGAATTCTGCATCGAGTGATCGCAAAAGCTTTTTGCAGAAATGATCCCTTCCCTGCTTCCCATCCCGAAAACTGTTTGAAAACGCACATTTCATGCGATATCTCGTGCGAACATGCACCAATTCTTTCGAAAACACAGTTTTAGAAATAACTTTTCATGCTCTTTCGAATGGTATATAACATGCAACTGGATATTGAGTTTCATTTTTCAAAAATGGTAGGTCAAAATGTTGAGGTAGGGACACAATTTTCATATGGGAGCATTCCGTACCAACAGGGATGACACCCTGAAAGTTGCAAGTCGATACGATCATTTTGACATCCTTGTGCCACCCCTCTCCGAGTCTTACAGAGAACGCGTTTTAAATGATTCGCTCTAATATTAGTAATTGAGTAATTTACATATCATGGCTTCAAAGCAAAGGACGAATCGAGCATGTCACTTCCTACTTTCCTAGATAGCGTAAGGTGTTTCCGCCGTTTGGTAGCATGTTGAATTCTGGTATACTGTGAGAACTAAAAATCACCTTCGATATGGCTGGACGAAATAGATGGTGATGAGAGGGCAAATACTGACTAGGGCTTCACTGAACTAAAATGAGGCGCGATTGTATATTTTTACCGCAGATTAACAAGTATTCTGTGATCTACCATGTGTATTCCGTACTCGAAAAGATATGAACCCTTAATGCCGAATTTTCCTGGAAATATCATTCTACTTCTATAGTCGTGATTAGGGATGGCGAAGCAAGAGGTTATTTCAAGTCTTCATTTTCATTCCCCACAGTCGCCTGACCGGCGTCATTCTTAATTCAAGAGGGGGGTGATCAGCGACCTCTTGAATCAAGAGGGGAAGGGAGTTTAATGAAGCGACCTCAGAACAAAGTCCAATCGAGTCCGATTTGCATGGAGATCAAGTCGATGGTTGGTCCGATGCATATCCACCGGACAAAGGGTCATTTACATGACAGGGGAGTGATGACGAGCCATATCTGGCTCGTGCAGTCTTCCTCTCGTTTCTTTGTGCTTCGTCGTGTGTTTTTGCTATTTACTCCCTATTTTGTTGATAATTTTTGTATTTTCACTTCTCCCCTGTCCGACTGCCTTGTCGAACCATCTACCCTCGCCCTTCTCTCGTGGAACGGCTCCGGAGAAGCCAAGACAGAGCGAGAAGCGTCGAATCAGGTATGTCGTGGTCTTTTCGTCATTTTCCTTAGAGATTTGATGTTACTGTCGCATGAGTGATTGATCTATGACCTTTCGGCCTTCCTCCCCCGTTCCGTCGATCTTCCTTCGTGACCGTAAGTCGCCCAAGTCCAGGGAGAACCCACATGAAGCTGTAGTTGGTATGTTGACGTTCCATTCGATTAGTTGTTTTGTCATTATATCTTTGGTATTTAAGTTCTTGTCCATTTCGACTTATCTTCACTGTTATGTTTAAGGCAGGGCTGCTCTCTTGCCAACGATGCTGATGTGACCATTGAACGATTTCGCGGAAGGACAAGTGGAGAAGGAGAGTCTTTTGCTTGTCTACGTCAGCATTGTTCACTTCGTAATGTTTGTTATTGCAGTCACATTCATCTATGGGCGTGGAATGAATCTCTTCTCCTCCCCTTTGGTTAATACCTCGCTAGGGTGTCCTTGTACCCAGTAAACCCTGTCACTTCATTCCAAAGAATAGGCAGGTTTGGGAAAGGACGCTCTGGCTTGGTCTGAACCATCAGGAGCGGTCCTCGTGTATTTGTCAAGTCCTTCTTTGGCTCTCAATCAAGAATGAAAGCTTGATGGATCTTTTCTGTTCCTCTCCACCACCTCCGCTCTGTCCTGGCTTGATCTCCCCATTCTAACGGGGGGACGGTAACTCCAGCTCCCTGGAGTAGGTAGTCTCTTCATACTCTTAGCCCCTTCCTTATGAAATAATATTGTTGACTAACGATGTTCTACTTACAATCTAGGCTTCCCTTTGTGTAGATACCAGAGATTTGATCCATTTCTCCTGTGTTTTGGTAGGATCCATAGGCTTTGGATGATTATTATTTTCAAATTTATTGATTATATTCCGTCTCATCTTTATGTCATATGATTCCCGAAGTTTCACGTTAAAATGTTTACGCGTTCTCTAGTTACATCAGAATTTGTGAAATCAGCTCTTAATTCAAGAGCTCCCACACCGCACCCTCTTGAATCAAGAGGGGAAATGACGAGCAATAAAAGGCCTCTTCATTCTGCGCCAACCTCTTGATTCTGACATCCCTAGTCGTGATATCAGCCAAACCTATCAAATATAATGCGACTCCCGCCCAGTACAGGACCGGAAGGCAAGCATGAATTATCAGTCCCTGAAAAACAACATTAATATAAGTCAAGAGATATTGTAATTTATGCATACAATGCATTAATTTACCGTAGTAATTTCTCGATGAGTTGCTCGAGTCCGCATAATCATATGAGTCGTGTGTTTATCAAGGTAACCGTAAATTTGCAGACCGATGTAGATAACAATCTAAGAGAAAGGTATACCACGCCTCTCACGAGCAAATCGATCTAGAATCGCCATTCTTGGGAATGGAGGGAATATCGTGAAATGTCTGGAATGCTCGAGTGGATGGGCCCCATGAAATTTCGAAAAGAAGGGCCCCTAACCCATGGGGCCCATCTACCCGTACAGAGCCGTTTATTTTTGGAGCTTGAATACGTTGGGCATTTCAGTGCACCAATTTACAAGGTCAGATTATACCTGTGAGATGCTTTCCAGTTAAATAAAACAAAAGCACGACTAAATAAATTAAAACCTTTGTCCCAGGAAGAATCGGAATCGCTTACCTAGAACCATATCCTTAACATTGTAATCCGGCCCTTTAGCAAGGATAGCCTCGCGCGCTTCTTCATCTTCTTTTTGCATGTATAATACCTGAATAATTTTTCATCATGATTGCGTTTATGATCTTTTGACGAATCATCGAAAACTTTCCATCTCGAATAATGAGACTTACCATAATAACGATCGTCGGAATTGACAGAAATATGGACAATAGTAACATGGTTCCCACTTTAGGTGTATCTCTGCCGAGCACATAGTATCTGGAAGCCACTGGTTTACTGTGCTCTTTCACGCTTCTCAAAACCGAAAAATGAAGAATGGTAGCAGAAACCACGTATAGTGCGGCCAGCCGAATATCATGATCGCCTTGAGTATCCAAAAAGTTCGCGAGACCTTAGAAAATATATTTGTATTAACTGCTACGTAATGTCAGAATCACAGAAACGGGCAGCAGTATCATAAGATGAGTACAAACAAAATGTGAGAAAGTGCGTGAAACGAGATTATCAAATCACCGTTGTCGATTTTACGGCGTTTCACTAATATTCTTTTGCCATACCCAGTCAGCTGCGCAGGTCCAGAGATAACTGTATACGAACCGTGTCCAATATGAATGGGTCTAGAAAGGTTTTGTCAAAGTTTTCAATTCAAATTTCAATGTGTGAATGAAAATCATGCAATTTTTTCGACAATTCTTAGGTAGCGCATGATGCAGAAGCGCATCTGCATCTCTTACACTCTAGTGATATGGATGTTTGAGTGTTCTACGCACTCTAGTCACGCTGGTAGGAAATTTCGATCAGAAGCTCCCATAAATTTCAATCAGAAGCTATCATAACATGTCATGTCAGGATCCATGACATCTCAGGTACCAGGTACCATGTCAGGATACCCAGGTCCCATAACATGCAATCCCGGTCACATAAATTAGGAGAAACTCTCGTCCTGCGCTGCTCACTTCGTATGACTTCGAAATATTGTTGCACATTTTTTTTCAAAATTGAAAATGTAAAGTCGAATAAAGTCAGTTCATGATAATTCACAAGACCTACCGTACACCAATACCAAACCGGGGGTACAATGCTCTAGAGTTCTCCTACACGCAGTACTCGATGAGGAGAGTTGACCAGCATCAGCAGAATTTCGAAATGCATACACGCGCGCCAGCGCGCTAATGGTAAATAACTACCGTAATCTCAGGATTATCTTTAACATCAGCGCGCTGGCGCGCGTGGATGCATTTCGAAATTATGATGATGCTGGTCAATTTTTCTCATCGAGTACTGCGTGTAGGACATCTATAGAGCATTGTACCCCATATTTTCCTTGATTTCTCCCAACAGCTAGTGGTCAGTTAGTACTACAAGAATCAAAATTCAAGACGGTCCCTGAAAGAGCTGTAATAAAAATTTACTAAAAATAATCGATTTTCCGAATTTTAGAAAGATTTGAAAACCGATAGGGATGAAACTTGGTAAATGTAATCATATGAATATTCCGAATGTTTTGAGGTAACACTCGTTCCGATCTATAGCGAAATGACAAATTTCGAAAATTTACGTTTTTTCGAGTCCCGAGTACTTCTCAGCACGTCGCACAGAGCACTAAATATGCCATGCCCGAGCTGTGCTCACTGAGTACTACACATATGCACATTTAGGGCGAATTCCATTTTTCCAACTTTGCCAAGCATATGTTCACTTACTCAGATAGTATCTCATAATATAATGAGATGAGATGTTTACATAAAATACTTGTCTTTATTAAATAGAAAATATGAAACAGGTTTATAACGTAATTGCAACGACAAACCATTTTCAATTTTGAAAAAAAATGTGCAACAATATTTCGAAGTCATAGGAAGTGAGCAGCGCAGGACGAGAGTTTCTCCTCATTTATGTGACCGGGATTGCATGTTATGGGACCTGGGTATCCTGACATGGTACCTGGTACCTGACATGTCATGGATCCTGACATGACGTGTTATGGTAGCTTCTGATTGAAATTTATGGTAGCTTCTGATCGAAATTTCCTACCAGCGTGACTAGAGTGCGTAGAACACTCAAACATCCATATCACTAGAGTGTAAGAATGCTATTTATCATCGATGTTCCTTCTGCTGTCCACCAAAACGCAGCATTTGTAATTCAAGTTGACAGTGTGTGTCATAAATAAAAAATATGTATCAGGTTGGTGCAAAAGTTTCGTTACAAGATATTTTGTATATTTTCTTGTGAATACTTTTCATATATCAAATACCACTTTGGCATTATTTGAGGTACGGTTAGGGCATAACTATGGTTGGTTTCTACCAGATCGATCCAATGTCTTTTCGCAGAAAAACGATGAGTGAAAATTGGCAAAATTTCCATGTTTTTGGGTTTTGAACACAAACAATCGCTAAAACTAAACGAATCCCATTCAGCTCCCGCTCTGCATAGGAACTAAGGAGTAAGGGTGCACGTTTCCATTGAACACGTGAAATGGTAGTTTCGGGTTTTCACGGGTAATTGGTTAAGCGAAAAAGGGTAATTTTGCCATTCAAATGTCAGGTTCAAACACATAATTCTCCCGAACGGAAAGATGAATCTTCATCAATATTATATGGTAGCACCCTCATGATTGGTACTTCTAATATACTTTAATTTGAGACTCTAAGATCTTCCAGCAAAGACAACCTATGAAGATGATTAAAATCTGCCAGATGCAATACCCCACAATTCCGGGATACGTGAATATTTTTCCGATTGCATGGCTGTTGCTATTTATCATCGATGTTCCTTCTGCTGTCCACCAAAACGCAGCATTTGTAATTCAAGTTGACAGTGTGTGTCATAAATAAAAATATGTATCAGGTTGGTGCAAAAGTTTCGTTACAAGATATTTTTGTATATTTTCTTGTGAATACTTTTCATATATCAAATACCACTTTGGCATTATTTGAGGTACTGTTAGGGCATAACTATGGTTGGTTTCTACCAGATCGATCCAATGTCTTTTCGCAGAAAAACGATGAGTGAAAATTGGCAAAATTTCCATGTTTTTGGGTTTTGAACACAAACAATCGCTAAAACTAAACGAATCCCATTCAGCTCCCGCTCTGCATAGGAACTAAGGAGTAAGGGTGCACGTTTCCGTTGAATACGTGAAATGGTAGTTTCGGGCTTTCACGGGTAATTGGTTAAGCGAAAAAGGGTGATCTTGCCATTCAATTGTCAGGTTCAAACACATAATTCTCCCGAACGGATAGATGAATCTTCATCAATATTATATGGTAGCACCCTCATGATTGGTACTTCTAATATACTTTAATTTGAGACTCCAAGATCTTCCAGCAAAGACAACTTATGAAGATGATTAAAATCTGCCAGATGCAATACCCCACAATTCCGGGATACGTGAATATGTTTCCGATTGCATGGCTGTGGCTGATCACTCACAACTAGAGTGCAGAAAGGAAGAGTGAAAGACTCTGCCGCTCGCGAGCGGCGAGAAATGGAAATGAGGGAAGAGGAGGGGACAAAGGGATGAACTCTTGCGCAAGATTTGGCTCGGTGAAACTAAGTTTTTGCCGCTTTTCGATCGGATGTTAACGTAATTAGAGACCCATTTACATACCCATCCCATATTAGTCTATCTGCTCCGATTTGGATAACGGGGGAGAGGAATGGATTGAGTTTAATGGGTTTTTACCGATTTCCAATGTTCTTTCCGACCTTTGCTCTCGCCATCTTTTTATGCACAAGCAGTCTTTGCGTGGAGTATGTTCACTACGCCCCGTCATTCTTGAAGCCTTTTGGGACGTCCTCAGCATGCATTACAAAGCGTGGCGTTGTGGAACCCTACTAGAATAATTCAGGTGACGCTTTCGAATATCAATAGATCCATTTTGGAGCCGTATTGGCACCCACTCGGATCTAACCCGGTTACGTTAGGAAAATACAAGGGTTCGGTTTGGAACCCTTCGATGTTATTAGGTTGTAACATAAGTTTTGTCGCATTTCGGAGGTTCACAATATTTCCATGAAGGATACTTCTCAAACATTATCAATGCCTGACCTCCTAGTATATGTTTGGGGTGTTCATGCACATTCAAACCATAGGGTAGAGCTGAACTGCGCACGCTGGCTATGCGAAAAATATTAATATGAACTGATTTAAATTTGGTGCAGATTTTATTAATTCGTTTGATCGGGTGCTACTTCGCAGAGATGAATAATGAACCAAACTTCTACAGCATGGTGATATACCCCGTCAATGCTCCTTCAAAATATACGCCAGATATGGTGCTATGTTGAGCGGAACCAAAGATATACTTCACTGAGTGTAAGGTTAGCCGCTGATTCGTAGCCAACTTGACCAACTCTTCTGAATCCAGAATTGCAACAACAGTGACTAACATAAGTGCGTTCAATTACCACTCATGGAGGTATAATTTATCATTAAACAAGTGAGAGAAAGAAAACTCCACTTGTGGGAAATTTGAATTTTTATTAATTCAATTCGCGCACAATTTTACCAAAATTTGCAAGTTTAGGTGTTTCGAATTAAAGATTGTCATTCAAAAGCTATTTATTTCCAAACTTATCCCAAGTAGATACTAGTAAGGGAAGGGTTTATGGTTCGGATGGACACAACAAAGCAGATATTGAACATGTGTGCGAGGTAGGAATATGAACAAAGTGCCGATTTCAGTAGTTTAATTTACATACCATCGTTCTGAATGGAGCCACTTATCTCAACAGAACCCAATCTACCCCAAACTTTGTCTGCATACTGACCACTTTGGGTGAACTATATTCCACCACTATTTGGATCTGGATATCTACTGAGAAGAAAATTCGGCTTGCGAAAGTTTTCGCGACCGTCACCAACCATCCACATTATACAAACTCGTCTACATTTCTAGAACGATTTTCGTTGGCATTATCCGTGAGTGGTTCAAAATTATGCACATATGTAGTACTTTACGCA
Source organism: Pristionchus mayeri (assembly GCA_036245805.1). Lineage (NCBI taxonomy): Eukaryota > Metazoa > Nematoda > Chromadorea > Rhabditida > Neodiplogasteridae > Pristionchus > Pristionchus mayeri. Next base: position 10,543,366 of record BTRK01000004.1, on the reverse strand, counting down.
AATCACACAAAATCGGCATAATTTATCCTTTTCAAGAAGAGCTGATGCGTGAAAATGATTTCTAATCCTTATCTCAGTATACTTTGTCTGACTAATGTGCCTCCTCAACTGCCTTGACAGGACTGAAGTAAAGCGCGTAAGAAAGAGTACGAAGGCCCTCACTGATGATGAATAACGAAATTGAGATTAAATTAATTCGAAGAATTTCTGAGGTTAAAATGCATAAGAGATTGGACGCGACAAAACTTATGTTACAACCTGATAAATCAGAAATTTTTTGAAACCATGTCCACACATGTGCGGTTTTGGAACCCACTAGGATTCAAGTTTCCTTTTAGAACATTCTTCGGTTCCAAGACGGTATTGAAATGGTACCTGATAGATGACTGGTGGATTCCCAAAACGTTACTGGAATGATCCCTAGGAAGTTCCGAAATGATAACGGATCGAACCGTGGTGGTCTTTATAACATCACATGAGTGCTTCCAGGATGGTTCCAAAGGTAGTTGATCTGGAAGGTACCATTTTGGAACTGGTGGTTCCAAAATGGTACCTTCTTGAACCTATGCGTTTTCCAAAACGTCATTGAGATAGACCTAAGACGATGCCAATACGGCACCGAAATAGATTCAGTAAGTATCTCAAGCGTCAGCTGAATTATTATAGTAGGGTTCCGAAATTACTGAGGGTTCCTAAACGTCCCTTTTCGAGAATTTCTAAACACGAGTTAAAACTCGGTCCATCACCGATGACAACACGCAAACCCAGCTATTGAATAAAACGCAAGGATGACGGAATACAAAAGGTGGGGTGAAGAGAAACACCGTCCACTCCTCTCCTCAGCTATGCAAAGCTGAGCAGGTAGACTAATTTAAGATGGGTGTACAAATGGATCATTAATTACATTTAAACGAACGAACGAAAAGCTTCAAAAACGGAGTTTCACCGAGCGAACTTGCGCAAGAGTCCCCGCTCTTGCGCAAGAATTTCCCGATTTGAATTTCTCTCCCTCTCATTTTCCCCTCACCGCGCGCTCTGCCATCTTCCTTTCCGCACTCTACTCACAACAATCAAATAGCTAGTCATCATACTTCACGAAAATGGTGTTGAAGCGGTGCAATTATTGTTAGCAAAGAGTGGTAATCAAACGAAAAATTTCTAAGAAATTGCAACTCTTAGACTTTGGCATGCTATTTGATCGGCATAATTGATTGATAAGGTGCGATCCCATGCGCGCTATGTAGAGCTCACAAGTACTCATATCACGAAAGAAACCGCATTAGGATTGCTCAAGACCGAAGCAAGATATTCCTCGAAAACTTTAATCGTGATTTTGTAACGAAAATTCGGCACCAACCTAATACATCAAACTGAATGTTCCATTATTTGCTTATTTCCTTACCTTTTTCGAAAAAAAAAACCATTTTTTTTCAAAGCGCTTCTAATAAATATAATTCTCTGGTATCCCCATTGCCAAGGAACTACAGCGGACAAATACCGCGTGATTGCAAAGTTCTTGAGACTAATATTTTCTTCATAAAAAATCCAAGTACGTTTAAAGCTTCAAGGAATTTCGAAATTTATGAAATCACCGAAATTCAAGGAATCGAGGGTTCGGAATTATAGCTTTTCCTCTAATGGTGGGTTATCTTTCCTGTTCAATTCTTTCGTAGACTGGAGGTATCATCCATTTGCATGCATCATTTTCCATGTTGTTCCGCATTTAAAGATGACATTGCTGTTGGTGAGACTCTTGCGCGGTTGAAGATTAAATGCGCAGCTGCTCTGTAAAGACGATTCATTTTCGAAAAAAATATTAGTTGGATATAAATTGAAATAACATCTGGAAATCACCTTTGGTATGGCTGGACGAAGTAGATGGTGATGAGAGGACAAATGCTAACTAGCGCTTCACTGAACTATAATGAGCCGAATTTTTAGAGTTTTTGCTGCAATCGACATGTATTCTGTGATTTACCATGTGTATTCCGTTCTCGAAAATATATGAATCCTTGATGCCGAATTTTCCCGGAAATATCATTCTACTTCTATAGTCGTGATATCAGCCAAACCTATTAAGTAGCAAGCAACTCCCGCCCAGTACAGGACCGGAAGGCAAGCATAAATTATCAGTCTCTGAAAAAAAACATTTCCGTAAGTTAATAGATATTTTATTTTAAAATTAAAATGTATTAATTTACCGTCGTAATTTCTCGATGAGTAGCTCGAGTCCGCTCACTCATATGTATCTTATACTTATCAAGGTGTCCGTAAATTTTCTGACCGATGTACATAACAATCTAAGAGAAAGATATACCAAGCATATGAATAATAATAATACTCACTGGATCTACAATAAATATTGGAATGCAACCATAAGCAATTATCATCATGCTAGGAATTCTCGCATCGGGAGTACCTTCAAAAGTAGGGGCTAGTTAACTATTGGAGCTATATTATGCGGGCAATTTCGGTGAAAATCGTACAAGGGCCAATTTAGCCTTTCGGGGGGTGACAATTGGTAAAACGACAATTGGTAAACTCGTCACCGTGCACTTGCAATTTTGAGCGGCGACTTGGGAGTTGTTTCGTTGTAATCAGTATGCGCTCCCCAACATTTGCATATCAGGCCTCTCATGAGAGAATCGGGACAAATCGGCGTTTTCAGTTGACATTCAAATTTTTGAAAATCTTGATTCTCATGTTTCTATTTAGAACTTGACTAGTTTAGACAAAATCCGAAGTTTTAGATTTTTATCACGTGCTGCAGCTGCAGCAGACTGCTGCAAAGGTGAGACGAAGGTAGTTGGATTTGGGGTTTTCCACGTGTAAAAATGGTAGTTTTTGTTTACCAAAGTGTGTTTATGATCAAATTAACCATTTTGGCTCACTTTGATCATTTCTCACTTTTGCGACCCTTGCAGCAGACGCATGGGAGACAGGTTTTTAATTTACCGTGATGACATACACTTTTTGCTTCACTCCAAACTTTATCAGTTTGTAGAGCTTGAAATTCTGTACACACCATAATTTTTGCAGATTTTATCTCGGTGGTCCTGATAGTCTCCCAGCTCGACGAAACTCTCGTAATGGGCTGCGCGGTTCACCCTCCGTGAAATCAAACACGCAAGGTCGCAGGTTCGAGTCCCGGTGAATGCAAGCAAATTTTTGCCGACATGGTAACGCTAGAAATAAGACAATGCATGAGTACATATATGAACACCAATTTCAAAAGACAATTTTTACTTCGCTGGGACTCGAACCTGCGACCTTGCGAGTTTGATTTCACGGAGGGTGAACCGCGCAGCCCATTACGAGAGTTTCGTCGAGCTGGGAGACTATCAGGACCACCGAGATAAAATCTGCAAAAATTATGGTGTGTACAGAATTTCAAGCTCTACAAACTGATAAAGTTTGGAGTGAAGCAAAAAGTGTATGTCATCACGGTAAATTAAAAACCTGTCTCCCATGCGTCTGCTGCAAGGGTCGCAAAAGTGAGAAATGATCAAAGTGAGCCAAAATGGTTAATTTGATCATAAACACACTTTGGTAAACAAAAACTACCATTTTTACACGTGGAAAACCCCAAATCCAACTACCTTCGTCTCAACTTTGCAGCAGCCTGCTGCAGCTACAAGAACGAATTGGTTGGAATCGATGTGGGACTATGTTCTACCACCCAAGCCCAAACTCAAAATCATGTCAAATATTTTATTTTTATTTTTAATGTCAACTCATTGTTCCTTATTCTCTCGTGAGTGGCCTGATATGTATTAGGTTGATGCAAAAGTCTTGTAATTTTTTGATACTTTGCCTTCCATCTTTCTTTCAGTTTGATCGATGAACTTCCCATATTGATTACTAATGAGGCCTTGCATACTCTTTCATATGCGCACCCTATCAGCATTGTCTAATCAGAGAGGCGTGAACAGAATAAATCTAAATTTTATAATTTTATCCATCGAAAACGACACATTACTCAATATTATGTCTCCCCTGAAGCATGATGTCCAATACCTGGTGGTCATATGAAGCACCAGTATTTACCCTATAAATAAGTTTTCTCATGGGTGCTGGAAGTTACATCCCTTCGAGGAACGAAGTCGATCTTAAAATGACTACCTGTTGAATTTCTGTGTTGATTTTGTGAATTTCTGAAAAATAAGAAATTCAAATTTTCTGAAAGGGCAAAGAAGCAAGCGCCAATATTTCTTATGATAATATAGCCCCTTCGTGGATGCATACAGCACACTCATGGCGGAGCCTGTATGCTTGGTCTTCCATTCGAAAAAGTCCGAAGAAGTCACATGAAGCCGGCTTCTCCTCCTACTTTTGACAGCATGTAATTTGGTTAAAACCCACTCATATGACAGGTCTAATGGATATTTTGAAAGAACATCAAAGCTATTTCTGAGCCAACAATATGAAGTTGTTTGATGGATTTTCTCTTCAAATACCTAATAAAAAAATTTAAAGTAAAATTGTGTGCATTATTTGCTGTTGGGTTAATCATAATTTCTTGCGTTGGTTGCAAGATCGGTTTGATTGAAATATGTGTGAACAAAGTTCAAGCATACCCCTAAACAATAATATGTCTGTTGGTTGTTGAGATTTGAGACACGCGAGTTATGAACGTTCAAAGTAAGGACACAAAAAACCACAAGACTTTTGCATCAATATTATACGTCTTGCTAAAAGGCGATCATGAGTTTTACTCCAAATCAACGACCCCGGGTTCATGGAATGTGCATTTCCATGACCCCCTATACGTTGAAACTCATGATCGCCTTTTAACAAGGCTAATTTATGCAAATATATGGGATCGCACAGTGATTACAATGAAACAACTCCCAAGTCGCTGCACCAAATTGCAAGTGAACGGCGACGAGTTTACCAATTGTCGTTTTACCAATTTTCACCTCCCCAGACTTTCTACCTTTTTTTCCAGTGATCACAATCAAAAGCAAGACTAAATAAAATAAATCCATTGTCACCGGGAGAATCACAATCGCTTACCCAATATCATATCCTTAATGTCGTAATCCGGTCCTTTAGTAGCTATAGCCGCGTGAGCTTGTTCCTGTGTTACAAGCGGGTTTTGCATGTATAACGCCTGAATTTACAATTAATTTGTTTTGATGCTCCCTATGAAAACTACAATATTACGAATCATTCAGAATTGCAAACTTACCATAATAACGATCGTCGGAATTGACAGAAATATGGACAAAACTAGCATTGTTCTAACTTTAGGAGTATCTCTGACGAGCACGTAGTATCTGGAAGCCACTGGTTTACTGTGCTCCTTCTCATTTCTTAAAACCGAAAAATGAAGCACGCAAGCAGAAACCACGTATAGTGCGGCCAGCCGAATATCATGATCGCGTTAAGTATCGAACAAAGTTCGCGAGATCTTTTAAAATATATGAGAGGAATCGCGAGAAAATCACCCATTTGAGGGGTTTCGCGGCGGTAAAACCAAACGTCATCCACTCCTGATCTAAACTTGGTTTAAGGTATCTCGGATGATGCTCTTTCAAACTGCGTCGTCAGAATTTTGATAACTGCCGTCATCTTCGAGATTCAGAAGGCCAAACTTGGGACACTCACTTTTTAGGGGTCAAATCGAGCCCACTTAAACGGTCATAAGTCGGTGAGAACATTCTCTATAACTTTTCTGTTGAAAAAGTCATTCGTTGTGTACATCCCAGTTCGGGGTGGTCGGGTCGACCAAACATGACCGAATTCTGGAAATCGGAAAAACTCGGCTGAATGAATACGCGCGATTGATAAACATTATGAGTGACTAACTTGACGCCAAAAATTAGCCAAATCGAAAGGGGTAAAAAATGGGCGTGACTTTTTGTCCGGCGACGTCAGAATGAGTCCCAGGCCAAAGTACCCTGGTAGCTCCAAGTGGCAGCTATTAGACTCAAACCTGTCCAAAATCATCCAAAACGACATTTAGAATTGTTTCCGAGCAAAATACAGTACTCCCATTGGGCACAAATGACGACCGGACCCGAAAATTTACAATCGATTTGCAGATCCTTCTCAACCTGGGAGCTTGACCCGCAAAAACAACGGGAAACGCGCCCGGGGTAGCGCTAAATAGAGGGGAGAGAGAGGGAGGTCAGGCGGCGAGAGCGCCAGACGGTTAGAGCGCGCGCTCTCGGGGGATTCTAGTCGATTTCTTCCTAAATTCTAGGCACTGTAACTCGCTTCTACTAAAAGATACGGACTCACTTTCAACAGATGAAATGTTTAGCTCATCGTGCTCTACATTCCTAGCTATGAATCGGGTCCCTAGGACAATGATGACCTGAAGTGCAGTTTTGCGCCTTTTCTTGGATCCCTGATACGAAAATTCGCATTTATAGATGAGCCCTTTCTCCAACAAGTTTAGAGGGACATTAGTACTTTATTACAAAGAGATTTGGCACATATAGGCCAAGCTCCCAGGTTGAGAAGAATCTGCAAATCGATTTTCAATTTTCGGGTCTGGTCGTCATTTGTGCCCATGGGAGTACTATATTTTGCTCGGAAACAATTCTAGATGTCGTTTTGGATCATTTTGGACAGGTTTGAGTCTAATAGCTGCCAGTTGGAGCTACCAGGGTACTTTAGCCTGGGGCTCATTCTGTCGTCGCCCATTTTTTTACCCCCTTCGATTTGGCTAATTTTTGGCGTCAAGTTAGTCACTCATAATGTTTGTCAATCGCGCGTATTCATTGAGCCGAGTTTTTCCGATTTCCAGAATTCGGTCATTTTTGGTCCACTCGACCACTCCGAACTGGGATGTGCACAACGAATGACATGTTCAACAGAAAAGTTATAGAGAATGTTCTCAGCTTTCTTTCTAAACAAGGGACAAGTTTCCATCTAAATTTTAAACCGACTTATGACTGTTTAAGTGGGCTCGATTTGACCCCTAAAAAGTGAGTATCCCAAGTTTGGCCTTCTGAATCTCGAAGATGACGGTAGTTATCAAAATTTTGACGACGCAGTTTGAAAGAGCATCATCCGAAATACCTTAAACCATGTTTAGATCTGGATAGGATGATTTTGTGTTTTCCGCCGCGGAGAAGGTGATTATCTCGTGATGTCTCTCATATTTGTATTAACTGCTACGTAATATCAAAATCCTAGAAACGAACCACAATATCATGTTATGCACACTCAAAATCGTGCCCGGTGCAGATAGCGCTTGAAAATAATTAATCATAAAACCGTTCTTGATTTTACGGAGTTTCAATAATGATGTTTAGACATACCCAGTGAGTTGCGCTGGGCCAGATATAACTGTGTATGAGCCCTGTCCAACATGAATGCGCCTAAAAAACAAATAATGTGTTTTTTTTTCCAATTTTTTCTGATGACTTTGAAATTTATACGATAATTCTTACAAGGAGAGGTCGCATAATGCATATGGAATTTTCAGACGAAACTAAGAGCATTCGAAAAACGATAAAATTCTAAGAACAAATGTTGTTTTCAAATTTACTGAACGCTCATTTGGATCTGAGGAAACGGCCAAAAAACAGCCAATTTATATACCCAAACTCCCATACAACCCAGACCTCCACATGAGGGTTCAGCAAATTTCAAAACAACATAAGTTCTCTTTCGAATGTCCTAGGTGTCGTTTGGAAGCTCCATATGAGACCATGCGCGGTAGATTCAATAAGCGTTCAGCACAGCTCAAAAAATGAAATTGCTGCAAACTTGATCCTAGGGGCAGTTTTCGATTCTGAACAACATAGCGTCGTCAGTTTTTCAAAATTCGGCCTCTGGGTTCCGGTATGGCACCGGGTCTGTTGGAACCAAAATTGGATTTTTTCTCAGAGAAAGCTTCAAAATGAAGCTAGATAAACAAAAATTGGATCATAAGGGTAGTTTTTCGAGGCAAATTAACCTATCTAATTCATTTTGGATGAAATTCAAAACTACGGGTTAAAAATCGAATTTTTGAACCGAATGAGTGGGGGGGGGGGGGAACGAGACACCTCATTCGAATCGCCATGAAAAGCTGATAATTTTATGTGTTGGACGTTTTCCAATACAAGCGAGGGAAAAGACGTTGCACTCGATTGTTGTGTCAAAATACATAAAAACAATGCAAAAACGAACATTTTCATGTAAAAATATAAGAATACGATTACGTACTGTATGCGATTTCACATTATTTCCATAAGAAAAACTTTCATCCGATTACTTCGGGTTCGAGTCCCCTCCGTGACGTCATCTTTTGCCAATTTTTTTTTGTTTGTTTATGATATTTTTTCTGCTCAAATATTCATTGGTTGGCTATGTATTCCCAAATATACCCACTTGTACCATATTAAACATATTGTATGGGTTTTTATGCATTTTTTATCCTAAAATTGAGGTCAACGTCTTTTCACCCCGCTTGTATTGAAAAACGTCCAACAGATAAAATTATCAGCTTTTCGTGGCGATTCGAATGAGGTATGTCTCGTTCCCCCCACTCATTCGGTTCAAAAATTCGATTTTTCACCCGTTCTTTTGAGTTTCATCCAAAATGAATTAGATACGTGAATTCGCCTCGAAAAACTACCCTTAGGATCCAATTTTTGTTAATGTAACTTTATTTTGAAGCTTTCTCTTATAAAAAATCCAATTTTGGTACCAACAGACCCGTGCCATACCGGAACCCAGAGGCCGAATTTCGAAAAATTGACGACGCTATGTTGATCAGAATCGAAAACTGTCCCTAGGATCAAGTTTGCAGGAATTTCATTTTTTGGGCTGTGCCATGCTCCACTGGTGAGTTGTTGAATCTACCGCGAACGGTCTCATATGCATTATGCGACCTCCCATTGTTAGGTAGCGCACGATTCAGAAGCGCATCTTCCTCGAGTTTCTCACCTTGTGAAGAGAACAGCAGAAGTGAAGCAAGTTGACAGTTGTACGGCAGTATCGAATGTGATAAAAAACGGAATATGATCTGACAATTTTTGTTTAAAAAAGTTGAACACGTTATTCTAAGAGTGCCCACTTCAGCTTCGGTGGTGTGTTCCTCCCCACGGATACTAGCAGTAGGAAATTCGCAGAAACGCCAATGTAGCAATCGAAATAATGGATGAAATCGAGCAGAAGAAGCGGAGAAGTCATAATGTAAAGTAAAAAAAGTAGATTACAACGGCAATAAACATAACCATGAGCATAAATATACATGATACAAGAGAATTTATCGCCATTCGGAAAACTCGAGAAAAGAATGTACTCGAATTATTGTGGTACGTTCACAAGCTACGATCCTTTCGCGGTATTGGCTATTATGCCAATCGCATGTGACTACAAAGATTTATGTTATTCAGAAACTAGTGGGCAACTGCGCCTCTTTTAATATTAGAATGTATTGAAAATTTCGTAAATCATTACCTGATCGAGTACGAAAATACCCTCAAAATCACGGTTCTCAGGCCGCATCTGACCAAACGCTAGAGCTTACAGAAGGTGACGACACAGTATCGATATTTTGTATAGATAGACCGACGAAATCATGAATCTGACCAAGTGCCTGACCCACTGCCACGTTACGATAGCTTTCGAATACTGTAGTAATACAATATCGACGTTTTCTCTCGATTTACCAACGAAATCATGAATCTGACCCAGCATATGACCCACGGCTACGGGTTACGGTAGCTTTCGGTTACGGTAGGAGTACGGTATTGACGTTTTGCTTTGATCGTCTGATGAAATCATGAGTCTGACACAACATCTGCTCCAACGCCACTCCCAGGTTACGGTACGCAGACTGACAGACCAACCAACACCTATTTTTTCGTCGTAAAAATTTTTCTTCTGGAAATTTCTGGAATGTTTTTAGTGTAATTACCTTGTATTCCGGATGGGGTCATACTTTCAAAATATCAGTCGAAACGAACGCGCCAGTCAAAAAAGCTTTCAGTTTATGGTAAGGTACTAGTGGGCAACTACGCCTATCCCAACATGACTGTGTTCCAGGAAGAAGCCATTTCCCCTATTGATTGCAAAAATGCCTACAAAATCGCGGACCTAAAGCCGCGTCTGACCCAACGCTAGAGCCTACGGCCGAGAATCGACATCGACGTGATGCATTTATTGAACAACAAAATTATGAATCTGACCCATCATATGACACAGTGCCACGGGATATGATAGGTTTTGGTAACTGTAGGATTTTAGTATTGATGTTTTGCAACCATCCTCCGACGAAATCATGAATCTGACCCAGCGTCTGACCCAGCGAACTGTATTACGGTAGTCATTGGTTACTGTAGTAGCACGGTATCGATGATTTCCATTTATCCTCCGATGAAATCATGAGTCTGACACAGGATCTGACCCAACGCCAATCCAATGGTATACTGTGGACAGACGGACAAGTCAACGAACACCTATTTTTTGGTCGTAAATTTTTTTCTTCTGGAAATTTCGGAAATCTTTTTAGTGTAATGACCTTGTATTTCGATTGCACAGAAACTATCAAAATCTCATCCGAATCGAACGCGCCAGTCGAAAAAGCGTTCAGTTTATGGTAAGGTATGCAACTAGCGGGGAACTACGTTCCGTCAGATGTTAGCAACTGCTTGCACGTTTTATGAGCTTAAAATAACGGGCTCATGGCTTGGATACAGCTCTTTCAGTGTGTAAAAATGTTTGTCATATGAATGACCCAGCGAATATGATCTGACCCAGCGCTAATTTTGGACTACCGTAATCACAAATTATTTTTCCCACCATTCGCACGCTTTTTGAACCGTGACAAAACGTTTTGACGACGACGTGCATCGAACCCCCAACTTTGTGATTGCCAGCCAATCGCGTTAGCCACTCGGCCATGATAAAAATACAAATGTATATTCACAAAAATTTAAATAATGGGACGGTTATATTTTACCAAAGAAACAATTGAATTGCTGCGTTTTTGAAAAAGTCATGAAGTCGCTCCAAGGAAAAATAGTCACCCCAACGGACTTTTGCAGTGTACGGTAATCGATCGGTCCGTGGTTTTGGCGAAATGGTTGGGTCGGCCAGACAAGTGCGAGCGCACTTTTGGATTGCAGAAATTTCGCACGGTTTTTGCGGAAATAACGTGAGTTGAACAGACGGACAGAATGACACGTTTTTTGGACCTCCTGAAAATTTTGCCGAGGGGACCAAAGCTGCACTTGTGCGTAATGGGCAAGTGACCCGATGCCGCTCCTAGCCCCCCACTCCCACACCCCCACAAACCCCACAGCAAAAAAGCTTACGGGTTACTGGTAATATAGCAACTAGCGGGGAACTACGTTCTGGTAGATGTTGGCAGCTAAATGTATGTTATATGAGCTTAAAATAACGGACTCATTACTCGGATACAGCTCTTTCAGTGTGTAAAAATTTTAGTCATATGTATGACCCAGCGAATATGAACTGACCCAGCGCTAATTTTGACCTACCATATATAGATAAACTATTTTCCCACCAGTCCAAGGCATTTCGAAGCGTGGCAAAACGTTTTGACGACGACGAGCTCCGAACCCCCAACTTGTGTGTTTGACAGCCAATCGCGTCAGCCACTCGGCCATAATAAAATTCCAAAAGTATATTCTAAAATTTTTAAATAATAAGGCGTTCATAATTTACCAAGGAAATAATTTAGTTCCTGCGTTTTTGAAAAAGTCATGGATGCGCTCCAAAGAATAATGGTCGCTCCACCGCTAAAATGGCCATTTCCAATCCATATAATATCAATTTTGCTCATTTTTCGATGGTCAAATGATTCTACGGGCATGACTACCCTCATGAATACGCAAAAGGATATAAATTTTGCGTAGTTTTTGGGGAATATTGCAAAGTCTGGACGGATAGACGCACGGACGGACGTACGGACACTACTTTTCGGTATTTTTCTCGTTTATTTGCCCATACACTCGGTATTTTTTCCGCATGAAATATCTTTTCTCGCCGACCGCCACCTGCACCAGCTTGGAAAGTGCGAGTGTATGACCTCGTTTTCGCAGGACAGAATGTGCGTCCGATCAGGATACTGTAGAAATGCTGAAAATTTTGCCGAGGGGACCAAAGCTGGACTTCTGCCTAATGGGCATGTGCCCCGATGCCGTACGCAGCGCCCCCACTCCCATGCCCCCACAAACCCTCCAGCAAAAATTCTTACGGTTTACTGGTAATATAGCAATATATATAGCAATATTTTTTTTTCAATAGCACACGCGTTTTATCGTAAGCAAAAAACAATAATTGAATTTTGCATAAAATAAAAAGAGATGATAAGTTAAAATATGCACTTGTCTTTATGAAATAGATAATGGGAAACAGGTGCATAACATAATTGCAACGACGCAAGCGGAACACAATTTTCAATTATGCTACTTTTAAAAAATAACGCTACAATATCGTGAAGTCATATGCATTGAGATGTGCAGGACAAGTAACGACCTACATCGGTTCTTATCATTTGAATTATTTTCCTCTTATTGTTAATGCAGAAAAATACCGCGCGATTGCAACATTCTCGAGACTAATATAAAATGTCTTCAAATAATAAATCCATATACGTTTTAAACTTTCGAAATTCATGGAGTAACCGTGAAGCTAGTCGTAATGATAGGTTTTCCTCTAATGGTGTGTTCCATTTGCATATGTAGACTGGAGGTGTCATCACATGTTTTTGGCGAAAGGGAATTTACTACCAGCGTGACCAAAGTGCGTGGAACACGCAAACACCACAATCAGTGGAGTGTAAGGATGGTATTTATCATCGAGGTTACTTCTTTCGTGTCCACCAAAACTTACAATTTGTAATTCGAGTTGGTAGTGTGTGTAGCATAGAACAAAATATGTACATCAAACTTGATGCTGAGCGATTGGCTTCTTTCCTGGCATTGTTCGAAAAAGATCGATTTTTTGAAGTGGATCTAATAATTTTAATTTACCGTGCATCTTTGGTATTTGCCTTGAAACATTGAAGAAAACCTTGAAGAACTCGACGTCTAATTTATCACAGGTATCACGACTTCTTGAAAAATCTGGGTCACAGGTCCCAGAGCCGCCATTTAGGAATTTTCCGGTCTTACAACCGTCCCTACTGTATGCCAGCTTCCAGATGTGCTACAGTGATGGCAGTGGGCTCAAAATGAGCGGACAATTATTTTTAACAACTTTTATGTTGAAAGTGAAACCGTTGGACTTCAATTTCAGACAATATGAACGAAAACCTGAAATTACGATTACAAATAAAATCATAGCATCTCGGTGAGTAGCAAACCCAGTGAATTTTATTGAAGATTATGGAAGTTTAACTCCATGCGCATATAGAAAAGAATAGTAATCGGCAGTTTCAGGGTGGACCCTTTCCGCAGTATAGCTCCGAAGGTCGAAAAAATGATAGGCCAAATATCAAAAAATTCTCATCTCGCAGATTTATCATTCCATTCGATCAGTTCGATCATTTACTTACATTTCTTGATCAAAGAAATTATATGACGTTGAAAGAGCACGCAAATTACTCACTTCAAAAAATTCGATTTTAATCCCTCCTAATTTTCCATGTTCGTGAGCATCCAGCTCGGGATTAACCCAGCTGTAGGATTGCTTTCAAATTGTAGTCAACAGTGGTGACTGGCTTGAGTACATTCTGTCATTATTGGCTTTCCAGTCGAATCCATGCCTTTGATTTACATGTTCGAACTTGCTGGATCGCGTTGGTCCAAAAACAACATAATGCTATTTTGGCTAAATTTCGATGATTCTATGCAATTTTCTAATGCTAATAATTATTATGAGATAAAAAGAGATAGAAAATGCTGATAATAACAACATAGAGCACGATTTTTAAAATATGAAATTTTTGAACATTGACATTGTAAATTTTTTGAACAACCTTGAAAATGGTCACAACTTTAACATTTTCCATCTCTCCTGCGCTAAATATGATTTATGGCTATCAATAACAGCGAAGATTCTTTGAAATTTAGTTAAAATAGCATTATGTTATTTGTTAAAATAGCATTATGTTATTTTCTCCATTTTCTCCATTCTAGCGCTCGTGATGGGCGGTCGTCCCTGACCCCGCTCTTTTCCGACCTAGTTTGGGGAATCCTCTCCCGTCAGCTTGGGCAACCCGGAGAGTATCGCCTACTTGGTACACTTCAAGAGGAGGAGCACGGACGGATTCCCATCGTCTCGAGTGATCTACCGTCAAGAAAGCCCCGCTGTCTGCGTTGTGAGTTCCTAACCGGCGCAAGTCAGGTGTTCGGCGGCAGGATGATCTACTTCGATGCTCAACGGAGATCCGTCACGATCGTCCCTACAGTTGACCAGAGAAGCCAAAGAAGATCCCATCCCTTGACCTAACGACGCTCTGAGACCGAAGATCCCCATTCCCTCCACACTGAAGTCACCCTCCTGCAGGACCATTGTGCCTGACGTCAGGATAAATATGATATGATATGTTATTTGTGGACCAACGAGATCCAGCAAGTTCGAGCATGTAAATCAAGGGCATGAAATCGACTGGAAAGCCAATAATTACAGAATGTACTCAAGCCAGTCACCACTATTGATTGCAATTTGAAAGCAATCCCACAGCTGGGTAAATCCCGAGCTGGATGCTCACGAACATGGAAAATTAGGAGGGATTAAAATCGAATTTTTTGAAGTGAGTAATTTGCGTGCTCTTTCAACGTCATATAATTTCTTTGATCAAGAAATGTAAGTAAATGATCGAACTGATCGAATGGAATGATAAATCTGCGAGATGAGAATTTTTTGATATTTGGCCTATCATTTTTTCGACCTTCGGAGCTATACTGCGGAAAGGGTCCACCCTGAAACTGCCGATTACTATTCTTTTCTATATGCGTATGGAGGTAAACTTCCATAATCTTCAATAAAATTCACTGGGTTTGCTACTCACCGAGACGCTATGATTTTATTTGTAATCGTAATTTCAGGTTTTCGTTCATATTATCTGAAATTGAAGTCCAACGGTTTCACTTTCAACATAAAAGTTGTTCAAAATAATTTTCCGCTCATTTTGAGCCCACTGCCAACACTGTAGCACATCTGGAAGCTGGCATACAGTGGGGCCGGTCGTAAAACCGGAAAATTCCTAAATGGCGGCACTGGGACCTGTGACCTAGATTTTTCAAGAAGTTGGACCTAGTGTATGCTACCACTATAATATGAAGGCAAACAAAAAATAAAAGTTGGAAATTGTTTCCGAGGGGTGATTTTTTCCTCCACTGACTCGTGATACCCGTGTTATGCTCAGCGAGTAGTCTGTGAACATGGGAGAGTGGACAGAATCATAACACAACGTCGATGAGTCTGATTCAGGGGTTCAACCGTTGAATTTCAGCCTTCACGCCGAGATCGAGATACGATTCTGAAACGTACCAATCTTCAAAGCATACTCTAGATCTGCATGCAGTCCTTGTTCAGAATGCGATTGTGAGAAAGAGTGCGGTACCTCATACACACATTTGCATAATTATTAGGTTGTTCGGAAAGTTTCTTTCTTTTATTTTTGTCATGCCAATTCTTTTGGCATTCGACTTCAGTTATTTTGTCAATTGTATATGCAAGGGCCTTAGCGGTGGAATACCACAGTATGTTCAAATCGCATTTCGGTCACATAGCAGACTAGAAAAAATATCAAAAGTTAGCAAATGCCAAAAACACCTCAAAAAACGAAATTTCAGTGTTTTTTGTTGGGTCATTTCTTCCCGAGAACTAGATGCCTACCGATAGTAAACGGATAATTTGTTATAGGGCTAGAGTTGATATTAATGATAACAAGGAAAAACCAGGCTTTCAACCTTCGAGAGAGACGAGAGATATCAGTATGTCACCATTTCGATGTTCAAATTTCGTTATGAATATTCTGAAGAAAACCTGCTATTGAATGTGTAATTGGATTCCCACCTAATTAAGGATATACAGTGCCCATGTAAAGTACTTCACAAATAAAAATCGCTTTGTTCTCTAGGTTGAACGGGGGAAGCACAATAAGTTCAAAATTATGCTCGAAAATCAAATCGTAGTGCGGATTATCCAATCGATGCTTCGCTAGATTAGGTAATACGCGCTAGATTTAAAACTTTATGTTTATTAATAACCCTATTTGACGCACTTCACAATAGTGGGTAATTTGTATGCCTATCTCTATTCTGCAATGAAATGTGCGCCCTTGAAAATCTCGGAGAAAAGTCGACTGGGTTAACTTCGGACCTCATTGCTCAAGGCCTATTGATCGAAACGGTATGCACTACTGGTTGTTATAGAGAGTATCCAAGCCCACATCATCTACAAAATAAAAAAAAAAAAACTTTCCGAACAACCTAATACTAGAGATCGAGAAACGATACGACGGTCTCTTCATTCTGCACACTTTCAAGACCGTTCGAGAAACGAGAGTGTGTGGAGAATGAAGAGGGCGTGCTATCGTTTCTCGAACTCTACTAATTACCCTCGAAGTGCAAGAAATAAAGAGTGGAAAAATAAGGATTGTTTTTCATGTGATTGGCGATCCACTGATTTCCGGTGGATTAGAACGCATGAAAACACATTGACACACTGGCGATAATTCATCAATCAAGATCTACGATCTGCATTGATAATTGATAAAATATTATATCTACAGTTTGTGGGGGGGGGGCAAGTATAATAATAATGGGCATGATGCAACACCGTGAGACTTTCCCCATGTTGAATCGTTTGCTCGTCTGAAGGATAATAATCATGAACGGAGGTTCAAGTTATTTTCTTCATTTGGCGTAATCGAACTTATCATGGCTCAAAGTCAGCCATTTCCTACGTCAAAAGAGGCATTATTGCAACGTATGTATCAGAAATGCAGTGGACGTATCAGAATTACAATGGACGTATCAGAATTACAGTGGACATATGAGAGACTATCTGAGCGGATTCACATACACCCGTACAGCAAAAAATAAAATTCCTTGAAAATAAGTTACTAGGGTTACTTTTTCACGTAGATAAAGAAAATCGACCTTAGAAAGCCGTATCTCTGACCCCTCATTCTCTGTATTGCGCCGAAGTGGGATGTCTGTTTTTGAAAAAAATTTGGAGCTTCTAAACTCCATAACCAGATAGTGATCCTGGAGGATCTCGATGAGATAAGCATTTTTCCTGTTGGAAGTGAAGGGCTAGCTCATCTGTGAAAAAAGTTACGGCCATTTGAATTTTAAAAAACTCCGACCTGAAAAATTGTATTCCATAGGGGGATTTTAGATATGTTCATTAAATTCTTCGTGAAAAACTACCCCTGGTTTTGAAATTGTAGCGAAAAATATTTTCTGGACGGGGGTCAAATAGTCGACCGAACACCTCGGACTTGAACGATTTCGACCGACAAAATTGACTTTTTGCGGAAATCTTTTTTAGATCGACTTCTCGTGAACTGTGATGTGGAAATTGGGTTTCTACGAGTGAAAATACACCAGAAAATCTATATCTTGTGAAATTCTGTGATATCAAATTTTTCCACTTTCTCGACCTCAAAGGTGTGAAATTGTTTCCCTAAAATTCCAGCCGTAAGAGCATTTAGGGCCGAAAAATTTAACATCACAGAATTTCACGAGATATAGATTTTCTGGCGTATTTTCACTCGTAGAAACCGAATTTCCACATCACAGTTCACGAGAAGTCGATCTAAAAAAGATTTCCGCAAAAAGTCGTTTTTTTCGGTCGAAATCGTTCAAGTCCGAGGTGTTCGGTCGGCCATTTGACCCCCGTCCAGAAAATATTTTTCGCTACAATTTCAATACAAGGGGTAGTTTTTCACGGGGAATTTAATGAACATACCTAAAATCCCCCTATGAAATTAAATTTTTCAGGTCGGCGATTTTAAAATTTCAAATGGCCGTAACTTTTTTTCACAGATGAGCTAGCACTTCACTTCCAACAGGAAAAATGCTTATCTCATCGAGTTCCTTCAGGATCACTATCTGGTTATAGAGTTTGGAAGCTCCAAAAATTTTTTCGAAAACCGACCACCCACTTCGGCGAAATACAGAGAATGAGGGGTCAGAGATACGGCTTTCTAAGGTCGATTTTTTTTATCTACGTGAAAAAGTAACCCTAGGAACTTATTTTCAAGGAATTTTATTTTTTGCTGTACGGCTCATAGGTGAAATTGCTCGATCCTCTCAGATAGTCTCTCATATGTCTACCAAGCCCTTGCTTGTCCCCCCAAACGGTACAGAGCCCAAATCTGCCTAATCCTGGCACAATCAGAATTTACGGATTTGTGCCTTTCACAGCTTTAATCGATTGAGATTCAGGGAGTAATCGGTAAATGTAAATTCAAAAAATAACCACTTCGAAAATGTAAATTCAAACAACCACTTCGAATTGCATTACGATGTTTTCAATTCGTCTTGATTCTTCGATCATCGAAACAGGACACGAGTACTCACTTTAGGTGCATTGTCCTCATGTGTAATTCGTAATTCGTGCCGCCGTCACTTCATTGCACACGCTCTCTCGACCGGTCGATCGGCGAGAGAGTGCAAAGAATGTAGAGAACATGGTATCGTTTCGCGAACTCTAGTGTGTGGGGGGGACGAACTGATCGGAATTACCAGAAAACAACGCCCAGTTCTTAGTGCATTTTTTCAGCACTAAAAAATTCAAAAAAACATCCTCGCATGTTTTCGAGTGCATGTGATCGTACTATAAAAGCGGAAGAAGGTCCATCAGCCACTCACTGCCGAAAGCAATGATCTCGATACTTCTTCCCCTATCCCTACTCAGTCTCACTGCCGATGCCTTCAATGTCACCCTCTTCAAGTTACACGTGAGTGATTCTCGAGAAACTATGTCGGATGATAAAAATTATTCGCATTTTCTGTATTAAAATACTGTAGAAGGGGCATATTTTGGTGATCGAGATACAATGCAGAGATAATTACATTTACTAGTTTAAAAGTTTCTGGTTAACCAGAGATATTTCAGGTTTTGAACTACTACAACTACATCAGATGGGTGCACAATGCGCCCGCACTCACAGTTGATAGGGACTTGGAGAATAGCGCTGGATATTGGGTGAAATTTTCAAACCAAATCTGAAATGACACTCATATAATTTCAGGCGCAATATGTGGCGAACCACCCGGCCCCAAGCTGCCTCTACCACAATCAATTAGGCAAGACTATCAATTTGTATATGTGTTACTAGTACGGCTGCCCCCGCCTTCGGCGGGGGCCCCGTCCTAGCGGGGTAGGTTTCGTAATCACTCATTTCGCAACTTGTTGACGCGCGATCTCTCCCCCTCCCCATTTCGCAACTGTTTCGAAATCCGGACAGACGTACACACACTGCGCTTTATATATATGTATAGATATCAAGACTTATTGATGAGTTGAGGATAATTGGTTTTCGCTTCAGGAGGGCAGAATATCTACTTCGCATGGCAGGAGAGGGAAATGAGCGAGTACGACCTCGCCCATGCAACCATCAAGGCATTCTACAGTGTAATCTCCTTGATATTCGATTCATGTATTTTTTCGATTTCAATCTCATGCAATTACAGGAGCAGAAGTTCTACGACTACTCTCGTCCGAATTTCAATCACGCTGCCTCGCACTTCACCAATCTCATCTGGAAGGCCACACGACGTGTTGGGATCTCGGTTTACTGGAAATACTTTTAGTAAGTGTTTCCAATATCTCCAATATATGTTAATCATTAATCACTTATCATATTCTGAAGACCTGTCAAGCGGATAGCGCTTTTGAAAATACTATACCAATAACCTTTTTCGCACTCTAGACATCAATGGATCTTTCAGCAACCAGCACGGCGGATGCCACGTGCAGGGATATCCTTCGCGGCCCTTGCTGGGGTACATGGTGGTCATCAACGAGTGGCCGAGAGGCAACACGATGACACCACGGGTGAGAGAGATTCCCGATCAACGAAATATGATTTGTTCAGGAGTTCTCCAATAATGTGCTGCCAGCGAAGCAAGTGTACAACTTCATATGAAGAATGCACTGACATCAGATTAATTTTGAATTTCAATTCAATATTTTGCAATAAATATATTATTGTATCCGACCCGAACAATGGTTTATGGTTCTGACGGGGGGTGTTGTGTAAAGGCCCTGGCCTTGTACCCCATAGTCAATTAGCATACGTGCAGACTAGACTATCCCCCGTTGTCTCGAGTTGCACTCTCGCCCTCCTCTCCCCTCTGTCCATTAGCATGTCCGATTTACATGTGACCTCGTGCCTATTTAAGGATGATTCCTCCCCATTCTATCGTCTCTGTGACTAGTGCAATGTGACCTCTTCTCTTGTTCCCCTTTCTGTAGATAAAGCTTATTCCCTCTATGCTCCTGGAGTTCGGGGACAGGCCAACTACACAATATTGGCGATCAGACTCACGAGTAGGCGCGCTTGTTCCTGTTTTCATTCTTGTTTTCGTGCTCCGAGTCGTTACTTGCGCACTGTCTGTGGCAGCAGTGTGGACACGTGACTGTGGCAGTTACGTACTAGTTGTGGCAACTAGTTGTTTTGTTCGTGTGCACTGTCTGTGGCAGCAGTGTGAGATCGTGACTGTGGCAGTTACGTGCTAGTTGTGGCAACTAGTGGAGTCGCTGAGGCAGCGATCAGATCTTCCAGCTGAGTGGCTGAGTGGTAGTGTATACGTGGTACCAGGAGTACGGTAGTTCGACAAGGAGGTCTCACAAGTGGCAGTGAACCGTGTCGATGCTGTCCTCGATCAATCGATAGTACACGTGTCACAAGGAAAGGAGATCCGAGGGAGATGCTGACAGAGCGAGCGAGACTAACGACATGCAAATGCGGACTCGGATGCGAGTGGTTGACTTGTTTACGTGATAATGCGAAGAGAAAGATGCAAATTGACACGTGAAACAACAACGAGAGAACAAGTGAACGAACAAGAGCGAGGGAATCTCAGATGGAAAGAGATCAAAGATCAGATTGAGGGCTTTGAGATCAGAGAAGAGCCATGAGGACTGCATGTCAGAGAGCGAAAGTTCACGGGATTCTGAAAGACCGAAAGAGGACTGGGAGAAGGAACGGGAAGAGGTACATTCCCTCTTCTCAGCCGTCGCTCTGAGGTGCAAGTAGGATGATGCGAGGTGAACAAAGTGCAGGTCCGAATGGAGAGCAGAGACCAATGAGGCTAGAGAGCCAAGGTGCGTGCACAGTTTGAATGGAGTTGAAGGTACCTTAGATGAAGGAACTACTCCAGACTAGAAAGTGCGAGTGAAGTGGATGACTTTAGGGGAGAAGCCAAGAGAGCTGAAAGAGTGCCAAGGAGCCGATCTCCTGAATGATTCCAGGAAACTGAATGTAGTAGCGGCGACTGACCTGTTGGGGTTGTCAGAGGACGTGAGAGTAGTGATATTAGGGATCACTAGCAGTGACCGAGATGAAGAGCGACTGACCTATATTTAGGGGTCGCTAGAGAGAGTAGTGATTGACCTCTAGTAGGGATCACTAACAGTTGACTAAGATTGGTACTGCCAAGCGAACTGGCAACTGACCTAGTATGGGGTCGTCCGTGAACTTTGCGACGAGGATGTCGCCAGAGAAACTAGTGATTGACCTAGCAGAGGGATCACTAGAGGAAGCAGCAGTTGACCTACGTTTGGGACTGCCCGAGAGAACGGTGATTGACCAGGAAAAGGGATCACTCGTTGTGTCAGTGACTGATCATAGTGATGGTCTGCAAGATCAGGTGTGCGCGTAGCACGGATGCCTGTGGCTAATAAGTCGAGACGTTGCCGTTTGGCAAGGCGCATAGCACGGATCCTGTGGCTAATAAGTCGTTGCTGTGAGCGGAGTCCAGTGATAGTACTGAGTGAACAAAACCAGATCGAATTAGCTGGTGGCGCTAGGTTGAAGTGAATGCACGGAAATAGCGTCGTGGCCTGAAATGACCACACCCGACGGGGAGTCATGTTGAGTCTCGTGATTTCTGAGAGAGGGAAAAAGCGGATCGCCCGAAGAAGGACGTTTGTGTTCGAGCAAATGGCGAGTATCCTGACCTCAAAGAAAGCGAGAAATCGGAAGCGTTTCCGGGAATGGAACGTTAGTCTGAGAAGCACGAAAGTGCATAGAAGGAATCTGGACACACGCTGTCGTTGTTCGAGAAGCGTGTAGTGTGAACACAGGTGGTTGAATCGGTCGACCCTGTGGATTGGAAATATCCTGAAAGTGTGTTATGGAGGAGAGTGAGATCCTGCCGAAGACCATCACTGAGGAAAGCGTGTGTTCGCCCACCCCAGAAGCGATACCGAGTTCAAGTGCAACGGCATCGTCATCGAGTTCAAGTGCAACGACATCTGCATCGTGTTCAAGTGTGCACCTACGAGGGCGTCTGCCCGAGTTTCGTCGAGTCTCGCAATGCAACGTCGAATAATAAACGAGCCCACAGAAGTAGTGGAGAACGACAGAATCCCTATGACCAAAAGTGCTTCAACCGTGGCCCGTTGATTATTGCCTCGTTGTAATTGACTATTATTTATCAGATTCACCCCTCAGTTTGAATCTTGGAGGGAGGTGTTGTGTAAAGGCCCTGGCCTTGTACCCCATAGTCAATTAGCATACGTGCAGACTAGACTATCCCCCGTTGTCTCGAGTTGCACTCTCGCCCTCCTCTCCCCTCTGTCCATTAGCATGTCCGATTTACATGTGACCTCGTGCCTATTTAAGGATGATTCCTCCCCATTCTATCGTCTCTGTGACTAGTGCAATGTGACCTCTTCTCTTGTTCCCCTTTCTGTAGATAAAGCTTATTCCCTCTATGCTCCTGGAGTTCGGGGACAGGCCAACTACACAATAGGGGGGGGGGGTAACTTCGTCTGCATCGTTTAAACTCTATTTTCAACAGGAAAGTCAATTGAAAATCAATAATTGTTGGCCGCACTCTCCGAAAGTGCGGTGTGAAACGAAATCGTCCATTGAAAAGAGTTCAAACAATAAAAGCGAAGTTGGTACGGTTTGATGGGATCCCTCCGTTATGTTCACACTAAGCCCATCTTTTCGTGACACCAAGAAAAGTAGAGCCCGAAAAATGTCCATGGTGTCATGTTTTCTTGGAAGCTCGATTTTATGGCCCCTAGGGAAAATATGGGTCCCTTGTGGGCCCATATGTTATGAAATAGGTCCATCAAACCGCATAAGGCACAGCTACCACTCAATTGTTCGTATTCTATTCGCAATCCACTCATTTTACATCTCTTCATGAGCCTGCGTTCTTATTATTCATTATATGCCAAGCAATGCTTGAAAATCGAGTCATTAGAGCGTGAAATTTGTTACGGCAAAACCAAACCACTGATAACGAATGCATTATACAACTCACGATTCGTCATCTCTAAGCTCTGCGGGAATGATTGTGAATGTTATTGAGCATATTCATGCTGGTGAGTCGATTTTCTTATAAGTTATATATTTTATTCAATTTTTTTCCTTCTCTAGATCTTTTCACCAATTCATTCGAAAAAAAAGCTCTGATTCATTTTCAACGAATTCCAGTTGCTGGAGTCGCGCTAAATCTGCTGCTTCTCTATCTGATTCGGCGATTTTCGTCGAAAGCTCTCGGCTCTTACACGCATCTTCTCACTATATTCTCGTCCTTCGACACCTTTCTCGTGCTCTTGCAGACATTGCTGAGAGTGGTGAGAGGATTGCTGAGAGTGGTGAGGAGTTTCGAAAATCGAAAAAAAATAAATAAAAAAGTTCAGAGAGTTGTCGTCGTGCGCACCACATTCGGCGCTATTTCCGATACCTTCTTCGAGAATAGAGTATGGGTGATGTTTTGCCCACCTTTTTTTGCGAAATTATTGTAGGCACTACGTCGGATGAGAACCGTCGGATGAGAACCAAAAAATGGACCCTTCTGTAGGACATTCACAGAAGCATTTTTGGCACTTGGGACCCTACTGTGAACATGCTGGAGAAGAGTACTTTTTTAGTTCTCATCCGACCTAGTGTCTAGTCTTACAAATGTGTTGAGTGTCTAACGAGTATTTACTGTGCTTGCTTCACCGTTCCCTTCACACTGCTGTGCATTCACTTTCTCTATCGATTTTGGTCCGTTAGGCTACCGCATCTCATTCCTCTGTTTTCCAATTGGAAATGTACCACTGTGCTAGTCACTATGATGACCGTAGAGCTGATTCTGTGGTAAGGCGTAGTTAGCCGAAAAATACAAATATCACTTTGCATGTTTATACTGACCATCTACGGTACCGACGGCGGAATGGATGAGGCCGGGACGATCGTGCTACGTGAAGCGTATAATCGAACTTATGGGCGGATTATCAAGGATGGATGGCTAGTGATGGATCACTGGGTGCTTTTTCTCATCTGAATGTCTGACAGATTTCTTCAGAGGAACGGGCATTTTCAACTCAAACTTTGCTGTACGTTGATCGCTCTTGACATCGTGATGATGTGCATGTTCACATTTGCACTCACTCTTGCATCCCTGACCTTCCACCACATCAAGCACATGAGCAAAATATCATTGGCAGCGCGCCACATGCAATGGAAGCTGTTCGTAGCTGTGTGTGCACAGGAAAAATGCATAATGTTTGCACATGAACTTTTTTCCGCAGATTTTGACGATAATCAACTGTTCAGACATTCGTCTCAGTCGTGCTCATGTACATTCCGCACATATGCGTGCTCAATGCTCCCCTTTTCCGTATTTCAATTCATCCAACTTTAGTTCTTCTTAGCACCCCAATCATATCATGTTTTCCTGCATGGGACGCGCTAATAATTATTCTCATCATAAAGGTAGCCATCGACAAAGGCTATCAGCATGAACATGTTCTCCGTCAGGACTACAGAGTCGGGATGATAGAGATGATTCGTCCGAAAGCAACAATCTCTCCTTCACAACCTGCAGCTGGAGCGACATTTACGTCGGCTGTATAGCTAGCAAATGCTATTTGCCTTGAGGGTGCATTGCGTTCACAGAGACCCGATGAACGTGGCCCTGCGAGAATTCCGTAATTAAAAAGTATAATTATCTTCCAGAGATAAACAAAAATGATTCAATTGGAACATATCATAACGTTTGATGATAAGAGTTAGTTGACGTAGAAAACTCCCAAGTTTTGTCCATTTTTTTAAAGAAGGAGTGTCAGCAAAGTTAAACTTTTGATGGTGCCGTAACCATTACCTAGCCCACCCTCCAAAGATCATAGCGCGAGCTAGGAGGATACAGAACCATAGGATGATAGCTCAGTGGTAGAGCAGCAGGCATGTGAACGGTAGGTTGCGGGTTCGATTCCCGCAAAATGTTTTCGAAAAATCTTCAAGATATCAGGTTGGAACAGAAGTTTTGTCCGATTTCAATATTTTGGTTTTCTTACATTCAACATCCTTCCTTTTCGACCGATTTTCAAATGGTTATGCTCGCATAATGAGTGCTTCATCACTCTGTCTAGCGCACATTTGTGCATATCTATCACATCGGGATTGTGGTCACAGTATGGGGTACATTAGATAACGGGTGCTATACATTTCTCCGAATTGCACTATATCGGTAAGAAAGATGGTGCTAATCATATAAGATTTTTGGAAAGTACCATGGTCGTGTATTACAACAGCAAATTAGAATGAATTCTAACACGAAAGGCCAACTTGAAATATGCACCAAATTGCGAATACTGATACACTGGCCATGACCATAGATGAATTTATCTGCCGTACGTTCATATTGGTTGACCTAGAGATTAAACATGTTGAACATGTAAAAACACGGCCCTGATAAGCACATAATTTCAGTTTGGCAATTGTGCGATCATACTGTCACAAACCTCATTTATTCAAATATTGATACCCACAATTTGGCATTAAAATCGGCATATGTTGTCAGTTCATGTTTCGCATATAGTTGATAAGCTAGTTATTTTGTGCTTACTTGCAGAAGCTACCCTTATCCTATTACTTTTTGGCTTGGGTAAGTTGGGAGGTGGGTAGTTTTGGTAGATAAGTTACCCTAACCTGGACACCAAATGTAGGAATTTTGAAATTTTCTCACGTAAAATGTATTTTTGAAAAATCAATTTTTTTAGAAAGATGAAGATTAGTTCCGCTAGACTTTCACAATGTATGAAATGTACAATAGTTACATATTATATCGCCCATATTCTAATTACTATCAGTTTGATTTTCGGATCAGGAATAATAATTGATTGAACAGCTCCATCACTCGATCTTGCTCATTGTCCAAAATATAATTTGGAAAGGGGTCTGTCAAATCTATCATTCGACCCAGTTTTAGAAAGAACTAGGTACGGGCTTCTCGCTAACATACGTGAAGTAGCACCATGATTTTTCTTCCTCGTAAAATAGTGATTCAAACATTTTTGGAAAAAAATCTGAAATTTGGTTTCATGACAGTCATCGATTTCTCGCACACACTGAGTCGCTGATTTGATCTGAACATATGCAGGGAATGGTCAAGTCTTACTTCAAATTACGATACTGAGTTAGCCCATTGTGATTTGAGATGATCATTTTGAGCGAGATCAAACTTCGCTAACGAAATCGGACAGAACTTATGTTCCAACCTAATATTTGAATTCCCGCACGTCCCTTCCCTATCAAGGACTATTAGCGCCTATGGCACCCTGCCAACTAATGATAACTCGGTTCAAAATAGAGATATGAAAGTGAAATTTTCAGAATCTATTTTGGTTGTGCAAAGCAAGGTCTTGGTTATGACAGCTTCAAAAGTTCAACTTTGCTGACGCTCCTTCTTTAAAGTGTGTTTTCCCATCTCACAAGTTATCAAATCCTATTGCTCGGAGTTACTTGAGCAAAAACTATGTGCAATTTACAGTAGAGACAATCACTTAATCTTTGCGTCCAGACTTCCAAAATATATTTGAGAAGTTTTTCACGAAAGTGCCAGCTCAGAGACACTCATTTGTGTCTTTATTATAATGGACCATTTGATGACCCTCCGATACACAATACACGAAATTATCTTTATCATCTCATTTTTCCATTATACGATGCGTGAACCAGTTCCGGCATCGGTCTTCATAATAATCCGAAGTGACATCACGCGTGTTTTTGAGAACTTCAATTTCAAATGTTTAGAAAATATTGAGTTTTAAACTTACGAATTCTGCTATTTTATTGCGATAAATGGGCGTGAGAGTGAGGAGAATTGTGGAGTGGGCATGAGAGTGCGAAGTGATTGTGAGGAAGCAAAGCGAGTTAGGCTCTGATGGAAAATTGTTATAGTACAATATACGATGCCATCATCTCAACATTCTATCACATACTATCGCCACATAATCGGTAGTTGTAATGAAGAGATGTTGACCCGAATTTTGAAATTAAAAATTACATACATGGGCCTTCGAAGCGGTGGGCAATCGCTATCAGGTCAACGCGATTCGAATGATTACGAGCGATACGGGCACCAAAAACTGGAAAAGGGACTTCTGTAGAAACCTCGCATATTTGTTGGAAATTCAAATTCGTTTTTTTCCGTAATTTTTGCATAAACCTTTCAATAGGTTAGAGCAGCTACGCAAAGCGAACCTGCACGATGAGCACTTTGGTTATCTCTCCATTGAATCTTCGCATTCTCTCGCTCATCGACGTCGTCCTTCGCAAGTGCGCAAAAGTGTGCGCAGCGAACTTCAAATTAATGATTTATTATTATTTCGCCTTACTCTTTTCTACAAGAAGAAAGAGAAATGTATACGTGAATTGTAGAAACATGAAACTTTCCATATTAAGTAATATTTTGCTAAAATATGGTAGAGCTCACCAAGATTGCCACTGCCGCCATACCCGACATGCCGATAACACCCGTGGCAGCGAATAGCATAGAGCCGCCGCGATCGAAGCAACTAACTGATGAGAGGGAAAACAACGGCCAGCGAGCACTCACTTCCTCAAAGCAAAAGACGTTACAAGATATATGTAAATACAATAAACTAAATCTTGTTCATAGACTCACCTTACGCGCATCTGGGAGGGAGCCATCGCTCATTTCCGCGCTCTGAAATGTATCACTTAGTTTGGCGGCGTCTAGCAACCCTCGAACTTTCAGGAGGCAAGGTGATTTTCCCCAGTTAAATTAGAGAATACAGTTATCGGGCAAGTGTGCATACTCACTTGTAGTAGAAGCGCCAGCATCACAGCGAGCAGGAGCACGCAGACAATGCCGAAGTCGCGAAATAGATTGGAGATCCGCCAACGAGATCCCAGCACAGCCTGATGCCTTATGTATTGCTGAAACATTTTCCAGCAGGTGCCATCTGCCGTCGCTTAAGGTTGTACATCGTAAATTGTTTTCAAAATAATACAGACAAAAACAACAACAACAACAGCCTGGTGGCGATAGACGAAGCAGGCGCCAAATGGAGCCCCGAGCAGATTGCACACGCCTACCCAGACTTCCTGCAAGGGCAAATCGATGATTGTGATGGTGTTGATAGACACATTCAACAGCAATCCTATGATAGGGGGGAGAGGGTCATTCTCACGAGCGAGCGGGGGGAGGTGAGTGGGGTCTCGAAGAGTCTCATCGCGCGCAACCTGGCCCGCGGCGGCATCAGGAACGTTCTTAGGGTCGGACGAATGCACCATAATCAGGCTCATCAGCGAAAGGCCTAGGGCTGCACGGAAATGAGACTACAGATGAATGCGAAGGCAAGGGGAAGAAGGTGGCAACAAGTACAGATAATAACGGTAAGGCGAAGGAGGGGAGGCGAAGGGATCGTGATAAGCTTCCCGAGTGAAGCCAAAGAATACTTGAACTGAATCCCCAGTGATGCAGTACAAGTATGACGGAAGAAGAGAGAACCTTTATCGGTTTCGATAGTTGCAACAAGTGAGGATAAATAAGAGAACGCGGAGGCGGAGACGGGCAGGCGGGTGGACGGAGTCGGGCTCGCAGAGAGAGAGGGGGGAATCCTAAGAGCGTAACCGACACAGGTGTTGATAGACACATTCAACTTGATCCCTTCTTCATCACCTCTCCCCAGAGTCACAAAGTTTATGATAGATATCGCAAAATACAAATCATTACATAGTACAGTGTCGTAGCGCCGGGAATCGCTAACATCGGCTGCTCTCTGAATTGATTAATGTAGCCAGGTGCAAACTCTAATTTGTCAAAGGTTAGAGAATTTAGAAATTTGGCAAATTCAAAAGCACCTGTTAAAGAAAATGCATCTAACAGAGTTGAAATCATACGATCAATGTACATCTGTGCTTTAGACTATGGATGAGCAGTGACTAATGCGAGGACGAAAAAAAATGCAACTATCCACGAACCTGATAACGCATATTTGCGGCAGAAGCACAATCGGATCCCAGACCAACGTGATGATGAAATCGTTTGCGACTCCGATTATCTGAGCGGGAAAATTTCAGAGTAAGCACTAATAATCATGATTTATGCCTAATATAACTGAACTCTTCTGCAACTCGCCGTCTTTCTGTATGGTGAAGACATGCTGCGATTTGAGGGGAAGAACGGAGTGGGATTGGCGTTCAACGGGAATGCGAACGACTAGAGTTCGTTAAAAATGGGAATAATACGATTGCAAATGAGCAGAAGCTGAAGTTTCCCGGAATTGAAGCAGTTCTCGTTATCAAACCAATGGCCAGCGGAACCACTGGTTGGGCGAAATTCCGCGCCTTTGGACTGGTTAACCACTGGTAGGGAGAAAAGAGAGTTGTGTGTGTCTGTGCGGAAGGAAATGCATGGCAAATGGTTTGTCCAGTAGGCCTGCAGCCTTGCGTGGATGCCTCAACTTACGTTTAGAGGCAATGGAACAGGCAACTCAAAGTTCCTAAAGGGGTGAGAAAGACCCGGTAAAACGATAAAATCGCATGAATTTGGTGGATATCTGATTGAATAAAATTGGCTTTATGCCAATAAATCTGTGTCAGAATAAGGTGGATATGCGATACGAACTGAATGTAATAGCGACGACAATTTCGTTTATTGTAAGTCCCGATTTCGCGCCTAACTAATAGCATATAATATAATTACGAAATTTCAGAGAACTTCTCGTTAAAGGAGTGCTCCGGGGAATGAATGTAGCTGAGTCCCACCACGAAAATTCTGCGCTCGCAATGGGAAACTGTAGCGACTTTACCCCTAGAATGAGCCAATATGTATGTAGAACAAGTGAAACATAAACGAACCAAGTGTAACCCTGCGCTTTCAATGAACTTTGCGCGCATGTAAATAGGCCCAGAGGCGTCTGTGGAACTTCGTACAAAGTGATTTCTGATCGGGTGAGTTACCTCTACGATATCCACGGTGTCACTATGGGTGACCGAACATTCCCCGGAGCACCCCTTTAACAACGTTTCCCTGACGATTTGACATGGTGAATTTGAGAAATAGACAGATGTAAAGCGCCAAGTGAAATTCAAGCGTCTTCTGAAAAAAGTGATAGTTTTCCTTGACAGAAACTGGATAACATCCACTTAAAAATTTCCTTAAAATCGTTCCTTCCAAAGTGCAAACTCTTGTCTTTGTAGCAATGAAGAAAAATGAAAGCAAAAATTATTTTCCGAACTACAAATTCCGCACTTCACTTGATAACGTAATCGAAATCATTTTATTTTTTACCCCTGAACATATTTCACATTTTCAAATAATTGCATAGTTCAGAGTCGTGCTTGCGACGCCAGGTAGGAAATTAAATGCGTTAAAAAGTGGGAATAATGCGATTTAAAATGAGTAGAAGCTGAATTTTCGCGGAATCGAAGCAGTTCTCGTTATCGTGTACCGACTGACGGTAGTTCACAATCCGCAGGCTCTCATTTTCAAATATGTTTCACCCCGACTTTCAGATGTCTTTCTGTTGTATATTTATCAATAAACATGGCAGGAGAATCTGCGATGACTCTTCTAAACATCTCGCCCGCCATCACATCCGTCGTGGTATATTTCATGCATTTCGTTGGGATTTTATCTCTCATGGCTTCTTTATTCGCATTTTACTTCCTGTTATTCAAGACGCATAAGCAAAATGCAGGATACACTCGCCATCTTATTCACGTTCAGGCGAGTACAAACAGTTGTTTTTGTGTTGGTCTCTGATCTCCGTGTTTTGATCTTTGATCTTTGAGCTTTGGGCTCTGCTCGTGTTGATTGCCTTGCGATCACGATATTTATCGAGTCGAAGATGATTGTTTTTAAATGCAAAATCTCATTTCAGATTTGGGTGCACTCAGTTAACATCGTCATGTGCTTTCTCCTTGTGCCAGTGCCACTCTTCCCTCTTGTGGGCACGCTCAGCTTCGGGATGTTTGCATATTTAGGCTTCCCTGTTCACTATCTAATTGTGAGTAGTGATATTTCCATTAACAATGATTTCGAATCTCAAAAGGTGCTAATTTTGCTCACAATCGGAAGTTCCGCCTCTGCCATCAACCTATGTTTCGACTATCGACTTCAAGCAGTGCTTATGGCTAAAGGCCTCAAATGGAATGTCCGGATAACGCCCTATTCTCCATTCGGTCTTCCCTTTTCAGCGATTCAGGAAACTCCTGGTGTATTCATTACGGATGATATTAATTGTAATCATGGCGTCGCCATCTTTCTTTTTCTCCTCGTTAACTCCGGAAAGAGATGTGCGAAGAATGGAAGAGGTGAGAAAAATGGGGCAAATCGAGATCAAAAGTAAAAATTTTCCAGATTCACCCGGAACTTTCGTGGATGAACGACCAAAATATCTCAGTGACCGTATATTCGACATCAAAAGGCGAAATGAATGCGATACTTGTTGCGGCAGGAATAGTCAGTGATATTGATGGCAAAACAGATCTTGACCGGCTTCAACCGGCCATTTTAAACGCTAACGCCTTCCCGAGACCGTTTTCCGAGAGCGTTTTCCATAATTTTTCCTTATTTAGGCGGCCATTACCATTACCTCATCAACAATATCCCTCGCATCTCTCACTTTTCGAGCACTCAAACAAAACGTAAAGTTTGGCTAAATGTTATTCATAAACAAACGAAAAAAGCAATGCTTGATGGCAATTGTTCAATTCTTGCTCGTTCAGGATGAAGTGATGAGTGAGCGAACGAGAAAAATGCAACGAACCCTGACTGAAAGACTCGTGATCCAAGTGGGGGTTGCATAGATCAATTCGGGCAGTTTCGCCTTTTTAGACGATTTTCTTCATTGTGCTACTCGTTTCCCCGGTATTCATTTACGTTGGCTCAATAGCTTTCAAGGCTGTTAGCTCGAGTTCGATATCCACTTTGGCCAATACGCCGAAAACCATTCAGGAACATGCTCGATATTCGTTTGCATCGAAGCGGCGTATGCTGTGGTGCATTCAGTACTTGTTATTGTCCTATCAGATCATTACCGTCACATTTTCGTGAGGTGGGTGCTTATCGAGGTGAATGAGAATGGAAACGCGTTACAATCGTTCAATTAATCCATGAACTTGGAAATTAACAGCATTTCAATGGTAATAAAACAAAGCCGTTTCAGCTGGTTCGTGAAACAGCAAAAGCAAAATGGGACGATATCGACAGTGGTGAGTAGACTTCAAAATTCGGGTAATCGCTCTTTATTTTTCACACTCTCTAGATCGCTTGAGAGTTTGGGAATTGAGGAGGTATCTTGAAATTCCAACTTTCCTGTGATGCGTATTGATGAATAATTGCAGGCACTGAGATCTATTCAAATTTAAATACGCATTTTCAAATGGAAATTCGAATATCAAACATCTCAGATGCGAAACCTCAGAAATACGTATCGAATTCTGCTTTTGTTGTGCAGTAAACTTTTCAAGATATATATTTTTTATCTACGCCCGAAAGCGCAACGAGATACGAATAATTGATAGAATAACCGTACAGATAATTGACTCTCCTCATACTGAGGATATAAGTAATAGAGCTACGTGACGGGTAGGAGGGTACAATACTGAAAATACATAGATCTAGTCAACTGTTCTCATCTGTCTTCTTCTGATCTGCATATGAGGAGGGAACCGAGGAGGAGGCACTCGGGTAGACCAGGTAGACTATGCTCCGAGAAACAGCATCCGTAGATCTCTAAGGGGTGAGAGGAGGGGGGGGGGGGGGTAGAAATGAATATGGGAGTGGGGATGCGAGAAGGAGTGGAAAATGGATAACTAACGATAAATTGCGAACTTAGATAAGTCTAACTTGAGTAATATATTCTTAAAGACAGTAATACTTGGGGAACTATGAACATCTGAAGGTAGTTCACTAAGCATACTAGCAACTCTTCTGGAAAAACAATGGAAACGTTGATTTAGTTGCCTCAATATGAATTCCAAATGTGTTTGTTCTATCTCTAAGGGGTTTGAAAGTAAAGAATCTATTGCGATCTAGAACTGTGTCGCCATTCATAATCCTACGGGCGAAAACTAGGTCAAAAATGACTCTCCTCTCTGAAAGCGCTTGAAGACCAGGAGTAGACAGACGTTTAGGGTAGGAAGGAAGAGAGAGAGGATAGGATGAAGAAGGAAAGCATCGATAGAATAGAATTCGAGCGAATTGTTCCTGGACCTTCTCTATTGTCTGACTCTCCTTCTTAGTATAAGGATTCCAGAAAGGGCAAGCAAAATCAAGGTGAGGAAGGACATACGTGCGATAACATTTAATAAGAATATCAGGGGAGTTAACTGAGACAGCACGCAGCATAATATGGAGTGCAGTCTTAGCCCTATTAGCACGTTCAAGAATGGAGGCGTTTTTGAGAAGGGAAGGAACAACTTGAATACCAAGATCACGTTGTGGGGAATTGCTTTTGAGAGTTACATTGTTTATGGTATAACAAGGAGGGGTCGATCCTATGTGAAGATGGGTACACTTAGATTCAGAGAGTGAGAGCTGGTTAATAATAGTCCAAGAGTAAATAGCATCAAGAGCACATTGAAGTTGGGCAGTCTTAGATTGAGATGATTCAAGTGGGTACGAAATGTACAATTTGATATCATCGGCATATGCTTGAATGCGTACATCGGGGAATTGATAGAGTATGTAAGTGATATCAGAAATATATAATGTGAAGAGAATTGGTCCTAGCACGGATCCCTGAGGTACACCGGACAGTGCTGGGAAAGAGTCAGAAATACAATCACCCAAACGGACTGAGAAATGCCTGTCAGTTATAAAGGAAGAGATCCAGTTAAGGAGATTTCCATGAATACCGTAATGAGAGCATTCGGAAATAAATTTGGTAAAGGGAACTGTATCAAATGCACGGGAAAAATCGAGATAAATAACATCAGTAACTTCTTTACGGGAGTGTGCACGAGTCCAGTCAATTTTACAGTCAATAACATTAGTGACAACTGAAGCACCGGGACGATATCCATGCTGATACTTAGGTATTATATCAAATCTAAATAGGTATTGTGCTAGTTTATCTTTGACTAACCGTTCCATAGTCTTGGAAGCAGGAGAAATTATAGAAATGGGGCGATATGAGTCAGGAAGTTTGTGGTCCTTGTCAGGCTTAGGGAGTGGTGTGATAAGAGAATGTTTCCAATGAGAAGGGGCAATACCAGATAGCATACTAATGTTGAAGATGTCACAAAGAGGAAGAGAAAGAGCTGAAGCGCATTTTCGAAAAATAATTTGAGGGATATTATCAAAACCTGTAGAAGATGAAGGAGAGAGCTTCTTTAGAGCTTTGCATACTTCATGAGGAAAGAAGGAAATGTTGGAAATGAATGGAGGGCGAGGGTGAGAAAGGATGGAAGGGATCACGCCATCGTCAAGAGTAAAGTGTGTCGCAAAATTAGAAGCAAGAAGATTGGAAATATCAGGGAGGTTTGATACAAGAGAGCCATCAGAGGATTGCAGCTTCTTGGGAATAATAGACTTGGGTTTGGTAAGAGAGCGGATATGACGGTAGAGGTCTTTCGACTGTCTTATTTTTTTCATCTCGCAAAATTGGTTCCATTTTTAAATTTGCGTCAAAAGATCTCTACTGCATTTTTCATACTGGATACGAACAGATGGGAAGTGAATCTTAGAAAATAGAATATTCCTATGACGTATGAGGCGTTGAATGTGTGGAGGGTAAGAAGCAGTAATAGGCCTAGGTTTGTGAAAAGGTACAAAAGTCTGAATACCTTGAGTAATAATGGAAACAAAAATGGTATACATCGACTCAGGATCAGGGGAAGCCGAAAACAAGCTATACCAATCGATATTGAGGAGGTAAGAATTAAAGTCTTCGTAATTAGCACGTGCATAATCCCTGATTAAATTTTGCGGTGGAGGGAGAACATGATAGTTTAATTCGAAAGAGATGCCTGAATGATCAGACAAAGGGAACGATGGGATTACGGTAGGGTCACATATAATTGAAGGTTCACTAGTCAGCAGCCAATCGATACATCTATCATGCCTAGTGGGGGAAGTAATTATATGCTGAAGACTGGAGGTGGACACAAACGTAGTCAGTGATCGATCGATATTGGAGGAGGGAATGGATAAAGCGTCATAGTTGAAATCACCGATTAATAAGGAAGGATAACATGACGAGGAAACTAAGTCGGTAAGGCAATCGATAAGTGATTCAGTCTGTGAAATACTATAATTAGGAGGCCTATAGATGATACAAAGACGAACTGAAAGGGACGCCGTGGTAAGTAGATCAATTGCAAGGCATTCAATGTTCTTGTGTATCGAATCAATGATTGTATAGTGGTAATGGTCTCTGAGAAAGAGAGCAATGCCACCACCACGACCAGTGGAGCGATCACGACGGATGACTACATAAGGAAGATCGCCAATGAGAAGAGAGGAAGGGGTTCGACTATTCAACCAGGACTCAGTTATGCATAAAATATCAGGTTGTTGAACTCTAAGAAGTTGATGAAGGGCAGGGATCTTATTACTAATTGAGCGTACGTTGTAATAAAGGCATGAAATCGATGGAGATAATGCAGGTGCACTAGTTGAAATAGGGGAAGGTGAGAGAGGGGGAATAGAACGGGACTGGATCAGTGGGGGTCGGCAAAGATCTAGCAGTTTACCGAGCTGAGAGGAGCGGGGAAGGAGAAGGAGAGGATATCCTTGGGAGTGTTCAATGCAGAACGACCACCCTTGTTGGACGCCCTGTACTCCGGAACCTTACTCCATCAGCTGGCCTGCATAGATTACCCAGTTACCACCAGCATGGTTCAGCTTCCTCTTCTCCTGGCGTAGATTCCACTGCCGATCACGCTCCGCGGCAGAGAGAGAAGGCCTGAGGCGGATGTCCTTGAAGGTCGGAGCAGAGGCCACCTTCTTCGTGTTCATGAGCAGTGCCTTCTGAGAGGAAGCCCTGGGCAGAACAACCTTCAGAAGGCGAGGGTGGGCACGCTGTCCATTCTGAGTGTCCTTGACTGCGCCCATTCGGAAATTTCGAGGATCTTGCGAACCTGGAGGAAGTCATCTTCGATCCTCTCACTGGCAGTCTTCTTGGTCGATTCGGGGAGATTTTCGATAACGACGCTTCTCTCCCTCTTCTCCTTCTCGATGGGACACTCCTTGGGGATGAGATTCTCAACCGTAAAGGAGAGAACCTTTACACATCCCATGAGAGCGAGATAAAGAGGGTTCTTTTCTCCGTCTCTCTATCGTCTTGAGGTACTCGGTGAAATTAGCAGTAACCCCATTAACCTCACCGAGGTACTCAGCATGGAAGGAAGTGGCGGAGTTCGAGTGACGTCTGTTGTTGGGCAAGGGAACGATGTTGGATATGGATACGGTAGCCATGACAATCGATCGATAAATCAATAGGAAGGATCAGTAATAGGGGAGGATACGTGCAAATTAAGAGGTAAGAGTAGGAGAGAAGGGAGGGAAGGGGCGAGAGAGAGTATAGGAAACGGAGAGAGTACAGAGACGAGAGAGAAAAAGCTGATGAAATTAATGAGTATCAGGCGATAATTATGGAAATAAGAATAAGAGAGACTGGATAGAGGACTACTTAGACATTAGGAAGGTCCAAGATAATTAACTAAGGATAAGAAGGCCAAAAACGCGCGATTAAAGAGAGCGATGGGTGAGACACCTACTCGCAAAAGAGACCGAGAGGAGAGTGAGAGACCGAGAGGAGAGTGCGATATGTTTCCTGTTGCGATTTTGGTGAAATGTGTTCCAGTTTAATTGTTGTCGACAATCCCAAAAACCTTTATTGAAGCGACGAAATGCTAAGATAATGTGGATAGACATCGATAAATGACGAGAGATAATAGTTATAATCAATCAATTTATCATGTCAGGCAGTGCTCAGATGAGGATGGGGCGGTACTCTTCATAAGTTGCATTCCACCAGTGTTTGCCAATAGCTCGGGTCAAATCATCTCTCCATCGTACATGAGGCTTCCCAGGGGGGCGCTTCCTATTGTATGGCGTCCACACCGTAGTGGCACGGCTCCATTGCTCTAGTCCCATTCTCCTGACCTTGAGGGCCCAGCGCGCTTTCCTTTTCAGTCCTTCCTCGATCCAATCCCTCAGCTTCGTGATCCCGCGCACGCGTTCATTCCTCCAGCGATCTTTCAGCGTGACTCCCAACATCTTCCTCTCCATCTTTCTTTGGGTAACACTCAGCCGCTCTTTCTCACTCGCCCTCAGCGCCCAAACTTCGCCTCCGTAGAGTACGGTAGCCGTCACGCAGCTCTCGAAGACTCTTCTCCTGGTCTTGATGGGTAGAAGGCGGGAGGACAGCAGATGGGAGAGCTTGCTCCAGGCGAACCACCCTAGTCGAATCCTCTGTTCGATCTCGTCAGAGTGATCAAGTGGGAGACTGATCTTCCCTCCGAGATAGGTGGCTGATTCAACGAAATCGAACTGTAGATTGTTGATAATGATTGGATTTCGGGTTGTTGTACAGGATGTGAGTAGGTTGGTCTTATTTGAATTCACCTCGAGACCAACTCTATTGCAAGCGTCCATCAGCTTTTTCAGCATTCTCTCCATTTCCGGGCGAGACTTCGCAACAAGGGCTACGTCATCGGCATATTCCAAGTGGCAAAAATTCCTGCCATCAATTCGAATCCCGTCGTTCTCCCAGTCGATGTCATTCATGACTGAGCGAAGCACTGCATTGAAGAGACGAGGGGAGAGGGTATCCCCTTGCCTGACTCCTCTTCGCACAGTGACTGGTACGAGTTCCTCGTTTACTCTGATGAGTGTAGAGGAAGACTCGTCGATGCGGCGCAGCAGGTGGACGAGGGTAGGATGGGCTCCGAACGAGTAGAGGGCTTGCCAACATGCACTCCATTCCACGCAATCGAATGTTTTCTTGAAGTCGACGAATGCGAAATAGACCGGGATACCGCATTCCGAGGTTCTTTCTGCGACCTGATTGATGGAATGCAGGTTGTCGAGGGTGCTATACCCGCTCCGGAAACCGGTTTGGGTTGACGACTCAGTCTCTTCGAGCACTGCCTCGAGTCTTTTCAGAATCACCTTGGTCATGGTTTTCAGGGTTACGGTGAGCAAGGAGATTGGGCGGAAGGCGGAAGTTGGCGATAGTTATAATGATCATTAATAAGTTGTCTGGGAAAAGAATAACACTTGACGAGTCACCTGAATGATCCTGTGAGCACTCAAAACTATGCAACTTAAAAAAATACAAAATTACAATAAGGAAGATAGAGGTGAAAATTGAATAAAAAATACAATTGTTTTTCCATTTAAATTTTCACTAAATAAAATTAAAAAAACTGAGCCTTCCTAGGCGCTTAGTTCGGCAATAATTTTCATTCTTCAATTACTCATTCTCTTCATCGGATTGGCGACAATCCCTTCGCGATGATTCATTCCTGGATGGATCGTTGCCCCGTTTCGAGTGGGAATTGTGGTATGATTAGAGTCTCGGAAGTGAACCATTTCCGCAGCTCTCGTACAATTGCTGTTCGATAGCGCCATCGTTCATTCTCTTGACGCAAAATCCATGGCTACTTCAGGTTGTCTAAAATCAATTCAGACATGAAAATTCATTACAGAACGCAAGACGCGTTGTGGGACTTTGATCAATTGCTCCCACTGGCCCAGTAACCATTACGCGCAACAAGTAGGTTCGGATTTGAAGAATCTAGAGAATTGAATTAAACGCGCATGGTTTTGTTTTAGAAAGTGAGTGCGATCGTAACGCCTCTTCATTGATGGTGCAGTTATCGGTGAAAATGGAGTTGACATGTTTCATTCTCAATATGGATCAACAATCATCATTTTCAATCAGCATTTTTCATAGCTATTCATAATAAAATTTTCATAGTACGATTTCAATCCTGATCACCATTTCCAATCGCAAAACCGACCCCAATCACAACTACTCCGAAGGCAACCACTTGTCTTTGATGGAACCACCTACAGATTATGAATTAAACATATGATTGAAGGCAAACAGATTACTGTGCCAGGCCTGGACATCAATACAGTTCAGCAAGCAGACGATAGGCCAGTGAATTAGGTAGAGACTGTATGAGACATCTCCTGTAAGGGAAACAAGACAATATTTAGGATAGGATACCGTCCACGAAAGAACGAAGTTACTAGGCTGCTGAACAAAACATGAACTACTTCAGTTCTCTGAAGTTACCATTCAAGGTTTCGCAGGCACTGTCTGCTAAGGTAATAGGTCTAATTGTATGGGGATTAATATTTCTTTTTGCCATTCGTGACCCCTTCCCGTTTTTTTCGTGGACGGGCTCTTAATTTCCAACTTTTTTTCGGAATAGCGAAAAGGTTCCGTTGCATGAAATGCTACCTATGAACTGGAGGAACGAATGGCACAGCGCGAAGGATTTCGAGCGGGCCACCAGGACAACCAATGAAGCAAGTGTGACGAAGAATCGGAGCTTCGCGTCCTCAGATCATGTCCATAGTTGCAAATTCACATTTACCATCCTACCCAATCTCCAGTGCACAGAACAACAATGGTTGCCGACGCAACGAAAGCGTAGGGAATATCTGGAAATGTAACGATTGATCTAAAATTAATAGATGGATAGATGAAAGACGATTTTTAAACAATTTTTGCAATTCATTTCTTAAAGAATTTTTAGAATTTAGAATTTTTGGAATTTAGAATTTTAGAATTTTTAATTTTAAACGCGTGTTCTCACATAGCGCTTTCTTGGGAGAAGGAGCTGTATCGCCGTGCAATTTCTCCATATCCGAGTCCACTGGTTTTCCCGATACAATCTGCAATGCACTCCCACTAGTAATTCGTTCTCTTTCAGATTTATTTAAGATAGAATGGTATAGTGATATAGCAAGAATAGTCTTGAGAACTTCCTCGGAGCGATCAAAAATTTCCATATATAAGGCTCTGTCTCTTACGGACTCCGGGCAGTGCACAAACTAATTCTCTCAAAAAATTAGAAAAATTCGGAACATCCATAATGGTCAATATGCATACCAAGTCGGTGTGAAAAGTCATAGCTCCGAATAGAAATTGCCACAATCTGCAAAGAATTCGCTTGTAAATAATGTTTCTCGGTTTTCTTTCCTTGCTAGAGTTGACTCGAATGCGTCTTCCGAAGTTATCAGTAGCGTGTACGCTAAGGATGCCGCAGATAGCACAGTTATGAACGAGAAACTGCAGGCCGCCTCTCTTGGCTGAAACATGCGCGCATTTTGTTTGAGTATTCTGAATGATTTTGCATGTTGGAGACGGGTTGCTATATTACCAGTAACCCGCAAGCTTTTTTGTTGTGGGGTTTGTGGGGGTGTGGGAGTGGGGGCGCTGGGAGTGGCATCGGGGCACATGCCCATTAGGCACAAGTTCAGCTTTGGTCCCTCGGCAAAATTTTCGGGACGTCCAAAAATGTGTGTTTCTACAGTATCCTGATCGGACGCACATTCTGTCTTGCGAAAACGAGGCCATACACTCGCATTTTCCAAGCTGGTGGAGGTGGCCGTCGGCGAGACAAGACATTTCATGCGGAAAAAAGACCGAGTGTATGGGCAAAGAAACGAGAAAAATGCCGAAAAGTGGTGTCCGTACGTCCGTGCGTGCGTCCGTGCGTGCACATTTTGCAATATTCCCCAAAAATTACGCATAATTTCCATCCTTTAGCACATGGAGGTGGGTTATTAGGCCCGGAGAATCATTTGACCATCGAAAATTGGGCAAATTTTCCAATGCATCGCGAGGAAATGGCGATTTTAGCGGTGGAGCGACCAATATCCATTGGAGCGCATCCATGACTTTTTCAAAAACGCAGAAATTAAACTGTT
Organism: Pristionchus mayeri; assembly: GCA_036245805.1. Lineage (NCBI taxonomy): Eukaryota > Metazoa > Nematoda > Chromadorea > Rhabditida > Neodiplogasteridae > Pristionchus > Pristionchus mayeri. The sequence goes on along the minus strand of BTRK01000004.1, from coordinate 10,502,105 downwards.
TCTTTAGTAAATTATGATTGTCCTATTATTTGAATTTTTTTAATATATGTATTTTTATCATGGCCGAGTGGCTAACGCGATGGACTGTCATACACGTAGTTGGGGGTTCGGCGCCCGTCCTCGTCAAAACGTTTTGCCGTGCTTCGAAAAGCCTTGGACTGGTGGGAAAAATAGTTTATGATTACGGTAGTTCAAAATTAGCGCTTGGTCATATCATATTCGCTGGGTCATACATATGACTAACATTTTTACACACTGATCGAACTGTATCCAAGTCATGAGTCCGTTATTTTAAACTCATAAAACGTACAATTAGTTGGCAACATCTGACAGAAAGTAGTTCCCCGCTAGTTGTTATATTACTAGTATACCGTAAGCTTTTTCGCTGTGGGTTTTTTGGAGGTGTGGAAGTGGGGGAGCTGCGAGTGGCAACGGGGCGCATGCTCAGCAGACACAAGTCCAGCTTTGGTACCCTCGGCATTTTTTTCAGGACGCCCAAAAATGTGCGTTTCTACAGTATCCTGGTAAGACGCACATTCTGTCCTGCGAAAACGAAGTCATACACTCGCACTTTCCAAGCCGGTGCAGGTGGCCGTTGGCAAGACAATACATTTCATGCGGAGTGTATGGGCAAATAAACGAGAAAAATGCCTAAAAGTGGTGTGTGTACGTCCGTCCGTGCGTCTGTCCGTCCATATTTTGAGCTCTCTGGCAAACAGTACGAAACGTTTCCATGATTTTGCATCGTGATCAGGCTTGCCAAGCGCCTACCATTTATTGTGCTCTGCAAAATGGGCAAAATCGCTACCGTAATCCTTGGAAAGGCTAATTTTAGCTATCAAACACTAAGTTGGGGGTTCGGTGCCCGTCGGCGTCAAAATGTTTTGCCAATCGTCGAGAAGCTTGGGCATGTTGGACAAAATACCGTATGCTTATGGTAAGCTACCGTAACCAAAAGCTACCGTATACCTTGGCGCCGGGTCAGACGCTGTGTCAGATTCATGATTTTGTCGGCGGATCGATGCAAAAAATCAATATAGATCTGCTACAGTAATCCAAAGCAATCGTATCCCGTGGCGTTGGGTCAGACGCTGGGTCAGATTTATGATTTCGTAGTAAAATTAATACAAAAACTTAAATACCGTGTGCGCAGGATATTCGAAAGCTACCGCACCAATTTAGCCATGGTAAAGACGTAGTTCCCCGCTAGTTGCTACTTTACCATAACCCGATAGCTTTTTTGATCTGGAGGAGGTGGGGAGCTGTGCGTTTGGGTGTGGGTGCGCTTTGGTATTGTAAGGTCAGCACACATGAAACCTAAGAAATTTCATGAAACACAAATGTAGGAGGTGCGCAAAATAGGTGTTGCTTTGTTTGTGTGTCCACTACCTTACTCTTTTTCAAGAAATAGGGGGTATGCGAGGGCATTATATATCTGCTGCTACCCAAAGATGCTGTGGAGCTTCTCTGGCCGAGACACGCTTTTGATCATAAAGACGAATCGATAAATTACCGTACACCCCAAAAGTCCGCTGGGGCAACTAATATTCCTGAGCGCGATTTTATGACTTTTTGGGAATCGCAGTATTTGAAATGTTTCTATGGTGCATCATGACTGTCCTTTAATTTAATTATTTTTAAATATACTGTTGTAATTTTGCAATGGCCGAGTGGCTAACGCGATGGACTGACAAACGCAAAGTTGGGTGTTCGATACCCGTCTGCGTCAAAACGTTTTGCCATGGTCCAAGAAGCTTAGGCATGTTGGGCAAAATACCGTATGCTTGTGGTAGGTAACCAAAAGCTACCGTATACCGTGGCGTTGGGTCAGACGCTGGGTCAGATTCATGATTTCGTCTCCGGATCGTTGCAAAACTTCAATACCGTATTACTACCGTTTCCTAAAGCTACCGTATACTGTAGAGTTGGGTCATACGTTGGGTCAGATGTATGATTTCGCCTTAACATTTATTCAGAACGTTAATATCTTTTTGCCCACGATATTCAAAAGCTACCGCACCTATTTTATCACGTCGAAAAGACGTAGTTGCCCGCTAGTTGCTATATTACCAGTAACCCGTAAGCTTTTTTGCTGGAGGGTTTGTGGGGGCGCGGGGGTGGGGGCGCTGGGAGCGGCATCGGGGCACTTGCCCATTACGCACATAACCAGCTTTGGTCCCCTCGGCAAAATGTTCAGGATTCCAAAAAAACAAGGGTTTGTCCGTCTGTTACCTTTGTTCATAAATTTCGCCAAAACTACGCAGCTTATCCGCAACCTGAAATAGTGATGCAACTTTGCTAGTCAACCGAACCATTCCCCAAAAACCGCGGACCGATCGATTACCGTAAACCCCAAAAGTCCGGTGGGGCGACTATTTTTCCTTGGAGCGACTTCATGAATTTTTCAAAACAGCAGCAATTAAATTGTTTCTTTGGTAAATAATGACCGTACTAATATTTGAAATTTTTGAATATATATTTGTATTTTTATCATGGCCGAGTGGCTAACGCGATGGGCTAGCAAACACAAAGTTGGGGGTTCGACTCCCGTTGGCGTGATAACGTTTTGCCACGTTTCGAAAAGCTTGGGAATTGCGGGGAAAATAATTTGGGATTACGGTAGGTCAAAATTAGCAATGAGTCAGATATTTTTCGCTGGGACATACATATGACTAAGAATTTTAAAATATTAAGAGTTGTATCCAAGTCATGAGTCCGTTATTTTAAGCTCATAAAACATGAAAGCCGTAGCCTACTTCTGACAGACCATTACCACTATACAATCATTGATTCGATACACAAGAACATTGAATGCCTTGCAATTGATCTACTTACCACGGCGTCCCTTTCAGTTCGTCTTTGTATCATCTATAGGCCTCCTAATTATAGTATTTCACAGACTGAATCACTTATCGATTGCCTTACCGACTTAGTTTCCTCGTCATGTTATCCTTCCTTATTAATCGGTGATTTCAACTATGACGCTTTATCCATTCCCTCCTCCAATATCGATCGATCACTGACTACGTTTGTGTCCACCTCCAGTCTTCAGCATATAATTACTTCCCCCACTAGGCATGATAGATGTATCGATTGGCTGCTGACTAGTGAACCTTCAATTATATGTGACCCTACCGTAATCCCATCGTTCCCTTTGTCTGATCATTCAGGCATCTCTTTCGAATTAAACTATCATGTTCTCCCTCCACCGCAAAATTTAATCAGGGATTATGCACGTGCTAATTACGAAGACTTTAATTCTTACCTCCTCAATATCGATTGGTATAGCTTGTTTTCGGCTTCCCCTGATCCTGAGTCGATGTATACCATTTTTGTTTCCATTATTACTCAAGGTATTCAGACTTTTGTACCTTTTCACAAACCTAGGCCTATTACTGCTTCTTACCCTCCACACATTCAACGCCTCATACGTCATAGGAATATTCTATTTTCTAAGATTCACTTCCCATCTGTTCGTATCCAGTATGAAAAATGCAGTAGAGATCTTTTGACGCAAATTTAAAAATGGAACCAATTTTGCGAGATGAAAAAAATAAGACAGTCGAAAGACCTCTACCGTCATATCCGCTCTCTTACCAAACCCAAGTCTATTATTCCCAAGAAGCTGCAATCCTCTGATGGCTCTCTTGTATCAAACCTCCCTGATATTTCCAATCTTCTTGCTTCTAATTTTGCGACACACTTTACTCTTGACGATGGCGTGATCCCTTCCATCCTTTCTCACCCTCGCCCTCCATTCATTTCCAACATTTCCTTCTTTCCTCATGAAGTATGCAAAGCTCTAAAGAAGCTCTCTCCTTCATCTTCTACAGGTTTTGATAATATCCCTCAAATTATTTTTCGAAAATGCGCTTCAGCTCTTTCTCTTCCTCTTTGTGACATCTTCAACATTAGTATGCTATCTGGTATTGCCCCTTCTCATTGGAAACATTCTCTTATCACACCACTCCCTAAGCCTGACAAGGACCACAAACTTCCTGACTCATATCGCCCCATTTCTATAATTTCTCCTGCTTCCAAGACTATGGAACGGTTAGTCAAAGATAAACTAGCACAATACCTATTTAGATTTGATATAATACCTAAGTATCAGCATGGATATCGTCCCGGTGCTTCAGTTGTCACTAATGTTATTGACTGTAAAAATGACTGGACTCGTGCACACTCCCGTAAAGAAGTTACTGATGTTATTTATCTCGATTTTTCCCGTGCATTTGATACAGTTCCCTTTACCAAATTTATTTCCGAATGCTCTCATTACGGTATTCATGGAAATCTCCTTAACTGGATCTCTTCCTTTATAACTGACAGGCATTTCTCAGTCCGTTTGGGTGATTGTATTTCTGACTCTTTCCCAGCACTGTCCGGTGTACCTCAGGGATCCGTGCTAGGACCAATTCTCTTCACATTATATATTTCTGATATCACTTACATACTCTATCAATTCCCCGATGTACGCATTCAAGCATATGCCGATGATATCAAATTGTACATTTCGTACCCACTTGAATCATCTCAATCTAAGACTGCCCAACTTCAATGTGCTCTTGATGCTATTTACTCTTGGACTATTATTAACCAGCTCTCACTCTCTGAATCTAAGTGTACCCATCTTCACATAGGATCGACCCCTCCTTGTTATACCATAAACAATGTAACTCTCAAAAGCAATTCCCCACAACGTGATCTTGGTATTCAAGTTGTTCCTTCCCTTCTCAAAAACGCCTCCATTCTTGAACGTGCTAATAGGGCTAAGACTGCACTCCATATTATGCTGCGTGCTGTCTCAGTTAACTCCCCTGATATTCTTATTAAATGTTATCGCACGTATGTCCTTCCTCACCTTGATTTTGCTTGCCCTTTCTGGAATCCTTATACTAAGAAGGAGAGTCAGACAATAGAGAAGGTCCAGGAACAATTCGCTCGAATTCTATTCTATCGATGCTTTCCTTCTTCATCCTATCCTCTCTCTCTTCCTTCCTACCCTAAACGTCTGTCTACTCCTGGTCTTCAAGCGCTTTCAGAGAGGAGAGTCATTTTTGACCTAGTTTTCGCCCGTAGGATTATGAATGGCGACACAGTTCTAGATCGCAATAGATTCTTTACTTTCAAACCCCTTAGAGATAGAACAAACACATTTGGAATTCATATTGAGGCAACTAAATCAACGTTTCCATTGTTTTTCCAGAAGAGTTGCTAGTATGCTTAGTGAACTACCTTCAGATGTTCATAGTTCCCCAAGTATTACTGTCTTTAAGAATATATTACTCAAGTTAGACTTATCTAAGTTCGCAATTTATCGTTAGTTATCCATTTTCCACTCCTTCTCGCATCCCCACTCCCATATTCATTTCTACCCCCCCCCCTCCTCTCACCCCTTAGAGATCTACGGATGCTGTTTCTCGGAGCATAGTCTACCTGGTCTACCCGAGTGCCTCCTCCTCGGTTCCCTCCTCATATGCAGATCAGAAGAAGACAGATGAGAACAGTTGACTAGATCTATGTATTTTCAGTATTGTACCCTCCTACCCGTCACGTAGCTCTATTACTTATATCCTCAGTATGAGGAGAGTCAATTATCTGTACGGTTATTCTATCAATTATTCGTATCTCGTTGCGCTTTCGGGCGTAGATAAAAAATATATATCTTGAAAAGTTTACTGCACAACAAAAGCAGAATTCGATACGTATTTCTGAGGTTTCGCATCTGAGATGTTTGATATTCGAATTTCCATTTGAAAATGCGTATTTAAATTTGAATAGATCTCAGTGCCTGCAATTATTCATCAATACGCATCACAGGAAAGTTGGAATTTCAAGATACCTCCTCAATTCCCAAACTCTCAAGCGATCTAGAGAGTGTGAAAAATAAAGAGCGATTACCCGAATTTTGAAGTCTACTCACCACTGTCGATATCGTCCCATTTTGCTTTTGCTGTTTCACGAACCAGCTGAAACGGCTTTGTTTTATTACCATTGAAATGCTGTTAATTTCCAAGTTCATGGATTAATTGAACGATTGTAACGCGTTTCCATTCTCATTCACCTCGATAAGCACCCACCTCACGAAAATGTGACGGTAATGATCTGATAGGACAATAACAAGTACTGAATGCACCACAGCATACGCCGCTTCGATGCAAACGAATATCGAGCATGTTCCTGAATGGTTTTCGGCGTATTGGCCAAAGTGGATATCGAACTCGAGCTAACAGCCTTGAAAGCTATTGAGCCAACGTAAATGAATACCGGGGAAACGAGTAGCACAATGAAGAAAATCGTCTAAAAAGGCGAAACTGCCCGAATTGATCTATGCAACCCCCACTTGGATCACGAGTCTTTCAGTCAGGGTTCGTTGCATTTTTCTCGTTCGCTCACTCATCACTTCATCCTGAACGAGCAAGAATTGAACAAATGCCATCAAGCATTGCTTTTTTCGTTTGTTTATGAATAACATTTAGCCAAACTTTACGTTTTGTTTGAGTGCTCGAAAAGTGAGAGATGCGAGGGATATTGTTGATGAGGTAATGGTAATGGCCGCCTAAATAAGGAAAAATTATGGAAAACGCTCTCGGAAAACGGTCTCGGGAAGGCGTTAGCGTTTAAAATGGCCGGTTGAAGCCGGTCAAGATCTGTTTTGCCATCAATATCACTGACTATTCCTGCCGCAACAAGTATCGCATTCATTTCGCCTTTTGATGTCGAATATACGGTCACTGAGATATTTTGGTCGTTCATCCACGAAAGTTCCGGGTGAATCTGGAAAATTTTTACTTTTGATCTCGATTTGCCCCATTTTTCTCACCTCTTCCATTCTTCGCACATCTCTTTCCGGAGTTAACGAGGAGAAAAAGAAAGATGGCGACGCCATGATTACAATTAATATCATCCGTAATGAATACACCAGGAGTTTCCTGAATCGCTGAAAAGGGAAGACCGAATGGAGAATAGGGCGTTATCCGGACATTCCATTTGAGGCCTTTAGCCATAAGCACTGCTTGAAGTCGATAGTCGAAACATAGGTTGATGGCAGAGGCGGAACTTCCGATTGTGAGCAAAATTAGCACCTTTTGAGATTCGAAATCATTGTTAATGGAAATATCACTACTCACAATTAGATAGTGAACAGGGAAGCCTAAATATGCAAACATCCCGAAGCTGAGCGTGCCCACAAGAGGGAAGAGTGGCACTGGCACAAGGAGAAAGCACATGACGATGTTAACTGAGTGCACCCAAATCTGAAATGAGATTTTGCATTTAAAAACAATCATCTTCGACTCGATAAATATCGTGATCGCAAGGCAATCAACACGAGCAGAGCCCAAAGCTCAAAGATCAAAGATCAAAACACGGAGATCAGAGACCAACACAAAAACAACTGTTTGTACTCGCCTGAACGTGAATAAGATGGCGAGTGTATCCTGCATTTTGCTTATGCGTCTTGAATAACAGGAAGTAAAATGCGAATAAAGAAGCCATGAGAGATAAAATCCCAACGAAATGCATGAAATATACCACGACGGATGTGATGGCGGGCGAGATGTTTAGAAGAGTCATCGCAGATTCTCCTGCCATGTTTATTGATAAATATACAACAGAAAGACATCTGAAAGTCGGGGTGAAACATATTTGAAAATGAGAGCCTGCGGATTGTGAACTACCGTCAGTCGGTACACGATAACGAGAACTGCTTCGATTCCGCGAAAATTCAGCTTCTACTCATTTTAAATCGCATTATTCCCACTTTTTAACGCATTTAATTTCCTACCTGGCGTCGCAAGCACGACTCTGAACTATGCAATTATTTGAAAATGTGAAATATGTTCAGGGGTAAAAAATAAAATGATTTCGATTACGTTATCAAGTGAAGTGCGGAATTTGTAGTTCGGAAAATAATTTTTGCTTTCATTTTTCTTCATTGCTACAAAGACAAGAGTTTGCACTTTGGAAGGAACGATTTTAAGGAAATTTTTAAGTGGATGTTATCCAGTTTCTGTCAAGGAAAACTATCACTTTTTTCAGAAGACGCTTGAATTTCACTTGGCGCTTTACATCTGTCTATTTCTCAAATTCACCATGTCAAATCGTCAGGGAAACGTTGTTAAAGGGGTGCTCCGGGGAATGTTCGGTCACCCATAGTGACACCGTGGATATCGTAGAGGTAACTCACCCGATCAGAAATCACTTTGTACGAAGTTCCACAGACGCCTCTGGGCCTATTTACATGCGCGCAAAGTTCATTGAAAGCGCAGGGTTACACTTGGTTCGTTTATGTTTCACTTGTTCTACATACATATTGGCTCATTCTAGGGGTAAAGTCGCTACAGTTTCCCATTGCGAGCGCAGAATTTTCGTGGTGGGACTCAGCTACATTCATTCCCCGGAGCACTCCTTTAACGAGAAGTTCTCTGAAATTTCGTAATTATATTATATGCTATTAGTTAGGCGCGAAATCGGGACTTACAATAAACGAAATTGTCGTCGCTATTACATTCAGTTCGTATCGCATTTTTTTTATTCTTATTCTGACTTATTCTGACACAGATTTATTGGCATAAAGCCAATTTTATTCAATCAGATATCCACCAAATTCATGCGATTTTATCGTTTTACCGGGTCTTTCTCACCCCTTTAGGAACTTTGAGTTGCCTGTTCCATTGCCTCTAAACGTAAGTTGAGGAAAACCGGAAAATTCCTAAAAGCCGGCTCTGGGACCAATGGCCCATATTTTTCGAAATCGTACATCTATGAAAAAAAAATTGCTGTTCGATAACAATTGCTGTTCGATAGCGCCATCGTTCATTCTCTTGGCGAAGCCCCATTCCAACTTTTTCGGATCGCCCGAGGCCTCACGAGCCTTTTACAACGTTTTAAGCAGGCTCTCACCAGTCGTGCACAACATTTATCCTTATCACACAACCCCGCGAATTTCTGGAAACAACGTTCCTAAGGATTCTTACGTAACTATAACCTTCGGGAATGTTGGAACGCGAGCACTATGAGGCGAAACTGGAGAGATAATCAACCCAGGCCTCCTTTCACTACCTAGCTTTCACCACTCCTCCGCAGCTCCAACGCAATCTTAACTTTCATTCGCGCATGAGTGCTCACGATGTAATCGTCTTACCGTTCCCAGATCCCTGTTCTTTATAATAAGAAATTCGCATTTTTTGAACATGTCAGGGGACTACAAACAGGAATACTCTAAAGGGAGGGAGAGTTGGAAGGGTTGGAAGAGTCCGAATTCTTCGCTTCCCTACCCCTCTTTCCTATTAGCGGTTCCTCCGCCGCGCGCGCACTGCTAGGGGGAGGGGGGAAGGCACGGCGCTCTACAGCGAAATATAGCGAGGTTAAAATGTAACTTCTTGAAATTACCGGAACTGATTTGACGAGAGCACTACGAGGGATGTGGGAACGTGAAGAGGAATGCGTCGTAGGAATACTTGTGTACAGCCCTGAAGAGACGACAACATTAGGAGCGCTAGGTCGGATGAGAACAATGAAGTCATGCCGCCGATGATATATCACAGGCGGTATGACGTCATAGTTCTCATCCGACCTAGTGCTCCTAATGTTGTCGTCTCTTCAGGGCTGTGCACAAGTATGACGTGACAGCGTCTGTACCATTACAACAAATGAGCGTGTGCATTAGAGTGAAAAAATGGTATCTTCATTTCTCAAATTGTGTCGTCGATCGAATGGTCGAGAGAATGTGAGGAATGGAGAAACGGCGGCCCGAAATATGAACTCTAGTCTGAACCATTACAAAACGAGCGTGCGCATTAAGTCTGCCATGCCCAGTTGCAGTAAATGTGATTATGTCGCGAAACAACATTTGTCTTCCCCAGGACACGCGTCCATTTTCGACGCATTGACCTTGTTCATGGTTCTCGCAATGCTGCTCCCGTGTGGGCCAACACTCGTAGTTATTTTCTTCGTTAGAAAGAACGTGGGTGTAGCATGCAATGCTTTGAAAGATCCCATGCGAAAGGTGCTGGCGAAATTGAACGTGCAGTCTGTGCAAATGAGCAGTCGGACGGCAGAAATGCATCGAACTTTGACAAAGGTATACATGTTTAATTCTCATGTTCTTAGGCACTACACACGTATTTTTAAATTCCAAATTATATGAAACCGTTAACAATATATTCTAAAAGATCGCGAATTAGTAGATACACCAATGAAACGCAAAGGAACACGAATCTGAATCTGCCTTTTCGAATGATTTTTAAAGGTACTAACACTACAATCTATTCTACGGGCGCTCTTCTGCTTAGCAGCCATATGTTATGGAACGTGTCAGTTCGATATTATGTGCTCCCCAGTCCAGAAACATTTCATCACAGAGGTCACCAATTTTTCGAATAAACGACAGGATATGGTGGAAATTGCAAAATATTTCAGTTTGTATCGTTACTTGCTTTCTTTGCCCCGATGATAACGCTCTACTGCATGCAACCATACCGAGAGTGAGCATTAGTGATGCCAAATCGTCGCGTGCTCTCCTCGTTTCACACGCTCTCTCACCGGTCAGATAGAGCGAGAGCGTGTGAAACGAGGAGAGCGCGCGCCGATTTGGTATCACTAGTGAGCATTGTCCATGCTTCTTTGTTGATGCATGGTGACTTCTAATAACATTCAAATAACGGCTCATTTTCCTGATACGAATGTCAGGGAACTGGAAAAAAACATCGATATATACAAACATAAAACTTGTATTCTATAGGAATGAATTAAACCATTTTATACCCTACAATTTTCCTTATCGTGAAATTCGGCTATTTTGGGGGGGGGAGTGATTCTTTTGAATTTGTATATATTTTTCCAGATTCGTAACTAGTATCTTATACGTAAGAGCGCGGCAGTAAAAGATCAGTCAAGGTAAGAAATATTTTCTATACATAATTTCCCCTTGTTTATTCTTTTACAGTGAAATGACTACAACGAATGTCGTTAGATTGCAAAATACTTCCGACCAATAATATGTTTTCATTAGAGGTTATTGAATATGAAACCGTCTGTGATAGATTCAACAAATCGTAGCGAGGCTTCGGTACAGCCGTGAACAGTGGTCAAAACATGTTTCTTGGGGTAGTTTTTGATTCTGAAAATGGTGGCCCGCTTTATTTTGCATGATTCGTTCATTGAAAGTTGGTGTAGTGCAGTTCTACTGCCTGCAAAATGTCGCATATTACACTTAAAATGTTAGAACCACGAAAACTAAGTCAAGCCGAAACAACATTGTCAAAATTTATTATCTCTTTTTTTAGCTCAAGAAAAAAAGCTATTCTTGAAAACGATAAAAAGATTGGACAAGCACAACAACTAACAGTATTGGACCTGGTAGTCGTCTAATGTTATTTAGCATTCCTTTATTTTTTTCACTGAACGATGTTGTCTGTACAGTTGATAAAAAATTAATGTATATTACATTTGCATTTTGCATGGGATACATTCCATCTACAATTCCTAAAAAGAAATAGTGGTTGTCTAAAAGAAAATCAGCATTTTTTTGGAATGTGGCATTATTAACTCGGTTTTAGCAGTCACATTCCTCTGTCATATTCATTCCTCTACCCTGACATGTGAAATCCACAGTGTTTTCCTGCCTTGCCTCATTCGAAGATCGGATCGCATAAATTTGCACGGGTCCGTCCTCACAACATGTTGGTATTTCCTTGTCATCTCATGCATCGTACGCATTTCGTCGATCTCGGTCTAGGTGTTTATTATACTGTGTGCAATATTATTTTTTTCATGATCTGGGTTTGTACTATCTCTAGGCCGTGAAAGTGACCACCTTATCTTGGAAATTCTTGATCACCACTCAACTCACTGATTAACTCCATAAAATCATTGAGATATTTCTTCCACTCTTTTTTTGAGGTTTATTAGCTCAAATAATTGAGCGCCAGGCAATAGCATAAGTCAATTTCTGAGTTATCCTAAAGCTGGAAACGTGCAGCAAACATAATGCACGACAAGAGACCGGACATTCAGGTTTGACACTTTTTTCTTGTTTATGAGCAGGGACTGCGAGCCTGGGCGGTAATCGCTGTGGTGATTTTCCACTTCTTTCCATCACTGCTGCCCGTCGGATACCTGGGCGTGGACGTGTATGCGCAATTTTTGTCATATTCGTTGGCTATCTTGGACATAATTCGCAAGCGTTATTTACGTTGAAAATAATCAAAAATAATCATTAATCAATGTTGGCGCAGATTCTTCGTGATCTCTGGCTTTCTCATCACTATGGTGCTGGAAGGACGGCCGCCCTGCCTCCTCACTTACTACAGCTTCTATTTCAAGAGGTTCAGGCGCATTCTGCCGCTCGCGCTGCTGGTAGGTATGCGGAGAGTTGGCAATCAACGTTGGAACCACTGTCTACTTATGCCTACTGTCTGCTTTTAGAATCCAGAGTGAGCGACGACGCGCGAAAACAAAACCTTTCTTTGCGTTAGAGTACGTGCGTGCATGTAAGGAATAGTGGAATCCGATTCGGTTAAAGAACACCCGCATAATTTAGGAAGGCCATACGATCTCTGATCTTTACAGATACTTGTCATCTGCGTGATTGGCATTGCTTCACTGCAAACTGGATATGAATTCTCGAATGGAATGAAGTGAGAATTTCGAAGAAGTTTGATTGAAGTCAATTTAAGGTCTGCAATGTATACGTTGTTTTTCATCAAGAATTGGCAGCCGCACATGACTGCGGAGGAGTTCTACTTCCAAGCGGTATGCTTTCGAAAATGATCATTTATCATTAATGTTTCCAAGTTGGAAAAGGCAAACGACTTCTTCACACACTACTGGTCGCTATGCGTCGAGCTTCAGTTTTATTTGCTCGCTCCAGCGATACTGCATTTTTTAAAAGTACGTTTGCGTTTTAGATTTTCTTCTCAACTAGCGGGGAACTACGCTCAAAGTTATACTTCATGGTTCTACTTCACTTCCTGGACCTCTCCGAGGAACGGCAAACACGTTTGACTCTATCGGGAATCGAACCACCAACCTTCGGTTTTCAAATTCACTGCTTTAGCCAGTTGGCCATGGAAATAGGTTAATAAGGCTTTCATTAATCATCATAAATCAAGTTATGAATTATACAACAAAGAAGCAACGCAAAATTAGAATTTAAAAATAAATTGCGAAAAATCGGCATTTCGCGATTCTTCAAAGGCATCATTTCAGCTAATTAGCCACTAATTAGCAATTTAATGATGCAATAAATTAATTCTAATATGCTTTCTAATATTTTAGCCTAATAAACAGCTCAAACTCAGCGTTTCGTTGCGTTCAGAAAAAAGTCAAGGTAATGGATTCGCCCCATCGCCATTTTGCAATTCTTCAAGCGCCTTATTTAAGCTAATTAGCTATCAATTATAGGTAAAATGAATAAAGTATTTTTGTTAATATGCCTAATAATGATTCAAACTAAGAAACACTGGAAAATAGGTGTTTTGATGCAAACGAAAATAGCGTGGGAAAAAGCCCAAACCTACCGTAGTTTGGACAGACGGAATCATTGACACCTATTTTTCGCGAATATCTTCATTATTTTTCAATTTAGATGCCTGTTTTTGTGTCTGCTGATTAAATACAACGCGTGCGCGCAGACTTGCACAGTTTCAGCTTCCTGGCTGCTCGGGGAACGATTTACTTACGGGGTAAGGTAAGGTAGTAACTAGCGGGGAACTACGTTCTGTCAGAAGTAGGCTACGGCTTTCATGTTTTATGAGCTTAAAATAACGGACTCATGACTTGGATACAACTCTTAATATTTTAAAATTCTTAGTCATATGTATGTCCCAGCGAAAAATATCTGACTCATTGCTAATTTTGACCTACCGTAATCCCAAATTATTTTCCCCGCAATTCCCAAGCTTTTCGAAACGTGGCAAAACGTTATCACGCCAACGGGAGTCGAACCCCCAACTTTGTGTTTGCTAGCCCATCGCGTTAGCCACTCGGCCATGATAAAAATACAAATATATATTCAAAAATTTCAAATATTAGTACGGTCATTATTTACCAAAGAAACAATTTAATTGCTGCTGTTTTGAAAAATTCATGAAGTCGCTCCAAGGAAAAATAGTCGCCCCACCGGACTTTTGGGGTTTACGGTAATCGATCGGTCCGCGGTTTTTGGGGAATGGTTCGGTTGACTAGCAAAGTTGCATCACTATTTCAGGTTGCGGATAAGCTGCGTAGTTTTGGCGAAATTTATGAACAAAGGTAACAGACGGACAAACCCTTGTTTTTTTGGAATCCTGAACATTTTGCCGAGGGGACCAAAGCTGGTTATGTGCGTAATGGGCAAGTGCCCCGATGCCGCTCCCAGCGCCCCCACCCCCGCGCCCCCACAAACCCTCCAGCAAAAAAGCTTACGGGTTACTGGTAATATAGCAACTAGCGGGCAACTACGTCTTTTCGACGTGATAAAATAGGTGCGGTAGCTTTTGAATATCGTGGGCAAAAAGATATTAACGTTCTGAATAAATGTTAAGGCGAAATCATACATCTGACCCAACGTATGACCCAACTCTACAGTATACGGTAGCTTTAGGAAACGGTAGTAATACGGTATTGAAGTTTTGCAACGATCCGGAGACGAAATCATGAATCTGACCCAGCGTCTGACCCAACGCCACGGTATACGGTAGCTTTTGGTTACCTACCACAAGCATACGGTATTTTGCCCAACATGCCTAAGCTTCTTGGACCATGGCAAAACGTTTTGACGCAGACGGGTATCGAACACCCAACTTTGCGTTTGTCAGTCCATCGCGTTAGCCACTCGGCCATTGCAAAATTACAACAGTATATTTAAAAATAATTAAATTAAAGGACAGTCATGATGCACCATAGAAACATTTCAAATACTACGATTCCCAAAAAGTCATAAAATCGCGCTCAGGAATATTAGTTGCCCCAGCGGACTTTTGGGGTGTACGGTAATTTATCGATTCGTCTTTATGATCAAAAGCGTGTCTCGGCCAGAGAAGCTCCACAGCATCTTTGGGTAGCAGCAGATATATAATGCCCTCGCATACCCCCTATTTCTTGAAAAAGAGTAAGGTAGTGGACACACAAACAAAGCAACACCTATTTTGCGCACCTCCTACATTTGTGTTTCATGAAATTTCTTAGGTTTCATGTGTGCTGACCTTACAATACCAAAGCGCACCCACACCCAAACGCACAGCTCCCCACCTCCTCCAGATCAAAAAAGCTATCGGGTTATGGTAAAGTAGCAACTAGCGGGGAACTACGTCTTTACCATGGCTAAATTGGTGCGGTAGCTTTCGAATATCCTGCGCACACGGTATTTAAGTTTTTGTATTAATTTTACTACGAAATCATAAATCTGACCCAGCGTCTGACCCAACGCCACGGGATACGATTGCTTTGGATTACTGTAGCAGATCTATATTGATTTTTTGCATCGATCCGCCGACAAAATCATGAATCTGACACAGCGTCTGACCCGGCGCCAAGGTATACGGTAGCTTTTGGTTACGGTAGCTTACCATAAGCATACGGTATTTTGTCCAACATGCCCAAGCTTCTCGACGATTGGCAAAACATTTTGACGCCGACGGGCACCGAACCCCCAACTTAGTGTTTGATAGCTAAAATTAGCCTTTCCAAGGATTACGGTAGCGATTTTGCCCATTTTGCAGAGCACAATAAATGGTAGGCGCTTGGCAAGCCTGATCACGATGCAAAATCATGGAAACGTTTCGTACTGTTTGCCAGAGAGCTCAAAATATGGACGGACAGACGCACGGACGGACGTACACACACCACTTTTAGGCATTTTTCTCGTTTATTTGCCCATACACTCCGCATGAAATGTATTGTCTTGCCAACGGCCACCTGCACCGGCTTGGAAAGTGCGAGTGTATGACTTCGTTTTCGCAGGACAGAATGTGCGTCTTACCAGGATACTGTAGAAACGCACATTTTTGGGCGTCCTGAAAAAAATGCCGAGGGTACCAAAGCTGGACTTGTGTCTGCTGAGCATGCGCCCCGTTGCCACTCGCAGCTCCCCCACTTCCACACCTCCAAAAAACCCACAGCGAAAAAGCTTACGGTATACTAGTAATATAACAACTAGCGGGGAACTACTTTCTGTCAGATGTTGCCAACTAATTGTACGTTTTATGAGTTTAAAATAACGGACTCATGACTTGGATACAGTTCGATCAGTGTGTAAAAATGTTAGTCATATGTATGACCCAGCGAATATGATATGACCAAGCGCTAATTTTGAACTACCGTAATCATAAACTATTTTTCCCACCAGTCCAAGGCTTTTCGAAGCACGGCAAAACGTTTTGACGAGGACGGGCGCCGAACCCCCAACTACGTGTATGACAGTCCATCGCGTTAGCCACTCGGCCATGATAAAAATACATATATTAAAAAAATTCAAATAATAGGACAATCATAATTTACTAAAGAAACAGTTTAATTTCTGCGTTTTTGAAAAAGTCATGGATGCGCTCCAATGGATATTGGTCGCTCCACCGCTAAAATCGCCATTTCCTCGCGATGCATTGGAAAATTTGCCCAATTTTCGATGGTCAAATGATTCTCCGGGCCTAATAACCCACCTCCATGTGCTAAAGGATGGAAATTATGCGTAATTTTTGGGGAATATTGCAAAATGTGCACGCACGGACGCACGCACGGACGTACGGACACCACTTTTCGGCATTTTTCTCGTTTCTTTGCCCATACACTCGGTCTTTTTTCCGCATGAAATGTCTTGTCTCGCCGACGGCCACCTCCACCAGCTTGGAAAATGCGAGTGTATGGCCTCGTTTTCGCAAGACAGAATGTGCGTCCGATCAGGATACTGTAGAAACACACATTTTTGGACGTCCCGAAAATTTTGCCGAGGGACCAAAGCTGAACTTGTGCCTAATGGGCATGTGCCCCGATGCCACTCCCAGCGCCCCCACTCCCACACCCCCACAAACCCCACAACAAAAAAGCTTGCGGGTTACTGGTAATATAGCAACCCGTCTCCAACATGCAAAATCATTCAGAATACTCAAACAAAATGCGCGCATGTTTCAGCCAAGAGAGGCGGCCTGCAGTTTCTCGTTCATAACTGTGCTATCTGCGGCATCCTTAGCGTACACGCTACTGATAACTTCGGAAGACGCATTCGAGTCAACTCTAGCAAGGAAAGAAAACCGAGAAACATTATTTACAAGCGAATTCTTTGCAGATTGTGGCAATTTCTATTCGGAGCTATGACTTTTCACACCGACTTGGTATGCATATTGACCATTATGGATGTTCCGAATTTTTCTAATTTTTTGAGAGAATTAGTTTGTGCACTGCCCGGAGTCCGTAAGAGACAGAGCCTTATATATGGAAATTTTTGATCGCTCCGAGGAAGTTCTCAAGACTATTCTTGCTATATCACTATACCATTCTATCTTAAATAAATCTGAAAGAGAACGAATTACTAGTGGGAGTGCATTGCAGATTGTATCGGGAAAACCAGTGGACTCGGATATGGAGAAATTGCACGGCGATACAGCTCCTTCTCCCAAGAAAGCGCTATGTGAGAACACGCGTTTAAAATTAAAAATTCTAAAATTCTAAATTCCAAAAATTCTAAATTCTAAAAATTCTTTAAGAAATGAATTGCAAAAATTGTTTAAAAATCGTCTTTCATCTATCCATCTATTAATTTTAGATCAATCGTTACATTTCCAGATATTCCCTACGCTTTCGTTGCGTCGGCAACCATTGTTGTTCTGTGCACTGGAGATTGGGTAGGATGGTAAATGTGAATTTGCAACTATGGACATGATCTGAGGACGCGAAGCTCCGATTCTTCGTCACACTTGCTTCATTGGTTGTCCTGGTGGCCCGCTCGAAATCCTTCGCGCTGTGCCATTCGTTCCTCCAGTTCATAGGTAGCATTTCATGCAACGGAACCTTTTCGCTATTCCGAAAAAAAGTTGGAAATTAAGAGCCCGTCCACGAAAAAAACGGGAAGGGGTCACGAATGGCAAAAAGAAATATTAATCCCCATACAATTAGACCTATTACCTTAGCAGACAGTGCCTGCGAAACCTTGAATGGTAACTTCAGAGAACTGAAGTAGTTCATGTTTTGTTCAGCAGCCTAGTAACTTCGTTCTTTCGTGGACGGTATCCTATCCTAAATATTGTCTTGTTTCCCTTACAGGAGATGTCTCATACAGTCTCTACCTAATTCACTGGCCTATCGTCTGCTTGCTGAACTGTATTGATGTCCAGGCCTGGCACAGTAATCTGTTTGCCTTCAATCATATGTTTAATTCATAATCTGTAGGTGGTTCCATCAAAGACAAGTGGTTGCCTTCGGAGTAGTTGTGATTGGGGTCGGTTTTGCGATTGGAAATGGTGATCAGGATTGAAATCGTACTATGAAAATTTTATTATGAATAGCTATGAAAAATGCTGATTGAAAATGATGATTGTTGATCCATATTGAGAATGAAACATGTCAACTCCATTTTCACCGATAACTGCACCATCAATGAAGAGGCGTTACGATCGCACTCACTTTCTAAAACAAAACCAACCGCTTTAACTTTGGAACTAACTACCCCCCCCCTTCCTAGAACCATCGGGAACATTTTCGAAAAAGTTGTTCCGGTTTTGACTCATATTATAGTGGAAGAATATCATAGATGTACGATTTCGAAAAATATAGGCCATTGGTCCAAGAGCCGGCTTTTAGGAATTTTCCGGTTTTGCTCCCGGCTACGCAGTATCTCAGCTCCCAGAACAGCTAGAGTGTTGGAGTTGGCCTCAAAATGTGCGGAAAAATATTTCAAGAAACTTTCACGTTCAGAGTGAAACGATTGGACAACAAATAAATTTCAACCGAACGAAAAACCAATGTTTGAAACGAAATTAAAATATTCTTGCTATCCTGCAGATGAGTGATACAGATTTTTAATGCAGATTATGAAATAAGAAGTGTATGTGCATGATATAAAAATATAAAAGCTAAAATCGATCAGCCTTCAACTTGGTAATTTTCGATCAAAGTCGCGATTGTGTGATGGCTGAATTTTAAGAAAATAATAACTATCAAATTGTCCATTTAAATATGCCATATTCGGCAATATTTGACGTTTCGTGATTGGATTAATCGCATAACGTTGAGAAAATGAGAAATTTTCTCATTTAGAAAATTTCGATTTTTTACCCTCCTAATATGCAAAGTTTGAAAATATGGAACTCAGGATTTCGTTTATCTGGGGACGAATTCACTGAGGAAATAATAGGAGTGACCGATTTGTGTAAAATATTTCAGTATTGGCTTACCAGATCTATCCTCGCCATTTTCAGATGTGCTCAAACTTGCTAGTCCAGAGGGGGCGATTGGAAAGATAATTTGATTTTGACTGAATTTACTTGAATCGTGACTTCTTTTGCTAACCAAAAATTACTTTATGAGAAATAAAAGAAAAATACACCTTCAAAACAAATGTTTTGGACTTTTTTGAGAAATCTACATTTTTCGAGCTGTGGAATTTTCCATGTTCGATTAGTTGCGAAAATTGCGACTATTTCAATATTATTTGACAATTCACCTCATATAACGATTTTTGGATGCCAGTAGAAGCCATCGTACAAGTAAATTCAGTCAAAATCAAATTATATTTACAATCGCCCCTCTGGACTAGCAAGTTTGAGCACATCTGAAAATGGCGAGGATAGATCTCGTAAGCCAATACTGAAATATTTTATACAACTCGGTCACTCCTATTATTTCCTCCGTGAATTCGTCCCCAGAGAAACGAAATCCTGAGTTGCATATTTTTAAACTTTGCATATCAGGAGGGTGAAAAATCGAAATTTTCTAAATGAGAAAATTTCTCATTTTTTCAACATTTTGTGGTTAATCCAATCACGAAACGTCAAATATTGCCGAATATGGCATATTTAAATGGACAATGTGATAGTTATTACTTTCTTAACATTCCGCCATCACACAATCGCGACTTTGATCGAAAATTGCCAAGTTGAAGGCAGATCGATTTTTGTGTTTATATTTTTATTTCATGCACATACACTTCTTATTTCATAATCTGCATTAAAAATCTGTATCACTCATCTGCAGGATAGCAAGAATATTTTAATTTCGTTGCAAACATTGGTTTTTCGTTCGGTTGAATTTTATTTGTTGTCCAATCGTTTCACTCTGAACGTGAAAGTTTCTTGAAATATTTTTCCGCACATTTTGAGGCCAACTCCAACACTCTAGCTGTTCTGGGAGCTGAGATACTGCGTAGCCGGGAGCAAAACCGGAAAATTCCTAAAAGCCGGCTCTGGGACCAATGGCCCATATTTTTCGAAATCGTACATCTATGATATTCTTCCACTATAATATGAGTCAAAACCGGAACTTCTTTTTCGAAAATGTTCCCGCACACCTCCACTGACTCGTTATACCTGTGTTAACTGCTTACATAATTACATCTCGTTTTTGTTCAGTAAAGCTTGCGGCTGTGCTGATTTCGCTGTTCCTCGCTGGGATTTGTCACTTCGGATACGAGAAATGGTTTGAACAATAATTTCGAGCCGCATAGCTGGACATCTCTTACAAATCTTTTGTCATACGGCATAATGCATTTAGGATATTTTTGGTGAAAACTGGCAATATTTTTTTAGGTATTTGACGCTCTCCGTCAAATCGACGATTTCGCTCGTGCTCGCACTGTTCTTATTTGGGCTGCTTACCATTGGCGCAAGCACCCTGCTACACACGGATAAGTCGGAAACTAAATGTGATAAAATCCGTGAAAACGTGAAATGTTTATTTTCACTTTCAGATAACGCTACACTGATTACGGCGAAAGCAGAATTGAACATATCACTAACCCAAGGCATATTTAGCTGAAAATACTCAATTTACGCCCATTTAGATGAAATTGATGCTATAAACGCGAAGATGCAGAAGGAAAACACGCTAGAATATGAGGATTTGGACTGAATCCCATGGGATTCTGCGACCTTAAGGTACGTCGTTTTGGTCCAAGCCTAATCCCTCGAAGCAGCTTATGCCCCACTTTGAGTGAATTTGAGCGTGTTGTATTTGTGTAGCGTTGTATTTGTGTATTTGTAATTTGTGTAGCGTGTTGTAAAAATATGCATGTTGAAAGGATGGCACCGGCGCGCTACATTTTCTCATCGTGGGCAATAGCTACGCTCCAAATGTTGGAGTGCTCATTCTAAAGCACTTTAGCCCCTACTACGGAAAGATTCAGTCAAGTGCTGTCGCAGGTAAGCGAGCTTTGGCGGTTTCGATTTCTAATTACTAAAAGAGAATCTATCGATATTATGATACAGTAATTGGTTTAGCATGCCTTGTAACTGGAGAGCGGAGAGGAAGATGGAAGACCGCTCTGTGCGACGAGGAATGAGATTTTCTCTTCCGGAAGAATGAGAGATTGGGGAAAGTCTTCCGGAAGACCAGTCTCGTAAAACTTGCTATGGTGAAAATCAAGTCAAAATTGCATGCAAATGCATCTCTAATACCATATTTAAACTAGTTCTTCACAAAATGACTTAAAATCCGATCGAAAAACGCTCTACAACAGCATTTTTCCTTTCCCAACTCTTTCGGAATAATTTGCACTTTCCCCTCCCTCTTCCTCATTCCTCGCTCACTCCCTCAAAAGCGACAGAGTCGTCCTCGTCCTCTTCCTATCCGTACTCTACTAGTATCGAATCGCTTGGCATGGCCGCTCCTTCACCTTTGTATCCCATTTACCATTTACCTTTACCTTTTAACCACTTTTAATATTCAGAATGCGAGCCTCTCGTGAATACTCGTCCCGATCTATACTGTCCAAGCTACAGAATTGCTCAGGAGGGTATCGATGCGCATATCGCGAGAGAGCAACCGGATGTACTGTTTCTCATAGCCAGGCTAGTATCTGCGTATGAAAAGCAAGGATAATTGAGAAATGTTCGGAATTAGAAAATATGGAAAGGCGCTGTTGCGAATTTTTCGAAAGAATTGTGAAAAAGAAGGCTGGGAAACCCCCTCAATTGATAAGCTTAAGAGACCCTCCATGAGAGAACGTAACAGGTCCACGGATGGCCAAAAATTCAATAATTCCTGTACTTTTTTTCTGAAGTGTAGGTCCCAAGTGCTGATTGACGGCCGCAATAACTAAGGCTAGAGGTCGATTTTGAAAAAGTTTCAGGTAACCCCATTTTTGGGGGTCGAAAAATTCGATATTTCAGAATGGCATGGGATGAAGATTTTCTCACGTATTTTCACGTGTAGAAAACGAATTTCTGTGTTAGGACTCGAAAAAATTAGAAATAAATATAAAAAATTTTTGACTATTTTTCACGAGATTGAAAATTTATGAAAAATTTCGGAGTGTTCTGGATACGATTTTCGGAATCTACATCTAAAAGTACATCTAGGGTGAATTTTTCAGAATTTTAAAAATGGGCCTTTTTTGGGAATGAGCTCCAGAACTGGTCGATTCAAGCCAAAATCACGAATATACGTCACGCCATGTCGCTTTCTAAGCCTATCGAGGTGTTCAATTTGCCTTAAACCATTTTTATATTTCATATTTATGGATTATCTTGATGTTTTGATTGTTGTATCAGCCAAAAAATACAAATTCAAAATTTTTGTCTTTCAATTTTTTTGCTAGAACTCCAGAGATTTTTAACTTATTAATTTGATAACTTATTAATTTCGCAATTTCACGAGCTCTAGTTTGAAAAATCGGTTCCTACGGCCCAAAATACGACAGAAAATTTGTATTTGATCTAATTCTGTGAGATCGACTTTTTCCACCTAATTGTCTGGCATGAAAAAAATTAATTTTCGATTTATTCGATTTTGCTGTTTTTCAAGGCCCTAATATGAAAATTATGCTAAAATTAGTCGGTTATAACCTCTAGGCGATAGAAAATGAACGAGATGGGCTTAGAAAGTGACATGGCGTGAAGTCATATTCGAGATTTTGGCCTGATTCGACAAGTTCTGGAGCTCATTCCCAAAAAGGCCCATTTTTAAAATTCTGAAAAATTCACCCTAGATGTACTTTATAGATGTAGATTCCGAAAATCATATCCAGAACACTCCGAATTTTTTCACAAATTTTCAATCTTTCAATCAGTTTTTCGGCGTTATTTTATTTATTTCTAATTTTTTTCGAGTTCTAACACAGAAATTCGTTTTCTGCACGTGGAAATACGTCAGAAAATCTATATCCCATGCCATTCTGAAATATCGATTTTTTCGACCCTAAAAAAGGGGGTATCTGAAACTTTTTCAAAATCGACCCCCAGCCTTAGTTATTGCGGCCGTCAATCAGCACTCGGGACCTACACTTCAGAAAAAAAGTACAGGAATTATTGAATTTTTGGCCATCCGTGGACCCCTGCACAGTTGTTACGTTCTCTGGTGAAGGGTCTCTTAAAGAATATTTAATTTTTTTTGCTAATGGGAAATCGAAAGTAAGTTAGTGCGCAGGTGATTTTTTGGTATTGTTGCTTGATGTTGGGAGCAAACATACAACGCATCTACAATGTTTATGAATTAGCAAAACGAATTAAATTAATTTAACGGTTAAATAAACCAAACGAGCATTCTCATGAGTCTACAGATAACTCTCGTGCGTTTATCACCCTCCAGTTATTATTTTCTGTAGTATGGGGTATGTTGTACAGCCGATTTTATCCTTGCTCTCATTCAGGTTTTTATTATGCAAGCTTTGCCGAGACCGGCGCAAGCGAACACACTCGAACAGGCTATGAAACGGAAAGGATTGCCCATGCAGCCGTATATGCCTGTACCATCACTTATTTCGTTCCACGAATAATCTCGATTCCTATTTCAGGAAGCGATCGAGGCGGATGCGAAACCAATGAAGGAACGAGTGCGGAAGGTGAATTGTAGAGTTCGAAATTCGGGTCACGCTCTCTTCATTCTGCACGCTCTCTCGACCGGTCGATATGCTAGAGAGTGAGCAGAATGAAGAGACCGTGGTGTCATTTCTCCAACTCCAGTGAATTGTATCACGATGAATATCCCCGTGAAATGTACCAATTAAGCTGGCCGAGCTGTGCTCAAAATGCGTCGTTTTCGATATCGAGCCGCCCTTCCACAACGAAGCTGGAAATTTCACAGTGAGCACAGAAAACAGCCCGATAATTACAAATTTTCGAAAAATTCAAAAACGTAGTGCGTTAAAGTGATTCTGTTTATCTAATCGTCTGTTTATCTAATTCTCTATTCTCTATTCTAGCGCTCGTGATGGGCGGTCGTCCCTGACCCCGCTCTTTTCCGACCTAGTTTGGGGAATCCTCTCCCGTCAGCTTGGGCAACCCGGAGAGTATCGCCTACTTGGTACACTTCAAGAGGAGGAGCACGGACGGATTCCCATCGTCTCGAGTGATCTACCGTCAAGAAAGCCTCGCTCAAGTCTGCGTTGTGAGTTCCTAACCGGCGCAAGTCAGGTGTTCGGCGGCAGGATGATCTACTTCGATGCTCAACGGAGATCCGTCACGATCGTCCCTACAGTTGACCAGAGAAGCCAAAGAAGATCCCATCCATTGACCTAACGACGCTCTGATACCGAAGATCCCAATTCCATCCACACCGAAGTCACCCTCCTGCAGGACCATTGTGCCTGACGTCAGGATAAATATGAAATATGAAATCGTAGGTTCTGAGTCCACTCAAGCTTCAGTATTTCGATCAAAAACGGCATCTCACAGTGCTTGGTATGTATTTTCCGAAATGATAAATTCGCAAAGAATGAGTGAAACAATCAACATTCTTTCCAAAGCATTTATTCAAGTCGCCAGTTGGTCGAACCAGTATTCGAGCGGCTTGCCAACAATTTCAATCGTCTTCTCGATTCGAATTTCCCTGAAAACTTATTTGAATAAGACATTGAGAAGTACGCTGATACTTTCTCCTATCGAAGTTCATGGGATTCAATTTTTCTTAAATACCTGTTACGTTTATGAGATATTGTTAAAATTAAAAAGCTGTCCTTGAGCAGTTTTCGCGTCATGTAATTGTCAATGGAGATTATAATCATATGGATAAACTCTTGACATAATCGTAAATAAATCTTCGCAGTTCACATGTTCCATGGTTATAACTCTCGGATTATCTGGATCTAAACTGGGGGGATCTTGAATAAATAAATTCCTATTATTTATTTATTTTTCCATCACACGTATTGTCTTCACATGGATATGATCTTGTGTCTTTACTTGAAATCCTCTTAAGAGGCCGGATCGGTAATTAACGACCACCCCCCGGACACGGCCCCCCGGAATGAGAACCGGGCAACCTCACTTTGCACATGGACACCCCTTGGTCCCATGCTGCGAAAAGTATTGGTGTTTTCTCGTTTCCACTTATCAATGGGCAAATATAAGCTCACAATTCGAAAAATCGAGATTTCGTATTTTCTGAATGCGACAAGATAGAGTCGAAATCTCTTTTGCGTTGCAGCAGGCATGTTCAATAACTAAAAATTAACCATCTCGATCGAATCCCACTCGACCTAGATACCTAATGCAAGATCAATAATTTCGAATTTTTAGCAAAATATGGCAAATATTGAGAGACCGACGGTTCTCATTATGCTCAAAATGTAGCCCGATGAATTCTGCATCGAATCCTCCAAAACCAAGAGAAATTCATTTTCCCCATAGTGGTCTCCCCCTGCCCCGAATGTGCAAGGATTCTGAAATTTGCTGATTTTTCCGCATTATTTGCATTCTAGTGAACTTTTTCGAGGCAGTTTAAGCGTTGCTGTTAATTCTAAGACTGGTGAAACTTGAAACTGCAAGCGAAAGCCAGATTTGCATAATTCTCAAAATGACGATTTTTGCAACCTCGGCTGGACCCATATTCGAGATACTAAAAGACATTATTTTCAATGACATGATAATGAAAACAATGTGCGATGCAAAGTATACAAGTTCTAGTTTAAGAATAACAAAATAAATGTTTTCCAACAAAATATAAAGTTTGAGTTTTTTTCGACCCAAAATCCAATATTAGCTTTGGTGACTTCGAAAAATGTCGTCATGTTCAACTAAAACTGCGTTGTTTTATAAGAAGACAACATTGTATCATGAGAAAAGCAAAAACGAGCCAAGAAAATTCACGTGCGTCACATTTTGGAAACATTTTTTTGTTTCGATTTCGATTTTACGTACATTTACGCAGTGATAACTCAGGATTTTATTATTAATGCCTAGGATGTATCGGCTTAATATATAGTAGAGTAGTAGTACTCCTGAAATAACATCACTAAGTCACACTTATTGTTGATATTTTATTAATTTATTTCTCGCAAATTTCATCAAAATCAATAGTATCGTTAGTAAAATGTTCGTGAAATTTCGATTTTTTTGAAGAAATTGATCACAAATGATCATATTGAACAAAATTTGGTTAGATATTTTAGAAAATGTTTATTTCTCACTAAATGTTTACATTTTTGAAATTTCGTATTTTGCGGGTTTCAAAATTTCAAAATTTTTGAAGCTTATGAAAGCAATTTAAATAGCTCATGAAAATGCGAATACATGTGTTATTCGCATTTTCATGAGCTATTTAAATTGTGTTGATATTGCTGGTATAATCGGAGCTATTAGTGCACAAGCATTTGAATTGTACACGCGATTTACTTTCGATACTATTGATTTTGATGAAATTTGCGAGAAATAAATTAATAAAATATCAACAATAAGAGTGACTTAGTGATGTTATTTCAGGAGTACTACTACTCTACTATATATTAAGCCGATACATCCTAGGCATTAATAATAAAATCCTGAGTTATCACTGCGTAAATGTACGTAAAATCGAAATCGAAACAAAAAAATGTTTCCAAAATGTGACGCACGTGAATTTTCTTGGCTCGTTTTTGCTTTTCTCATGATACAATGTTGTCTTCTTATAAAACAACGCAGTTTTAGTTGAACATGACGACATTTTTCGAAGTCACCAAAGCTAATATTGGATTTTGGGTCGAAAAAAACTCAAACTTTATATTTTGTTGGAAAACATTTATTTTGTTATTCTTAAACTAGAACTTGTATACTTTGCATCGCACATTGTTTTTATTATCATGTCATTGAAAATAATGTCTTTTAGTATCTCGAATATGGGTCCAGCCGAGGTTGCAAAAATCGTCATTTTGAAAATTATGCAAATCTGGCTTTCGCTTGCAGTTTCAAGTTTCACCAGTCTTAGAATTAACAGCAACGCTTAAACTGCCTCGAAAAAGTTCACTAGAATGCAAATAATGCGGAAAAATCAGTAAATTTCAGAATCCTTGCACATTCGGGGCAGGGGGAGACCACTATGGGGAAAATGAATTTCTCTTGGTTTTGGAGGATTCGATGCAGAATTCATCGGGCTACATTTTGAGCATAATGAGAACCGTCGGTCTCTCAATATTTGCCATATTTTGCTAAAAATTCGAAATTATTGATCTTGCATTAGGTATCTAGGTCGAATGGGATTCGATCGAGAAGGTTAATTTTTAGTTATTGAACATGCCTGCTGCAACGCAAAAGAGATTTCGACTCTATCTTGTCGCATTCAGAAAATACGAAATCTCGATTTTTCGAATTGTGAGCTTATATTTGCCCATTGATAAGTGGAAACGAGAAAACACCAATACTTTTCGCAGCATGGGACCAAGGGATGTCCATGTACAAAGTGAGGTTGCCCGGTTCTCATTCCGGGGGGCCGTGTCCGGGGGAGTATCGATTATGGTCGAGAATTACCGATCCGGTCTCTTAACACATTGAATCACATCAATAATAGGAAATCATTGAATGAAACGCCAAAAGATTTGGCACAAAATGTGTGATATCGACGACTTGGTATGCTGAGATATGAAAGAGTTTGCCGCAGTAAATTAATTTATTCATGCGCAGTTACACATAGTCTTATCGTTTAAATTAGTCGTTTTCATCGTTAGTAGCGAGCTGCAGTCTGGAAGTTCAACCACAGTTAGCACTGAAATTTGGACTTCTCCGCATACCACAGCGTTTCCCTCCATCAGTTTTGCCACGACCCCGCCGAAGCGCTCGTTCAAGCGGATCTCCGCATTCTGTAATGGAAATTTATCGTATTGAAATCCCGAAAATCGCTCCTTGTTCTACACGTAAAATGAAGGGAATAGTTCACTTCTTCTATATTTGCCCCCCCCCCCCATCATTTCTCATTCATCCCCATCGAGGGGTTGTGAGAAAATAAGGGAGAGAAACCTAGAAATGAGTGGGGGGGGGGTGCAAATATCGAAGAAGTGCCGGGAATAGTTTGCTTGGGCGCTGTCAAGAGCGGATTGAATGAGCGGCTGGAGGATCGGGAACTTCTCTCCCAGATCCACGAACTTGTTGAGGTTTTCTAAAACAGAAACAGCCGATAGCGCTTCCATAGGGAAATTACTCGATTTGGAATTAATGTGTGATAGACCTGGTCGTTTTGATCTTGTAACTCAGTGATAGGTACCTTCGAGCAAGGCACTGTTGTCATCGAGAGATCCGACTTCGCGCTTCTGCAAGTAGTTTGTTCATTGTGTTCATTCGAGAACTGGCGGAACACGTTATTAATTTGCCCAGTTCGAGTCAAAGATTAAATTGTTCCGCGAGTGATTGGTCATTGTACGTCTTGCTTCTATTCCCCCGCTCTCACTGCATCACCAATTGCACCGCTTGGTGATCTCAGAGAAAAGAGTGGTGTGTAAATGAAACCTCTCTGGTGATCGAGGCAGCAGTCAGGGCAATATTTGAGAAGGCGATGAGAAGGCGTGAAGAAAGCATCCTGTGAAGTAGAGTTCGATAAACGATACCACGGTCTCTTCATTCTTTGCACTCTCTCGTCGATCGACCGGTTGAGAGAGTGTGGAAAATGAAGAGACGAAGGCCCGAAATGCGAGCTCTACTGTGACAAGGGAACCGCAAAAGTACGCGGAAGTCAAACATAAATCTGAGTCGAAACTGACCACCGAGGGAGGTCCATTCCATATCTAACATCATTGGATAGTTGTTTCCTAAGACCCGAATTTTAATTATTGAAATTTGGGAAAATATATGGTGGTTCCAGCCTAGACTCGTATTTGATTCTTGGCAACTCACAACCATCACCTCGAATGGCTCAGTCGGCCTTAGCTTTTTGCAAAAGGTCAGGGGTTCAACCCCTGGCGCAGGAAACACGTTTTGTCTATTTTTTCCACCTCTCATTGACTTTTCCCATCACTGAATTTCCTCAATTTACATGTTTTTATACTAATTTGAAAATTGCAATGATTCATCTGGCGTCTCATTCGACACATACATAGACAAATAAGCAGTGAAGATGCAATATTTTAATATGACATAGGTAATTAAAATGACAAAGGTAATGATAATTTCACCAGCAATGCTTCCATACATTTCACAATAACGAGGTATCAGAAGATAATCCAGGTACAGCATATATCGTTATACATTTTCGACAAATAAGCATTCCCTAGCATCCGTCCACAGTCCTCGCTACGAGGAGAGATCAGCTAGAGTGCAGTTTGATTGTTTTGTTTCGACTGTTTTGGGTTCGAATTCATCGTTGTTAATCGTTATATTGCTTCTTCACTGCTTTTTTGTCTCTGTTTGTGTTGAATGAGACACCAGATGAAGCATTGAAATTTTCAAATAAGTGTAAAACATGTAAATCGAGGAGGTGCAGTCATGGGAAAAGTCAATGAGAGGTGGAAGAAATAGACAAAACGTGTTTCCTGCGCCAGGGGTTGAACCCCTGACCTTTTGCAAAAAGCAAAGGCACACTACCGACTGAGCCATTCGAGGTGATGGTTGTGAGTTGCCAAGAATTAAATACGAGTCTAGGCTGGAACCACCAAAAATTTTCCCAAATTTCAATAATTAAAATTCGGGTCTTAGGAAACAACTATCCAATGATGTTAGATATGGAATGGACCTCCCTCGGTGGTCAGTTTCGACTTGGCAACTCAGATTTATGTTTGACTTCCGCGTACTTTTGCGGTTCCCTTGTGAAGCGAAACGATGAGGCGATTCGAGAAACGATACCGCGGTCTCTTCATTCTACACAGTCTCTCGACCGGTCGAGTAGGGAGAAAGTGTGAGGAATGAAGTGACATTGGCATCGCTTCTCGAACTCTACTGTGAATGCGGGCTAGCAATGATCGGATGAAGAATGAATCAACGAATACCGTACGGAGCTAATCCTTCCTTGTTTTGTTGTGGAATCGTGGTTGGCGTGGGGAATTTGAATACGCCAGCGAAAACACATGTCAGTGTGAAAAATACAAAGCATGGAAATTGTGAAAATGCAGTTTCAGCCGGTTCCTAAGAAAGCAGAAGCACAATGGGACGATATCTACTGTGGTGAGAAGAGTTCGAAACTCGGGTAATCGGAGTAATAGTCTGACTCTCTCCAAATTACATGGTCTCTCGCTTTCTCTAACCGGCGAGAGAGTGTGTAATATGAGGAGAGCCAGACGCGCACTCGTTTGAGCGATGAGAGAGTTTCGAAAATGAAGAGGTTTTTTTCATGAAATTTCAACTTTCCTGTGATGCTTATTGAATGCATAATTGCAGGTGCTTTAAGAATGGTCAGGCAATTTCCAGAACTTTTCATCGACCTGGTTAGAGAAAGAGAGAGAGCATGCGAAATGGAGAGAATCAGAAGTTCGCGAACTTTTTACGCAACTTTTTCTCGCACATTTCTGACAGATTAAACAGGCCGATTGTTACATATTCAGTATCTTACTCGTCTGATCTTTTTTTAAAAATATATCTATCATAATATGTGAAATATTGTCTAACTTACACCCGGTATGGTTTCACGAAGAAAATGGTTGCGATTGGGCTCAGTGCAATGCATATTTCGCCCAGCTGAAATGTGTTTTTAAATAAAAATGCGGAATATCTTTTCCAGAATATCGAAATCGTGTGTTTTTGTGTTGAATTTTCCTTTATTGTTTCTTGACAATACTAATGATTGAGATAGGTTCAAATTTGATTACGCACTTGCACAATTAAATCAACGGCATTTATCTGTCTCTATTTTCTTACAAGTGTCAGATGATACAATGATTGGTGGATTGACGGTCGCTACAGTTGTTTCGCGTGATTGGGCAGTCGTGATTCCGATGTATCTCAGAACGCAGCTACATTTAAAAAAATATTGTTACATATTCAGTATCTTACTCGTCTGATCTTTTTTTAAAAATATATCTATCATAATATGTGAAATATTGTCTAACTTACACCCGGTGTGGTTTCACGAAGAAAATGGTTGCGATTGGGCTCAGTGCAATGCATATTTCGCCCAGCTGAAATGTGTTTTTAAATAAAAATGCGATGTGAGGAAAGAACAACTCACAAAATGCACAGCGTACTCTAATACTGGGTGACGAAATATTTCGAAATGACCAAGCAGGAAGCAAATGACGCAGCATAAGAAAAGTTGCGAGAGAAGTAGATTACATAGCAGAGCCTGCAATTTGATTGTAGAAATAAAAATCTGGTACTACCCCGATTTGTAAAATTTATTTTGGAAATTTCATTTTGTAAACGAATTTTCCGTAAAAATAAAATTTAGAAAAAAAATATCTGGAAATTTGCTTTTTTGGAAAAAAACAATTGTGGAAAAAATAAATTGGAACAAAATTTTTAGAAAAACTCATTTTGGAAATTTTTCCACTGGTTACGGTATTTTACGCTGCATCGAGAGAACCGCGAAATAGAACGATTAAACTCAAACATTGATTTTTCATTATTTTGTATATTTTCCTTCTTAAATTATTAGTATTGTTAATTACATTAAGAAAATAATACTATGTTTCGAATTTGCTGATAAATGACGGAAATGCTCCACAGATTACGGTAGTTTTCCGCTCGGCTACAGTACTACCGGTCACGGAAAAATGTCCAAAACGGACATTTCCAAAATGTGAAATTCTGAAATTTCTTTTCCATTTCTTGCCTTTCTAAAAAATTTCCATATTTTTTTTCTAAATCTTTTTTTCCAAAATTTGCATTACGAAATGAAATTTACATTTCGGGGTAATACCAAAAATATTATAAATTCCTTCTCTAGCAAGAGGTTTAAATCTTGCAAGAAGACCACCATAACAAAAACAACCGAACAATACCGTATTCAGTGGTCTGCAATTCAGACTCTACATATATTTGTGAATGTCACGACTAGATGGCCGTGTCTTGCCGGAACTATACTATTCGTCCGCAAGCTATTTACCGATGGAAAGGAAAGCCAACGGAGAGGAGGATCCTCCCCTTTTATAGTACACATGATTCATGAGATGATGGTGCTAGAGATGCTTTGTACACGTATCATAGGGAATCGATTGTATATTCGTGGAATTGGGAATCCACGACAGTGAAGACTTACGTGAAGCAGTTGCCTGTGCGATCTTCGCGTCTTCGATCCAAAGTGTGCCGCTTTTGAATTGAGAAATCTGAACATCGCAGCAATTTCGAGTGCATTTTCTTATTCGACCAGGGTCAGAATTAACCCTCAAGTAAGAAAGTTGACATATTTAATGTTTGCATTCAATATTTTCCACAACGCTCGTCGTTTGCTATTTTCCGGAATTCAAAGTTTGCATACTTATTAATAGAGGAGCCGGCGTAGGAGTTGACCCAGAGACAAGGTAGCGACGTCATGATTACCCAAGCAATTGTACCCATGATTGGCGAGTGGAGCGGGTCGAGTATGCCTTAGTAATAATATATTAGTGTATATCTTTTTGCTTTCCACGAAATATTAATATCAATATTTTTACATGATTGTGAACTGTTTCTCCGCAGTGCAATTTCTGAGTACGGCTTAACTTGCATCTTCTTCGTACATAATACCAATTTATTGTCACCACGAGTACATATGAGTGCAGAAAAAAGTGATGCTTGAAAACAGGTGGAAACGTGTGGTGCTGATGGTTTATCGGGGTAATATATCAGTCCCGTGGCACATTTTCGTTGTTTTTGAGTTATTTGCTACCAAGAGAGACGGTGTTGGACAGATCATATTGAGGTATGTGATGGGCTATTAATGGAGCGAGCTCCTCTCTGCCAGCCACATGCACGGACTCGGAGCAGAATGCAATCTGACAAGTGATCTTTGATCTTTCCAAGAACTCCTTTACGACAAAATTCTCGAGTATGTTGGCTCGCACGACTACTCGCCAGAGCTCGAACTTCTGGTCACTGTCACTTCATTTTACACACTCTCTCTCGACTTGTCGTGTGA
The DNA here is from genome assembly GCA_036245805.1 of Pristionchus mayeri. Taxonomy (NCBI): domain Eukaryota; kingdom Metazoa; phylum Nematoda; class Chromadorea; order Rhabditida; family Neodiplogasteridae; genus Pristionchus; species Pristionchus mayeri. The sequence continues at coordinate 10,468,751 of BTRK01000004.1, read as the reverse complement.
GATAATGTCAGAGGTAATGAAGGGACTTTTGTTTCCTTACTCGAACTCACCAAACAGATAGTGGTCGGTGCGGCTATTATGAGATTGGCGATCACAGTTGTTCTGACGGTGGGCGCACGATAACGAAGTACGTAGTACCTGAGAGACGAAGGTAAATATTACTTATTTTTTATCTTCATAGTTTCATGCTCATGCAAGCTCCCTGTTTATATTATTCAAAAGAGATAATGTCATGACAATTTATCTATCTAATGGTTCGTTCAACGCAAATACAATGATTGGAAAATAGGAAAGTTTGAGTGATTTGAAAATCGGAAGATTTTTATCATCAATTGAGTGACCCATGTTCACGCTGAGAAATAACATACGTGGCCAAAATATTGGACCAAATATCCCTCACCGATACGCAAAACTAGCCGTCATCTGAATGTTGTAGAAGCAGAAGCCGTTGAGTAGAAAAGCGTAGATGCAGAATATGATAGATATCGGGATGTTGAAATAGGCACACGGTCCATAGGCAACCATGATGAGACCATCGTTGCCGAGCGATATAATTCTGGAAATATGCTAGGGAACAACCTAGGGCAAGCATTGTGAATCGTTTGCTTGTTTGCTTGCCTTGTAAAGAGGATGAAATTTGCAGTAATTGAGATCAGCTCGTACAGACACATGCTAAAACGGAGTTTGGTGAGACTAACAAGGGTCGTCAAACTGACAATAACAACATGATTGAGTAGGATCTGAAATGTATCGGTGAATGATTTACGATTAGGTGAATTAACATTAAATTTAAGAATATTGAAGTGAAGCAAACTCCGTTTTGAATTAATTGGAAAATTAGTGTTGGATCTGATGTCGCGGTGTCCATGAATCTGAATAGCATAGTTATGAGTAGGCGGCTATTCAAGACGACACGAAAAAAATTCAAACCGGGAATTTCTAAAAAAATAGCTTGGATTCCTTGCCGAATTGTCTTTCCATTCCTAGCAAAAATGATTCAAAGAAGAGCTACATTCTCTAGAAGAAGCAGAAACGTCTGCCCATTACGCGATTCGAATACGCGAGGGTAAAAACGCGCTTATTGGCAAAAAGTAGAACGTGGAGTGATTGTTTTTGCAAAACATGTGAGGTAAGAAATTAGTATTTGGAACAAGAAAACATTAAGTTAGAACTCAATTAAGCGAATAATTGAAAGAGAAGTATTATGCCAAGTGAGTAAATTTATTTAGATCTCATGATATTTCGCATAATAATTCTTACTGCAACTCATCCATATGCACAATTATTTATCAAAGACGCGCATTTCATCGTACAGTTAACGTGATAGTATTCGGTATCAATTTTTAAACGGTCCGATGGTACCGTAGTCACCACACCTTATTCAAGCCGGAACTAGAAAATAAGCACTTTGTATTTGGAGCAACTGCGTAAATATTAGTTCAACAAGAAGATATTAATCTAAAAATTCAACGAAAGGTATCATGTGAGAAAAAATTATAAGATCTCATGATATTTCACATAACAATTGATGCCTCTTACTGTAACACATCCACAATTATTTATCGCCAAATCGGACTTCATTAAATGCTCGACGTTGGTCGTCCCTCATCGTCCCCACTGTCCTGGTCCACAATCCTCCATTTCCTCCGAATCCTCCCGGTCCTCCTCCACCTCATCCCCCCCGATTATTGCCGCCTCTCCATCCTCCACGCTCTCTGCTGTGGCTATGACTTCCTCTTCCGCCGAATCTGCCCCTTCCTCCTCCTCTTCTTCTCTCGCTGCTGCTGCTTCCTGAAAAAAAGGTAAAGGTCGAGCAACCTCAAGCGATTTTACGGTCGTAAGAGACGACTACGCTACGTGGCCAGTGCGGCTGCTTCCTGATATCACACATGTATTGTATTGCGCAAAATTCTGAAGAAAAACATTGAGATGCGCACTTCCCCCGCCTCTTCCGCCGAAACCGCGGCCTCCCCCTGAAATGTACCTTCTCAAGCAAGTCGTAGCAATAATATTCGGGTGGGTGTATCGGTCCTCGGTTCCTATGTGTAAGAGTTTTGGAAGCACTGCGATCTCTTAGGCGACTCCCTAGCCAGTCATCCAGACTAGATAATGCGCAAAATAATTAGAATTAACGTGATCCGAATTTGGCGCTCTTGTAAGCTCCCGGTCCATTTACTTTCAGGTCAACAACCGATTGGTTTTATGTTTCCGCAAATAGTTTAAATATTAAAGTAACTGACACTGCGCCTCGACGGCTGCAAAAGCAAGCAGAGCAAGCAGGAGAAGTAGGAATGTCGCCCTCATTTCCGATTCTGGAGATCACTTCAAATTTATTGCTTTTTTAAAACGCATTAATACAAAACACAATAGGTGTGGCGCATCCGGTAAACAGGATATGTTTTCAATATTTGGTATTGTTTATCCCATCATGAATATCAGGGTCGTCGCTCTCAATCATTGTGACTAACAATGGGTTCCGATGCGGGCGGAAAAACAAGATTTACAATTTAACATCAATTACTCGATCAAAGAAGGATCAATGAATGACTACCTTCTCCAGCATGCGATCATATTTTAGTCCTATGTGGTAAACGAATCTAAAAGTGAACGTGCATTCACCTCAAACAATTTTACAGTCTTCAAGAGACGACTACGCTAGTTTGCGTGGTCTGGAGAGGCCGATTGCTGCTAAGAGTACGTATCTCTGTTGTCCAACGTGCTTCAGTAAGTGTAAATCTGCCTATTTAACGAGAAAACTGTTTGGGAAACAGCGTTCGCAATGAACGACGGGTACTGAAAGACAATGATAAATCGTATTTGACAAAGATAATCGCAAAAAGGCAATATAAGGGGGTTCCAGGCCGGATAGTCGCAGAATGATAGGCAAGATTTGTTGTAAATACAACGTACCCCGTCAACCTGATTGGTGGGGATTTCAGGAACTGCGGCCGGAACGAGTTGAGTGGATGGTGAAAACAACACGATCACTAAGAGATGTGAAATATCGCTGAGAAGAGTATCGCTGGGACGGGCAATTGTCAAAATGAGGTTTCTCAAACATGATATACTAAACGGCTGGCGTATCACATAATGTTATTATAGTCTTTTAAAATATTTTGTGGGTTCCGTTGCAGCAACATAAATCACGGAATCTGATATGTTTGCGTCGTATTTTACACTGGTTGAAACATAAAAGATGCAACAATTTGAAGGCCATGCTGAAGCAGTTTATCAGATATTTATTTTACAGATAAATCGATATTTGTACACGAAATTGCTGCCCGTCTTGACACGCATCAGCGTCCCCATCCGCCCATGTTGCCCATGCCTCCGAATCCGCCCGGGCCGCCGAAGCCTCCATTTCCGCCCCATCCGCCGCCGTTATTACCCCATCCTCCTCCATTGTTTCCTCCCCATCCTCCTCTGTTGCCTCCTCCTCCCCATCCGCCACGTTCTCTGCTACGGCTTCCCCATCCGCCACCACGTCCACGACCTCCTGCAACAAGGGCCAGTCCACAACTAATAATTATATTCTAGGCATTATGTGAGCCTTTGTGATGTGCGCACGAAGCGAACCACAAAAAAACAAGAAAAAATACACACCTCCGCCACGACCCCATCCACCACCGCCTCTGCCCCCTGAAACCACACAAATTAAAATCGAATGTTACCATATATGCGAATATATTATAATAATTGATGATGAAGCATACATAGCTTCGAGTTTCTCCATAGATCGCTAACAGTAAGACATTAAAATGAAGAAAGCAGCTCACATTGCGCCTCAACGACAGATAGGGCGATCAGAGCAAGCAGGAGAAGGGCGAGAGTGGACCTGGCAGTGATCATCCTGGCAGAGTGACACTGGCGATTTCATCGGGCTGACCACAGCCTTTTATCCTGATCCACTGTTACAATATTAGGCGTGCCACGGCAAATAGAATGATGCCGATTACCGATTTTTGCTCATTTCGCCCCGGTTCCTCGCTCAATTTGTCTATTTTTTGTTTATCTCGTGAAACAATTGAAAATTGGTGATCCACACAACCGAATTTGAGACCAAAGAACGGGAATTAGGTCAACCCAAAAATATGAATAATATATTCACGAGTACTGGCGGATATATGAGAAAACCAGCTTCAGGCTGTCAAAGCTGCTTCAGACTAAATATTATGGGATAACGTTATGGGATAACATTATATTCAAGAATATGAAGCCACAATCAACGAGAATCATACAAATTGTTGCGTTAGCTACTGTTCTCTCCTCTTAGAATGATGAAAAAATAGTTTCAAATAGCTCAAGATATTCTGAACCGGAAAAAAGAAGAGCCTATGTAGGCAGTTCAAATTCATCAACATGAGCAAATTTGAATGATTGTCCTCGCCACAAGAGGCAATGAACGAATATTTGCAGTTCTGTAGATAGTTTACTACTGTTGTGCAATGTAGAGTTTCCAAAAACAGCTACTGTACATCGCCTAATCGCACAATCATTCGCATTGCGCTGACAGTTCAGTGCATTACAGATGCTTGTTGTAAAATGATTTATCGTCATATTGATTCGTAGGGCATATCGAAAAGCGAGCGTCCTCGATTAGCGGCCTCCTGCGGGTACTGGTACTGCGGGTACCGCTCCAGTTGGCACTGCCGGAACTCCTGCTGGTACTCCGGGTACTGATGGTACTACTCCCGTGGGCAGTGCCCCTGTGGGAGCTGCTCCTGTTGGTAGCTGTCCTCCTCTACCACCCTGTCCAAATCTATTCGCCATCTCTCCGAGCCACATTTGTCGCATTCCAGGGAAGAAGCCTCTCATTCCGGGGAAGTTGGGCATGGTACCGTTTGCGCCCATGCCGCGACCTCCAGGGCCGCCGAAGTTACCGCCAACTGCAATTCACTCATTATTGTTTCTAGAGTTCGAGCAATCATGCCATTCCCTCTTCATTCTCTACACTCTCGCAACTAAACCTGAGAATGAGCGAAATGACGAGAGAATTATTCGAATTACGGACTCTAATAGTTTTCTCTCGTACAACATAATGCATCCCTTTGGCATGCATGCGAAAGAAGGGCAAATGCGCAATGAAAAGTGAGAGTCGCTTACATCCTTGGGGGTTGTTGCCCTGCTGACGCATTTGCGCCATTCGATCGAAGAATCCCATTCCGGGGAAGTTGCCCATATTGGGCATGTTGCCCGCTCCAGGAACGTTCGCTGCAACAATAACTCGCTTTTCTCCTTCGAATGACAGGTTATTTCACTTTGGTTGTAATTCGAAAAGATGACAATAGGTCGGTCGATCACGGGTGATAACCAAAAAAATGATAACCAAAAAAAAGATTTTCGCAGAATACTTCCTGTGGAACAATACAGTGAAAGTCCTACAGATTCCTTTTTTTGCGTTATGATCCGAAGGTGATCATAAAATCTAGTGTAGAAAAAATAGGTCAGCGAAGCTTACCTGGCGGCGTTCCTTGCCCAGCGACCACCGAAAGGGCGAGAAGGGTGGTCAGGAGCAGGACGAGCGAGCGCCTCATCATCCTCGAATTGATATCAAATCTGATTGATTCCGCCTTATATAAGCACCCGCTGACCACATTGTGTGCTCGACCAACTGCCTTTTTTCAACTATTCTCGTTGTTTACCAATTCACAGGAACGTCGACCGGACGAGAGTGGACATTTCTTGGGAACCAGAAATGTCCACTCTCGTCACATTTCAACGGCGACATAAAGTGTACAACAAATAATTGTCTTCCGCATGGCGAACAATTTCAAAACTGCCATTTGCAAGGGCAACACATCAGTAAAACATTGGCATTTTTAGACAGTTGAACAATTGTTTGTAATGCTTTATCGCCAAATATTGTGACAATCACGAGACCGCGCCTCCCGATCAGCCGCCCATTCCTCCCATTGCTCCCAGTCCTTGCGATGCGAGTCCTGAGCCCATCTGGCCAAACTGATCGGCTTGCTTCATGCCCATCCCCGCGAATCGGTTCGCGGCTCCCATTCCGGGCACCCTACCCATATTCGCGCTGCCGCTCCCGCCACGACCTCCGGGGCCACCCACGTTGCCGCTGACTACAACAAGCTCGTCTGATTAGAATTACACTTTTGCTTTTCAAGTAACGATTAGCCTCTGCATTTTCAATGTAGGCGACAGGAGAGTAAATGCGAGAAAAATAACTCGAATAGCCGCATTTAATCTAAGATCAGCGATACCGAGATTCTCAATACTTGTGTAGCACATCTGAATCGCTTTCTAAAAAGGGTAAAAGCGAAAGAAAAAGTGAAAGCAACTCACACTGGGCGTTCACCGCAGAGAGGGCGACAAGAGCCAGTAGCAGGAGGACGAGTGCGAACTTCATTGTTGCTCGATTGCTATTGCACCTGCTTGACCCCCTCCTTTTATAATTTTATTTTATTACACCTGGTGGCCAACAATCGACCGATACGTGCTGATTCTCGGCCATTTCACTGCTCGACCAACAACCTCCTTCGTATTCTCTGGTCGATGTTAACCAAATTGCTAGTGAAGTTGCCCCGAAGTTGGCCGGACGAGAGGGAATGTTTCGGGAAGAAGAGATCAGCTGGGGACCGTCGGATTGACTGGATGAGATCGATCATGGGACGGCGCCACTCAGCAGAGCCCGGTCATATCTTGACGAGTGTAATATAGATCGGCGTGGCCATATGTTTACTTTTTTTACTTTTGATTTTGAAAGTATTAGGTAAGTCGAGAATAGAAGGTATGAAACGGTCCGTGTGAACGCCCATTAAGAGTTCTTCTGAAGTAATTTCGCTTATTTTGGGAGTCTAGTGACCCACTTTGGTAATTCCGAAAAAGAACACATTTTATTTTCAACCGGTAATAATCCGACGGTTCCCAAAAGATAACTAATTTTGGTTGCGTATGGGAAGGTAAAGAATTTGATGGTCCGCTTAACCTAACTGAAATTAAAACGAAATTCAAGGTGTTCATCAGCTTGCTACTGGACTTTGTTTCATCTGAGTGAATTTTTGCGTTCGTTTTTCCTGTTATCGCTCTCACAACTCAGGAAAGAAACACACAGATATTGCCAACTGCAAAAGTCATGAATATGCTAATGACGAGTTGCGAAGGAGTCGTCGATATGTTTGCGCTTTCGTTTATTTTTTACATCGACATCGATTATTGGGGGGGGGGGGTGACAACTGGTAAAACGACAACTGGTAAACTTGTCGCCGTTCACTTGCAATTTGGCGCAGCGACTTGGGAGTTGTTTCATTGTAACCAGTATGCGCTCCCATACATTTGCATATGTAAGTCTTGCTAAAAGGCGATCATGATTTTTACTCCAAATCAACGACCCCGGGTTCATGGAATGTGCATTTCCATGACCCCCTATACGTTGAAACTCATGATCGCCTGGAAACAAGACTAATACATGCAACTGTATGGGATCACATATTGATTACAAAGAAACAACTCCCAAGTCGCTGCGCCAAATTGCAAGTGAACGGCGACGAGTTTACCAGTTGTCGTTTTACCAGTTGTCACCCCCCCCCCCCCCCGATTATTGATCTCTTCGTGTTCCTTGCCGGTTAACTCGCTCGATTCAACCTTGTTTGTTGCGGAAACAGGTCAAAGTTACAGATCAGCAGCAGGTCAAATTTCGGTGAGCAATGATTTGATGCGCGAATGAGTAGAAACAGAAAAATATAATCAAATCAGGACGAAACACGTATACTACGTGAAAACAAGAGAAATTTATGTAATAAACCTTTTGAAGATGCTAACTTAAACAAAACGAGATGCTTTATCTGTTTCGAAGAGCGCGAGAAAATCATCGTTTCGGGTGAGACAACTTGTGGGCGTTTATAATCTGCGAAGGATGTAGAAGTGGCGTAGCATCAGCTCGTTGTCGGCGCGTCTCACGGCTCAAATGTTGTCTTACAAGGGAACCGCAAAAGTAAAACTCGTTGTCAGATGAATTCGCATTTACAGGCTACAATATACTCATAATAATATCCCAGAACCGTTCTAAATAGTTGCCATAATTGCTCCCTAAGACCCTAAAATAGTATTTTCATCGTATATCGTATTTTCATGACTACCGACTGTCTCTTACCGCTCAGGGGGATAAGGCTTTGAAGGCGACGAGGATAGACGATCAGGTGGTATTTTGGACTCGGACGAGCGTGTGGGTTTGGGATTATGTGGCAGTCCGTGTTACAATCTTATGTTCGAATCTCTATCTCTCTCTCTCTCTTCCATTGTCAAGTTGACAACTCACCAATGTCAACCAATGGCAATGTCAACTCACCACAATTGGAGGACGCGAGAATGGATGAGAGTAGCACGAACACTGCGATGTAGTACATCATCGGCAGGCGCATTGTCTGAGTAGAGCAGATCAGTCAAGCAGAGCCGTCACGGTTGTGACTGGCAACGATAGTGAAGAAAACCATCAAGTTCTCCCCTTATATCCCGTAGATATCTACCGTGGATCATCACTTCAAGTGATGGTATACGGCTTATTTCCAACCAGGCAGGATTTGGATAATCTGAGCAATATAGAAAAGAAGCCGTTCTCACTTTCATTAACTGTGAGTGTCCCTGGCTCGTCTTTCCATGTCATTTTGTGGGTTTCTCGCGGACGTGTTGTGAAATCTTTCTTAGTATAACGTCAAAACAAGCCCCATACCATCACTCGAAGTTCTTATCACCGAGATCAAAATCATCAGCCCAGAATCTGGAAATATTAGGGGTTTAAGCTGTCGGGCCTGTGTAATGCTGCGGAGAATCGGAACCACCAAAATAACTTACATTATGTCACACGAAGTGTTCGCACATTAAAGAGTAAATGAAACGCATTTGATTTTCCGTAGGAATCATGCCGATCAATTAGGTTGATAGTTTTTCATAATCTCTATAGCTTTCGCTCGGGCAAGTGCGCTGCCGGCTTAAAAAAGATGTGCCGTTATTTTGAGGAAACAAACGTTCTTGGGATCGCAAAAAACTACCGCCTCACAACACAGAAAATAACAGGAAAGAGGTGTGGATTTCTAAGAGAACACTTATGTGTGATGCATGTTTCGTTCTTTGAGAGAACAGTTAGCTCAATTGGCTGTTTAGGTGGCATCTGTTTCTCTTCCCTCCCAATAGATAGTTGTGCCCTGATTTCTCAGACATAATTTATTTGTGATGCGTTCATGAGTAGATTGCTTCCATTCAGGCTATTCTTCGAAGTAGTTTGTTTTTTTCTTCGCACCCTTTGGGTTCACAGTGTTCTCAATATTTGAGTATTTCATAATATGTCAGCATTGACGAATGCAAATTGTATAATGCATTTTCGCCTAATGATTTACCGATACATTTTCTTCAACATTTGTTCTTAGAAAACATTTGATTGCGAAACCAGTGCTCATTAGAATAACAAGAAACCACTTTTTCATGAGACCTGCTATTCCAAATTTACCTGCTATTCCAAATTTATCATGTTTGCATCGCCCGTCTCATCAATTTCCACTTTCTTGATTACAATTACGTTGACACTCTATGGTATGCGAAATACCAGAGATTAAAACATGTAGAGTAATGGATCAGCCTTTCTCATAGAATAATGGTTCGAAATTATTGTCTAATACCGCTAAACAGGTTTTTGATGTGTTATCTACGGTCAAATTGAATGAAGCCCTTCGAACGCACATAGTTTTACATTACGATCTGTTTTTACAGATATAATTCATCGGTGCATAGAGCACGATTATACAGTTCGCCAAAATATTTATCGCAAAGCATTCTTCCAGATTTATTTCTTAGAAGTTGCAATTCATTGCGGAACCATAGCTCATTGGAGTGAGAAGAAAACACGTACAATTCCTTTCTCAGTTTTCCAGGTTGAAAGCTTCACAATGGAACGTGTCAACTCGCTATTTAGGAATCTTCCGTAAGTAAATTCATATTTTGGCATAGTTTAACTACAGAGCTATTATGAAAATATCCCGTTTGAGGTCTGTAGTTAGTGTGAATTGGCATACGACAGGTGAGAAAGAACAGATCGAACATCGTGTGCTCGCGCACCCCCGCACTTTAAGCAGTTCGACTTGCAATCACCTCAAATGAAAAAAAAATATTGGCAATCGTATTCCCTCCCCACTTTTTCATATTACAAAATGGCTCGAACGGGAACGCTATCAACTGTTGATCTGATCCTTCGTACGTTCGAATGGATTAGCATCCCACAAAATATTGCAATTCCTGGACACGAGGGTGACTGTTCAGGACACAGGTAATGCTGGACATCACCCGTTACGTATCGTCGTGTCCGGAATACGATTGTATAACACATTAAACCTCGAATTTGTCTATGTATTTGTGTGCACTCGCGACTCAATATTCAGTTTGTAATTTTATTTTCTAAGACCGACAACAATACTGATGAATTTCGTCGATTATGCCATCGGAGCAATCGGAATTCCAGCAAATTCTTTGTTGATTTATGCTATCGTTTTCGCCAAAGATTCACAATTGAAGTTCGAAATGTTCGTGCTACTCTCATCCATTCTCGCGTCCTCCAATTGTGGTGAGTTGACATTGCCATTGGTTGACATTGGTGAGTTGTCAACTTGACAATGGAAGAGAGAGAGAGAGAGATAGAGATTCGAACATAAGATTGTAACACGGACTGCCACATAATCCCAAACCCACACGCTCGTCCGAGTCCAAAATACCACCTGATCGTCTATCCTCGTCGCCTTCAAAGCCTTATCCCCCTGAGATCACTGTATGAACGCAATTATTCAGGCTTATTCAGTTATTCTTTTGAACTCAGCACTCACAGATTTGCTTGCAGTTTCCGTCGAATTGATGTCAATGACCAGGTTTTGTTGACAAATTTAAAGGAAACTAAGCACGAAAACCGCAGAATGATAGCCGATTATCCGGCATTGGTGCATATTTACGAGGGATTCTGTACTAAACTAAGCACATCCGCATGCAAAATGTCGATGCTTGTCGAGTTGCATGTAATGTTTCACTCCATGTTTCTCATTTCTGTCGCGTTCTGGTACAGGTCTGTGCTTCAAAAAGATCTTCGAAATACAATAACAGTTATAGAGGCACAATTCTTGCCGGCAGATCATTTTCCATGGTCAAAGTACAGCCTATAATTTGTGTAATTCTTGTACCAACTATTATTAGCATGGTAAGCATTAAAATGTAAATTATATTTTTGAAAAAAATATTTTTGAATTTGCAAAAAAACAATTCAGAGCCTCTTCACTTGGTCGGACGTTAGCTTTCGAGTCATTCCTATCGTTTATCCAAGCATCAATCTAACCGACATTGTTCATTGTAAAAATTATTATTTTAACTAAAATTAAGCAACCAATTCCAGCTAGTTGCAACTTCGACGATGCCCCAATGCAGCTGGTCCGTTCGTGGACCACATTCGCTCCCATCATCTCGTACGGAATCATTTTCTACTACAGAAGACAGGTATTTAGTGTTTTTCATCCGTATTGATAATCACTGTTTAGGTTGTCATAAAATTGAATCATCACGGGCTGAAAATGAGCAGTAGAACGAAGGAAATGCACGCATCGCTGATCAAGGTTTCCAGCATTGGTGAAAAGTCCTAACTTTTTTCGTTAAATGTTAAAGCAACTCTTTATCTATCCGTAGTCGGCAGGACTAAGTCAGGGGATACCTCCCTTTTGAGGAAATTTATTCATTCTCCGAACACCAAAATTGGAAATTTTGGCTATGTTGACATTTATTCAACAATACTGAAAATCTGTGTTTCCTAAAAGCAGAAAAGGCGTGAGTGCAAATGTTGCTCTGTGATGTGTAGCACTATAGTATATCATGGAAGCGCACTTCTCTTGAAACCGGTCAGAATGAACCTCGAAGCAGAAAACGGCATCGCTTGAAACGTCTTTCCTCGGCAAGAGTTGAATCCAATGGTTTTTTAGTCGTGCTATGTTGAGGCAGGAACGACATTAGACCTATTTTTGGAGAGAACTACCAACGGGCTTTTTACCCCGCTATGTGAGATTTTACGGCTATTTTTCCCCTAAAATATGAGAAGCAGAAATTATTTTAAGACAAGGGTGAAAATATCACTTTTAATAAAACTTGGATTTTACGGATATCCAAAGGGCATGATACCATTTGAACATATGTGTATATAACCCAAGTAAACCCCTACTACATGCTACCGAGGTAGCTTGAAATCTTTAACGAAAAGGATTTTACGCGAGCTCAAACATCATGCTTCAAATGGAGCGTTACTTCCTGGACAGCCTAATAAATGGTTGTCATAGTAAAGGCGAGAGTGCGGTTGGGTCTTGCTCACTTTCACACAAGCTCGCATCTTACTATGACCTACGTTAGTACCGCGACTCCTTGAATTTCGAAAATGGAACTTGTCAGGCGCTCTCCTACCACGCCCTGCTTCCCTCGATCTCTATTCTGGGCGTCGCAGGATTTGCAGCCCAGAATCTAGGCGTACAGAATGCGATGATGGAGAGGACAGCTTTCATCGTGAGTTCTAGACTTCGAGAAACAATACCACGCTCTCTTCATTCTGTGCACTCTCTCGCCTATCGACCGGTCGAGAGAGTGTGTGAAATGAAGAGACGAAGGCCCGAATTACGAACTCTAGTAAATTCTGACAATCCCTTTAACTTCATGTTGCGATTAATGTTAAAATGAAATCATATCACATGCAATAATGGGAGAAAGACGAAGACAAACAATGATCTCTGCAAATGTTCGCAAAACAACCATTATTAATAATGTTTAGAGTTGCTCAATGCCATCGGCCATCAACCCCATTCTGACGTTGCACTTCGTAGCGCCGTACAGGAAGTGAGGAAGTTCCTAATTTTTAATTGTTTATTCGAAACGTTTGAGGTTCGTATTGCGTATTGCAAAACCGAAATCGCCAAGAACATCCGTCGCCCAGAGCGTTCGGCTCAGCAATTACTCCCTTTCCGTCTGATATTCTTCGAAGCGAATGTAATTTGTTTATGTGTGGCTTCAAATACATACAATCCAGTGAAATTGTTTATGTTCGTACGATCAAACTGGCTATTTTAATCGTAAAGCAAAAAAAAAATTAATGCATTATTTCTGTCATTTCCGTCAATATCAATGAGAATATTCAGATTTGAAATGTTTGTGTTATGTGCCAGAATATTCCAGCTTTTCTTAGTATTGCTCTGTGTTGATCTCTTACAAGTCGTCTCTTACAAGTCTTTGTCGTTAGGTGCACCAACATATCCGATAAATGAACACTCAGATTCGACAGATAAACGCTATGAATAACGAATCGCTCATTCACAGACTTTATCAGAATCATGTGATTGGGCGAGAATTAGTCAAACCTTTAAAAAATTGAAAGTAAAACAACATTTTTGTGAAACGTTCCACGAAGAAAAAGGTATATCCGAAAGGTTATAAATTACCAATAGGAATATAACGGAAACTTGGGAATGCTGTATGTTCACCCTATTCCATTAGGTTTAATCAATGGTAGTTTATATTTATCGCTATGAAATTATCCGAGCCATTCATGCTTTTCGACATTCCTAGTAGTTGGCCGCCTTATTTACAATAATAAATCGCGAACGAGCATTCCATTAATGCATCACCAACTACTTATTATCCCCGGAAATTCAAAACAACAATTTTGTGGCAAGCCGTAGTCATGAAGTTTAATCATACCTGCGACGCCATATTGGCATAATTACGAATGCGTAGAATTTTTGGAAACCCAATGTTTGCAAATGTCAAAAAAATAATCGTTTGAGAGGGGTCACCGGTGTGCTTCTCGGCGCTCAATGGATGTTTTTCATGGACCCTTTATCACAAAAGCGAGATGAGATCAAAGGAGAATAGACTGCCATCTTCGTTCGATCACAGCGACCTCGGGGGAATGCAGTCTCGGACAAAGTCGACGACAAGCGCAGATGAAGGCAAGATCAGTCCCCACTCCCTCTCAGCATAATTTGTTATCGCAGTTTCTGTCCCCGTCACGCTAAGTATCCCAGAACCACATGGGATTAATTTCAAGGACAGTCCTTGTGCGAGAAAAAATCGTGGAGCGTACGTGATCATTCCTCGACGGATGAATTTCATGGTCCCTATAACCCATTATTTTGCAAGTTTCCAGGCAGACATGGCTTGCATCACATGGCGAGATCATAGCATTGTTCTCATTTATATGGCTCCTTTCCACGTTGACTATATATTGAGATGGAGAAGAAGGAACAAGGAAAAGAATGGAAAGCTAGGCAGAATGGGAAGCATTTACTGTATTATCAGTACTGTTCGATCTTAGGGTCACTGACATTTTAATGCTCATTGTCTCGTCCTCTCGAGTGGCGAGTGAAGCTAGCGAGGTCATTGGGGCGAAAATGTGAGGAGGTAGAACACACACAACTTTTTCTGTTAGGAAGAGAAAAAAAAGGTGGCTTTGAACGTATTAAAATCAGTATTCAATGCAGACGATTGCCAGGATGTGGAACTCTATCTAGCAGTGTCCACGAATTGCCATCTCCACCTGCGTCTTCGCCTCGATCCGATCATACCTATGTACTAGAGTGCGCCATTCGGGTAATAGTCTCTTCATTTCACACACTCTCTAGACCGGTCGAGTGGCGAGAAATGAAGAGACTATTACCCGAATAGTGAACTCTACTATGTACTGCGTCGATGATTATCATAGACATTCCATTCGGTCAATGCGATATGGAAATATCGGATTCGTTAATCTCCTCGACCTCTAGTCTTCTCGGCCAAATCGAAGACATGCTTATCACCTCCTTTGTCTCCCGACAAGCGTGCCTGATCTTGCCTGGCGTAAACTATTCACGGAGAATTTTCAGAGACTTTGTGCCAGACTGGCAACGATTAGTACAGCTAATTCTTCTCGACTTCGACGTCCAAAAACGGAGCCAGTGCAGTAGATCGCAAAATCACCCCAACTCGCGCGTCAACAGCGTAGTCATTTCGTCTTATCAGTTTTATGCACGGTGTTGCCCTTCATGAAGCGCACTGTCCCATTTCTTCCCGCCAGGATAGTATGACGGATTTCATGGTTCACCGACCCCCATGTACGTGCATCCAGAGATAAATGGATTGCATCACATGTCATGATCACAAGAGAGCTGTCATAACAGCTCAAAAATGTTGTTGTTCATGCGCTTGGAGCCAGGAATATAGGAAAGGGCATAAGG
Source organism: Pristionchus mayeri (assembly GCA_036245805.1). Lineage (NCBI taxonomy): Eukaryota > Metazoa > Nematoda > Chromadorea > Rhabditida > Neodiplogasteridae > Pristionchus > Pristionchus mayeri. Next base: position 10,453,524 of record BTRK01000004.1, on the reverse strand, counting down.
AATTTATCGATACAGTACAGGGGGGGTCGAAGTCCGCCAGCGTCCGCAGCATGACTTGATGGAGTGAGTCCGTTTAAGAGCATCCGCAGCACGATTTGATCGAGTTCCTGGAATTTACTTGATTACTTGATAATTATCAGAATAAGTGATATCATCGTTGCTATTTATCGATAAAGTACCAATTATGAAAGAAGTGATTGTGCAGGAATTTAATAACCTTTTTTATGTTTAATTATATTTTGCCTAAACGCTAAAAATCTAAAAAAAACATAGAAGACTACTGACCAGTAGGAGACAGTTCCGGAGATGTTGCATCCGTTGGGTCCTGTAATTGAAGCCAACTTAGAGAATGAAATATTTGCCTTTACTCTCAGTTATTTCACTAACAGTCTCATTGAGGTGTGCGTACACAATCGGGTTGCAACCAAATAGGTCTCGCGATTATCTGTGATTGTCATTGCGCGGGTACGAATGGCACACACGGTCCGTCACCCCGTCTTCATTTCCAAGACGCTCTACATAGATGTGGGGAACCTAGGTGCGCACAGTGCGCAAATGGCTTCAAGCTAAACACCCTCCAGGCCGATTCAGTAGCGTGATAGGATATCCAGTGAGGAGACAGTTATCCGAATTTAGCGCTATAGAGTGCAGGGTTTTGTGCGTACCTCCGTTGTGGAGACGGGACATCTGCTCGCAGGATCCCTTGTTGGGGCACTTGCTGGCGTATCTCTTGACGTAGGCCTGCACGCATCCGGTGGAGCAGTTGTAGTCATCGGCGCATCTCTTCCAGGCGGTGTCGAGCGAGTCTCCGGCCTGCAATCAGTAGGCGTTTTCCCTGAATTGCAAGGAGAATGTATACACTACTGTCCATACTCTATAGTAGAGTCACAATACCCAAACGATAAAGTTATGGTATGTTTGGGTAGGTCAAGGAGAGTCAATCGGGTGTTTACCTTCTTTCCGGGCTCTCCGCAGTCCTGGTAGTAGGGCGACTTGATCTGGTAGTATCCGCAGGAGAGCGATCCGACGTCCATCTCGCATCCGATGGGCTTGCATCCCGATTCCTTGTTGCAGATGCACTTGAGGCAGTCGGTGGCCAGCGAGGCTCCTGAAGGGATAGGTTACGGTAGCCTGGTGGGGTAGGGTAGCTCGGTCTAGGGACTTACCGACAAGCGCGGCGAGAACGATGAGAACCTTCATGTTTGAGGGTGGTGAAGGAGGCGAGCTGCGGGCCTTTTATAGGGCGAATTGGGGAGAGAAGCATGATGTGTGGAGATGCCATGATAACGACCATAGTTCGGCGGGTTGATAAGAGGCAGGATTGGACGAGAGATCAGACTCTTAACAGTGATCAGAGATGTGTTTATCTTTAGAGATGCTCAATAATCAATGTTCACTTTCGTGCGCCGAAACGCCAAATCGAACGACTTTTCGTATGTTGAGAGGTCATTGCAAGGAGGGGTTCGGCACTCCCCGCGCCAATTCAGCGTTCATTCAGTCCGAGACTTTCGACCTATACGTGAGGCAAGCCGTGTTGAGGGGATGTGGTGAATGATTTATGACCAACTTTTCAGTGGTCAGATGGATCTGCAAGTAAGGGGGTCGAACGCATTGCCATCAATCCTCGAACACAACAACCTTGCCTGCAGCCCAGAGTGCCCTAGCTTCTCTTCCATGCAGAGTACAACGAGTTCGTCAAAACAGCATTACAAGCCTCTTCCCCATCAACATAGCAGATCTTGTTATTCTATTTTAGGCACTGTGCCGGAAGATCACAGTCGCAAGATAACCTTCCGGAATAGAGTGAGGAGAGGAAGAGGAAGAGGAAGACTCTGCCGCTCTTTTGAGGGAGAGAGCGAGGAATGAGGAAGAGGGAGGGTCTTCAAAGTCTTCAAAGTCTTCCTGCAAAGTCTTCCGGAAGAGTAGGGCCAGGAAAAATGCTATTTTAGAGCGTTTTTAGAGCGCATTTTAAGTCATTTTTAGAGAACTAGTATAAATATGGTATTAGTGTACGGTTAGATGCATTTTCATGAAATTTTGACTTGATTATCACCATAGAAAGTTTTACGAGACTGGTCTTCCGGAAGACTTTTCCCACCCTCTCATTCTTCCGGAAGAAAAAATATCATTCCTCGTCGAACAGAGCGGTCTTCCCTCTTCCTCTCCGCTCTCTATTCCGGAAGATAACTAAGCAAAGAGTGTTCCCACACCGACAAGAAGTCTACTGCGAAAATACTGCAGAAGGGTGCATTTTTTGGTTATCATCCATGAAGTTATCATCATTGAGCCCTATTTTGGGTCAAACTGTGTTCATTGATGTGCTTTGTTAGTGTGACGTCAATTGGATGGGAATGCGCCTAATCTGTCGGCGGCGATGGAGCCATCGGTCGTCTTATCAGGGAGACTGCGGGGAGAAGACGGACTGCATCTAAGATGGAAACTCGTGACGCGCAAGATACGGAGATTGTGCGCGAATGAGCCCCAGAATCCATGATATGCTGGGTTAAAACACTTTCAGTTTTCAAATACCCGATCGGAAAAAAAAGAAGTTTGTTTTAAGTTTCACAGCTCTCTCTCTCCTCTAAAATTACTAGTTTCCCTCTGTAGACCCATTTCTGCGAACGAACCTAATGCACCCGTCAATTTCGATACCGCAGGACACATGTTTTCGAGCAATATTATGATAGCGCGGACGGCTCAGCCATTAAAACAGTGATTATTGTGAGCACTTGAGTTGGCAATTCAGGAAATTGATCATTTTCCACTCTTTTCCACACATTGCTGACCGGTATAGAGAGTGAACATCATATAATGATGATTCCTAATAACAAATTCTAGTCGAGACTATGCAAAAAATTTCATCTCGATGTAATGGTGACCGATAAGGTTCGCCTTCGTTGTCGCGCTCTCCATCTTGACACGATCTCCCTCGGAGCCGCACGAAGAGAGGGTACGGTAAGGAAAATCGATAGCGGGATCACAATGGCGGCAATGACGTCGAGAGAGATGTAGATGAAGAGCAGGCATTGTGTGGCGGCATCGGGCAGGTCCCTGTGATTGGAATATGGCGAGGATTAGTGTTGGCTATTCGGAGCAGGTGATTCCGATATCGCAATTCCCCCTCGCATATGGCGAAATTGGAGGAGGGATTGAGGTGTCGCAATAGCCGACCCTAGTGAGGGACAAGGGAGATCGTAGCGTAGCGAATTGTTACGTGCATCCCCTCGCATATTCCAAAACAGCCTCGTTTGACAAACTCAAGTAATGATCCAGAAATCGGTAAACCATTTTCCCGCTCTGGTGATAAGATTGTGAAGGATGCTTGTCGGTCTTTGAACGTTGATTATCATTACACTAGGTTGGATACCATTTTCAAGCATGTTACAATGGCCCCTCACTCTAACTTAGGCTTCTCATCCGACCTATAGTAGTAAGCTAGGTTAGTAAAATAGGTCTACCGGTCTCAGGGTTAACTTCGAAAAGAAATCGTTCGTGCACTTTTACAACGCCATCATCAGAGCGGGAAATGGTTTCTGTGCAGCTCTGCATCCTTACCAGACGATCGCATGGTAGTGTTCGTTGAGAATAATATTTATGATTGAGGCTATCTGAAATATATTCAACACTATTTACAAATGTTATACATTGTCATAAACTAACGCCATAGACAACCAGCAGGATCAGGCCTTGCGCAAGAGTTTTCCAGTCGCTCCGCCATGTCGAAGAGGATACTAGGCTGAAGTGGCCCAAGTTTGCTAGCGGAGAGTTGATATAAAGCAACCTCTTTCGCTTTAGAATCAAAACAGTTATGATTATGTAGACAATGCATGCGAGTACAGGCAGCACGTCGTAACAGCGGACGATTATCAGAAATTTTAACAAATTTTAAAACGATCTATCGGTACTAAATGTGAAAGAGTGTGGACAAGTGAGGCGTCCACGTTCTTTTATTTTACCATAACTTCTTTACGGATAGTTAAATGCAATTGCTTGCCTACATTTCGAATTATTTGCGCGGCATCGTATATTCCAGGATTCTCGAAGTACTCCGCAAAAGGAGACCCGCCTTCCGCCAAACTACGCGGACACACGTCGACGAAGGTTCCATCAATGCGAATTCGTCTGGAAATACTCCATTTTTTCGAGTATATATTGTTGGTGAGCATGCGTAACATGTGCGTCTTTTAAAGCAGAGGCCCAGAATAAGGTAATTGAAAATTTTAAATGTGCTGCAGAAAGCAAACCTTTCGCATCTTCCGATGAAAAATCCGGCGGCGCCAATTAATGAGAACGTCCATGCAAGCGCACTGAGTATGTATTGAACCAGTCTGAAAAGCTATCAAATTTTAATCTTATTAGGCTAGTTAGTATTTTTCAAAGTGGTATGCCTTGAAAACATTTTTTTACTTTTTATGAAGTATGCGGAGAGTCGGAAATTGAATTAGAACGAAACGGTTGAGACTCATCAGAAAGGTAAACTCGAGGACCCCTCAAAACGATACTAAAATCGTTGATAGGTCAATATTGAAATACCGAAATCGAAGAACATTTCAATATCTAACAGATACAATTCGATTCTCAAACCATTCGCCGTCAATGTACGGATCTGCAAGACTTCGAAGCAATCGTATATGATTCATATATGAAATAACCAGAAGTTTAATTGTGCCACTAAGTATTAGCTCGATTAGAATAAGAAGGAAGAACTGAAAACTGTCGATTAAAATCATATTTTTAAAATAAATTACATGAAAGATTTCCGACTTTTTGAAGGTAATGAAAGCAGTGAAGAAGTTTATCAGTGCACCAATTACTGAAATTGGAAGGGTTTATTTATAATCACTTTTGTAGTTTCTCGCCAATTAGTGCTATGTACAAATTGAGCAAAGCGGGTGCAAAGTCTGAGTATGCGCGGTTAAAGCAGCATAAGCGACCGCCACTGAAATAAAACTAGTTATGAACCAAGAAAGTCATCATTTTTGGAAACTAACTTGTCGACAATGTTAGGCCGCATGTGCTGGATTCGAGAAGAGACGAGTTAAACTACTATTTTCCTGGCTAGAAATATCGATACATCGCCTCTACCTAATGGCAGGCTAGTTCGAATTGCAGGTTCAACAGCGCTCTTGTTTTATGGTCTGAATGTTTACTAAATTTTTTTTAAATTTTCGGGCGTTTCTCCGTAAGAGAGGTGGTGTTCGCATTTTCCAATTAAATATGATCTACCCAGGTATAGCCTGGCGTATGATATGCCCTGATTTTTTTCTTCAATTTATCGAAGTGCTGTGATTGAATCATGTACCAAATTTGAATTGTATTCATATTTTTGCCTTCATCCCATACTGGTCGTCACTGACTCGTCAGTTGTAATTGTTACATAAATGTTATCTTCAGTTGACTGACACGATAATTATTGAGGAAGAAAAACTTTCACGTGTGTTTGCTGATGTTCGTTTACAGTTGTATTTTCAATTGGTATGTTACAGCGGAACAATGGTATAATCGAGGTCTTTTATAACAGAGGTCTTCTAAACCACTCTGACACTTCGATTACCACTATTATTATGATCGATCCCTGTTTAAATATCATGTACAATTGTATCTGCATGCTACGCTTCCCAAGCACGTCTCAGACTAGTGAAGTAGTCGACGTCTCCTGTGGATGTTGCTACATGTACACGAGTTCTGAAGACAAATGTTTGCCCTCGGAATTGTGCATCCCAACCTCCTGGCAACGCGTGATTCGATTATAGCAGCTAGTACTATGGGGAAAACATGGACGGAATAGTCGCCAGTTCGTGATACGATATGCGGCTCATTGGCAATGAAATATCCACGAACTTGAAAAAGAAAAGCATGATAATGTCAATTATTATTATCACGCGTCTTCTGAGAGATTGCAGTACCTTGCGGAACCAGGAGCCCCAACTTTCAGCAGTATCCACGAGATAATTATGCCAGAGTATATTGGGTATGAGAAAACTTTATACGTTGGCCGTTTTTTTTCAGAACCGGATTTTAGGCATTTTCCGGTTCGCACCCGGCTCTACCGTATTTCAGCTCCCAGATGAGATGGTTGCATTGGGCTCAAAATGTCGGGAAAATTATTTCCTACAACTAAAAAGTTCGCCGACGTCAACTTCATATCTAAATTTTCGAAAAACTGCTATCAAAAACAGAAAATAAATTCTACCGGCTCGGGGACCCCACCCTTTCAAGTATGCGGTGCTCATATTCGAATTCTCCATGCCCGATTCTATCAGGAAAACATATAGCCAAACTCCTTAGGGGTGACAAGTGGTCTTCCCAAGGCGAAAATTGCGTCCAACTCGCTCAATTTCAAAATCACTTTTCTGAAAATCATCGGATAAAAGCTCCAAAACATGACTATATGCGCGAAAACATCATAAATAAGTAACATAACTCTAAAGAACTCGAATGGAAAGTATTTTGCCAAATTTCGAAAAAAATTGTCTCGATTTTCATGAATTTCTATTTTCATGATTTTCATGGATCTTTTGCAACCAAATCATATAACACACGTCTTCTGAGAGATTGCATGAAATCGAGACCCCCCTTTGACAAAATGTTCAAAGTGCTCGGATCTCTTTGAGATTTTCATGGTAGGTGTCCCTAAGGTCCAGGATCTTTCTCTACATACGGATTCCGCGATTTCTCAAAACTGCCTAAAATCCGGCTCTTGAAATTTCGAAATTTCGAAAAATCATAAAATGCTTTAAAATGGAGCTAGAGTTCCGTTCAAAAACCAAAATGACCGCCTTGTTATATAGAATAACTTTTATGTTGATACTTTTGGTGTAGCGAAAAATCAAAGTTTCGAAAAGTACAATAAATCATTTTTGGCATCATTTTTTTCTCATTTTTTGGCCGTCGTGAAAAAATAAGTCACGTTGCTTCCTGAGATTTCATCAAAATCGTAATCTGCCACCTTTTCTACCCCAGGAAAAAAATTTTCACGAAAATCGAGGATATAGTATTCATCGATTTTTGGCGTCAAACATGGCGAACCTCGTGTTTCAAAATTTCATGATGTCATATATAAGTAATTATCACACATGAATATCTTTTCTTTCCGTTTTCAATGTTTACTGACCTATTTATACATATTTTTTCCATTGAAAAACCCGAAGATTTCAATACTTCACAAAATCGCATATATTCACAAAATTTCTCAGATTTCATGATTTTATGAAGCATTGAAATCTTCGGTTTTTCAATGGAAATATGTATAAACTAGTGGGCAACTACGCCTCTCTAAACGAAAAAAAAAGTTGTTATTGGTAAAATTTTAAAATATTTCACCGTAAATACAAAAAAAACCGGCGTCATAAGCACATAATCGAAGTTTTCTATGATTCTCTAACAAAATCGTGAATCTGACCCGACGTCTGACCCATGGCCACGGGTTACGGTAGTCGTAAACTATTGACATTTTGATTCGATCCTCTGATGAAATCATGAGTCTGACACACCATCTGACCCAACGCCACTCCCAGGTTACGGTATGCACAGACGAACACCATATTTGTGGTCGTAAAAAATTTTCTTCTGGAAATTTCTGAAATCTTTCTCATCTGCTGCCCTTGTAATTTAATTGCACAGAAACTATCAAAATCCCATTCGAATCGAAAGCGCCAGACATAAAAAGCTTTCAGATTATAGTAAGTTATGCAATAGGTCAGTAAACATTGAAAACGGAAAAAAAAGATATTCATGTGAGATAATTACTTAAATATGACATGACATTTTGGATTTTGCTTGAAAACACGAGGTTCGCCATGTTTGAGAGAGAGTAGGGGGTGTCTCAATGACCAATTTTTTCCAGGATGAATTTTCCCCGGATTACCTGAGTTACCCAGGTATTTTACCCAGGTTACTTAGGTAGCCAAGATTTGCGCCATAATCGTGTACTACGCAGGATTAGCGCTCTCTTTCTCTGCCGTATCTCTCTCTCTCTCTCTCTCTCTCGCTCAGCGGGCTAATGAGTCATCAATCTTTTGCCGTTCTCCGCGGGAGTCGTGCTGACGGTGTTGGGGGCGGCTCGCGAGGGCGTTAACCACTCGGCCATCCGGTCGATTTGTCAACAGGGCGAAAGGGAACACTACTAGCTCGCGCCGCCTCCTCTCTAAATGATAGACACTCTCTTTCTCTGGCGTCTCTCTCTCTCTCTGCACGCTAGCTCTCTCGCTCAGCGGGCTAATTTGTCATCAATCTTTTGCCGTTTTCCGCGGGAGTCGTGCTGACGGTGTTGGGGGCGGCTCGCGAGGGCGTTAACCACTCAGCCATCCGGCCGATTTGTCGCCAGGGCGAAAGGGAGCACTAAGATCTCACCGCTTCTCTTTCCCGGAGTGGCGAGCCATGTTTGATACAGCTCCGCTACCCCAAGTCCCGCATCGCGATGCATGGTTTCTATACTGTGCATATGGGGTCCAGATGCTCGATACTGTTAGATGTCTGCCTTTTCGCCGGTTTTTGGCGGTTTCTTACAAGTTTCGTACAATTCAGGAGCCTATATAAGCCAGCCCATTTCGTCCGACTCCACACCGCTCCTGCCTTGTTATACGTATCGCGATCTATTTCAAGCCCATCACCTGTCTAGACATGTTTAAGATGTAGCACCCGTTCTTTCCGTTCACTATCGTTTTAATAGGTTCACTGTGTCACCAGATATATTTATCGATATAGTTCATTGTGATAGCCGTGTAAAACTATTCAAACCATTTTCGCAGGTAACTCATGGCGCCCTGCAAGAGACTCGAAAAGAAGCCTAAGATCCATTCAGTGGAAGAGACACCTGCAGTCGAGGTGTGTGTTCATGTTTTAGTTTTTATGATGATCCAATACAGTAAAATTCCTGCAGAACGGTTCCAACGATCACAAGAACACCGACAGCGAGACGCGCGTTATGGTTAGTGATCTATAGGAATGGGGTTAAGGCGCCAATCTCGATGTGATCGATTTGTTTTTTAGCCCCGCCCCATGTGCAGATGCGGATTCATGGCGAAGGTTGCCCGAGTCAAGAAAGAGGTAAAATGGTATCAAAACTAGTGGAAAGTATAGTTTGCAGAACCCCAATGTCCACCGGCTCTTCTTCAACTTCCCCGGCGAGTTCGTGCTCGTTCTTCAGATAGCTCAAGAAGGGGATGCTGCCCGATTCGGCCAAGTGCCTCTGCGGCCGCGAAGCTCTCGAGAAGGTCTCGGAGGTTCGTCTAACCGTTTGAATGTTCGCATTCACACCCTCAGACTTACTCCATGATTTACAGAATGAACGATCGTCCGGAAGAAAGTACACGGCGTGCTCCGAGGAGGAGTGTGAGTTCTTCGAGATGTACTAAGTTGTGTGACTGTTGATCTCGATGTGTGTACCCTCGATAAATATGTGTTTATCGGCTTTGGTGTTGAAGTTCATGACAAAGTTGGGCGCTGCGCCCTTAGCGATGTTGAACGAGATATTGCACACTTTGGCATCATCAATAGGAATTTTCGGGATTACTTTGGATCGTTTCGAGGGCGGTTGAGATCGAGGGAGAGAAGTGGAAGGAGTATTGAACGCGGCAGCATCAGCGAATGTTTCCACTTGACCGTCAGTGAAGAATTCGGAGAGAATCGTATCAGAACCGATGGGAGGTTGGACTTGCTGAGCGGGACTGATCTGCAATGAAATGGGGCATTATCTGAAAAATAAGCAGAAATTTACCACATAGCCGTTGGAGTCCGCATTGATTCTTTTGCGACCGGCGAAGGAGCGATTGTTAGGTGTAGCCATTAGACAGTACTTCACACGAATGATTCGAAATGAAGCGAAACACGCCCATCTGAGCTAGTCGAGACAAAAACTTTCCCGGGTGCTTGCACCTCTTGAATATCCTTTCTTTTTCTCGCATTCGTGCAACATCTGTTTATCTCAGCATTTGAGACATCGGACAAACACTGCGTTGATGCATCGGTTTGTGTCTTATTTCCCCTTTCGATGCTTTCTGATTCTAGGGTTGAATTCCCACACTGCCAGTACAAGTCAGATATGACCGCATTAAGCAGTTTTCGAACAGAATGAGCGAAGTTCTCTCTTTTTACGGGGACGGATTCAACACTCTTTTTCGTCAAAATATCGCCGATAAGCACAGTAAGAACAGTCGAAATAATTTCGTTGATACTTTGACGCTCTTGCTCGTCATTTCTCACAACTTTTTCGAAATACAGAACAGCGGAAGCTATCAGAGCATCTAGATCTATCGAATCTTTTTTATTCTGATTTTCAGTCTTTGGTTCTTCAGAAGAAGAGCGCAAAAAACCAGCACTACTCATGATCACTGTATCACGCATAAATGAGACCCTCGGTCTGTGAGCCCGTTAAGAGGACAACAATGTTGGTGGTAGATCGTCCATTTACGAACAAAAACATCGTTTTGTCTCCGGCTACGATAAAGGAAATGTTTTTCAACTTTATGGAATTTTGCCCCCGAAGACATTTCATGGATGAACAAAATGCAGTATTGACCGCAAAGCTCACTACTCTCAGATTGGATTTTTTGGCGCAGAAAGTACTTATTTTTGAACGGTTTCGAGATTTCTAAAATTTTCGGAGGAATATAGGTATTGATTGTATCGAGATAGTAAAAATTTGAACTACCATCGGTAAATACTGCAACCCAATGCGATCCCGGAAGGCTAGAATCATCGATATTCATAATAAACGCAGATTTTTGGCAGGTCTTTAGGTAAATATCAGCATTGCTGGGAAAGGTACCCTTGTAGTACATGCGCGCGGGTTTGCAACTGTACATGATTCCATTTATCTCTGAGGTTGACAAGGCTTCAAACATGAGTAATAGGCGTGGCAAATTAGATCTCAACTACGATGACATCGAGCGGGTAACGGGCTCCGGAGTCCATGACATAGAGGGGTGATCTATCTTGGCGAAGATCGATTCCATGCTGAATGGCGAAATAGTCCTGAAGAGATAGATTTGTTCACTTTTCGCAAAAAACTCGATAAATACTCACTCTGACACGGAGCAGCACGCTCGTCTTGATCTGTCTGCACCGTCCGCTCACGTGAATGTTTGCGTAGACGCGAGACATGGACGAGAGATTGTAGTGAAGCTGACCGCCATTGATGGAGAGATTCGCGGTGAGATGGTTGGTGCGCAGTTTACGATTTTCGAGATCGCGATTGATGAGAGCAACATCGGACGGTATGAGAGAGTCGCTCCGAAGGTCGATATTGAAACGAGCTCGACAGTAGTCCTCTAGAAGGATGCAACGCGTCTCAGACATCGTGCAATGAAGACTGAATTGATTTGCGACTTGAACGGCTCCGCCTCTCCTATCTATACAGAATTGTCTGTATAGATGTTGCGGAAGCGGTCAATTTGGAATACAGCATCAAATTCGGCATAAACAATCACTTGAATTCCAAAAGTAGGCACTTTCTTTCCGAAATGAATCGCCAAAGAAGTAGTCCCTGTTCGAATAAGCTCAAAGTCGTTGCTTGAATCCGTTGGAGATAAATTGAATGCAAAAAATGTATGCCCTGTTTTGTACATCTCAGGTGTTATCCCGATTTGGCGATTTTCGCTCAAAGCTCCAATATTCTCATTAAACATTGTAAATGCCTCAGCAAAAAGGTCGTTTGCAAAATCGATTCTAATGGGTTGTGAGGGGAAAGTAACACCTCCCGCATCAACGCGAACTTCAGAGATGTTAAAATGCTGGAAATTGAAGGGGTTCCGGTTGAGTACTCCGTCTTTAGCGTGCTGATCAACGCAGCAAACAATAACTCTTTTCGGAATGACATCTGTGAAAATAGTGGAAAAAGGTAGGTCAACACGTCCGCCTTCCACAGACAGAATTTTGATTCTGGTCCTCCGAAAAGGATATTTCGCCGAACGCGTGAGCATTGTTTTCTCAAGCGCTAATCCTGCAGAGCTCACTGCATTTACTTGGTGAATCAACATATGCATTGATTGTACATCGATAGAAGCTTGGGGTGGTGCGGTGTTATCCGCTACGTGATCCTCTATCAGGAACGAATCAGAGTTTCGATGCAGAGTGAATTGAATATTGACATGCGGAATAATAAGACGATCCGTAGAAAATTGGTCAACATGAAGGGGTGCAACAACTTCGATTACATTACTATTTTCTAAAACAGCGACTCGGTTTTTACACCCTTTACACTCAGCGGTATCCAGGCTTTCTACTTCGCTGGTTATTTTTTCTGAATATAAAACAGCTGCACGAAGAAACGTGTTTTTCTCTTCGTTTGATCTGTTCAGCAATGTTTCTATATAGGCCTTATAACCGTAATCTGTACAATCAAACATCTGTATGTTGTTTATTTCCATTTTGACTTGAGAAAAAAATGTAGCTCCAATGTAATTACAAAGCGCGATCTTGTCAGCATTTTGAATTTTGTTCACTTTTAGCCTCAAAACAATATAGCTCTTGGAGAGCTGAATGAAATTCCTATTATCACGGATATTGAATATGTAGGGCCCTGAATTTGTTACAGAATTTGAGGGTAATATGGTGACCCATCGTGAGGACTCGAAAGCTACTTGAGTGCAAGGGATGTCAAACAATGAAAGCTCGCTTCTAGAAGCAGGTCTAGATTTGGCATCAATGAGTTTGCCGGCCATCAGCCGAATAGATCAAGGGGTGAATGACTCTTCGACATAACATGAAGGACAGATTTTCTCACTCCTTTTGAAACAAGTTTTTTACGACTTTTGCGTTTCAGTTTCAGTTTCGTCGTTCTTGATGGTTTCCGCGAATGTTTTTTCGTTGGGGATTTGTGCGTCTTTTTCTTCGTAACTCTCCTTTTTCTCGCTGTAACCGCTTTCCCTCGTCCGGTTTGCACTTTAGTTGCCGCTTTCTCCACAATTCGGTTATATGCTTTGGCCGACCGTTCTTTCAAAGATTCGCTCAAATCTCGACCAGCCGCCAAATCTGAAGCGATTTGCCCGCTCGCTAGCAGAGCCTCGCTCCCAATTGTACGACTCGCAGCTTTTGCTATTGGAATGAGGAAAGAGAACAATCTGCTCAATATTCCACCGATCCCTGCACCTCTCTGGTTCTGGTATCCAATAAATCCTCGGGGTCGAAAATAGTCCGGCAGAGTTTCGCCAGATCCAATTTGTTGTGAATCTACATTTTCGAAAAAAAGCTGCCAATCCACAGAATTATTAGGATAGAAGAATACATGCATTTATGAAGGTCTAATGTGGAGAACAAGACAGATTTTGCCTGAGTGAAAGTCAACCACCTCGTCGAGATCGTTTTTTATCTGAATGTGCACGGTTTCAAAATCGTTATTTCGAACGTATTGCGGTCGAGCTATTGATATTTGCACATTTTGACCTGGTTCTCCTTTTACATTCAGAACTTTCAAAAGAGGAGACATTATATTTGATACCAGCTGATATTCAACAATATTAATGTAAACAAAGAGAAAATCGGCAGCTGTGTGAACTGGATAAGCTGCTTCGAGAGAGTCGCCGCTAAGGAAACTCTCAAATTCGAGCATGTATGCGAGTTTTTTCGAAAGAACAGCGAATTTAACATGTTCTGAAGGTAAATAGGTACACTTTCTACTCGACGACTTATAATAGAAAAGGCGCACTTTCAGGTTGTCTCTTTTTACTTCGGGAACAGTCCGATCGAGAGCAGATTGAATTTCCGAGTTTTAGCATTCTACGAGATCGATTGGATCTGTAAATTCCAGGCGATATGGCGATTTTTAGCTGATCTCCTGTGCGTGTTTGGATTTCAACAGTATTTTCTGATGTTTCAAGACTCTCTCGACGATTCGAAAGAATATCGAACGTATAGGGGAAAATTATATCTGTCAGAGCTACAGAGTAATCGCCCTTCAGTGTTACTCGTCGCGGTAACTTGACCTTGAAGTCACCAATTTTATTTGTGGCATCAGCATTTGATAACAATGTGAGATAAAAATCTGACATCTATGAATGAATTACTGAAGGAGAAGGAGAAGGATGTCTCACTCCCGAAAGCAACGGCTCGCCTAGGGTTGGCGAAGGGAGCAAATACCCTATACTTGACGATAAAGCGGCAATCCACATGGATTTATCTGTCGAGCAGGATTCCATGCAAAGCTTGTACAAAGATGTACAAACAACTATGTAAACAAGGATAACTTGAAATAAATAAACAATTAGAGATTTCGAGCACGAAGTGTCTGCAAATTTCCAAATCGAAGAATCGGTGCTACACAAACTCGTCTTCTCGAACCCATGAGTCGAAACTCGAGTCGTATCCTTGCCAGCGTACAAGATATTCTCGTTGTCCATTTTTGGTTCTTCGTCTTAATACCTTTTCGATTTTATGTTCGTCGGCCGAATATGCGACAAGCTCTGGCTCGTAAACTATTGAGTCTAACTCAGAGCCGTTCAAATCTTCTAGAATATATGCTGGAGGGTCCTTGAAAAGCTGTTTTTTAATGCGGAATATCTCCACAGTAAAAGTATTCTTGTACCCTTTGCGAAATACTCCACGCATTTTCGCAAGTCGTACTGTGTCGCCTGTTTTGTACGTATGGGTCGGAATTTTAAATTTCTCATCGCCATACATGTGTTGCCATACAACCTCAGCATTGCTTATGCTAACTTGAGATAGAGCCAATCCGGCGAGAGAATTCAACGGGCTACTGTTTATGGCGAACACGGCATCTTCAAGGACATCAATCCATCGAAAGGTATTGTTCAATGTGAAATACTTATACAATTTTGATTTAAGCCGTTTGATGAAGTTCTCGGCTAAAGAACATTTTACGTCGTGATTCTTCGGTATCCTATGTTTTATTTCCCTTTTGCTCAACAAAGCTTGAAAAGAACTGTTAAGATACTCTTTTCCTTCGTCAGTATGCAGTCGAAATGGAACTCTACCGCTCTCTGGGATAATGGAATACGCATTGGTTACGCATTGTGCGTTCTTTTTCTTGATAGGATAAGCCCAGGCGAATCGAGATAAAACATCACAAACTACTAGAATGTACGAGAAGCCGTCATTAAAGCTTGAAAGATCCAAAAGAACACAAATATCTGATTGATGATCACTATCAATCCATGTTGCTTGCGTTTTATTTGTTTTGAATTTTCTACGGGACGGATAGTGTTGAGTATAAGTATCGTTTTTGTGTAGAACTTTTTCAACGAGTGAGCGCTTAATGTTCAGAACTTTTGAAATTTTCACGGGGTTCGAGAATCCTGCGGGATTTCGAATGTCTGAATAAACATTATTTATTGCCTGATCGGCCATTTTCTAACAACGAAATCGTAGCGCCTTGCAGTATTTGCAAGTTTCTCTAAAGGGAATCCAGTAGTGAACAACGCAGAAACGAAACGGTAACCGCCCATTGGCAAATGAGAACGAGTTCTGTGAGGATTTGAGAAATCGTCTATAAGAGCATCGAAATTACTGTTTTCAACCGCTTGACCATCAATACAGAGTCTACCGCGATTATCTTGACTAATCACTCGGGGGTTTTTTTCGATGTGCTTCAGGATTTCGTACTTTGATCTTTGCTGATTTGACATTCTGCTCAATCTTGGTGATTTAGTTGGGGATCTTCTCACAGTTGATGGTTCAGATTGAACCGTTTCGTCGAGTGAAGCAGCAATTTCTCCACTCGGTTCATCTCGCGCTGTCATGTCATCGCTCTTTTGAACTGCATCAGAATGCGAATCTTCGGCGAGTGAAGGCGTTTTTGTTCCGCGTTCTTCCTTTTGAAAAGTTTCAGGTCGTATATGAGCCAAAATCTGCTCGAGAATGTGCCGATATTTGAGAAGTCGTTCTTCCACGGTAGATGCAGACATGCTTGATAGTAGCTGTTTCAATTCCTCTTCTTTGTGTGACAAAAATTGAGGCTCCACGAAATCAGCAGCACTCGAACTGTTATTTTTCAAGACGCTTAACTGATCCTCGGGGATCAATAACATTTTACGAAAAGCCATAGCGGGCGATGATCTCAGTTATAACGGATGCAATAATCGGAATGATAGCAGGTAGGAATCCAGCTCCGGATTGCTCAACAATACTTTTGCCTGATTGATATTTCTACAATTCGCTAATTTTTGCAGCTCGGATTCCAAAGTTGTTGGAGTTTTCTGTTTGATGCGTAATACCATCGTTTCATGGTTTAGTAAGTTACACAGAGCTTCAATCAAACAAATAACGAGATTATCATGAAGTAATGTCTCGGGGATCTTTTCGCATTTGATGAGCTTTCGTCTAAGCTTCCGCAAATCAGAAATAACCTTTTTATTCCAAAATGGAATTATCATTTTGGCAAATAACAGTAGCCGATTTCGTTCGTGAACAGAGTAGATCGAAGACGAAACGTGTCGGGAGTATTCTTATGCAAATCACAGAAAAGATAACTGTGTGGTTCTTGAGTAGCGTCTTCGTAAGAAGAAATGAAATGGACTCTGTTTGTTGGAAACAGTTGAGTGGCCAGGTTTCGAATAGCTAAACGATCTGGGTTATTCTTAAACAGAGCCAGGTAGCTGCAATGAATTCTTAAGTTACGAATGGTTTTTGAATAGAATATCGAGTGTATAATCGCTATTATAGACATATCAAAGTGGTGCGACAAAACAGAGAACAAATTTTCAGCATCCGCCCATTTAGAGAGTTGCACCATCAAATCATCTAAAATGAGTAATGGCTTTGATTTTTTATGTTTCCTCAGTAAACAGATGTCCGGCAAACCCTGGACAAGAATCACATTTCCTACTCCGGATAAGAGATTGTATGCATCTTGGAACTCATTGTAACAGAAAATGACGACATTTGGGCGTTCGGTGTACGCCTCATTCAGATTATTCAAAATTTTAAAAACTAGTTGAGTTTTTTCCACATCCGCTCGGTCCTGTCACCAATAGGCATGAGGGCCATTCCATGATAAGTCTTTACTTCTATGAAGAAACTGTACACGATTGGGAATGAAGTAAGAATGACCACACGATGAAAAAAGCTAAACAACGAAAATGATACCTGTAAATGAAAACAATGATGAATACGTATTAATAACCGTACGGAACAGTTTCGAAGCTATTCGATACAAAACAGCGCTTAGTGAATGACACGTTTAATCTCTTGACTATGGACGTGTTGAGAACCTCATGCTCTTTGCTAATACCGAACATCTCGTAGTTGATGGATATCGGCTCGGCATGCTCTCCCTTCACCATCTTCTGAGCCATCCTCTTCATTGTCTCGAACTTGATCTTCTGCGAGGCCTCACAAGTGAGGGGGAAGCCCTTACACTTGACTATCTCCTTCTCCGATCCATCTTCCAATCGCAGTTTGTATGCGTAGGTCTTGGGAGCGAGAGCTACGAACTCCACACATCTGCTTCCTGGGGGGATCTCGCTAGTGAGATCGCCCAGGAACGGCCCCATCAGATCTTCCACAGGGTTCTTCTCGGCCTTCTTCTTGATGAAAATTAGCGAGTCCGTGTCTGAAAGTAATGAGCCATAATCTGATTCGGAAATTACCCAAGCAATTTTAAATGTGCATGTGTGGGCACACTTACCGCAGTAGAGGATCGACTTCGGCTTGACTCGGCGCATGGCCTTGTAGAGACGAACTCGAGCATATGCAGTTGTGAGAGCTGCAGATGCCTTGCTCGTAGTGCTGATAGGCTCGAGCGCCTCCTCGACCGTCATGTACACCACCAGCACCTGGAATGAATCATAGCGCTGTCATAGAGCACCAGGTGCACCTTGTAGTCAGTGAGAACTACCACATCCAGAATTTCATTATCTGCACTCTTCAGGAATGTGTAGTATTCGTGCGGGGTGTGGAAGATCTTGTTCGAGCGTCGCCTATTTCGCTCGCCCAGCTTCCTGATAACGTATAGCTTACGGGAGGTTATATTTTCATTCAAGATTTACCCCCAAAGTGAGTTGGCCATCAATTTGCTAACTTGACGACCCGCTGGCTTCTTTCCAGCTTCAATCTTCTTCGCATCGAGGACAATTCCATCCCTCTTAGCATGCTCGTCGATATATTCTTGCTTCTCCTCGGGTGTCATATTAGGGCGTGGCCATCCAGACGCCTCCTGATATTTTCGAAGTTCGAAAGCCGTTTTCTTATTAACAGACCGTTTTCTTCTTGATGAAGAAGTTCATGTGCTCCGACATAATCCCGTGGTGAATAGTACCATCGTCCGAGATCGAATACTGACGCCACTCGTCGTAGTGTCTCGCCTAAAAATAAAGGATGTATTCCAACACGGTTAGTGGAATGTTTACTTGATATACACGGGTGACGACATATCCTTCTTCGAGGGCCAACTTCAATTCCACCGAACTCCAGACACCAGCCATCTCTCTCCTCATCTCCATGGTCACATCTTCCAAAGGGATTCTGGCCTAGTGCGCAAGTCCTACACAGCGCATAGCAGTTCTTCCCTCCTGCCTTCATCATGAGGACAGGGAGCTGCAACTTCCTTGGTGGAAGTATCTTGCACTTGACAAATCCATCCACTTTCAGATCGTCTGGACGAGAGAGAGGTACAGAACACTGATCTCCAGCGATGGTTCTCCCGAGTCCGACCGGATACGGCTCGTACTTGTTCACGGTTGGGTAAAGGGAGCAGAAATCGACATAGACGATCTCCTTGTCCTCTTCGCACTTCTGGTAGATCTTGAACGCCTCGGTCCTCCCCCCTGAGAAGCCCTCCTCGACTTGCAGTGGGTCCTGAATATATAAATATTCCCAGATCTTGACACAGATCGCAGCTGGAGATCGCAGCTCTCGAAGTACTCGTTCATGAGATGATCTTCCTTGAGCATCTGGCGGATCTCGCATTCTCTCACGATCACCACATCGTAGCCTGCTTTCTCGATTGTCTCCACTCTCTTCCGATCTCGGTTGCGAATCTCGTACGCAGATTGGCCCGGAATCTCATTGTGGTCGTTGTACCTGCAGCTGCACGCGTGGTAGTAGTCTCCGTAAATCTAAAACACGATTTTATGGAAGCCATTTTTTGTTTCATGCAATACCTCATAGATCTTCCCACGGCCTCCTTCTACTTCAACGTAACCGTCAGCCTTGTATCTCGTCCCAGGGACTTGATACTCTCCGCCGTTCCGAGCATCTTGGATCTTCTCTCCCGTTGAATGACGGAGCCAACTATTAATCAATGTCACTCATTATACTCTTTGTAGGTCATACTACCTGAGGTACTTGAGAGCGATTCGTGACTGGTTCTCTTTCGCTGCAGCCTTCCTCTCGATGGCCAAGGTGTCGGGGGTGAGGAACTTCCTCCTGAACACCTGCAAATATTGATTCAACTCTAGTATGCTCAACCTATATACTACCTTCATCGCAGCAGAGGCGCATGTTCTCGATTCGTGGAAGACACGAACACCAGTGGAAGCATAGCAGTCCTCATCGAACCTCCGCACGCCCTCATGCAGAAGGAGAACATCCGATAAGCAGTAGGCCGAAATTTGCTCGCGGAAATTGAACTCCTAGAATCGCTATAATAAAACAAAAATTTAAAATAAATCATACCTGGTCCACCACTGACGCGTGCCACTTCGACACCTCCGCCTTCTGTGCGGGCTTGATGTTGGCTGATAGATACGCGTCAAGAGGCGGGATCGTTCCGATGTAGTTGTAGTTGGCTGGGACATTGAAGGAGTGAGGGAAATGGCCTGAACTTCATTTTTACATGTTTTCGGTATGCTGATCTTACCTTTACTCATCTCCTTTATGTCGAACGTCGAGCTGAATGCCGCAAGGGGCATGGCGAGGAAGTTGAGCGAATCAACGAATCTCACGCCATTCGCCTTGAGGAACATCAACTTTCGCCCGACAAGAACGAAATCCTCCTTTCTGAGAGGAGCACCCTGGGCGACTTGACGGAAGATGAACTGCCCGTCGAAGCTGTACTAATATTGATTTTCGCTGGATCTATTGAACCTACCTCCGCAGGTTGTGCGCGATCACAGTGAAGGAGAAGTGAACAGGGGAGAAGAGCCAGTCCACAAATTCCTTCATGATGTTCCTCTCAGGATCATCGAATGCATTCCACTGATGCAGCTTCTGTCCACCACACTCATCGCAAGACAGCTCGTAGTCGTCAGGAGACGAAGGGAGCTTGGTCTCACAGTGCTCGCATGATCGAAACGCGATGATGAGATTGGGCTTGTGGCGCTTCATCTTCATGGGCTTCTTCTTCCTCACAACATCCACCTCCTCGACTGTTGTCTGCGTATTTTGAGCATTGCGAGAACGTCTGATTACCGTACTACCTCAATATCGAAGACAATGGTCTTCTTCACGAATTTGTCGCTCAGGGGAGGAATCGGCGAGATGAAGCATGTGGTGTGGCCAATGGGAGCATCAGTCTGGCACTGCTTGCAGAAGGAATAACCGCATTTGTGTGGGCGCCCAGTGCGATCTTCTACGATTTTGGCACCGCAGTCATCGCATCTAGGCACAGCGTTGCACATGGGTCTGCCTCCTCGGGGTCCTTTAATTTTCGACTTGTTTATTTTAGCACTCTCTCCTTACCAGGGCGAAGATGATTATCAAAACATGACTGCGTGAAGAAACCACAATCACACGTCTCGCACTTGATCTCCTCGTCTCCGGTGCAATCCTTAGAATCCTTCTCGCCGCACCTTTGGCACTTTACTCTGCAGTTGTAGTGACTCCTTTCGGTGTTGTATAGTACATCGCAGAAGGCACAGTAGTACTCGGAACCTTAAAAGTGCTCTTGCCGTTGGACGTGGAAGCGCCTCCTACCAAAGAATGATGAGATCTTTTTAATATGATCGAAATGGCCATTTGAGAGTCTCAGCCCCACGGTTCTGTTGGCTCCGAAGTATGGGCCGATGTACAATGGCTCTCGAATCCGTGTTCCGTCGAAAACGATCAGCTGTATTTGATCCTAAATGAAATACGTGAGAAGATTCAGTCAAGAAAATTGAACCTTGAAGATCAGCTTCTGGAAGACTTTTACTTCCTCGATCTCGTAATCGCGGTTTTTGCCGATATTGGTACGCTTCTGGAGACGAATCGCCTCTTTATCCAGCGATTTCCCCGCGCGTGAAAGACGTCTCCATCGCTCTCGATCAACACCGCGATTTACATAGGCCATGCCTACTTGAATCGCCTTCGGTAAGCAGTAGTCAGATCCTGCATGAGCCGCGTAGACGCGTATTGGCCGGATCTTACCGCTGATTGGAGTGATATTGTAATCATCATCAGTGTTCGCCGCATACTTGCGCTTCCCTGAGCCTCGGGGTACATCCACATGCGATATTCGAACAGATAACTAATAGGTTCTTCATTTCGGCGCATGATACCAATTAGTTATACCTTGCTATGGACGAGGGGACTGGGTAGATTATTCGATTGAGCACTCATTTCCATTTCTCGTCGAATAACAGACGGCGTAATTTTCGACAATTCCGTGAAACGAAGATAAAAGGCATTAGTTGTGCCCTCTTGTAACACTGAGACTGAAGCATGAGGGTTTTCGAATGAATGGTCTCGAGTATTCTCGATAATATCCCCCATGATCTGAAGATCAAATCATGTAGATAAACTCAATTTTTTTTACCATATCAAATAGTCTCTCGGGACCGACTTTTCCACCCGGTCGCTTATATTGATAGTGGACTCCACATGTTTGGTTCGGAATCTCACACAATACGACTCGTCTTCATCCTCTATCTCATAGAGATCTTCTACATTTGCCAGTTCGCCATCGATTATCAGCGGATTCTAGAAAGGCGCTATTTGCAGCCATTTGATATCGCTCTCATTTTCTCATCGGAACTTAACATTATGAAACATAAGTTAACATGCTCAACCTCATCAGCGCCTGAATTGCTTACTTCTCCCTCATGTGAATCGGGTGAATCCAGCGGTTCAACCTTAAATATCAAATTTGAGTCATTATCATAAGTCTGAGAACATTCTCGACAAAATTTACCCAGACCTCTCAATCTTTATTTGCTATGCAAACGAGCGAAAATTTTACCAAGTGTGGCGTCTCAGCTACTGAATCGTCTAATGGAGCATCGCGTGATTCCGACGGAGGCTGTGAATCGACTTGTAAGATATTTTTCCGTCAGAATTCGTTTACAATACTGTATGGAAACCAACTTACCAGTTTTTGCGGCTGGGGATTTTTCCGTCGAACCATCACAGATTAGTAGATCAGATAAGTAGCAGGGCGAGAACTAGAGCAGCGAATGCAACGGGACCTGCTACCAATACGAATGGAGTATACTGAATGTCGCGCTTTCTGGGAGCGGCAAAAGATTGATGACTCATTAGAACGCCGAGCGCGAGAGCTAGCGTGCAGAGAGAGAGAGACGCCAGAGAAAGAGAGTGTCTATCATTTAGAGAGGAGACGGCGCGAGCTAGTAGTGTTCCCTTTCGCCCTGGTGACAAATCGACCGGATGGTCGAGTGGTTAACGCCCTCGCGAGCCGCCCCCAACACCGTCAGCACGACTCCCGCGGAAAACGGCAAAAGATTGATGACTCATTAGCCCGCTGAGCGAGAGAGAGAGAGAGAGAGAGACGGCAGAGAAAGAGAGCGCTAATCCTGCGTAGTACACGATTATGGCGCAAATCTTGGCTACCTGAATAACCTGGGTAAAATACCTGGGTAACTCAGGTAATCCGGGGAAAATTCATCCTGGGAAAAATTGGTCACAGAGACACCCCCTACTCTCTTTTGATGCCAAAAATCGATGAATACTCTTCGATTTTCGTGAAAATTTTTTCCTGGGGTAGAAAAGGTGGCAGATTACGATTTTGATGAAATCTCAGGATGCAACGTGACTTATTTTTTCACGATGGCCAAAAAAATGAGAAAAAATGATGCCAAAAAATGATTTATTGTACTTTTCGAAACTTTGATTTTTCGCTACACCAAAAGTATCAACATAAAAGTTATTCTATATAACAAGGCGGTCATTTTGGTTTTTGAACGGAACTCTAGCTCCATTTTAAAGCATTTTATGATTTTTCGAAATTTCGAAATTTCAAGAGCCGGATTTTAGGCAGTTTTGAGAAATCGCGGAATCCGTATGTAGAGAAAGATCCTGGACCTTAGGGACACCTACCATGAAAATCTCAAAGAGATCCGAGCACTTTGAACATTTTGTCAAACGCCACCTGCCATCTCTCAGAA
The DNA here is from genome assembly GCA_036245805.1 of Pristionchus mayeri. Classification (NCBI taxonomy): domain Eukaryota; kingdom Metazoa; phylum Nematoda; class Chromadorea; order Rhabditida; family Neodiplogasteridae; genus Pristionchus; species Pristionchus mayeri. The sequence continues at coordinate 10,430,311 of BTRK01000004.1, read as the reverse complement.
GACGCATGATAAAACGATGAGAAGGTTATGCAGAGGCATGATTTCTTCGAAAAAAATCGATTTCGGTCACAGAGCCGGAAATTACAAACTTTCCGTTTTTGGTTTCCGGCTTCTCTATGGAAAATTAAATCCGTCTAGTTATTTATATTTGATAAAAAATATACATAAACACATTTTCTGCTACAAGAAATGATTATGAGTGACTATCTGAGAGAATTGACCAATTCAACCTATGTGCCTTACAGCGAAAAGAAAAGTGTTGATTTTCAGATATTCCTAGGGGTAACTTTTCACGTAGAGTCCGAAAATCGCCCTTAGAAAGCCGTATCTCTGACCTTCGTTTTCTGTAGCAACGTCGAGGTCGGTTTTTCTAACTTTTGAACGGATCATCCAAACCCATACATAGCTAGTAATTCTGAAAGAACTCGTTTATAAGACGAAATGGTAGTATCCTTCACTATTAGCAGGAATAATACAACAATGAATTTTCATTGGCTTTCGAATTTCGGATTTTTTTAAACGAACATGCATGATTGAAGTAGAATAAATTCAATGTCGATCATGCGATTTCGAGAGCAAATATTCAAAACTTGAAAGCAAATGAAAATTCATTGTTGTATTATTCCTGCTAATAGTGAAGGATACTACCATTTCCTCTTATACATTTTGGGCTCTGGAATGCGTGTGATGATCAACAGATGCCAAAATTTCGGCAAAAACGAGCTGCTGAATATCGGATTATCGAAAATGAGCCAAATTGTGGTACTATTGATACCAACAAGACTGATATGATTAAATAATACTACGACACATTCTTTAATACAAAATAAAATGCAGTTTCACCTAAATTTCGCTATATTTTTTTCTTTGATTCTACCGACCACGTAGTTTTGGTCATATTTTACAGGAGTTTGAAAGCACGTGAAATACTGATTTTGTATTTCTGCATCCATGCTGAGTACTACTATCATTTCTCGGTTGAACCTGTTGGATCTGTTTTAATATAGGTGTTTTGGATATCAAAATATCATCAAAATCGATGATTATAAAATCGAAATTTCAGAAATGGATGATTCTGAGGTACCATTGATGAGAACACGGTTTAGTAATGTTAACAACCGTTCGTAGATAGAAAATTGAGTGCATTACCTCATAATTTCGATATTTTTTCTTTTTTCGTTTCTCTCGATCATGCATGTTTGGGCTCATATATTGGGACTTTGAAAGCACATGTGAATTTCATTCTGTATATTTGAACTCAACGTGAGAACTACTATACCATGATAGTCGAAATCATGGGATTTGAAATGCGAATGACCTTTTTGAGATACTAAAATTAACATAGAGTCGAAAGTCGAAAAATCGAATTTTCGGAAATGCAACAATTTCAGGTTTTCAAGTTTTAATGTATTATATCAAGCTATGAAATGTTTAAAAAATATCTTGTTTAATCGATTTGCCCATCGAGTGAATGATATGGCTTCAGTTTATCACCCAGGTGCACAGAAGCACTACCTTCGATTCAAAATCCCCAGACTTTGAAAAGGTGAGGGTATCCAATTTGGTGTGGGTTCAATACAGGCACGGGTCTCTCCAACGTGTGCATGAAAGCTATGGGATTCCACTTGAAATGGAAGATCTAGGTCAAAAATACGAATATTTTTTCCAAAAAAATATTTTTGAAGTTATGCAGAATTCAATCAAAACAAGTTTTTAGTAGTTTCAGAGTACCCCTACGTTAGTGAAAATATGAAACTAGGTCCATCTTTTACCATTTAGGAGATACGATTTTTTTGCACTTCGGGCGGATTTTCTCACGCATCTTAGGGACAGACAGACAGACAGACAGACAGACAGACAGACAGACAGACAGACAGACAGACAGACAGACAGACAGACAGACAGACAGACAGACGCTACGACATTATAGTCAATAGGAATTCCCAGGAACTCTCGTACATCATTGCGAAAATATTTGTTTTTCTCTCTGGAATTCAGTTTTTCAGATAAAGAATTTTTCTTTTTGAGTTTTGCAATTCACTTTCCACATGAAAGTTTCTCAAAATAATTTGCTGCATTTTTTAAGACCACTGCCGTCTCTCTAGCTTATCAGGGAGCTCATATACGGTATAGCCGGGAACAAAACCGGAGAATTCCTAATTGACGGCTCTCGGACAAATAACCTGGATTATTCGTATTCTTATGTCTGGGATTGTAATATACCCCAGTATGACCGATTTTAAAAATATTTTTTAGAAATTGTTCTTGATGGACTTATTTTTGCTTCATCGACTCGTGATACATGTATCAGGTTGTAACATAAGTTTTGTCGCGTCCAATCTCTTATGCATTTTAACCTCAGAAATTCTTCGAATTAATTTAATCTCAATTTCGTTATTCATCATCAGTGAGGGCCTTCGTACTCTTTCTTACGCGCTTTACTTCAGTCCTATCAAGGCAGTTGAGGAGGCACATTAGTCAGACAAAGTTGTACTGAGATAAGGATTAGAAATCATTTTCACGCATCAGCTCTTCTTGAAAAGGATAAATTATGCCGATTTTGTGTGATTTGCGTAAAGTACTACATATGTGCATAATTTTGAACCACTCACGGATAATGACAAACGAAAATCGTTCTAGAAATGTAGACGAGTTTGTATAATGTGGATGGTTGGTGACGGTCGCGAAAACTTTCGCAAGCCGAATTTCCTTCTCAGTAGATATCCAGATCCAAATAGTGGTGGAATATAGTTCACCCAAAGTGGTCAGTGTGCAGACAAAGTTTGGGGTAGATTGGGTTCTGTTGAGATAAGTGGCTCCATTCAGAACGATGGTATGTAAATTAAACTACTGAGATCGGCACTTTGTTCATATTCCTACCTCGCACACATGTTCAATATCTGATTTGTTGTGTCCATCCGAACCATAAACCCTTCCCTTACTAGTATCTACTTGGGATAAGTTTGGAAATAAATAGCTTTTGAATGACAATTTTTAATTCGAAACACCTAAACTTGCAAATTTTGGTAAAATTGTGCGCGAATTGAATTAATAAAAATTCAAATTTCCCACAAGTGGAGTGTTCTTTCTCTCACTTGTTTAATGATAAATTATACCTCCATGAGTGGTAATTGAACGCACTTATGTTAGTCACTGTTGTTGCAATTCTGGATTCAGAAGAGTTGGTCAAGTTGGCTACGAATCAGCGGCTAACCTTACACTCAGTGAAGTATATCTTTGGTTCCGCTCAACATAGCACCATATCTGGCGTATATTTTGAAAGAGCATTGACGGGGTATATCACCATGCTGTAGAAGTTTGGTTCATTATTCATCTCTGCGAACTAGCACCCGATCAAACGAATTAATAAAATCTGCACCAAATTTAAATCAGTTCATATTAATATTTTTCGCATAGCCAGCGTGCGCAGTTCAGCTCTACCCTATGGTTTGAATGTGCATGAACACCCCAAACATATACTAGGAGGTCAGGCATTGATAATGTTTGAGAAGTATCCTTCATGGAAATATTGTGAACCTCCGAAATGCGACAAAACTTATGTTACAACCTAATATTAAGTTGGTAAGTTGGGGATTTGGTTGTACAGCTAAAAAATATTTAAAAGTAAGCTGTGACGAACGGCCCTCGAGAAAAATTTCTCGAGTAAAGATGCCGCGTCCATCAAATACGAATGGTAGATAAATATTACCGTATGTATTATGGTGCACGTCCATTCAGTAGTGCAAATATGCTTTCAGTTTAAAGCGAATCTGCTTCTGTACAAGTTTCGAATCTGTCCCGTGCCATATTTTCACATGTACGGTTCAGTTATTTGAAACATGTTTTCATTCAGTTTGAAGCTATTACAATTCATAATTCGGTCCTCGCATACAACATAAAAGTTTATATCTCAATATATGGATGCTGAGAAAGAAATTCAAAAATGTTATTTTTCAAAAAGATAATTCCGTATCAAAGTGTGATGCAGTTATTTTCATATTTATCCGTTTCCTGATATCGTATTTCCGCCTAAAGAAGTATACTTTAAAGAGGAATGGTTACTCTCCATAATCAATTTCGATAGATGGGGAACTGTGATACAATTGTTGGAGGTACTGTACGCAGGCATACAATTTCGAAAGCAGGAATCTATTATATCATTACTTCGCGAGATATTACATGAAAGACTTGTCACCATACTTTTCTCGCACCCTGTATTTATCCATTCGTGCACTTGTGTTACAGATTGAGTGCGACCATTTATTTATTGTCGTGGAAGCGAGTAAAACAGCTTCCAAGCCTTCGAAAACAAGTAATAAATGCCGGATAATCAAAATCGGTGAAATTACAATTTACACTGCAGCTCGGATTTGTTTAACTCTTCCTCGTAATTGGAAATTGAAAACTTCACAATCAAATATATTTTAATTACAACGTACATGAAAACACAATTTACTTTTCTCTATTTACATATTTTTATCGATGATTATGCCCAGTTCCATCGCATAATCCCATTGGTTTTGCAGTTGGGTAAAGTATGCATCCGTCTCGTTGATATCTATCGGAACAATTGAGGTTTCCTTGATGCTGAAAACAGTTTATAGTTATAACGATAAGTCTAAAAAGTGGTGATGGTATGAATATTCATTCATGTTTGTGTTATCAAATGTTTTACCACAGTGAGAGTTGCTGCTTCGGTTAACACTTTTAATCATGAAAATGTCTAAGCACGACTGCATTTTTCGTTCGATCGTATAGCTCTCGAAACTCACAGCTTATGGAGATACCATCGATCGTAGAATGGCCTGGCTCCTGCGTGATGAGCCAGTGCAAAGTGGCATACTGGAGCGGCACAAGCAACGCATCTGGAACAATTTATTGCTTTCTCTCGTTCTACTGACTGGATACTGTATCAAACGGGAAAGGACGCACAGGGGAAACATGATATTCGCAGCCCACATGCACCATTGCAACGACACCATCTGATCAGGTCTCGTGAATACTATCACGGGACCGAACATAACAACCAGATTAAGGATCAGGCCGAGTATTAAAAGGAGCACACCGAATTGAATTTTCTGTAAAAATTGCATTTATTGTCGTAATTTGTATTGTAATTGACAAGTAAACCAAAAAAATAATCATCTGAATACTCCATATGTTTTCCCTCAGCTGCACTCGTAGGCTTAATGAGTATTTGTCATTCGGGAATCGACGGAGAGAATCGGAGATCCTTGCCAGCTTTGTTTGATTTCTCTTCAGTGCCAAGTGTAGAATCTGCAACTCTTTTCCCTCCAATTTTGCCATACTCGAGTTCCAACCAATAAACATCCAAAATTTGGCAGGATTCCGATGATGCAGCAAATGTACGTGTTCAAAATTGCTGAAAATGTTAAAATGGGGGTTGAGCAAATTTGAAATGACTAAACTTACCAGCCACAAATGCGTAGCTTACTGCAAGTAAAATGCAATCCACAGCGAGTATAATGACAACGGATATATAATTCCGATGATTCAGTTCGTAGTCGGCAACGTAGATTGTGGCTATTATTCTGCAATAGGAAGTTTAAATCGTGAGCAGTCGCTAACTCAGCACCTCTCAATGGTTAGCACAGAGAGTAGGCAGTATGCGTGTACTAATCCATACTCGCGAATTACAGCAATGTATGGAAGCGGGGTGTTGGCGATATCTTGATCAACGTTATCGCGTTGCCCACAATGAAAATACGTTACCTGTCCAGGATATCAACCTGCTATCATAAAGAATTAAGATTGCCCTTGCGATGCAACTGGCCTCGAACGAGATATAGACGTTGGTAACGAGCGCGAGAAAATTTGAATGAAGAATCTAAAGGACATCGCTTCATTCTGGATATTTTCCGGTTTACCTTATATTTCCAACAGAGAAGAATGATTCTACCAATAAAAGCCGCTCCAAAGAACATTATTAAGAGTTGAATTCAATGTCAGATAAGAAAGAAACGGAATAAACCTCTATTAAGATTCCCGTGAGGTACAAAGATCGCCAATAGTCAAGGAGCTCCGATCGGACGAAGAGAATGAGCCAGTGGCTGCTGGAGTTATCTCGACTGAACGTCCGAAGAGCATCCGGAGGAGGAAAGAAGAGATCGGAGAGCAGATTCATTGTGGTAAAGCCAGTAGCTAATTTCTCCTATGCTAATTCTCTGGTGGTGAGGAATAATGATGAATGAGGGGGGATTCAAGGAAGTATTTACCCCACCTGCTTTGGCGAATAAATTATGTTTTATGCATACTCGGTGGCGCAACGAGATACGAATAATTTATCAAGTGCTATCGTAGAGAAAGTATTAACTCTCCTCGCACTAAGGAGTGCGATAAGGTAGGGCGGAGGATGTAAGAGGATCAGAATGAGAGAATGAAGATATAAAAGGTAGAAAGCTGTGCTAGTGCACTGTGTTCTTTCGATTTATTGATTCATAGATCGAACGGCAAACCTGGGCGATCGATGGGACCAGGAATAAGGAGGAGAGGGAGATCACAACGGTATAAACATTCACTAGTTCCAGATTAATGAGAAACCGATCTACGGAACGATTCTCTATTATGTCAACCAGAAAAGTACACTACGAAATTGATGACATCGTAAAAGCACAACAAATGAAGTTCCCCAGGGAAGCGATTAGGGGTTATATTCGCCCCTCCCTCGTTTAGTTCCATCATTTTGAGCATGGCTCCCGACTGGCGTTCCATTGCTGCTCTCACTTACTCTCTCGGATCGATAGGAGTCATCGCAAATTTGGCACTTATCACCGCCATTTTCCTTCGGTAAAGACTCAAACGTGATTTAAAATAGAGCTTTCAACTATACAATTTCATGATTTGAAAAGGGGGTAAAAGTGTAGCCAAGCGATTTCACAATCGCCAGGAACATGCTAGTTGGTGTAGTCCGATGAGACTGACTGCACTCTAAAGTGATTAAATATTTGAGTTTTTCATTATTTTAAATCGTTTGTATAATCCATTTAAGCACGCCTGCCAACATGCGCGTCTACTCTCGCATCCTCGCCGCTTCGGCCATCAGCGACCTCGTCGGCATCGTCGCCATGATGCTGTCGGTGACGGAGTGAGTTGCATTATCTACTTAGTACTAGGGTTTTCGTTGATAGTGGGCCAACTGTGTCCATGAGAAAATAAAAGTAAACGAATCGCGAAATGTCAGCGAGAAGGTCTACTACACCGCTGCTATTCTTGAGTTCCACGGATATTGTACGGAAATCAGCGTCGACTTCTGCTGCGCCGTGTTCGGTATGAGTTGGATTTCGAGAAACGATACCACTGTCTCTTCATTCCGCACACTTTCTCCCTGCTCGACCGGTCGAGAGATTGTGTGGAACGGAGAGACTGTGGTATCGTTTCTCTAGTATGAGTTCATTTCTAAAACAAATGTTCTCAATTTTTCTTAATCAAGAGCAGCTCCCTGTCTAAAATAAAATATAAATATAAAAATATCTTTATGATTATCATTTTGTTCAGGCGTGCAGGAGTACATGTACGTGGCGACGAGCATGCTGTTGTGCGTGTCCTTCGCCTACCGACTCCACGTCCTGCAGGGAAGTTCATCGAAAAAACACGAGGAATCGGTCAGTTGTAATCTTCAGAAGACTTTCGAAAACGAATTTTCATACTCCGCATTTTGCAAGCTCAATTTTTGGATAGTTGATGCTGAAAATTTTAAATTCGGTACCAATCTTTTTTTTTTTTTTATTATTATTCGGAACCTAGCATCTAGTTTTATAAACGGGCATTAATCGTGTATTTTCTTTGATTCATGCATTCCCTAGTCCTCTTGACCGCGTGATAAATGAATAGACGAAGGCTCGTTTATCGAACTATACTAACATTGTCATTCGCAGGTTATTATTGGCGTTATTATGACGATAATCATAGCTAATTCCCCGTCGATTCCTCTCTACCTAAGAGCTGGAATGAGAATGGACTCCCTTCTGGATGATTACCGACGAGAGAGAGGACTGGGCCCAGAACAACCAATAGGTATGGCGTTACTAGATTACTGGACAAAAATTTGCAATATTTTTGGGTACTCATGATATCTGGTATATATTCAGGCATGGTGAATTTTATGGACATCGCAACGCTAGGTACCTGCTTCTATTCGATCTTCTCCTCGCTTATTCCCTTCACTGCGTCCATCGTGATGAGGAAGAAGATAATTCGAAATATGGAACAGATGAGGGTGTGCAATCGCTTGGCTAAAAAAATTAATAAAACTCGAAAGATCTAGAAGTTTGAACCAGTAGCAGGAGTTACCCACTAGACAACCTTAGGTCGTTAGCCACTAGACAACCGTAGGTCCATTTTCTACTAAAAAATCGATTCAGAGCAATCTGAGCGTCGGCACCAAGGCGCAGCACGACATGCTCATAAAGGTAACATAAATCGTAAAATCCGGATTGCAATAAATAAAAAATCGGTTTGAGAACAAATATTTGAGGCGCTCAACTTGCAGCTGCTCGTCTCAGCCTTTTTCTTACTCGGTGTCGCCTTATTCGGCATCAACCTCTTCTGTGTATATTTGATTCCCGGATTCCCCGAGACGACTGACTTCGTGGTTCCGGTTCGTCTTGAATCATTTTTATATTCGATTCTGGAAAAAAATATATCAAATTCAGCTGTGCAACGTGCAGAATGTAATTGGTGCGCTGACCAACTTGTACGTGATTACACCCTATCGAAGGTGAGCAATACCTAAGAAGGTACCATAGTACCAGACCGGTATATGGTATCGGTACCAGCCCAATGGCTATCTCTATTCAGATGGATCCTCTGCGGTTCCAAAGGAACTATTACTATGGTGCAATCATCATTAAACCTGTCCAATCCCTCGAATGATTATCGAAACCCCTCAAGCCCATCGGCGATCGTGCACTTCTGAATCGAATTCTGCGTGAATGTAATTTGTCCGATCTATATGTAGATATATGAAGAAAAATGGATATAGATAGAGAACAATCGAAGGAGGAACTGAATTAAATCCCTGAGGATTGGATTAATTGGCATAGGTGACTTGGGAGCATGCACTGTGAATAACAGTCATCTGTTCAACCTTGTTCTGTGATTAAATGTATTGTTCTTACTCCAGAATCTACGTTCGTAAAATGATATGAGACCGTTCGCGATAGATTCAACAGCCCAAAATGTCAAACCCATCAAAACATGTTCCCTGGGGTAGTTTTCGATGCTGAACAACGTGGTCTACTTCATTTTGCATGAATCGTTCATTTTGGGTCCGGGTGGTGCCATGTCACTTCCGGCAAAAACTGGTTGTTCGTTCTTTTCCGTGTCCGATGGAACGCTAGAAACATGAAATCTCGCACCCCCGAGCAGAATTTCAATGCGCATCGAACCATATATTTCATTAGAGATGAGTCTCACTGGTTCTCGAGTTATGACGACTTTTTACTCGTTGAAGTGTGCGAGTGGCGACCTAGCTCACGCGATCCGCATTTTCTCGCTGATTCGAATGGTATATACTTGTAAAAGGTTCCGACATACCCCACGAGCACGGTGGCTCATTTTCTGCTTTTTGCGAGCTTTTCACTGTGTAATCGGGAAATGGGAGGGCAGAAAATAGAGTTCTCGAAATGGGCGCCGCCCAGGTCGCCCATTTAATTAAATGAACGTGATGAATATTGCCCAGTTGAGAACAAAGGGAATTATCTGGGCGCCCATTGGGCGCCCATTCCATTCACTCACTCGTGATGAGCGGTTCGCTCCCCATTTCGTCTCTGCAAAAAAAAGGTTTTCTTTGATTTTTCTTTCCTATTTTTTTAATGCATGTATTGTATAGATCGAAAACAAGTAAATATCGCATGTTCTACACTCCACGTGGGAATTTTGAGTACCAGTGTAATCATTGTACCAGTGTTCAAAGGTTCATTTTTCAATATTTTTTTCGCATTATATTGTATAAATAAAAGTGACGAACATGGAGCAACCAATTTGAAGCGGCATATTGAGAATATACATCCTCACCTGCTAGATAAATCTGAGGTGACTGTTTTGATTTACGTTTAACATTTTGTTAAAAGTGCAGGCCGACGTGGTCAGACACAAAAAAGCAAATAAATCATTGGCTCGTTTTACTGCAACTTCGTCGCTCGCTTTCAATGCGTTCAATAATCCAAATTTTACTGAATTCTGCAAGTATCTAGATCCGTCCTACACTGTTCCAACTGAACTAGGTAATGAGTGCAGATTTTTTTGCCTGCTAGATAAATCTGAGGTGTTTTTTTTAAAACAGGTCCTCTTTTTTCCGAATTATATAACGAGGCACGAACTAATAACAAAAAAGACATAAAAGGTATCTAGGCTATAGTATAGACAGCTTATCATTGTTGCCTTTTTTTACAGGTCAGCGAGTTGTTCTCTATTTGGACCATTATTCTGACCCGACCGACGGACACAGTTTGATGGGAGCTGTGATGGGGTGGATTGATAATAGCTGGGAAGCACAATCTCGTGTTGTTGCCGTTGATCCTGTTGAGGGTATTTAAGATTTTAATTAAATTAAATTAACTTATTAACACGATAGGCCCATCACATAACTCTGCTCAAACAAGAAAATTTGTGGATAGATTAATGCAGGAGTATGAGCCTTCCGAGATTATCGCTTTTGTCAGTGATCAGGCTTCAGTTATGAAAAAAGTTGCTAGCGATGCTTCTTTATATGCGTATGTGTTGTATTTTCTTTCTTGAAATTTTGATACGATTTTGAAGATTTTTCTGTTACTGCCATAGTGTGCATAAGAGACTATCTGAGAGAACTGAGCAATTTCACCTACGGGCCGTACAGCAAAAAATAAAGTGTTGATTTTAAGATGCCCCTAGGAGTAGCTTTTCACGTAGAGTCCGAAAATCGACCTTAGGAAGCCGTAACTCTGACCCCTGATTTTCTGTAGCGCGCCTCAACGCTGAGGTCGGTTTTTGTAAATCGTGAACGGTTGATCCAAACCCCATATATAGATAGTAATTATGAAAGAACTCGACGAGATAAACATTTTTGAAAAAAATCGAAAAAAAAATCGTGAAAAAATCGTGAAAGGAAAGATGGTTGCTATTTCGCAAATATATGATTTTTGAAGCCGAGCAAGAGCGAAATCCCATCAACTCTATGTACTGCCTAACTATACTAAGGTAGGGTAAAAATATAACACAGGAAAAACGACCATAATCTCAATTCGAGAAAATTCGATTTTCTTAACTTCGATTTTTTGCATGTTTAGACTTATATATCTTTTCCATTTGGAGATGAATTCACAATTTTCTAGGTAATTCTAGTATCACAGAGGGATATTAGTCAGAAAATATTCAAAATTGGGTCATCACCTATAAGGAAGGTTATCATATTTGTCCTTAAAAATGCAAAATTTAGAGCATCGGAAAATAACAAATTTAATAAGCTCCGTTGTGTGCAATTCTGCTAAATTATATTTTTATGGCACTTTTCCAAACAAAATGACTAATATTTTATGTATTATTGCGAAATATGAGACTCTTTAAAAAAAATTTAGATTATCAGGCGTGAAAAAACTTAATTGTTGTATATTAAGGGGATGTGCAATTTCACAATTAAATTATAGTTTGCCAATGTTGAAACATTATTTTACTACATAAATTCAAGCGATTGTCTTCGAAATTTCGCCTGTTAGCATTAAAAAACATATTTTGTTCAAACCCAGCGGTGCATTCTCAAGGACAAATATGACAACCTTCCTTATAGGTGATGACCCAATTTTGAATATTTTCTTACTTAGGCTCCTCTGTGATACTAGAATTACCCAGAAAATTGGGAATTCGTATCGAAATGGAAAATATATATGAGTCAAAACATGCAACAAATCGAAGTTCAGAATATCGAATTTTCTCGAATTGAGATTATGGCATTTTTTCCTGCATTATTTTTTTACCATACCTTAGTAATGTAAGAAACTGCATAGTGTCGATTGGAGTTCGCTGTTGCTCGGTTTAAAAATTCATATATTTGCGAAATAGCAACCATCTTTCCTCTTCTTTGATTTAGGAGACCCCGATTCATGAATTTTTTCACGAAAAGTTGGTTCCAATTGTCTTTTCACGAAGAATCTAATAATCATAATTAAAATGACACATATTGAAACACTTTTTCAGTACATAAATTTGGAAAATTCGAAGGGCCACAACTTTTTTCGTAGATGAGCTAGTTTTTCACTTCCAACTGTAAAAATGTTTATCTCGCCGAGTTCTTTCAGAATTACTATCTATGTATGGGGTTTGGATCAACCGTTCACGATTTACAAAAACCGACCTCAGCGTTGAGGCGCGCTACAGAAAATCAGGGGTCAGTTACGGCTTCCTAAGGTCGACTTTCGGACTCTACGTGAAAAAGCTAAATTTACTCCTAGGGGTATCTTAAAATCAACACTATTTTTTGCTGTACGGCCTCTGGTCAGTTATCTCAGATAGTCACTCATAACGCTACTACTGTTGGACTCAAGGACTATGCAGCGGGCGTCGCCGTTGACAAGAAGTGTAGAGCTATTGCCTCACATTTCCACAAAAGTCGTAAGGATTGTGACGAGATGAGAAAGTATATTGTAAAGACTTTTAAAAAAATAAAACTGTTGTTCAAGATATCAGAAGGAGTGGTCTGATGGTGTGGTCCAGAGTAACTTGCGCTTTGAAGCTCATCTAGACCAGGGTCTACACTTAGCATACAATGACTCATCTCGAATCTCTTCATCTTCGTTGATTTAGCCAGATGATCTTCCCTGTTTATCTTATGATCCTCTCCGTGTTATTGCTGAATTAGCCTAAAAACCGTCGGCATCTCTCTCATCCTTGCAGTATTAGTGATGATTCATAAACTCGCGTCTCCATTTTGTCATTAGAGTGAGTCATTTAAGAGAAGCGCTCGGTAAGACTCGACCACCCCGCGGACACGTTCCTCTAGCTACAAGATCCGGAGGTCCATACTCGGGTGCCAGGAGTACCTTAAGTCCACATTGCTCAAAACTACGGTTATTATCTGATAGGGCCTTTGTACAGAAAGAAAATCGATTCAAAGTTGAAAATGGTCGAAAAAACATATTTTCAGAACGATGTAAGATGAACTCAATTTTCAAGTAGCATTAGTCATGTGATGCCTTGAAAGCCTAAAAAACATATCTAGGTGCTTTTCCGGTCAATTTTGAATACTCAGTTTTCAATCAAAAAATCACATTTTTCACTGTAACTGATGCCTTCCTTGGTTCCTCCAATAGTTTTTGAGCACACGTTGTAGCCCGATGGTACCTGACTTCATTCTACCCCAAGACATACTCAATGGCTTTGTCGAAGTTCGAGATTTTTGAACTTCTAGATTTAACAGTGCTGAAGTCGAACATGCAAATAATTGTCATTGGTTGAACTGGAATTGAAATCGATTAGATAAGTAATGGTTACAACTTATTTACTTTCGATACTTCATATAACACACAAATATCCCGAGTTTTGCTCAATTCTGAAAATTCGATTTTTGATCGTCTGAATTTCCAAAAATTGTGCATCTTTATCTCAATAATTTTGCTCCGGCTCCAATAAGTTTGACATGGAAATTGTAGTACGTACCAACACGTGTAATTTCTTTGCTAAGTAAGAATCACCAGCATTTTCGAAGTTCCTGATTTTCACGATTGAAATAGCGAAATCGCGAGATTCGAAATGTATCGACATTGAATTTTGGCGATAATGACGATTGTTATTGGTTGTTTTCAACGGCTAGCGGAGTTAATATTCCTGCACTGTAAAATGACAGCCTCACAACATACGATTTTCAAGTTTGTTAAAAAACCGATTATCGACAAATTTAATTTCATTATTTGCCTCCCTCAAATCTAGCCTTTCTAAATCAAACGCCAATTGATCTTAGCAACAATCGACAATACGCTTTCACATTTCTAATTGGCCACAATATTATCACCAATGAAGCTTTCGAAGTTTCAGATATCTGCGATTTATTAGGCAAAATAAGAAATCTCGAAATATAAATAAATTTGATTTTTGCAAATTTGGCAAAGATACTAGCAAGGCTTTCTTGAGAATGTACTGTACGTCATGATTTGAATTTTATTACATCAGAATAATCACAGTTTTCAAGGTTTTAAAAAATTCTTTTTTTTTTTAAATTGAAATATTTCGATTCTCGGAAACTGTCAAACTATTCATTATTTTCACTTTATTCAGATAGATATCTACGCATACAACGTATTTAAACCGCTGACTTATGAATATAATCCATTTTTCCGATGAATAGTATAGCAGTAGTAGTATATGTTCATTTGGAATGAAATGAATAGTATAGTAGTAGTAGTATATGTTCATTTGGAATGAATATAATCCATTTCGAATCTCGCGATTTCGCTATTTCAATCGTGAAAATCAGGAACTTCGAAAATGCTGGTGATTCTTACTTAGCAAAGAAATTACACGTGTTGGTACGTACTACAATTTCCATGTCAAACTTATTGGAGCCGGAGCAAAATTATTGAAATAAAGATGCACAATTTTTGGAAATTCAGACGATCAAAAATCGAATTTTCAGAATTGAGCAAAACTAGGGATATTTGTGTGTTATATGAAGTATCGAAAGTAAATAAGTTGTAACCATTACTTATCTAATCGATTTCAATTCCAGTTCAACCAATGACAATTATTTGCATGTTCGACTTCAGCACTGTTAAATCTAGAAGTTCAAAAATCTCGAACTTCGACAAAGCCATTGAGTATGTCTTGGGGTAGAATGAAGTCAGGTACCATCGGGCTACAACGTGTGCTCAAAAAGTATTGGAGGAACCAAGGAAGGCATCAATGGCAATGAAAAATTCGAATTTTTAGTGAAAACTAAGTATTCAAAATTGACTGGAAAAGCACCTAGATATGTTGTTTAGGTTTTCAAGGCATCACATGACTAATGCTACTTGAAAATTGAGTTCATCTTACATCGTTCTGAAAATATGTTTTTTCGACCATTTTCAACTTTGAATCGATTTTCTTTCTGTACAATGACCCTATCAGGTAATACCAGTTGTTTTGAGCAATGTGGGCCTAATGTACTCCTAGTACCCGAGTATGGACCTCCGGATCTTGTTGCTAGAGGAACATGTCCGCGGGGTGCTCAATATGATCGAGTCTTACGGAGCGGGTCTCTTATTAGGTTGGTGCAAAAGTTTCTTTACAAGGTATTTTCGAAGTTTTCTCGTAATTGCTTTACTTGTTCGAAAAACTACTCAGGCATCATTTGAGGCAGCATAGACGTACTACAATCATTGGTTTTTATCGAATCGATCTTACGTCGATCGCGGGAAAAATAGTGCTATTCCAAAATTCGCAAAATTTGCGTTTTTTAGGTATTTGGCAAAAATTATCATAACATTTATGTGAACGGAATGCCACTTTCGTTCTTTTGAGAAGTTTATCAATAACGGTTGATATGTCCGCCGAACCCTTGAACTGGTGGTTTTGTAATCTCGTGGAAATCTTATGAGGTGGAAAAGACCGATTCCGTCGATCAAATTTCGAAATCAGCACTTTGAAAAGTGCTGCTCTTGAGAGGAACAATGAATCACGACCATTTTCCTATTAGAACATTAACATAATATATTCTTCTGATTTAGCTTTATATGGGACCAATTGCTCATCCGGCAAAATGGTGGAGCGCGATTATTAAAATTATGCTGGTTTCAATGTTTCCAAAAATCGTCCCTCCCTTAGCAAGCTATTTCATGATTGATCTGGCGCAGCTCATACAATAGTAAATGTGCTTTACGAAAATGATGTTATTGTGGTATGATCACTACAGTGCATAGAGAAATAATCTATCAAATAGTCCGGCGGAAATTCGAATTTTTTGACTTTGGCATCTTACCCCGCCTGAACACCCGATCGAGCAGGATTGAGCAAAGGTGCGATATGGAGAGTATACATCTACTAACATAATAAAAAACACCACATCAAGATTGCTCAATAGCGAAGGAAGATATAGCACGAAAACTGGGGAAGTGATTTTGTAAAGAAACTTTTGCACCAACCTAATAAATTGCCCGAAAGAAAAATAATTCAATCAGTCAGAACGAGATGGAATTCTTCACTGGAAATGAAACGATCTATCCTCCTGAACGTATGTGTAATGCGTGAATTCAAAACACAGGCTACAATTTAGCTCAAATCGATCAATGCAGTTTTGGAGCAAAGGAATATTACAGTTTTACAGTTCCTGAAGCTAATAGATTGAGATCGGAAGTGGACATCTTATCTATATTTGAAGAAGCTTCCAAAAAAGTAGGTGCATAATTCTCGTTAGTTCAATAGATTATGAGTAGATGTCTATGGAGAACTCCACATTGGGTGATGCTGCAATGTACACACGAGCTATACAATTGGTATTGAATGAGTATTTTTTTCTTTCTTACTGAGTTAATATGTGCCATTTAGCCATGATGATTCTAGCATGGATAGTTTTGTGGCGAGTCTTATCAGCCAATGCGAGAAACGGCTCGACCCTATGCTGAACGATGCTATTGTACAAGAGGCTTCTTACTTGGATCCCCGGTTTGTGCATCCGATGATATATCATTCTTATTGCAATGTTTTAAGGATTGCCCATCGAGCAAGTATTTACACTACAGATAAAAAGATGATCAACAGCAAAGCCAATCCTTCGCTCCTTCGCTATATTATGATGATTATATGCAAGGAAAAATTGATGCATATGAGGATTAAATATGAGAGGATTTCTTGCTTAAATCGACCTAATTGTTGTTATGAGTGACTATCTGAGAGAATTGAGCTATTCTACCTATGAGCCGTACAGCAAAAAATGAAATTTCATATAAATGTGGTCCTAGGGGTATCTTTTCACGTAGAGTTCGAAAATCGACCTTGGGAAGCCGTATCTCCCACCCCTCATTTCTTGTTCTGCGCTGAACTTGAGCGGTCGGTTTTTCTAACTTTTTAACGACGCATCCAAACCCCTTACATTAATAGTAATCTTGACAGATCTCGACGAGATAAGCATTTTTACTGTTGGAAGTGAAAGGCTGGCTCATCTGTGAAAAAAGTTGAGGCCATTTGAATTGTCAAAATTTTTATTGTGAAAAGATATATTCCGGGGTGTAATTTTAATTATGTTCATTGGATTCCCCGTGAAAAGTTACCCCTCAAACAAAATTTTCCCTCGTAAATTCGCGGGACAATGATATTTCCCGAAATTCGGAAAAGGGAAGTATGGTGAATCACTGAATTTCTGAAATCTCGTACATTTGCGATTTCAAAATTTTACCAATTTGGAAATGTTCTCAATACTGTACTTCAAATTTTATGCATAATTAGAGAGTGTTCTCTCCAATAAACTTGACTTAGGACATCAAAAAATCATTTTTTTCACTTCACAATTTCTCAAATTTGCACGTTGCCAACTCAACAGCTCGAGTCCGCTTGACGCTTTAGCTGTAGCCATTTTGTAGCATGCCTAGACATGAGTGAAAATTGGTGGAAAAGTCCTCCTCCCATATATCGGGGCTGTAGTTATTGACGCCCGAATATGGGTAGAAGACGGAGTCCGAAAATATTTAAATTCATTGTGGGAGTTAATTTGGAGAATTCTGATTAGATATTTATGTAAATAATGTTTTCATAACCTGAGTAATCATAAACGTATAGAAATGCGGCCGTTTGAACAATTTTTCAAAAATCGAAATTTTCAAATATCGGAATATCGGAAATTTTTGAAACGGGAAGAGGTGTGTATTTTTGTGCAAAGTTTATACATCAGATTACGAAAATATTATTTACAGCAAAATCTAATCAGAATTCTCAAAATTAACTCACAAAATGAATTTAAATATTTTCGGATACAGTCTTCTACCCATATTCGGGCGTCAATAACTACAGCCCCGATATATTGGAGGAGAACTGCTCGACCAATTTTCACTCATGTCAAGGCATGCTACAATATGGCTACATCTAAAGCGTCAAGCGGACCCTAACTGTTGAGTTGGCAACGTGGGAATTTGAGAAATTGTGAAGTGAAAAAAAATGATTTTTTGATGTCCTAAGTCATGTTTATTGGAGAGAACACTCTCTAATTATGCATAAAAAGTTGAAGTACAGTATTGAGAACATTTCCAAATTGGTAAAATTTTGAAATCGCAAATGTACGAGATTTCAGAAATTCAGTGATTCACCATACTTCCCTTTTCCGAATTTCGGGAAATATCATTGTCCCGCGAATTTACGAGTGAAAATTTTGTTTGAGGGGTAACTTTTCACGGGGAATCCAATGAACATGACTTAGGACATCAAAAAATCATTTTTTTTCACTTCACAATTTCTCAAATTTCCACGTTGCCAACTCAACAGTTAGGGTCCGCTTGACGCTTTAGATGTAGCCATAATGTAGCATGCCTCGACATGAGTGAAAATTGGTCGAGCAGTTCTCCTCCAATATATCGGGGCTGTAGTTATTGACGCCCGAATATGGGTAGAAGACTGTATCCGAAAATATTTAAATTCATTTTGTGAGTTAATTTTGAGAATTCTGATTAGATTTTGCTGTAAATAATATTTTCGTAATCTGATGTATAAACTTTGCACAAAAATACACACCTCTTCCCGTTTCAAAAATTTCCGATATTCCGATATTTGAAAATTTCGATTTTTGAAAAATTGTTCAAACGGCCGCATTTCTATACGTTTATGATTACTCAGGTTATGAAAACATTATTTACATCAATATCTAATCAGAATTCTCCAAATTAACTCCCACAATGAATTTAAATATTTTCGGACTCCATCTTCTACCCATATTCGGGCGTCAATAACTACAGCCCCGATATATGGGAGGAGGACTTTTCCACCAATTTTCACTCATGTCTAGGCATGCTACAATATGGCTACAGCTAAAGCGTCAAGCGGACTCGAGCTGTTGAGTTGGCAACGTGCAAATTTGAGAAATTATGAAGTGAAAAAAATGATTTTTTGATGTCCTAAGTCATGTTTATTGGAGAGAACACTCTCTAATTATACATAAAAAGTTGAAGTACAGTATTGAGAACATTTCCAAATTGGTAAAATTTTGAAATCGCAAATGTACGAGATTTCAGAAATTCAGTGGTTCACCACTTCCCTTTTCTGAATTTCGGGAAATATCATTATCCCGCGAATTTACGAGGGAAAATTTGGTTCTAGGGGTAACTTTTCACGGAAAATCCAATGAACCTGCTTAAAATTACACCCCGGAATATATCTTTCCACAATAAAAATTTTAACATTTAAAATGGCCTCAACTTTTTTCACAGATGAGCTAGCCTTTCACTTCCAACAGTAAAAATGCTTATCTCGTCGAGATCTATCAGGATTACTATAAATATAAGGGGTTTGGATGCGTCGTTCAAAAGTTAGAAAAAGCGACCGCTCAAGTTCAGCGCAGAACAAGAAATGAGGGGTGAGAGATACGGCTTCCTAAGGTCGATTTTCGAACTCTACGTGAAAAGTTACCCCTAGGACCACATTTATATGAAATTTAATTTTTTGCTGTACGGCCTGTGGTCAGTCCTCTCAGATAGTGACTCTTATGGTACACATAAATAAACATTAATTTGTGTTTTGAGACGATGTATTTTTATATGAAATAATATACCTTAGAAATTCTAGAAAATTACACATTGAAAAGTCATTTCATTGGGGCGCAAACAAAGGAAATACGCCCAACGGGAACAAAGGATTTCTCGCGCCCAACTGGGCATTTTGACCGCTCCGAAAAATGCCCGATTGGGTGAATGACCCAGCGAGGGGAACTCTTGCAGAAAATGAGATTGAGAATCATTTCCCTCCCACTCATTGCTCCTCGATCGCTCGACTGCACAGTGAAAAGCTCGCAAAAAGCAGAAAATGAGCCACGGTCATACGTCGATTTTTACGTCGATTTTTTTGACCCCCAAAATATTGGGGGTCAAAAAAATCAGCGTATAGGGGTCATGGTCGATAATGTGATGGTAGGTCATGGTGTGATCAAGTCCAACTACCGTACCAACTTGTACTATGGGACTACAGTAACCCAAATTACAGTAACCTGGTTACCGTAACCCGGGTTCCGTGGAGCAACTTGAGTTCCTTGGGTCAAACTTTTTACAAAAATCATCAATCAATATTATCGATGTTCTACAGTAACCTACCGTAACCCTCACTACCGTTTGCCCATTGGCCAATCACGAACTAACTTTTTTCTAAAATATGCTATAAAAATCAATTCTTTCCTCAATATTGAGTAACTCTCTGAGGAAATTTTATTTTTAGTTTTTTGTCATTAAATCATGGCCGAGTGGCTAACGAGCTTGCCTTGGAAACCGAAGGTAGTGGGTTCGAGTCCAACACGTGTGAAACATCTTTGCCGTGTTTCGGGGAGTTTTTTGAAGATAGATGGAGTTACCGTTATCACTCCTACCGTATCCCGGTCCGGTGGGTCAAACCTAGTTCGCTGGGTCATATATATGATTCGATATTTGATGTGTGGTGTGATTACGTCAGCAATCAGGGCGCCATTATTTTCGCCAATCTTTGCATAATTAACATTAATTCTTCACGCAATGTCCGGAAAAATATGAAAATATTTTTTTCTGTGAGGATGTTACATCGACCATAATAAATTCATTGTGGGCGAAAGAGGTTTATGCGAAAAGGAGTAAATGGAAAAGGACCGCAAAAACGACTGAAAAATGCTGCGAAAAAAACGTCAAAAGAATCTCTCTCTCTCTCTCTCTCTCTTTTTCTACGCATTCTTCATTCTTATTGAATTGTCTCTCGATGCAATGGCGCACAATTCTGAAATGTTTACTTATTTTATATATTTAATGTGGTTATAGAACGACCGCATTTGTGAAGTCCTTTTTAAGTAGTCATCTGTGAGAGTAGAATGGAGAATAATCATAAGCTAGAATGGAGAATAATCTAAGCATGTTTTTGGGGCATTACGTTATATTTACCGATAATGAGTAATTATTTTGGTGTTAAACGCTCGGACGAAGTGGCTGTACCTGAAAAGTAAATAATATTAATATATATTTTATTGTTTCACCTTAGCTGAAATATTGTGAGGGGAGGAACGTCTTTCTTGTCGGAAAAAGCACGAATGAATCCATCGCCGACGTCTTCTTCCTCGTTCGATTGCAGATACTCCGTCATCTCGTGCCCTTCATTCAACCATTCGGCCACATACGAATCTGGGACGAATTTATGCGGTTCCGGTCCGTTCACGTGAAGAAAAACATGGGCTTCGAGATGCGGGACGTTCAGACTCCTTCTTCGTTTCGACATGTACAGATTCAAAACCGAGTAAGCCCTTTCCACCCCAGCACTATTGATGGGCAACGTGATGATGCGAGAGATTGCCTCCTGAAGCTCCTGTCCATAGCAGGGTCTTCCGACCATAGAAGTGTGGAAGAGTACAATGTCGGTCTTAGCACTCTCCATTGCTGTCCTCTTCTCTTCTGGGACATAATCAGTGAAAATCTTCCGTAACGAAGTAATTTCCTCCTCGATGGTGGCAGAGTTGAGGCGGAACAAATCAGCAAACTTCTTCCTATTGCTCACATCCTTCTTTCCTTTCACTGTGCCGAACCAGTTGTCGAAAATCAGCTTGTTAACAGTGAACGATTCTGCCCATTCCAACTGCTCATCGTGGAAAAAACACAACACATTATGGCTGACTCAAATCAAAGAAAATTGCCGAATATTTCAATTTCACTACACAATTAAATGTTGCTTGGCCAAGAACGATCAATTAACCGTGACTATGATAATCGCTAGCATCAATACAGTGATTTCATGCGAATTGATGTATATGACCCAGCGAACCAGGTTTGACCCACCGTACTGATTACGGTAGGTGTGATTACGGTAACTCCATTTATCTTCAACAAACTCCCCGAAACACGGCAAAGATGTTTCACACGTGTTGGACTCGAACCCACTACCTTCGGTTTCCAAGGCAAGCTCGTTAGCCACTCGGCCATGATTTAATGACAAAAAAAAAATAAAAATAAAATTTCCTCAGAGAGTTACTCAATATTGAGGAAAGAATTGATTTTTATAGCATATTTTAGAAAAAAGTTAGTTCGTGATTGGCCAATGGGCATACGGTAGGTTACTGTAGAACATCGATAATAGTGATTGATGATTTTTGTAAAAAGTTTGACCCAAGGAACTCAAGTTGCTCCACGGAACCCGGGTTACGCTGATTTTTTTGACCCCCAAGACGTCGTCAGTGCTGGACAGGTATGGCCACGGTGCTCGTGGGGTATGTCGGAACCATAGGTGTCCACGCAGGCGGCGACCCCCATGAACCCCTATTCATGGTTGCGCATACTCTGTGACAGGGTATGCGCAACCATGAACCTCGGGTCATGGTCAAAAATCGATTGAGAGGTCAAGACTAGGTACCGTACCCAATCGATAGTACAGTACCCTCAGATACCGTATATCACTACCGTAACCCACGAATATCGCAAACTAACTTTATTTTTAAAAAGGCCTGGTACCGTTTCCAATCGATTATACAGTACTCAAGCAACTACCGTAACCCAGTTCCTTGGGTCAGATCCAGTTCCGTGGGACAAACATTTTTCTAAAAAAATTAATCATTTTTTTAAAATCCCAAATCAATCGCAAAATGATTCTACAATAATTGGAGATACGTAAGTATAATTTAAAATAATTGTTTGCTCGATTTTGGATTTTTAGAAAAATGTTTGACCCAAGGAACTGGGTTAGGGTAGTTACTTGGGTACTGTATAATCGAATGGACGCGGTACCAGGACTTTTTAAAAATAAAGTTAGTTTGCGATATTCGTGGGTTACGGTAGTGATATACGGTGTCTTGGGGTACTGTACTATCGATTGGGTACGGTACCTAGTCTTGACCTACCATTAACCTACCAATCGATTTTTTGTCCATGACCCGGGGTTCATGGTTGCGCATACCCTGTCAAAAACACCATGACCCTGGGTTCATGCTTGCGCATACCCTGTCACAGGGTATGTGCAACCATGAACCCCGAGTCAAATTTCATTAAAAAAATAAGTCAGTTCACGATATCCAGTTATGGCACTGTACTTGGGTTACTGTAACTAGGCTACGGTAAGACGGATCAGCTTTCCTGATCCGTCTTAGGTACGTTTTACCACATCATGGTGTGCCCATAGCACTCAGATTACGGTAGTGCGGGTTACGGTACCCGACAAATACCAGTTGTGTCGATGTACATGACGACGGTTATAGCACCTTAGGTCTATCTTCCATGGCTGAGGTTTCCCCACCACCTGCCAAAAAACCATGACCCGGGGTTTATGCTTGTGGGGTCGCCGCCACTGCTGGACAGCTATGGTCGGAACCCTATACAAGTATATACTAGAGACCGCCTATCGAATATATTCATTACGCGAATGACGAGAAATGACGTGTTATTCGAAATTTCAATTATTCGATTAACCGGCCATTCGAATAACATGTTATTCGATTAACGATATTATTCGAATGATTATTCGAATAATTATTCGATTGCGAGAACAAAATCGAGTAAACAAAGGAGGGGAGACCGCGCGGTGACTTTCGAACGAGTGTGAATAATCGAATACCGAGAAGTGACTATTCAAATAATGGAAATGAGAGGGGACGAGATTATTCGAATAACAAAGGTTATTCGATTGAGGCAATCGAATAATGATTTCAATATCTGTTTGGTCAATTATATTGCGGTCTCTAGTATATACCATTCGAATCAGCGAGAAAAGGCGGATCGCGTGAGGTATGTCACCACACGCACACTTCAACGAGTCAAAAAGTCGTCATAACTCGAGAACCAGTGAGACTCATTTCAAATGAAATATATGGTTCGATGCGCATTGAAATTCTGCTCGGGGGTGCGAGATTTCATGTTTCTAGCGTTCCATCGGACACGGAAAAGAACGAAAAACCAGTTTTTGCCGGAAGTGACATGGCACCACTCGGACCCAAAATGAACGATTCATGCAAAATGAAGTAGTCCACGTTGTTCAGCATCGAAAAATCCCCCAGGGAACATGTTTTGATGGGTTTGACATTTTGGGCTGTACCGATGCCTTGCTACGAGTTTTTGAATCTATCGCGAACAGTCTCATATTTCAGTCATTGGAAATCGGAATGTTCAAACGAAAAGCATTGCTATAAACCAAGAATCGCCGTATCATGTATCTTTAAATCTTTGATATCTTAATATTATTGTATGGAAAATGTCGCGATATATTTTTACTTCGATTGAGTGTTGTGATCTACAGAATATTTCTAATCGCCGTACAGATCATGCGATGCTACGGTATCTCGGGACGTCTCTGGGGAGCCGTTAGCAGAAATCAACGCGAGGGTGATGCCACATAAGTTACAAAGGGCTTCCGGCTCTCCGATTTTCGCCACTCTAACGCTTACTCTCGGAGTCGAACAAAGGGTCCATACACATACAGTGTGAGCGCCTGGATCTCATCCCTAAGTAATCGTGTCCGGGAGGTAGTCCATTCTTACCTACCCGGTATCTTAATGGACTACTGTGCGAAATTTCGAGATTATGCGCTTCTTTAACAGACCGTCCACGAGAAAACGTAACACCTGGGAGGGGTCCTCGGATGGAAAGAAATAGAATATTCCGGTAATTTTTTTTCTGAAGCGAGGGTCCAAAGTTAGGAACGCAGGCACCAATAGCTAAGGTTCTAGGTTGGTTTTGAAAAAGATACAGTACCCCACCATTTTTGGGGTCAAAAAATTTACTATCACAGAATTTCACAAATTATAGATTTTCTGGTGTGTTTTCACTCGTAGAAATCGAATTTCCTTATTAGAGCTCACGAAACGTCGACCTAAAAAAGATAGGCCCAGAAAACCGATTTTGTCGGTCAAAATCGGCATTAATTTGATCATAACTAATTTGGATGCCCCCTGGGGGCGTATTTGCATTTCAGTTTCGGAGTCTACGTGCAAAGATTGATATTATATGATTTTATCAGATTTTTTAAAAAAAGGGTGTTTTTGGGAATTCGCATCCAAAGATAGGACCTCCTTTTCGGACTGAAACTGTAGTTCAGTTCGCAATAGGCATAGTGACCTGCTGAATAGCTAGAAATGTAGAGCATGATGAGCTGAACATTTTATCTGTTGAAAGTGAGCTTCTATCTTGTCGTTGAAGCGAGCTACATATCTTAGAAATTGGCATACCCGTGCTAGAGTACACCGAGGACGCGCGCTCTAATCGTCTGGCGGTCTCTCCTCCTGACCTCTCTCTCCTTCCCCTATATTTATCGCTTTCCGCACGCGTTTTTTGCCAATTTCTAGACGCTGTAACTCGCTTCAACGAAAAGATAGAAGCTCACTTTCAACAGATAAAATGTTCAGCTCGTCATGCTCTACATTTCTAGCTATTCAGCAGGTCACTATGCCTATTGCGAACTGAACTACAGTTTCAGTCCGAAAAGGAGGTCCTATCTTTGGATGCGAATTCCCAAAAACGCCTTTTTTTAAAAAATCTGATAAAATCATATAATATCAATCTTTGCACGTAGATTCCGAAACTGGAATGCAAATACGCCCCCAGGGGGCATCCAAATTAGTTATGATCAAATTAATGCCGATTTCGACCGACAAACTCGGTTTTTTGGGCCTATCTTTTTTAGATCGACGTCTCGTGATCTCTAATAAGGAAATTCGTTTTCTACGAGTGAAAACACACCAGAAAAGCTATAATTTGTGAAATTCTGTGATAGTAAATTTTTCGACCCCAAAAATGGTGGGGTACTGTATCTTTTTCAAAGCCGATCCTTAGCTGTTGGTGCCTGCGTTCCTAACTTTGGACCCTCACTTCAGAAAAAAATTACAGGAATATTCTATTTTTTACCATCCGAGACCTCTTCCGTTCTCTCGTGGACGGTCTGTTAAACCATTTTACATGTGAATACTCGGGGAGAATCTGTGGGGAAGGATTGCGTTCATGAGGTTTGAGTAAAAATAGATCATTGCCAGATGTGCAATAAAACCAACACAGTAGCATAATTTGACCAAGTTATGTGTATTTGTAATTGAATTGGGACCATCCGTGAATGATAGTGTTCTGGCGGATGGTCTATTTTAAGAGACCCTCCACGAGAGAACGTAATAACTGTGCAGGGGTCCATGGATGGCCAAAAATTCGATAATTCCCATACTTTTTTTCTGAAGTGTATGCCCCGAGTGCTGATTGACGGCCGCAATAACTAAGTCTAGGGGTCGATTTTGAAAAAGTTTCGGACACCCTATGGGCGCAAATAACGACGTTGCGTAACGACGTATTCGAGAAATTGCCTTGATTTGGGAAGTTCAGGACATAATTTCGAAGATATGGTCCATTTTTAAAATTCTGAAGATTTCACCATATACTTTCACCATATAATTTACGATGTAGATTCCGAAAATCACAATGAAAACACCCCAAAAAAATTGGAAAATTTTGAAATATTCAGAAAACACACCTCTAATAGCGAAAATGGTTTCCACGAGTGAAAATACGTCAGGAAATGTATATTGCATATAATTCTGAAGAAGTCAATTTTTCGACCCCGAATGTGGGGGATGTCCGAAACTTTTTCAAAATCGACCCCTATACTTAGTTATTGCGGCCGTCAATCAGCACTCGGGGCCTAAACTTCAGAAAAAAAAAGTATGGGAATTATCGAATTTTTGGCCATCCGTTGACCTGTTACGTTCTCTGGTGAAGGGTCTCTTAAGAGCGAAAATTAAAAGCGAAAGCTTTCCTGCTTTATGAAAGCTCGCGCAAAGGAAAGGACATCGGAAATATATTCATTTTGTGATGAGCAATATATACATGTTGAGAGGGGCGAATTTACATAATCTAGTAAGTTGTTTATGTCGGATGGCTTATGGTAGTGGAATCCAGAGGCGATATCGTGTTCGCTAATTGGAGCTTTCTGAGAAGGCTGACGAATGCTCTCCGATAGTCTGAGATGAGAAAGACGATTGCCAGCGGGTCCACTGCAAGGCAAATTTTATCTGATTTCATATTATTTGTTCATGAATACTATTTTCAATTTACAGCTTAGTTTAGAGCAGCTTGTTTCAACACTTGTACCAACAAAGTATAATATTTGTAATAATAATATTATTAACTGCTCACATATCGGATAGATAGATAGAAGGTCGCGTAATAACCAAACAGGTGAGGTAAATGAGGGAGAGGCAAAGAATGGCGCCATGATACCGATACCAGCGGGCACATAGAGAAAGATGCACGGGATCGACACCTAGAAAATCAATTTTTTTACCGAAGACTCGAACGAATTAAAACGCGTTCTCTGTAAGACTCGGAGAGAGGTGGCACAAGGTTTCAAAATGATCGTATGGACTTGCAACTTTCAGAGTGTCATACCGATTGATAGGGTATGCTCCCACATCATTTTTGTCGTTATCTCAACATTTTGACATACCGATTTTGAAAAACATGAAACACATGACACCCCGAAGGTTGCAAGTCGATATGATCATTTCGAAGTATTGTGCCACCCTCTTCAGTTGGCCGATACATTCTTGCAGAGAACGCGTGTTAAGTTCCATCTACATATAATGGGTCAATCTTTTATCGGAATGTACACATTTTTGCCATTTTTTAAAAATAGTTTGTGGGCTTTTTTCAATGAACATTGTCATCTATGTGTTCTATAATAACAACCCGTGCACAAAAACTGGCGGTTTGCTTCTCGCTTCGACAATCTGATGACGGACTGATAGCTGAATTGGTGCGGGGTGGAGAACCTGCCTTGCGTGGACACCTCTCACATAACTAACCTGTCCTAACAGAGCGAGAAATATGCGGCGGTGAAATTTCCGAAACGCCTCACTGTGCAGCCTTGTCTCTCGTAACTTCGTTAGCATGCAAAAATGATGATTAAATTATAGAACACATCCAATAATAGATGCTGCACATGTAGGAAACTGTACATGCAAGGCTAGATAGCGATTTTTAACTATGTTTAGCAAACATAAACTTACAAAATCGATGAGAGGATAATGATTATGGCAGTGGATCCCATCACTGCAATCGGTGCGCCCATTCCCCTCATCAAGGCGGAAATAGTTGATTTGCCCGAAATCTGAAATCGAATGCCTTCCTCGAGATCTAACCCTGTCTATAGGTCTTACATACGCACGGAACATCAGCACTTGATTTGCTGGATCATTGACATTGGTGAAGCCGATTTTGTTGAAATATGTCATCGCATCACCATTGCAACTTTAAAGTCAGATAAACTTGTAAGCAAATCATATACATGTCGAGAAACTATGCCATGGTAGATTAATTCTACTCTCTCTCTCTCTCTCTCTCTCTCTCTCTCTCTCTCTCTCTCTCTCTCTCTCTCTCTCTCTCTCTCTCTCTCTCGCCACTCGGCCAATTTGGAGAATATCAAACCTGCAGCTGAATGCGTGGAAAATTACGATTGAGTATATCGCTCCTTCTGCAAGCAATGTTGCGCCTAACACAACAAATTTCTCCCAGCCAATGTGAGCCACGAATGAACAAATGCTGCAAACAAATATTTTCAAAAGACATCAAGTTTCATAATCACTTACCTACTTAATGCAAGAGCTCGAAATACGAAATGGAAGGCAAATATTACAACGGTTATTGAGATGAAACCCGCATATATCGATAACAGCATCTTGCTTTGCACATGAGTGTATGCAAAAATCATGAAGAGATCGCCAGAAACAACAATGGTCTGCGTACGAAATATTTCTTCGTGCACGATGTTTTTTCTTTCGTGTCCAGAGTAGAATTAGACGCTAGTAATAGGCTATGTACATTTGTAAATCAGTTAATTAATTTGCTTGCATTGATTTTGCGCATTCGCGGAGCTACAGATAATCGTTATTTTTTTAGCCATATCTGCTCCAGATCTGCTCGAATTTTACACAACTATCATATGAACGCATCTAGTAGAGTTCGTAATTCGTGCCGCCGTATCTTCATTCTACACACTCTCTCGACCGGCCGATCGGCTAGAGAGTACACATAATGATGATAACGTGGTATCGTTTCTCGAACTGTAGTATCTAGGGACACCCGGAAGTCACCGGAATCTCACCGGTTTGAATCTCTGAATCCGAATCGAGGTTCAAAAAATGAAAAATTGAAATCGGGAATCTCACCGGTTTGAGTATATCCTGAACTGTGGTGAAAACAATGTCGGATATGAGAAATAGTAGCAAAAGCTTTTTATATTGAGCCAGGCCTTTACCCGATTTAGTTATAACCAGGTAGAGTGTGAGAAGATTGGAGGACATCCCGAGAACTGAATTGTGAGAATATTCTAAATTCTACAGATACAGCGAGGGGAAAATTTCATTTTAAAAAAGAAGTATCAGAAAAAAAATGACACTAAAATCAAACAAGAGAGTTCTGTGGCTCACCAAAACCTCACTCCAAAACAACCGAATTTTCATATCTTTTATGTGAAGAAAACGATGACTAGTTAGCTGAGTGCCAAGTGAGCCTGAAGCGCAGGCAACGAGTGAGAGAGCACGCGACTTGAAGTGTGTTCTCTCCCTAGTTGAAACATATTTCAACCAGGAGCGTGTTTGCAGAGAATCCTTCTTTAAATTCAATAAAATCTGGCTATATATCGTTATGTAATTATATCCTGGTATGCTCATTGACCAGTGACAACGTCAGTATTTCAAAGCCTCCTTAATCAAAAGTATCACTTACTGAACAGTGGATCAAGCAGTAAATCGTACATAAAAAGCAGGTTTGCGAAGTCTATCTCAGCAAATCCGAGAAACATGAGAAAGAAGCTGAAAGCAGGACGTCGTGCGTAAAGGGTAGAGCAAATAGGGATGTGAACACCTTTCGGCGTTAATACTAATGGAATGATGAAAATGGTGGTTAGAGGGAAATGCAAATTGGCTGGAAATGCAGCCATCCGAGCTAAGACTAAATGACGTAACATGTTCACTGAGCAGTTTGTGAATAAATGTATAATATCAGAAAATGGTGCTTTTTTCTCTAAATATGAGATACACGCATTTCATTATACCTCTCGCTATCATTATGATGCTCTTGTGTCGAGACTTGTTTTTGAATTGCGTTCTCAGTTTTGCAGGAGTGATTGCGCGAAGGAATCGAACATCAATCACATCGAGCTCTCCGGAATGATTACGTAAGAATCGAGAAGACTCTTACAACGATTTTTCGAAAATTTCACCATATACGTTTGTTGTGTTGCTGAATTTCGAGCTGTACGTTTCTTTGGCTTGCCGCCGCAATTTGGTTGCTTGGAACCAAAATGAATGCCTTCTTCGCCATACGAAAAGCGAGAAAGTCGTCAACGTTAGATTTTTCGAAAATTTCACCATATACGTTTGTTGTGTTGCTGAATTTCGAGCTGTACGTTTCTTTGGCTTGCCGCCGCAATTTGGTTGTTTGGAACCAAAATGAATGCCTTCTTCGCCATACGAAAAGCGAGAAAGTCGTCAACGTTAGATGTATTTTTTGTGTGCGCAAATTGACGACTGTCTTCATAAAGTTATTACAGATTTACATTGCTCGATTGTTATTATCACACGTCTTCTGATAGAACGAAGGTGCAGTGTTACAGAATATTCACAGTGTTCCGACCTGGACAAAATTTGGACCCATGATTCATGTGAGGATTTATAGATTTTTGTGAAAAGTCTGGAGCCGTAAAGTAAAAAATACCTAAATTCCGGCTCTGAGAACTTCAAAAGTTCTGTAAGCAATAACTTGGTTCAAAATTATCGTAGAAGGTCGCTCAAAAAACAGAAATGATCATCTCAACGAGTTCTACGACTTTACGTTAAAGTCATCTCGATTGGCTTCGAAATCAGATGGAAAACTTCGAAAAACCGAAAATGGGTGTTCAATTATTAGCTGCCCTGAAAAATATTTTGCCTTTTTCCCGTTGGTTTATTGCAAAATCGAATTTTCCAGATCATTTTACATCGGATACCTTCATTTCAGAATTTTAAAATTTAATCCCGGTCACTTATAGCTTTCAGAAGACCAAACACAGCCCATTTTTTCGAAAATTTCGAAAAATCAAAGATAAATAAATCCCGAATTCGTGGGGTTTTTTTCCCGAATTCGTGGGGTTTTTTCTGGGGTTTAGAGGCAAATTCGAGATTAAAAAATTTCGGGATTAAAAAGGCCACTATTTCCTCGCATCCTTGAAAAGTGTCGAAACATTCGATAAACACAATTTGTCTTCAAAACGCTGTCAGACCTCAAAACTGATTGTACTGACCCCGAAATGATATTTTAGCCCGAGAGTTCCAGTTTGGAAGCACGAATTCGGGATTTATTTATCTTTGATTTTTCGAAATTTTCGAAAAATCGGCTGTGTTTGGTCTTCTGAAAGCTATAAGTGCACGGGATTAAATGTTAAAATTCTGAAATGAAGGTATCCGATGTAAATTGATCTGGAGAATTCGATTTTGCAATAAACCAACGGGAAAAAGGCAAAAATTTTTTCAGGGCGGCTAATAATTGTACACCCTTTTTCGGTTTTTCGAAGTTTTCCATCTGATTTCGAAGCCAATCGACGATGCCTTTAACGTAAAGTCGTAGAACTCGTTGAGACGATCATTTCTGTTTTTTGAGCGACCTTCTACGATAATTTTGAACCACGTTATTGATTATAGAACTTTTGAAGTTCTCAGAGCCGGATTTTAGGCATTTTCCAGTTTACGGTTTCCGACTTTTCAAAAAAAAACTATAAATACTAATATGAATCATTGGTCCAAATTCCGTCGAGGTCGGATCATGATGAATATTTTGTAACACTAGGTCTTAAATTCATGTAATCTCTCAGAAAATGCGTGTTATCGGTACAGCTAGCCGTGACGTAAATGAAAAAAAATGTATTGTGCATAGATTTGAGTGAACACATATTTGCGCATACACAAAAAAGTAAATCATTTGGTTAACACATGTATCACGAGTCAGTGGATGAAAAAATAATCATCGCGCACATTCTGAAAATTTTCACCTCGTATTTAGCTTTCAATGTGATGGAATAATCCCATGCAGAAGTGCTTTAGAAAAATATAGGTCATTGATCCCGGAGCCGGCTTTTAGGGATTTTCCGGTTTTTCACCCGGCTATGATGTATCTCAGTTCCCAGATGAGCTAGCGAGACGGGAGTGGTCTTAAAATATAAAAGATCCCTATCCTATGCTGTATCGTCCCCTACAATATAGCCGATTCAAGCCTATGATCTCTCAGTACACGTTAGATATACGATATGAATTTCTGAAATTGTTTATCAATAATTGATCAACAATTTACTAGAATAACACGTTTCACAATGCCGATGTATGCATCGAAGCAACATTTATAACCTCAGGTCTCCTTCTCGCGAACACAGTGAGCACGATCTTCGAGAACACAGCTTGCAGCTCTTGCGATTGGACCAGACTGAGCAGTGGACTCGAGACGGGATAGATAACGAAGCACAGCGAGAGTAGTAGATTGGCCTAGATAATTTTGTTATTGTTTTTAAATATTTTTAAAAATCATACCTCCTCTGATAACCGAAAATCGAAAATAAGCTGAGATAAGTTCAGCATCGACGGAGATGCAAGCAACACCACTGGATGGATAATCTGGAATTCATTTTTATAATTAATAGGAAGGAAATTGTAAATACCTGAAAAATCAATATTTTCAAAACGTTCCGATGGACTGCTTTCAATCGTTCGCTTGCGATCGAGGTTTTTATGAATCGTTGAATGGCTAGACCTGCGAGCCAATAAATATTAGCTTTCGAGACTTGTGTTCGCTTACCGGACCACAATACCACTATGGATATGCCACTCATTTCTAGTAGTATCAAGATTGTCGATAGTACAAGTACTGGATTAACGGCGGACTAAAATAGGAAATAAATTGAAGAGATGGAGCAAAGAAATGGTGACCAGTACGGTGGTATCAACTCCGATAAGGTAGATTGTTTCGAAGTCGATGTTGTATCGTGAGGAAAGAATTTCATTAACACTTGCTCTGAAATGATGTTTTCAGTATGCAAATGAGTAAATACGAAACCTCAATTTGCGATCGGGATTCATGACGAAGCTGCTAACAAGAACCCAATGAATGGCTGGAAAATACGTTAATCCGTTGTCTAATGCTCGGAGTAACATAGTCCGTGATTCGGCGGATCTGCAAAAACAAATTTCATACCCATGAGATTGCAATACCTTACCCGTGAACTAACTTGTGACGCTGTAGAAACGTTGAGCTAACCATGCACATGATAATGATGTAGGCCGAGGCTTGCAGCTGAGAAACAATAAACACTTTTTTTCATTTTTTTGTTTGGTACAAATGGTGTTGAGTTCTAAATTCGGGCAACCCTCTTCAAGAGTGGTGAAGGTAAAGTTAGCAGGTGCAGCCACGTCAAGCGATTTTACAGTCGTAAACGACTACGCCAGGTGGTGTAGTGCGGTGAGACCGACTACTGGCGGGGTGGTGATGAAGCAAAAAATGGGGATACGAAAAAAGAGGATACGATTACCCGAATTTTAAACGCTAACCTGAAATGCGATTGGTGCAAGAATCGGTACTTGCGCTAGGGGTCCTGTCGGAAAGAAGATAAGTACGTTCGGCAGGTGCGCCCAATACTAGAAAGGTGTTTTGCTAATATGTTGTTTAATTTAAACGATCACCATAACTGAGATAGAGGAGACGAGAGCGTAGATAGAATCCGCGATTGAATGCGCATAGAAAACATTGCGCATGTCCAGCTTCTCCGACTTCCTTCAACTACCTCTCATAGTTGCTGTTTTCAATGAAATTTGCATTACCTCACTAGAAGAACCACAAGTACGTTGAGAAATAAAGAAATTACTAGAAAAGCATATGAAAATCCGGCGTGAAATCGTACGAGCTCAGCCGCCGATACCATTACTGGTAATAGTCCCCGGAATAGAATTCGCACAATCTGAATTAGGAGTCAATTTATCTCTCAGGAAGCAGAAGTACAGTGAGAAATTGTATTTACAATACCTCAAGTGCGATGCTCCAAAGTGACTCCAGGAGGCTGCACTAAATGTGCTAATTTAGTAGTATTTGTACTAATTTACAACGAAAAATATTTTTGTAGATGATCTGTAAAGTTCTCTTATTAGATTCGTGATTGCTCCAAACTTAATCCTGATTCGGTTTACATATCACGCCTGTCACGAGAGAATCGATTTGGGAGTGGTAATGGCAAAATTTTTTTTCATCATTTTTAGTCACCCCTAGGTATGCTCTAAAACCACCCGAAGTCATTTTGTTCTGAGATCACTCTTAAGGTCACTACGTCGAGTACCCTACCTGCGACCCTAACTTTATCGGCGTATATCTCGTTTCTAGCGCAGTTTTGAGGGAAATTTCATTCTGTGGAGCCCTTGGTTATTTTTCGAGCTCTATCGATCTATAAAAACTAGAAGTCATGAATGTTCTTCAGAACTGAGTTACAGTTAAGGTAGGTTAAGTCAAAAGTGTAGGAAAATATTCCATAAAATGTGGGCTATGTGACAGTCCGCGTCGAGCTCTTTCGAATAAGGTATTTGCGGTTCTAAAAAGAGGGGGGCCCAAGCAACGTTTTGGCCCTTAGAAAAGTTTAGTTGATTTGAAGATATTTTTCAACATAAAATAAAAAGAAAGACCAGTCATTCTTGGTTGCGCGCGCCGAAGGGTTCGGTGTGAGAGATATTGGTCTCTTCATTTTCAATTATCTCTCGCATATTGAGCGCGGTTAGAGATGAAATGAAATTACTTCAAATCAACTAAACTTTTCTAAGGGCCAAAACGTTGCTTGGGCCCCCCTCTTTTTAGAACCGCAAATACCTTATTCGAAAGAGCTCGACGCGGACTATCACATAGCCCACAATTTATGGAATCTTTTCCTACACTTTTGACTTAACCTACCTTAACTGTAACTCAGTTCTGAAGAACATTCATGACTTCTAGTTTTGATAGATCGATAGAGCTCGAAAAATAACAAGGGGCTCCTCAGAACGAAATTTACCTCAAAACCGCTCTAGAAACGAGATATATGCCGTTAAAGTTAGGGTCGCAGGTAGGGTACTCGACGTAGTGACCTTAAGAATGATCTCAGAACAAAAAGACTTCGGGTGGTTTTAGAGCATACCTAGGGGTGAATAAAAATGATAGGAACATATTTTTCCATTTTGATCCCATTACCAAGTTTTGAAAATCTAGCTCGATTCTCTCGTGACGGGCGTGATATGAGCCCGGAGGAATGAATTCCAATTAATTGAATTACTGATCTCAGAACGGTCTTTCAAGCACGCCCGAAACTTTCAATGATGATCGTTCGACTTGCGGAGTCCTTTTTGACGTTCCTAATTTGAATAATGATCAAATAATTTCACATAATCCAACGCGGGAGGTTCATCATTGGCGTACAACTGCACACGACCTGATAAATTGATCGAGTTCGCCAAGTTCAATGGGAATTCGTATTAAACCGATAACTCGATTTCATTCCATTACTTATGCCATGCTCGTAAATCATGTTCCGGGGTACAATTAACGATGACGGGAATGGAAAATCATAATTGAACTAGTGACGAACTACGAACTAAACGTTAGAAGCGCTTTATCGTCAAGTTCAAGCAGATTTAATTTTAGAATTATTGATGTCCCCTCATTGTACTGGACTCAACTTCAATGTGAACTCCTTTTTTGCACCACTTTCTAATTGATACAAAAGCGTGTCTAGGCAAGGTTTCCATCATTTGATGGTTCCGAAGTCAGGCCGAATAATTTTAGTATCATATTGTTGTTGCTTTGAACTCCCCCAGTTTTGCTTAGTTATGCAATGATGAGTACTTATAGTGCAGACTAATATCATCATTATCCTAATCCACTTCTAATCACTCAATTTGACTGGCAACTTTTTGCCTATAAAAGGGCCAGCTTCTGCCTCCTCTCCCTCATTCTCCACGCCTTCTTCTCCTCCCAATCGGTGGTCGTCTCCCTCTCGCCATGGCCACCACTATTCGGAGCTCGCAAAGCGAGGGCATGTCCACCGGAGCTTATGAGGTACCTATCCTACCGTATACTATTGGGCACCATGTTGGACGTTCGGTATCTGATAGTTTCCCTGATTACAGTACCCTACCTCATATCTACCGTAGCCTGGTATCGATTGCAGAACTACCAGAGGCTGCTTCATCAGCAGCACGACGAGGAAGAGGACGACTACGTGCAGCGGTGCTGCTGCTGCGAGAGCATGGTGACGAGGGGTACTGTAGGGTTATACAAAAGGGTGCTTTAGGGTGATACAAAAGGGTACTGTAAGGAATGAAATAGAAGACTACGGTAGGACATGAGGTTACTGTAGGATACTGAAGAAGTTTGCAGTAGCAACGAGACGCAGGGGTAGCTGCAGTAGATCATTGGCGTACGTGTGATAATGCAAAACCGACTGCACGAGGCGCACGAAATTGCTCGAAATGATCGATATTACGTGCGAAAAGCATCTTTAAAATAGCAAAGTGCACGTATTATCATAAGATACAGGGATTATGATGTGGACATTGTAGTTAGGTGTACTGTAATGAGTATGGAAACCGGGAATACGGTAGGACACCGTAATCATCTCATTGGCAGAGTTACGCACGTGTCTTGGGCATTTATTCGACGCTTATCTCGCTCTTGGCACTGTGGATTCGCCTGAAGGCTGCAGTAACGCAAGCTCTCGTCTTTGATTTCGTGAGTTCCTCACAGATTACGGTAGTTCCTGACAGATTACTGCAGCTTCAGACAAATTAAGGTAGTTCCAGACAGATTACGGTAGTTCCTGACATATTACGGTAGTTTCTGACAGATTGCGGTAGTTCCATGCGGGCTACAGTAGTTTACATGTACATTCTCACTTACCTAGGGGTACGGTTGGATTCGGAATCGTACTATAGAGTACGGTAATCAGGCTAATGAGCGCACATTTCAGTCTGATCTGATGCTGGACCACATGATTTATGTGCTGTTCACTCCCATCCTCTGCGCTATCTCGATGATTCTCGTCGCTTTCTCCTTCAAGCTCAGGAAGGGCAATCTGCTCTACGGACCGATGATCCTGCACGTAAGGACCGTTTCATCTTTGATCTTTGATCTTTGATGTTTTATGGTTTTGCATATTGTCGATCATATGAGCGGACTGTGATCAATTTTCATCGTTTATAAAACTTCATAGATAATAGATCAAATATCACTATTTGCGTCACTTATCTGACTAAGTGCAGACCCATTCATTAAAGTACTCATTAAATTCAGGTCTTGGTAATTGTTCTGCACGGCAACAGCGCGATCAGCCTCCTCTGGTTCCGGGCAACGAACAATGCGCTGGCCAAGAGTTCGTAATACGCATTTTTATCTCAGCTTAGACTTAATATTAACCAATTTTGAATAAAAACGATTCAAAAAAGGTGATTCAAAAATGTTCTTTCAGGAATTTTCAAGTACAAGCTGGACGACCTCGCCATCGATCATCCGGGCCGCACGTACGAGGATCTGTACGAATACTTGATGCACGGTGAGGTGATACGAAAGGGTACTGTAGAATGAAACAGAAGACTACGGTAGGACATGAGGTTGCTGTAGGACTAGCAGTATAGTTCGAGAAACGATACAGCAATATCTTCACAAACTCTTTCGACCGGTCGATCGGAGAAAGAATGTGTAGAATAAAGAGACCGTTGTATCGTTTCTCGAACTCTAAATAGTATGGATTAGTGTTGCCCTTTCTGTGTAATGTTCTACTATTTTCAGGTAGGTTTTTCTGTCGTTAAATAGCTCTGAAACATACCTGAGAATAATTGTAAAATTACCCAAAAATGGAAACCGTAAATGGGTCCACCTAGTGGCAACTGGTGGTACCCGTCTCCTGGCATTGTTTCACAAGAAGACGGACTGACGCACTTAGGGTGTCGTTGGCCCACAATTCGTGTCCTAACCGCGAAATGTTGCAGATATCGGACAGGACACCATTGTCGGCGGCGTTACCATCGCCATCCAGATACCCTTCAACCTCGCTTTTATCATGGTGATTACCGTAATCTTGGCGCACTTTTCGTGTCTAACCTTGACGTACTTCAGGTGTGCTGGCGCCTGCGCGCCCACCTCGAGCAGCAGGAGGCGGCGTTGAAAGCGCGCGAGACGAAAGCGATGAAGATCAGAGAGGAGAATATGAAGAAGATCGACTGACGCTCTTGCGGTGTCGTTGACCCACCTGTGATGTCGCCCTCTCCGATGCATCCATATTATTCGTAGTGCAGATAAATCATTGTATTCGAGCGTGACTTGTTCCATAAATGAGTTCACATGAGTGAAAAAGCAGGATCAATTTCGTTCTGCATGACCTGATGCAATTGTGAGGTTGGCGTTCGGTGAAGGCAAAGGACAAGCAAATGTGTATCCTACATTCGATGCCCCTTCCACAGTTCCCACGACCTACTAGACCATCAGCCAATGGTCAATGTTACTGCTAAGTTACCTTTTGCATCACTTTCGGTTTGATTCAAAAGATGTACAAAAAAGTTATTCGTGATTGAATGGCGCTGCAGTGTGATGAGGCCACCAGTTGGCTTCCTTGCAATATCTTACAGGTTGGGGATAATTATTTTAAACTTTATCTGAGGCGATCAGGGTAACGTCGAGTATAAACGAGAAAATCAGCGAACATTCACAAACGTGCAATTATTCGGTAATAATTGGAGATTACGAGAAAGCTTAAATGGGATGAACGATCAACGGGGCTTAGCATGCGTAAAATAGGGATATAACAAGATAAAGAGTGCATAACATGCAAAACGTGCAGCAAGCGAAAATGGAGTAATCTACTTTCGTTGTCAGGGCAAACACAGGAATGGGGGCAAATTGTGCCAACTGAAGCAAGCTGAGGTAAAACGGGGGTGGAAACGTGCTAAGCACTGGTATTCAACAAATATTCGGGTCAAGGAATAAGTCGGGAATGGGTCGGTAAAATATTCAGGGAATGGGTATTTAACAAATACCGGGGATGTTTACTGTCTCAGAGGATTTCATCTCATCCAGGTACAAAACAAATGGGGAATGAGGCCATAGGAATATTCAGGGAATGGGCATTCAACAAATACTTGGGGTTTCAACCGAATTCAGGGAATCATCGAGTGGGCATACTCGGGAGAATGGGGGCTGGATGGGGTGGAGCGGGCGGGGCCTGATCAGTACCTCCTCCTGCCTCCTCTTTTCGGCACGTCCATGGCGCTCCTCGGCTGGGGCGGCTCCGGCGTCTCCTCCTTGATCTTCCTCTCCTCGATCTACAATGAACAACCATTACCAAGTTTTCATTCAAGTTCTTGACTAGGAAGTATATTCTAATTCCAAAACGGATATGTTTGTAAGAAAGACTTATATAGTAGAAGCATCATAGGTCAAATACTTTGTGATTTAACACATTATAATATCGGCAAAAGTTGGAAAACTACGTCGGCAAAAATGTAGGTAATCCGCGAGCGGAGCGAGCGAATTTTTTTCTCGAAAATACGCCAAAAAGCACGTCGGCAAACGGGAATTTTGCACGTTTTCAAAAATGGTCGGACGAAACCTATTTGACCTATGACAAGCATACAACTCTCTGGCTATCCATGAGATCACCATTGTTGATTACGTAACAATGTGGGCAAGCTTTTTTGCATCAAAAACATCAACCAAACAAGCAAGAAAACAGATAGACAGCTCGCCTTCCTCTTCATGGGCGAGGACCGGGCGGAGGACGTCGTCGAGGTTGGCGTCGTCGTCGTTGAGACGGGAAGGGAGGGTACGGCTGCTCCCCTCAACGGCGACGAGTACTCCGAGTGCGGCGCAGCATCCGACGCCGCCGAGGGACCTGCAGCGATCGCTCACTTATCTTTTCCAATAGTACTCGGCTATCGACTATTCTCGGATGCTTCTCGTTTATAGTAAAACAGGTATCAATGCACTACTGCTACTACAGTAGTCGGCCTCACCGCACTACACCACCTAGCGTAGTCGCTTACGACTGTAAAAACGCTTGACGTGGCTGCACCTTTTTTTACCTTTTATCAATTAACTCCCCCTAGTGTACCAGGTCAAGCACTCACTCCTCCGGGCGCCGCTGCCGATGGTGGTCTTGGCGGTGTTCACGTCGTGGCCCAGCAGCTTCGCCGGCATCTTTATCTGACGACCGCGGCGCGTCGTACCCTGCACATCATAATAAATATTTTTTCGAAAATATTCTTTTTAAAATTCATAAAATGCGCAAGCTAACATATCATGTTTCCAAAATTTAGAAATCTCATCATAATGAGCGAAGGCAATTTTTAAGAAGTCAATCAATAACTAAGGAAACAAAGATTTGCTAGAAAGGTAGGTAAATAAGACAAATACAACTGCACCATCCCACTCACCACCACTCCGCCCTCCTCCTGCGGCTCCGCGGGCTCTTCTGCTGCAGCCTGCTGCTGCTCACTCCTCCTCTTCTTCGGTTCTCGCTGCGGCGTCCGCTTCGGAGGCGACGGCACCTGCTGCAGCTGCTGCGCCGGCGGCGGCTGAGGATCCTCGGGTACCTGCAGATTCTACTTCTCTTAGAATGAGGGTTTCCTATCTTATTCCAATCTAACTCCCGTATTCCAATCTAACTCCCCTCCTATACGATCTGGGCTTCAGCTCAAGAGCCAGTTAAATGTACATCCCGTCTTCGAGACCGGGCTCGCGAGTGAGCAGTTTTCTTAGAACACTGCTCGACTAATATAAATTTGGGAAGATTCGTTCTCGAAAACACACCAAAACGGCATATTTATAAGTTCTGATCAATACAGTACTCCTCCAAAGGGATACCGTACCCTGTTCTTTCTCGGTCTTCCCCTCCTCTCCACTCGGGGCGCCACGGGCAGTTGGTCCTTGAGCAGCTTGGACAGATCAATCTGCCCCTCCTCCTCTTCCTCCTCTGCTCTCATCATCCCCTCGTCCTCCTGCTCGTTGTCCTCCGCCTCGGTCGCGTCTTGCGGCGGACGCGCGAAGATCTCACGCGTAGCGCGCTTCTTACGCGGCGGCGGCTCATCCGGCTCCGGCTCCCTCCGCTCCTCCACAATCTCGCCCTCCTGCATATTGATTTGGTTAATCCCCGAACATTCCTAAATTTACAACAAAAAATTGCAATTAATCGGCCACATTATAAATATTTAAGAGCTAGAGCCGTATCCGGAAAATTCGCGGGGCCGTGTAGTGTGCTACCGTATACCTTGAGCGGTGTGAGTGGTCGGCCCATCTCGATGCACTCGTTGCACTGCCAGTTCCGCGGCTTGCCGCCCTGCTCACGGAAGAGCCCGCACACGAAGCAGCCCTGATTCGCGCCTGCGAACCGAATAAAAAGTCAGTTCCCGATCGGTCCACTCACTAAATCAACGAGCACCGTAACGCTATTGACTATGTTACAATATTGTATGAAGGTACAGCAACCATCGTCCGAATGGCATACCGGTAGTGTGGCTACCGTAACCCTCCCTTACGAGTGGATACCGTACTCTGCAGTTTCTCGCGAGCCGCCGCCTTGATCATCTCTCGCTCCTCCATCGAGTACGATTGCCAGGGAGAGATCAGCTGCTCCTCCTCTTCCGATTTCACGCCTGCCAAAGCGTGATATTGTGCATATTATTGTAGCAATGATAAAACCGTAGAATCTGCATCACAAGCGAGCTTCAACACGGCATTTTCAATGGTGAAACTGGCTTCGAGGCTAATCCCAGCCGGCATGACGAATCCGCTTTACAACCTTTCATTTTTTTCCCTATATCGTAAACAACAATCATATTGCTGGCACTTTGCTGCTTTTTTGCATGAAAAGCTATACTTCTCCAAAACCTGATGCCAACTTCGGTATCGTATCCGTTTCACCAGGAGCCCCAACACCACCCACAATTGCTCACCATTCTCGAACAGGGGCAGTGGCCGATCGCCCTCCTCCTCCTCTCTGCTCGCGGCGTCCAACTGATTGATGAGATCCTGCAGCTCCGCCACCTCCTCAACGCTCATATCGTCGAATCTGAATAATAGTAATAATAAATATATCAATACTACTAGTATACACCACTCTCATCATGTATATCTTTGATTCTAGCTGTGACTACAAAATCTTTTCACTTTTGCACCTCTAATTTACTAATGATCATCAATACTTAGTTGTTCCAAAAGACAACAAGAAAGAAGAAGTGCTGCTAACTTGGGTGGCCATTGCGTGGCGTGCTTCTTGAACTGCTGGATGATGTTGGAGGGCGCGGTCGGGTCGTCCTTCGGCGGCCGCCCACGACGACGGTACGCCAGCTCGGCTACAAAAATATAATAAATTTACAAAATTTTACAAGAGTGTCAAACACGTCTCATTTAAGCAAAATCGTGAATACTTTAAAAACAATGCATCGGGCATTTGAATACGTGCAAATAAAAAATAAAATACAAAATACAAAATTTAGGTAAACACTCACGTATCATCGATCCGTCGGCACCGAACATTCTCGTGAAGGCGCGCTCGATCGCCGACATTCTCTGCAAACAAATAGGTCTTGCAAAATAATTTTAATTATCTATAATATTAGCCATAGCCACCGCTTCCCTCCCGAATGCGGAAAGCACATTCCAAGTAAAAGCGTCAATTGCAATTTTTAACTCTACAGTAAGCACTGCTCACCTTCTTCATCTGCGGTTGCTGCTGCTGTTGCTGTCCTGCGGCGGTGTAGCGGTCGTTGTTCAGTGGGACAGCCGGGTAGTGAGCGCGCCTCGGCGAATCC
This sequence comes from Pristionchus mayeri, assembly GCA_036245805.1. Classification (NCBI taxonomy): domain Eukaryota; kingdom Metazoa; phylum Nematoda; class Chromadorea; order Rhabditida; family Neodiplogasteridae; genus Pristionchus; species Pristionchus mayeri. Next base: position 10,387,353 of record BTRK01000004.1, on the reverse strand, counting down.
TAGAAAACATTCCATGATTTCATTGATCCAAAGTGAATAATAATGGTGAATACAATCGATTTTATTATCGTAATATGTAGTGGCGGGATTCGAATAAGGGTTACTGGAAATGGAGTGGAAAACAATCGATTTTCATCTGCCTACTCGCTGAAGCTTCAGCTAAAGCATCGTTGGAAATGTAACAAACGATGCGCAAGATTGTAATGACTTGCAAGATGTACAATATTTAGCTGTAAGCATCTCCCATTTGCGCATAATGATGTTGCGAGTAGCATCGTATTTCCTGATCAACACGCAACTAAGAATAGGTGCTGCGGTGCTTACAGTGACAGGAAAAGGTGTAAAAATAGCATGCATTGCATTTTACTCGAAAAAAATGCGAATCATGCCTTAACGATTGAGCAAAAAAAATCTCAACACCAGTATAATGGAGTTCGCATCTCGGATAATCGTCACATCTTTAACACCATCTCTCTAGACCAGTTGAATTTCGAGCGAGTGAATATGAAACCGTTTGCTTAAGAATCGAGCAAGGGTCTGCATTGCACCGAAATCGTGATTTTCTGTAGATATGTATCATCTCGTTTACAGCGTCTTAAATAACCCCAAAACACATAGTTACTGAGAATTGAGATTTATGAGCTGTGCCAGATCTCTCCGAATCTGCTCGACTCTTAGGCAAACAGCTTCATATAATGAAGGGACCATGCTATCATTTCTACCACTCAGCAGCACAAACTACACTCACATTCGCTGCGTACGTGCTTCGGTTGGCGGGCACGATCACACGCAGATTCGACCGCTCCTACAACACTCATTCCGTGACGAAAACAACAACGTGGTGCTTCACTAATAACAACTTAATTCGGCATATATACACCCCCCGAAACCATATATCGCTGCAGGCGACATATGGTTTCGGAGTGCAGGTGCAGGTGAACAGCTAACATTCGACAAATTATAAAGTGAAATCAAACGTTTCTGCATCGGAATCACGTTTCAATATTGAAAACAAAGCACAATCGAGAGCGAAACAAGCAAAACGGGCGAGTGCTACCGTACCTTGCCGCCCTCTCGATCGAGGATGTCGTTGATCTCAGCGTCGCGGAATCCTCTGACGTACAGCTCTCTCCGACGATCCGCCTGATAGTGGCGTAGATTCAGATCTTATATAAAATCCTGGCTATTTTTGCAGCGTTCTTTTGGAGAATGCACAAATGTTATAATATCGAGCTTGGCAACTTGCCAACATTTTGAACCTACAGTATCCACCATTACCATAAATAATACCTGTTCCGGCGTGTCTCTCATACGATGCGGCATGTCCACGGGATTCGGCCTGTTCTGCGAAGGGAACTAATTTAAAAATCGCTATTTTTAACCTCAACAATATCGAAACAAATTCAATATACCAAATGATAATAAAAGAATACTGATTCTCTTCTTAGAATAATAGTTTTTATAAACCAGGCAACATCAAGATAACACCATCCACGATGCTGGAAAAACAACACGATCTCACCATGCTCGCGTATCGATTCTCCACGGTGCCCGAAGCCATTCTGACAGAGCTCACGCGGTATCCCGACTACAAGAAATTGGGTTATGATACCGTATCCGAAGAATTCGGTACTAGGTCGGAAGAGAACTAAAAGGTAGAGAAGAGTAGAGTGGAAGAGTGGTAAAAGTAGAGTAGGAAGGGAACTTCTCCAGGATTTTCAGAATACGTTAGCACGATGACAAAATATATATTGATATTGATATTCTGACAGATTCTGTGAAAGCACTGGAGAATGGCACCTTTTTTGGTTCAAATCCGGCCTATTGCCAACAATTACTAACCTGTGCCGGCGCTGGTCCGCGGAAGATCGGCCGAGGGCTTGCGACGCCGTTGCCAGGCAGGGGCATGGCTGGCCGCGTCCGATACAACCGAATCATCCGCCCGTCTTGGCCTGAACGAAAAAGAGGGCTTTAGAGCTCCAAATTTGGGAAACAGAATCATAGTAATTTTGCACAGTTCATAAACCAGTTGAGCTGCGAGAGAGAAAGAGGTATCGTTTCCGAACTAGCTATTACTTTAATGTGAGTGGAATGCACGAGAACATGATAATCGAATTCGGGTGACCCTATCAGAAGCCCGCACACAATAACTCCAAAAAAATTTCAACTCTTTAAAAATTTCGAGTTTTAGAACGAGACCTTGCGGAATCGAAAGAGGATCAAATTCTAAGAACTTCTATGTTTTTCATATCTGCTGAGGTCATATGTGGTTGTCTGCGCTCATAGTGGGGAGCGGTGCAAAACAGTCAATTTCTCAGGCTATGTTCTGAAATCCCACTACAACCCAGCCGTCCACAGAGGCCCTCAGCAGATATGAAAGACGTAGAAGTTCTTAGAATTTGACCCTCTTTCCATCCTGCTAGGTCTCGTTCTAAAATTACCCTCGCGGCCATTCCTGGTTAGTATAAAAAAATGAAAGACCATACCTCTGACAATCGTCGTCTTTCCATCGGCGGGGTCGAAGCGGGTCGAGGAGGAGGTCGCCGCGGTGTGGAAGAAGCGCTTCGGCGACTGCTCCGCTGCCGGGTCCGTCAGCAGCACTTGCGGGCTCTTGACTGCTGCTGCAGGAGGCGCGCCTACCGCCGCTCGTTCCGAGCTTGTCGCCGGGCGGAAGGCCAGCGGCGCAGACGCGTGCGGCGGCGGCGCACGCCGCAGGATGCTCGGTCCCGCGCGCGCCGGCGGCATCGGCGTGCCGTACGTCGGACGCCACGGTTGCGCCGGTGGCGCCGCGCGCGGAGCGGGAGGCGGCGGCGGAGCCACGGCCCCACTCGACTGCTTCTTGACTAAAAGCATACAACTAAGTGTGTACAATTCAGCTTGTTTGAGCAATACGAGAAGCGCTACTTACCAAACACGAGAGGTCCCTTGCGGAACACTTTCGTCGGCTGCTGCTCCGGGGTGGCGGGCAAGGGCAGAACGACGATGTCGTCATGGGATGCGCCTGCAGCTGAGCCTGGCCTCGACGATGACGACGGCTCCTCGATCACGGAAGGAGAGAGGGACGAGCCGCGCATGGCTGTGAAAATATTATTAAATCTGATAATAATTGTATTTGTATACGCGCAATGCTTGAAAATACCACGAAACCATAGTTGGGAAATGATTAAATGTTTGGCAATTCTTCGGTCTTTGGCCACCCCCCCCCCCCCTATCCCTCATCTATCCCACTCATTTCTAGGCATTCCTCCCTGATTTTCGGCAGCTCAATACCTCAACGATGAGCGGTGAAGGGAAATGAGAGAGTGTCTCCAGAAACCGAAGAAGTGCCAAATGTTTGCAAAGTATGGGGAAAGGCCGGATATGTGCAATATACGGAATTTGCCATTCTTACTAACAAAGTATGGAGAAACCAAAACGCAGCAAAGCAAAAATAATATTACCTTCTGCAGCAGCTGCGAGCTGCTGCATGTGCTGCACGTCTTCTGCCGTGGGAAGACGACGTGGCTGCGCGCCAAAGAGGCTATCTGTCATCCTGAACGAGAAAGCTGCAGGTTATCCAGGCAAAAATATCGAGGTCAAGACTTTGAGCGGAGAAATTTGTGATCTATGCGAATTATTCTGTAGGTCGGAAAGCCCCATCTCCCCTAAACATCCGATGATTATCTGACCCTTCCCTCTGGCCTCGTTCGTCTCACCCTCTACTACCTCTCGCACACCCTCTGGCAGCCCTGGCTAAAGCGCAATGGCAGTAAACAGAGGAAGACCCTTGAAGGTGGAACACGCAACGCGCACAGCGCATTCGCGCTGCATGTGTCGTTCGATAGTAGACTACCGAAGAACTATGCAGAGAAAAAAATCGAGCATTTTTTCTGTTTTTAAAAACACATTGAATACACATAAAATCAAATTTGGGACTTCCCAGGCTGCGAGAAGAAGAAAAAAAGAGATGTGGGTTGACTCACCAGAAGGGCGCCGCATCTCCTTCTTCTCTCTCCTCTCGCTCGCCCAGTTGGAAGGGCAGCTCGCGCTTGCCGTCCCGCACGGAGGGGAAGAGCTGGCAAGAATACATATAATTATGTCATCGACGCAATGGCAGATAAAATATTGAATACTTACAAGTTTGCCTATATTGTCCACCGATTCCCTTTTGATTACCCCGCATACATCGGGTGCATTCCTAGGCTCTCTAACCGTTCGGTGCATAATTTTAGAATTGATCATTTCCTCACCCGCTGATGTAGGTCGGAGAAGTGGCGGATGGCTGCGTGTGGTCTGGCGGGCAGCTCAGCCGCAGAGATGGGCCGCTCGTCGAGGGCGACCTCCTCCAGCCACTGCTGCATCTCCTCGTCGAGCAGGCTGGCCGCGTGGTGCGGGTACGAACGAGCGATCAGCGACTGAAAACTGTTGGACTGTTTTTCAATCCAGGCAATGCCTTTTACTCTCCCAAGTTCGACACATTTACTGTATATTTGCCAAATTTTTAAATAGAATGTTTTTCCCCAATTGTGAGTATGAACAATTTCACATGTTAAGGAGGTGCGTAGAAAACTTCATCTTCACATTCGGTATTCTTACATGAATACTAGGCAAATACGAATTTTACTAACTCATAATAATATTACTACTTATAAATACTAGCATTTCCTACCTGTTTCGTCGGCCCGGCGACGTCCTCGCCGTTGCAGGCGACTCGCTCGCCCCACTTCCCGATTCTCTCGACGATCTCACGAGTGTCGGGAGCGTCGATGACGAGGTCGAAGCGGGCCCCGCCCAGCTTCGAACTGAACTCCTGCAGGGATATGATGTGATTGAGATGGATTATAAGCATAGGTGGGAACCATTGAAGCCAACTTCAAGACTCCGCCGGTATTCAGTTGGCATCAACCCCCGTCCACCTAGGATTTTTGAGAGGATTACACGAGTCACATGGCTCAAAACCTGTCCCCACAAAATTTCTATACCATAAAAGAGCGAATCGCTAACTAATATCACGGCATCCAATGACAGACTTTCAACCGCCTCTTTCCCTACCTTACTCCCCCTCTCACCTTGCTCTCCTCCAGCTGCTCGAGCGCCGGCTTGCACAGGCCGTGCGCGATCTGCCGCAGGTGCTGCGCGACGCTCTCGGCGCGGACGCCGGAGCGGCTGCGCGCTCGTCCGGCCACCTCCCCGGCCTGAATGTTGTCAATTCATAAGTTGTTTAACATCTACTCTATATTTTTAGATATGCTCGTGAATTCTCGATTGATTCTCGTTATCATGCAACACCCACGCACACCCTCCTCTAGTTTGTCACATGCGTCTAGGATGACATGACAAGGGCGTGGGGCGGAGAAAGAGGCGAGACAGCCGTGGGAGGAAAAGAGTGCACAGAGAGAAGCAGACTGTTTGCGCGCCGCCACGCCAAAATCAGTCACTATCACCCTATTTCTCGTCCCAGACTTTCCCGTTTTTCAATCGGTGACCGAGGAGAAATGTCGCGCTTGCAACGCCGTAACGCCCGCCTTCCACTACGGGATCGAGGTTTGCCGAGCCTGCTCGGTTTTCCACAGGTTGGCAAGCAAATTTAGTTTCGAAAATGCCCAATTTCAGACGCGCTCGATCTCGCAAAACACAATTTGACTGCAAGCATGAACGGAGATGCACGACAGAAGGTACTACTGGTTGGTAAAATCAAAACAGGACACGAGTATAGGCAATTTTCGGTGCAAGCGATGCCGCTTAGACAAGATTGAGCACCTGCTGGCGCAGAAGCGGACGATGAGAGCAGGGAAAATGGCTAGAACAATGATTTTCAAGAAAATATTATTTTCAAATTATTGCACAGTCCGATATGCCGACATCAACAACGCTCAGTAATACCACAAATCATACAGACGAGATATCCATTATCGAGAGGATGAAGCAGGCTTACAAGTGGGGCTAGATATTCTAGCGACTGAACTAACAGATATGATTCAGAACAGTCCGCGCCATTCGCCGCATCTCTGAGCTAGCAGCGCGATCGGATCACAAAAGTGTGGCACCTATGGACTCGGCTAATGGCAATTATGTGAGTGTCGGGCCCGAGGTCGGATTATAACCAAAAAACGGACCTTTCTGATGAGCTTTAAGCATTTTAGACACTTAGGGATCCTACTGCTGGCGAAGGATACTTTTTTTTGGTTATCACCCGGATGGTTATCATCCGACGGTGATCATCCGACCTAGCGCCGAGCGTCGCAAACAACTCTCATCTCTGTAAACCGTCATGAACAATGCAGGAAGAGTGATATTACTGCAGGAGCTCCTCCCCTCCACGCCCGCACTTATGAACGAGGGCAGTCGACTGCTAGCGACGGCACTCGCAGAATTCGCGACCACATCATTCGATGAGTTCACTTCATTCTCAAACGATGAACAGGTCAGGCAGATTTCGGAGATTTAATCTCGAAAATATCTACATTCAAAACAACAATACTATCATTGTAGTGGTTGTTGGTGTGCGCCTTCCAAAAGCCTTTCCATATATCAGACATCGCATATCGTTCTATCGCTGAATTCGGGGACAAGTGGACGCGGTAGGTGTCATCGCCAACTAGATATTAAAACGTGCAATCTTGACGTAAGCGGATAAGAGTGACTATCTGAAAGAACTGAGCAGAGGCCGTACAGCAAAAAATACAGTTCTAATTTTAAGATGCCCCTAGGGGTAACTTTTCACGTAGAGTTCGAAAATCGACCTTAGAAAGCCGTATCTCTCACCTCTCATTTCGTGTGATGCGCTGAAGTTGGGCTGTCATTTTTTGAAAGTCGAGAAAAGTGCTTCCAAACCCCACAAACATATACCAATTCTGAAATATCTTGGTGAAATAAGTGTTTTTGATGTTGGAGGTGAAAATCTAACATCTTGCGAAAAAATTTTCGGGGGATGTAGTTTTTTGACTAAGCGCATTCGATTCTACGCTAAAAGTTACCCCTAGGGCCACTTTTTCATTTAAAAAACCGTCGTGGAATGAGGTCTGCTGAATCGCGGAAAAGCCCAGTTGTTCATTTTTTCCCAAATATCTGTGTTTTTCAGCCGATCCATTGCGAATTCTAATCAACTGAAATAAGTTTATAACAACACTATGATAGGGTAAAAATAAAATACACAAACTATTGCCATTACCTCGATTTAAAAAAATCGAATGTCAAAACCTCGATTAGACCCATGTTTAGGCGCATCCAACTTTCCATTTTCGGTGCGTATCCTAAATTGTTTTGGACAATTTAATAGTATGCTAAATTGTGTGCAAGAAAATATTGAAGAGTGGGTCATCACCAATTCGGAAGTAAGAAAAATCTTCACTCGAATATGCCGCAATGAGGTGTTCTGATAAAACATAATTCATTGAAATAAAGTAAATTGGCCTGGAAAAGTTGTTTACTGATGTATTGTAACCATTTATCACTGAGCTATGCTCAATTTCTCATTTTGTTTTTATCGGAACACTTCATTGCGGCATTTTCGAGTGAAGATTTTTCTTACTTTCGAATTGGTGATGACCCACTCTTCAATATTTTCTTGCACACAATTTAGCATACTATTAAATTTTCCAAAATAATTGGGGATACGCACCGAAAATGGAAAGTTGGATGCGCCTAAGCATGGGACTAATCGAGGTTTTGACATTCGATTTTTTTGAAATCGAGGTAATGGCAATAGTTTGTGTATTTTATTTTTACCCCATCATAGTGTTGTTATAAACTGACTTCAGTTGATTAGAATTCGCAATGGATCGGCTGAAAAACACAGATATTTGGGAAAAAATGAACAACTGGGCTTTTCCGCGATTCAGCAGACCTCATTCCACGACGGTTTTTTAAATGAAAAAGTGGCCCTACGGGTAACTTTTAGCGTAAAATCGAATGCGCTTAGTCAAAAAACTACATCCCCCGAAAAATTTTCAGGACGGCAATTTTGATTTATCAAATGTGTAAAAAAATTTTGGCAAGATGTTAGATTTTCACCTCCAACATCAAAAACACTTATTTCATCAAGATATTTCAGAATTGGTATATGTTTGTGGGGTTCGGAAGCACTTTTCTCGACTTTCAAAAAATGACAGCCCAACTTCAGCGCATCACACGAAATGAGAGGTGAGAGATACGGCTTTCTAAGGTCGATTTTCGAACTCTACGTGAAAAGTTACCCCTAGGGGCATCTTAAAACAAGAACTTTATTTCTTGCTGTACGGCCTATAGGTGATATTGCTCAATTCTCTCAGATAGTCACTCATAAGCCTCCCCATCCTCCTAGTACGAAATGGAACAACCATAACACCTCTCGGAACACAACATATTCCTTTCAGTCATTTCACTGGCTACACTCACTTCATGGACATTGAATACATTGAGCAGTACACTGCTGCCTCGGGCACTGAGCACCACGAAGAGACCATTCGGTAGGCAAGCTTTTCCAGGATTACTGTAGCTTACGCAAATGGAATACTGTATGAATCCCGATGATGTACGTTAATGATGTCAAATCTAGCACGACCCGATACCACTACGAGAAGAACATCAAGCCCCTGCGCATTGAATTCGCGCGCTTCGCACCTCGCGAGGAGGAGCTGGCTGCCATATTTGGGTTTCTCTTCTGGAATATTGGTGAGCAAATGATAAAGCAGCCAGGAAGGCAATTCCGCGAAGGGAATACAAATTGTTGAAAAAATATAATCCATCGGTGAATAATAAAAAGATACAAAGCCCTAGCACCGTTTCAGACACGGATCAAGAAGTGCGGCAAGAATTTTTCGATTTCGCCGAGCATTATCGAACGCGCATTCTGGAGGATCTGCGACGCTATTATGCCCGACAACAATTCGCCGAGTATGGGCAACGGATAGGCGAGCTGCTGTGCTTGTGCAATCTCGTGCTGGTTCGCGCCAAAATTTAAATTTAAATTTAAATACATTTTTTAGAACAGAGTACCCAACCACACGAACATCTACGAGATCGCCCGATTGCTGGACGTCTTCGCCGAGGACTCGTTCGCGTACAAGATGCAGTGCAAGCAGTAGTGGCGCAAATTTGTTTTCTATAATTTTATGCAACATAATTCAAGCTAATAATATTGAGAATAAATTCGAAATACATATTGCCCCTGTCGTACTGTTTGTGATGTCAGCCGTGAAATATAATTATACATTTTTTCAAAGTCTACTCACAGTTGTCGAAATGGTAGGCCACAAAAAGTATTAAATGTTTTTAACAAAATCGCTGAAAAAGGACACGCTTTCAACTTTTCACTGTTCAGAACTCCAAAAAATGGAGGCGCTGTACCTGGTGGTCTATTGCGCAGACCACCCATCCAATTCGAATTTACCCGGGTTCGAATGCCGGCAGTGACACGGCCTCGCCTCACCCATTGGGGCGAGGAAATTAGTATTCGTGAGTAGAAAGCGCAGGAAAATACGTCTGGCGGAAGGTGGATGCTCCTGACTGAATCGGCTCAAATTTGCACCGACCGAAGAACCCTGTCCCGTGTCCTCCCTCGAGAGCAGTCTCGAAGACCGGTTGCCTTTACTGTTAGTGTGACTGCTATTTCATCATATCGCAACGGCGATATGCGATAAGCGCCCCCTCGCCCTTCTCTCTTCCATCACATTGACCTAGGGTGACGAGGGTTGAAGAGATAGTGGCGAAATAGCACAGGGAGGATGGAGAGGGCGCAGAGAAGCAGGCAACTCGAGAGCGTGCGCTTTGCACGCGGCTCAAGGCAAGCCCCCCCCCCCTCTGTTCAGTGTGTTTTACCTCACTATTTTCGACAATGAGCGACAAGAAATGCTGCGCTTGCAACGCCGAAACGCCCGCCTTCCACTACGGCATCGGCGTCTGCCGAGCCTGCTCGGTTTTTCACAGGTTTGTGACACTTTCAATTACTTTTATTTTCGAAAATACCGATTTTAGACGAGCGCGAACTCGTAAAACACCATACTCATGCAGAAATGGAAGGCGATGTGAGACAGAAGGTAAGGCTGGCAACTTGAATCGAACGAGGAACATAATTTAGGCAATTTTCTGTGCAAGAGATGCCGCTATGACAAAATTGACCTTCTATTAGCGCAGAAGAGGACGCAGCGAGAAGTTAAAAAGGTTAGCCACGAGAAATTTGGAATACATTAATTTTTAACAATCACACAGTCGGATAAGCCGACACTGCCAGTGCCGATCACTCCAACCGCACCTCCGAATCACACCACAAGCACCACTCAAACCGACGAGATATCAATTATCGAGAAGATGAAGCAAGCGTACAAGTGGGGCTAGATATTTTAGGGACTGGTATAATAGTAATGATCCAGAGCAGTGTGCACCATTCGTCGCATATCCGAACTCGCAACGCGGCCAGATCACCAGAGTGTGGCGCCCATGGACTCAGCTACTGGCAACTATGTCAGTAACCGACTACACTGTCATAGCTCAAAGTTCCGCACTACGGTCTTTTGCCCGATGTGCAAAATCACTGCGACGCAGTGAAATTTAGCGAGATATTCTCAATTTCTACACAATTCATAAACTACGTTCATCTTAAACAAAAATGAGAAGCGCTACCATTTTAGGAGCTGCTTCCCTCCACACCCTCATTCATGAACGAGGGTAGTCGTATACTAGCAACGTCCCTCGTCGAATTTGCGACCACGTCATTCGATGAGTTTGCTACATTCTCACGAGATGAACAGGTGATGTTGTCCAGGAAGATTTTTCCTCTACAATACGCTAATTCAAAACAGCAATAATAATAGAATTACAGTGGCTACTAGTGCGCTCCTTCCAAAAGCCATTCCACATATCTGACAGCGGGTTTCGCTCTATCGCAGCGTTCGGGGAGAAGTGGACGCGGTAGGTGTAAGCTTATCAATACGAACCATATATTTATATTTCCCATCTTGATATGACGTCATAAACATTAAAATACAGTTAATATAACTCGAGTGCAACTATAGAGCTATCAATGGCGCAAGAATGACTTAATGCTCTGAATAGGAATAAAACGAAAGACAAAAATAAGCATAGTTCATTCCTTCCAGTCACTACACCGGCTACACTCGCTTCATGGACGTTGAATACATCGAGCAATACACTGCCGCCTCGGGCACTGAGCACCTCGAGGAAGCCATGCGGTAGGTCAATGCAAAAATCAATATAATTGATTTCCAGCAGGAGTACTGTAGCTCGAGTGTAAACTACCGCTATTCCTACAATATCCCGGTGATCTATGATAGCTTTAGCATGTCGCGGCATCACCACGAGAAGAACATCAAGCCTGCGCGCATGGACTTTGCGCGCTTCGCACCCAGTGAGGAGGAGCTCGCTGCCATGCTCGGACTGCTATTCTGGAACATCGGTGAGCCAATGTTAATGCGGCCGGTCAACCAGTTTTACAAGAGTATCCAATTCAAAACAACGCAAACTAACACAATTCGGGTCATTCGCCAACTGGGGAACCATCTAACATGACCAAGTGTAAAACAACAGTACGCGTTGTTTTTCAGACATGGACCAAGAGGTGCGCCAGGACATTCTCGACATTGCCGAGGGCTATCGGACGCGTATTCTGGAGGATCTGCGGCGGTACTATGGCCGGCGGAACTTCGCCGCGTACGGGCAACGCATGGGCGAGATGCTGTGTCTGTGCAATCTCGTGCTGGTGAGCACGCGCCAAAAATTGGAATTTGAAAAATTTAAAGGCGCTTCTTGGATAATTGGCCCACTCCCCCAACTTTTTCCTCCACAACATGCACAACCCCTTTCTAATCGGGGAAGGGGTGAGAAACTATAGGGTAGGATAGGGGGGTGGACCAACTACCCAAGAAGTGCCAATTTAAAAATACTAATTTCAGACCAAAGTCTCGATCAACAAGCACACCTTCGAGGTCGCCCGATTGCTGGACGTCTTCGCTGCGGACTCATTCGCGTACACGATGCAGCGCAATCACTAGCGAACACTATACTGATAAATATTTTCGAAAATACTTAGCAGCATTTGCCTATCAAAAGGAAATGCTTAGCACCTTTGCAAAGCTACAAAAACAGCACACTCGAATTTGAATGTCTCATGGGGCTTATAAATATGCATTTGAATGATTATTACGGTTTTAGTCGGCCTCACCGCACTACATCACCTAGAGCAGTCGCCTCTTGACGAATAAAATCGCTTGACGTGGATGCACCTTTCCCTATTATCTTTACGATTTTGACACCCGATTCAATCTATTAATCTATCAGGGCGCAAGTGTCTCGATAAAAGCCACTTGATTTGAACAAGACCCACCACAGTCAGTTGTCGCTCCGTCTTCTCGAGCACGGCGAGGTGGCGCCCGATGGCCGAGTGGTGCGTCGCCTCCAGCTTCTTCAGCCCCGAGAGCATGTTGAAACACCGCTGGATCGACTGAGAAAGATGGAATAATTGATCATAATGACGTTTATTTTCCAACAGTAACCGTGTATATAACGAAGCCTACAGTAACCATGCGAATGTGTCGAATTTGGTCAGAATTGCACGTTTTATCGCATTTTCATACACAGCACTAGAACAGCAAACTCCAAATGCTTCATGCATAATTAAATCTACTCAAGTACATGCCATAAGATATGACCTGATTAATATATTTGGTGCCAGAGGCTATCATAAACAAACGTATGCACCATTACTGCTAGCAGCAAGACTATCCCGGTTTTTGGAAAGTGCTTCAGACAAGTTAAACTTAAAAGGTTTCTAAAAACCCTGCCGGTTTAGTGAAAATAGTGGAAATGATGCCGGGTTTTGACACTCAGCAATAATCCCTGCCCACACATGGTCGTACCTGTATGATGATGTGGTTGAAGTGGGTGGCGACCTCGTTGGCGAGTCGGTCGCCCGTCAGCTCCAGCTCGTCCTTCCTGCGGGCGGCGAGTGCGCGCATCTCCCGAATCGTCGACAGCTCGCCGAGCGCATCCTCCAGCGAGAGATCCACCTGCAGTTATTATAGGCAGTGGTCGAAAGAGTAGGTCACAAAAATTGTAAAAAGTGGGCACGTTTCTACAATTTTAATATGAAATCGTTGAAAATGGGTACGTTTTTACAACTTTATAAAAAAATTACTAAAAAAAGGTTGTCTACTTTTGCTCTGGTCTGGACTCCAAAATCCGTGCACGTGATGTCATTTTGGACCTACTTTTCGACCACTGATTATAGGTATAAAGTTGAAATTACTAATGTTATTTCAGCACTTCTTGGAAATTTAGCCCACCTCCTCTCTCACTCTAATAGCAAAGGGATTGGGCAACCGAACACAATGTTCTGCGATGAAGAAAAATGAACCCATAGCGAGAAATCACATTTCAAATCACTGGTTTTGCATTTGAGCAACGCGGGGTATTCAAAAAATGCGGGAAGCATTTAAAACGGGAACCATCAGGGGAAAAAATCAGGGAAAATCTTGAAACAGTTGAAAACCCTGAGAAGGGCGGGAAAAACGCGTCGATTTTCTTCAAATTTCTTGGCCTATTTTTGCGTTTAAGTTTATTTAAATTGTTTTTATTTATATTTATTATACTGGAATCGTTTGTGTAGTTATGCTAGAATTAATGTATTAGTAGTTTGCACCAAAAATTGGCGAAAAATTAGCTTTATGGTCGACAATGTGTTATCTTTCGTTTTTTTTCCATTGATAAAGATGTATCCAATTCCTCGTTGTATTATAAACTAGTGGTTTGAATCCACGCAAATATCTGATGATTACTAATGGTATTTCGTGCTCTATGAGCACGCAGTCGGCTACGCTCTGCTCAAGGTCAACGAATTCGAGGATGCAGCTCTCATCAGCTCCGAGGTTGGCCAATTTTTCCTCCTTTGCTTAGTTTTTCAAGAGCTGTATATATCTGAAAGTAGTAGGAATGGTCTATCCCTAGGGTAGTTGCCTCTTGACCTTGCTTGAGTTGCCGGAACTCGTAGCAAGCGTTTAAAAAATATACTCTATGAGTATAAATACAAATTATGGCTAGGTTAATTCCTGCACTAAGTTGTCGTTCTGCTATTATTTTGATGATATTTAACCGCGATAATTGCCAGGTCGAGATTGCCATCTCGAATGTGCAGAAGTTCACCGGGATCGTGAAGATGCACGCCTTCGAGCCGTTCAGAAACACCGAGAACGCGCTCGAAAACTGCAACGCCATTTCCGAGGGTGAGTGAACTAAATAATTCAATTTTTTAAATTGTTTTTAACCGTACTCTTGCAGGAATTGCCCACTCTGATCTCGTCAGCTTCCTCGAGGCTAACCTTCCCAAGAAGAAGAATGTTTGTGCTAGCACATCACAGTTTATGTTTAAAGTCGAAGCAAATTTAAATTAAGTTGTCGCAGATTGTCGTCGGAATCTCCGACTCGCGTCTGTCCGGATCCCTGCGGGAGCAGGTCGGCACCATCAAGCCCGTCTTCGGTGGAGTGGACACGGAGATCCTCAGAGGTTGCCCTTGTTCCATATTTTTTTACATTCGTGCTCCGTATGCACTGTTATTTTCATAATTTTGTTAAAGGAGTTCGCGTTCACTTCGAGCATCTCGCTCGTGAGCTGCCCCACCACTCCCTCAACAAGGCGAAGATCTCCCTTGGGCACTCGTACTCGCGCGCCAAGGTTCGGTTTCTTTACAAATATCTTAAACACAATAATGTAAAACGTAGCAAAAAACAGCAACACTTTCTTTCAGGTAAAGTTCGATGTCCACCGTGTGGACAACATGATCATCCAGTCGATCGCCCTACTCGACATGCTCGACAATTACATCAACCTTTTCGGAATGAGAATCCGCGAGTGGTGAGTAGTTGACCATTCATGTTTAAGCAAAACATGGGACTTCTTTACTTTAGGGGGTAACCCCATTTCTCCCCCTCCGACCCCCTGAGTCCCTACTCAGGGAGGGGAGGATAACCCCCTCGTTATGGGGGGCCTAAGCCGTCTTTAGCCTAAGCAGTAAGCAAAGATTGGGTCTCCCCGCTTCGCGGGGAGACCCTATCGTTGCTTACAGGGCTCCCGGCTTCGCGGGTCGCCATTGTAGGGAAGGAAGGATAGATGTGTAGAGTAAGGTATATGCTTGTTACATGTAAAAAAGTTGTTTACTAGGGCGTGGAAGTAGTTGTTGGCACTGGTATAGAAGCCCGGACCAGTCCGAAAAAGGTCCTCTCCAGAGGCAGGGAAGCCGCCCGGTCTCCCATCCATGAGCGATGCTTTGTCCCCACACTACCATAAAATCCCAAATCGGGGTGCCGATGAAGGCACCAGGGGTAGCCCCAGGCCGGTAAAGCTTACCTTTAGGCTATCATATCCCTAAAAATAAGAATATCTCGGGTCCCAATTAAAATTAAACGTAAGAATCCAATCTCACAGCATCAGCCTAACATCTATCGGTATCCCCATCTGGGCTTCTAAAACAGTACGGGGGCAAGCTCTTTTCACCGGGGGCATAGCCTTTTCGGCTGGTCCGGGCTTCTATACCAGTGCCGTAGTTGTTTATGTGTGAGCGCATCAGAGGGAAGGGCTAGGGAGTGAGAGGGAGAGTATCAGGGACGCAGAGGGGGTGGGCGGAGTTACCCGAGAGGCCTGATATCCTAGCCTTGTCCTATTTAGTGTTATAGATCACGCTCTGTGAAATTCGCCGAACTTTGTCTGAAAATTACGGTGTCCAATTTTTGCTATTTTACGGTCGATCGTAATGGCGCATATCATGAAATATGCGCCGTCGCCTGCTCATTGTTCCTTCTATGTTTCCTCTCAAACGGATTCAGTTCGTGATAAGGCCACTGGCCTACCGTACCCCAACCGAATCTCAGGAAAATGTTCTACAATTGTCCTACGCGCAGTATTCGGTGTGTTAAATCCACAAGAATGAACACAATTTCGATACGTATCCGCGCGCGCGAGAGCGCTGAGACAAAAATTCGAGAAATTGCGGTAGCTTTCAACATCAGCGCTCTTGCGCGCGCGGATGTCTATCGAAATTAAATTGATACTGAAGGTTTTCCCACATCGAGTACTGCGCATTGGATAATTGTAGAGCATTTTCCTGAGATTTGATTGGGGGTACGGTAGGCCAGTGGCCTTATCGCGAACTGAATCCGTTTGAGAGGAAATTAGGAAGGAACAATGAGCAGGCGACGGCGCATATTATTTCATGATATGCGCCATTACGATCGACCGTAAAATAGCAAAAATTGGATACCGTAATTTTCAGACAAAACTAAAAATTCGTTGTCTTAGATGAGACTATCTGAGAAAACCAAAATATTTTTGGCAATGGCCATAAAATTGGATTCCTCTCCGCCTCTACCGCCAGAGTGATTTGAATCGATGTAACAAATTTCGAGAATTACTGTATTTTCTTTCAGCATCACTTTCCTACTTCCGCGCCAGGCTCCCCCCACTTCCCATCCTATGCGCTTTATGACACGCCTCCCCCCCTTGCTCGACCCTCGTACCTTGTCCCTCCTTCACTACCGGCTCTCCCTCTCTCCTAGTGCTCTGACCGGCGCGACTAGATCGCGCGCGTGACATTTTCTCGCTCCTTCTCACTCCCCTCCCAACATCGCGTTCCTAAAGTTCGAGGGGGAACCTCTTGGTAAATTTTTTTGTTTGAGAGAGCCAGACTCCGCCCCTTTGGGTGTGCTGCCTGGTTCCCGGGGGTTATGGGTGCGCACTGTCCACCACCGGAGCCGGAGGCGTGGACATGTATGGTTAGAAGGAATCCAATTTTATGACCATTGCCAAGAATATTTTGGTTTTCTCAGATAGTCTCATCTAAGACAACGAATAACGAATTTTTCCCGTTTATTCTACAAAATAAAGTTGGCACTTTCCTGCTTCCGTACTAGGCCCCTCCCCCTTCCCTCCCCGCCTCTCCCTCCTCCACCCCTCAGGTTGTGGAGCGAGGGGGCGGGACTCCTCCCCCCTCCGCTTTCAGTGGGCGGAGTCAAAAGGGTGTGGCCTAGTACGGAAGTAGGAAAGTCCCATAAAGACAGTGAGCGAGGTGACGGTATCAAAGGTACTGTATGTGGGATACAGTAGCGGAAAAATTACATTGGAGTTACTGTAGATCATGTTGGACATGGACTAGGGTTGGTCAAACCGAGCCGGGCCAGTCGAGGACCCGACTCCCAAACTCGACTCAAGCCTGAATACTCGGACCGCTCGAAAATGGTGCTAACCCGATGGGGCGGCTCGACTTCGAGAGTGAAAAATCGAACCGCCCGATCGGGTTTTGAGCCAATTAGAGCTAAAATAAGATTTCTGCGAGTCGGATACTCGAATACCGGGCTTCACCAACCCTAACATGGACCTAATGTCGGTCGAGTATAAACCCACAACACTATTTTGGACTATGATCCTATACATTGTTATGGGCCTGGCAAAAAAAGTGTCGGGGAGTGTGTTTCCATTCGGAGGGAGGGGGATTGGTGGTCGAAGCAGGCGCGGGCAATTATGATCCCATTCAGTTCTATTCTCACTGCAGTATCCATTCAGGTGGAGCACACGTCTCACGTTCCGTCTCGTCTTCCTTCCTCTATTCGTCTCTCGCTTCTCTCGCAATGATTCGGACGATGATCTACTCTCTCTGATCGATAAACATCCCGTCCGATGGACCCAAATTTCTTGTAAACTAATCTTAAATTTGTAACTATAATCACTATTTTCTGTATAAACTTGTTCAGTTATTTATTGCGGAGAACCAGATTAAAAGTGTATATATCGGTTCTGCACGCATTTCTTGTTCGTTTTTTTCGTTGTATAAAGATGCTAAAGCAACCATTCCTCGATTGGCCAAAGAAGCCACTGCATCTAGCAGAACTTGCACTTCTTTTGTTTACCACGCCAAAACTTTTGGCGTTTAGTGATAGGGGGCGGGGTTTCGCAGGGCTCTCGATTTCGCTAGGTATTCACTCTGAACATTGTGCGAAAATCAGGTATTGCTAAATAGAAATGAGAAAGGTGGAGGAGGAGGAGCGAGGTGGGCCAATTATCCAAGATTAGACATATTTCTAATCAGGCAGAGTGTTAACCTAGTCCGTACGGATACGAAAAAAAGAAAAAAAGTATTCGAAATTAGGAATGAGAATATTATTCTAGATGGACAGTAAATGACTGTACACGCATCGCCAACTGACTACTGTACCTCGTCCACACCACATCTACTACCGTACCTCGTCCATCTCGGTCCGCTCGAGAGCCCACTCCTCGCCAGTACATGAAGATGAGGAACTGCAAGGAGAAAATAGTTATTCGGACGAACCAGCTACCGTAGTCCTCTTCATAGTGTAGAACTACGAAAATAAAAGACTTCCCGCAGTTTGGAATACCATCAACGCGAGTAGAACAATAAGTTTCTTTGACAAAATTATTTGATACGGTAACTGAGTACGATCGGCCAATTACAGTAGTTTCTCTTAAACTATTACTTTGCAAAAAAGCGCGTATTTCACCATCAGCATTAAGCAGTAAAAATCATTCAGTCAGTTTCTTGATGATATGTTGTTGAATACAATATCAATAAAAGTAGATCACTCACGTGTCGTTGGCGCTCTCCGAGTCGGGAATGGCGCTCATGGTGCCGTACTCCTTGCAGGCGGGGCACTCGTAGAGCACCGACTCGGAGGCGTATAGCGGCTCCGAGATGTTGCCTGCGATCAAACGAACGTACACCATATGTTTACGCGTTACATCTGTATCCTACAGGCTACTGTAGCACTGTCTCGGCAGAAAAAAAACTCTTTAATCACATAAAGCCTTCTCTAATGTGGATAACAACAAATTTTAAACATAATTTCTGAGCATTGCTAAAATCGCACGATCGAAAGAATGCACGATTCTGCTATAAAACAATACACATTTATGGATATTTTCTCGCACATTTCTGCACCTGATGAAGCACCTATGTGGTGTACGATAAATAAAAATAAAATATAGGTACGAACAGGTATTGACTATATTATGAACACTCACAGGCGTCCTTGCAGCTGCTGCAGATGACGTGGCCGCAGCTTACGACGATGGAGCTGCTGCCAGCCAACGGCGAGTAGCACGCCTTCAAATGCGATTAGTGACAACATTCAGGGGCATCAAACAACGGCACCGATAAAGTCGTAATGCAAATAAGGCCACACACGGTGTGACAAACCCCCCCCCCCCCCCCCCCCCGGAATTGCCGGAGACGACCGGACCATTTTAATAATATTCATCGTTCCGATACAGTAAATTAGTTAAAATGTTCCGCGCACGAAATTTAAAATATGTAAGAAGTTGCCTGAACAATCGTGATATATTCAAAAATAAACGGCAAATTGTAAAGTTCACCTATTGGCAAAAGTCCAGAGTGATCTCTTAAACGGAAAACCCTGACATTTTGCCCTAAATAAAGTAACAAGTTGAATTTCGCGGCTTGCCATTTTTGCTGCATGTTTCTTTTTTTATCCCGCGCGGCGGCACGCATGTCACACCGTGCCACAGAAATGCTGATTATCTAATAAAAAAAAAAATATATATATATATATCATATGCAATTGATCACATTCGGAGGCATCAAATAGGGAAGACTAAAACAATTCAGAAGTTAAAATATTTTGTTGAGTACTTCCCCTTGCTGAATCACTTTTACCCACCGTGTGAGGAGAGTCAAACTATTCCTATCATAACACGTTCGTATCTCGTTGCGCCTTCGATTGTAGATAGAACATATATAGGAGTGTCGGAAAGAGAAAGAAAAGGAGGTGGACATGAAGTGTACCTGGCAGTTGCCGAAGGCCTTGGCATCCTCTACGGAGACGCGAGTCTCGGAGTCCTTCGAACAGCCAGCACCCAGCTGGTTCTGCTGCAAAAACATGAAAGTTAGTAAGATAATGCTCACTAAACCCTCCACACTACGGTTCCTATTCAACACCATATCCCACCTCGCACTTTCTTGTTCATTAAAACCGTCATCTGTTCACATTTTATAGTATTACCATACAGACTACAAGGATTGGCAAAGATAATACTGAGTATTTGCTTTGTAGTAACTTCTAGTTAGTGCAAATTTGCAAGATTCTCTCACCGAACTCGACGCGGGGGTCGTCTCTCCGGCTTGCGCGTTGATCTCCCTGAGCGCATCGTCGTCATCGTTGATCGTGATCTCGGCCTCGGCCATGATTCCCTGAAATATAAACATTTGCATACGCAATAATCTCAAAAAATGACTAATATTTGAGGAATTCGGCTAAAAATCTAGTATTATGATGTCGAGAAGTGGAATTCTTCAAATCTACGAGTATTTACATATGATATAACCTCTGAAAATGGATAAATCTTGACGAATTCAGCCAAAAATCTCTTATTGTTGTGTCAAGTAGTGAGAGAACGCAATAAAAATTGCGCCACTAGCCCACGAGTTATTGATTCGCGTGTTTACGCGAGGACGCAGGCGAGATAGCGCGCTAAAGGAGGAGAGTGGGAGGGAGTTATCGAGCGGGCGGGAGAGACACGAGGGAAGGGGCGACTTATCGATCGAACGTGCAAGGACGCCAAAGAGAGGGGCGCATTCACGGAAAAATATATATCGATTGCGGAATAATATTGAGCAAAATATGAATAAAGGAATGAATTTATGCATATGCTCACCTCGTTGTTCAATTGCTTGTTCCTGCCGGATTGCAATCGAAGGCTCACAGAGGGCGCTCAGTGAAAGGCCGTTTGAAGTCCGGCCATCAGACTGAAATAGGAAGAACTATTAACCTCAGAAATATGTTGAACATAATTCGAAATTTAAATAAATGAAAGAAGACCCTTCACACATCAGATAGCAATACAAATACAATATAAAAATGGAAGGAGTTCAGCTAACGAAAGGGAAACCTAGAAAATAGAGAATTCTACAATAAACAAGGAAGAAAATCGAATTTGCGCGAAAATGAAAAAAATCAAAATTTAAATAGGAAACCGTAAACACATCTGTAAAAAAGAACCACCGTAATGAAAATAGAATCGTCACAAACTGATTTAATTTGATATTACAAAATTCCATACGATATGTTCATCTGGTGAATGCACTAAACGAACAATTATAAGAAACTTAAAGGAAGGGTTTGGAAATATATAAATAATTAAGGTCAAAAAGCGTAATATTTTTTTCGATTCAAGAAAGGGAAGAATTCAATTGAAACAAATTGCGTCAAAAAGCAACAATTTTTACGGTATATTTCCTGAGCGGAAAATTGAGGCAATACTTTTTTTAAAAATAATTATTGCAAGTAATTGATACGCTGCTCGTCGAGCGGTGCTCGAATTTAGAATAATTATTTATTTGTATGCCTAATTACTACTGTAACCTAACCAATAAGGTCATCGTCTATAGAGCAGCTTTGAGGCTAAAATTCATAATTTACATTTATAATCCATAATTTCAGATTGCAAATTAAATTATCGCGAAATGACTTTTTTTCATTTCAGTGTGATTTTTTTACTTTTCAATGCGATTTTTGCAATGTTTCATTCCAAATATGTACTTTAATTTAAAATTTAAAAAATCTAATAATTTATTAATTTAAAAATCGATTAAGAATGATTTTGAAATATCTTTCAAGCAATATCCATGGCCGAGTGGCACAACATTTACAAAATCTATGTTTTTTTGCGTATGGCGCAGTCCAGAAATTTGTCTGTTTTAGAGGATTTTAAAAATATGAGAAATTGCATTCTTTAAATTTTCCAAGATAGTAGATGTGCATATTAAAGGTGGTTGATTGTATTGCCAATATTTCGGTGAGTTCGACGATACAGAGCAAGCTGCAGTCACCCTTCGAAAGGTTACAATTTCCAGTTTGGCATACTTTTGTGCGATCAGCTACTCTTGCTCGAACATGTCTTACATGGGACTGACCGGAAGACACATATCCCGATAGCCCTCTACTTTTGGTGGTGCATAGGGACCCCAAAGAGAGTCTCAAAACCGTTTTGCAAAGTTGCTCAATGGACCTAGTAATTAAGATAATTAACATTTTCTGATTTCGCTGTCACTTATCGACTCATTTCTGACACGAGAAAATCAACCGGCTCGGTGGTCGAGTGGTATTGAGATGACCCAATAAACCAGAGGTCAATAGTTCGAGTTCTTTTGTTAGTTTCATTTTTTATCTTTGTTCTCTCGCTGTTGTTGCTGGTTACGTATGTTCGTGTTTCAATTGAATGACAATTCAATTCCACAGAAATTCACCATTCTGCAAAATTCGTTCCGAAGAGGATTCTGAAGGTTGAGTGGTTGAGGGGTTCAAGCTCAAGCAAGTTCAAGCAACATGCCTTCATTCTTCAACGTTCATTCTTCCTTCAATTCCTCTGACCTCGTCCTTCCCTGGCTAGGCATAGAGGAACTAGTCTCATAGAGGAGGTCAGAGAAGGATACGGACGAAATGAAATTGTGATTGAATGGTTCCGTTTTTTTTCAACGTTCATTCTTCCTTCAATTCCTCTGACCACGTCCTTCCCTGGCTAGGCATAGAGGAACTAGTCTCATAGAGGAGGTCAGAGAAGGATACGGACGAAATGAAATTGTGATTGAATGGTTCCGTTTCCGTTTTATCCGATTTGATTCCGTCCATGAACGTCGGTATTTTGATTGATCTTCCCCCAACCACTAGAGTTATCTTCGGAACGAATTTTGCAACATGGTGAATTTTTGAGACATTTTATTAAAACAATATGCATTGAATTGTCATTGAAACACGAACACACGTTACCAGCAGCAACATCAAGAAACCAAAGATCAAAAATTAAAATATCAAATAAATGGCATGGGCGCGGACTCGAACTACTGACCTCTGGTTTATTGGCTCATCTCACTACCACTCGACCACCGAGTCGTTTGATTTTGCCGTGTCAGAAATGAATAAGGGACAGCAAAATCAGAAAATGTTAATTATCTTAATTACTAGGTCTATTGAGCAACTTTGTAAAACGGTTTCGAGACTCTCTTTGGGGTCCCTATGCACCACCAACAATATTGCGATGGTGCGAGCTAGAGTTCAATAAACGGGCCTTCGTCTCTTCATTTCCCACACTCTCTCGCCACTCGACCGGTCGAGAGAGAGTGCGGGAAATGAAGGAACGAGGGACGACCGTAAGAGACTGCCAACTGCCCCTCAGAAGCGACCGACCGGCCCTCACAGATTTGCCGACGCCGAGACGGCTTTCGCAACTAACCGACAAAAAAACAGAAACCATCTTTACAAACTGAGCATGGATACAATATTTATGTTTCTGATTTAAATTTCTGGCCGATTTCTGGGCAAATATTCCCATATTGTTTTCAATCTTCGACGCTATTTTCTAATCAAATTTAAAGCAATAATGATGGGAAAAAAAGCAATTATTATTGCTTGGAACATTGGTGAGAAACAGTCATCGCTCAACTCGAGTAGCTCATTAGTAGTTATCATGCTATCTGGAGACGAGTCGATTCACATTATCGTTGTATATATATTGGATTTCACTGCATTGGTGTTGAACATCATCCTGATCATTGCAATTACTACACGGTAAAACACATTTTACATTCTTGGCAATATGTTGGTTGTATGAACTCACACTAAATTATGGATTTTGGTGCGTAGGTTAGAAGATATCTACTCCCTCTCGCGGTAAAAAAAGGTAAGGGTGCAGCCACATCAAGTGATTTTACAGTCGTCAAGGTACGACTACGCTAGATAGTGTAGTGCGGTGAGGCCTCCTACTGCTAGGACTACGTAACCCTCTCACGGGTCCGATCAGATACATTGTTCTCCAACTGTTTCCGATATATTCATCACCAACCCAGGACTCCATCGCACATGCGCCCTTACGCTGTCTTCCTTGAACACGGCGATAGTCGACACGACCGCAGCAATTGCAAGCGCAGCAGTGGTCATCAGGTGCGAGTTCGCAGGATTCAGGGCTTTCAATCACTCGGGAAATATGAGGGTTGGCTATTCGGAGCAGTATCGCGATATCGCAATCCCCATCTCCACAAATTTCGCAATTCTACTCCGAACAGCCAACCCTCATGACTACCTCATTGCAATTTATTCGCCTGCATCTGTAGGTTTGAGAACGTGGATGGCCTGGCCGTGTACGTCGCCGCAGGACCCTGCACGCTAATTGGCCCACGGCTGTGTCACGCCATATTGAGTTAGATGATAATAACTTTGTATCTTCATTCAATGCTCACTGACATTGCACACTGTAGCTATGGATGACTCAAAGGAGGACGAACGAGATCGAATTCCTTCTTGACGAACAGATCTAACCTCGTACTTGATCTTTCAGCGGTCCACTTGGCACTGCTGAGTCACTCGCACGTGCTTCTGATGCTCTCCTTCGCCTATCGAGTCTGGGTTCTCTCCCAGCATACGCACAATGCCTCCTCTGTGAATCGCGGCACTCTAATGGCCATCTTGCTCGCCTCCACAGCGCCCAGCTGGATCTTCATGGTCAGTTCATTCCAGTCGAAGGTCTAAGCCTCCCCTTGTTCCGGTCGGAGAGTATAACGCTTGCTCGTTCGATGTCAGCGATCTGCCCGAGTTCGCGAACATGACCTATTGCACGTTCGATTTGTGCTCGGACCGTACGGGCGGCAAGTGGCTGGAGCGAGGCGTGGTCGTGTACATCATCTGCTTCTTTTCGTCATGTCTCGCTGCTACGGCCGCCCTTCGAGCGAGGCTCGTGGCGAAGATCAGCAAATTGGTACGTACACTATCACTATCTATCATACAAAGTGACTATCGATAAGGTCATGAAAGGGAGATGAGAGGATAGCCAAATTGCAAACCTTGGAGAATGACACTAGGTCGAATGAGAACTATTGCTTCATTCCGACTTTGATATATCAAAGGCGGCATGATGCAATCGTTCTCATGCGACCTAGTGCCGTGGAGAATGGCAATGCGCTTGCTGCAGGGCAGTGTGTCGGAACGCTCTCGCCAGCAGGCGTACCTTCGCTCGCTCACCGCTCAAGCCTTGCTTCCTGCGTGCATGGTGGCCGGATGCGTCTGCTTCATCATCGACTTCTTCGGGCTCTTCCGCTCGATGTACCTGCAGCGAGCGGCACACATTGTGCGCAGTTGTTAGAGTTCGAGAGGCGATACCACGCTCTCTTAATTCTGTGCACTGTTTCGAGAGAGTGAGTATAATGAAGAGACGATGGCCCGATTACGAACTCTAACAGTTGTGTAGTTAAACTTCAACCAATTCTTAATTCGGATCATGCGAAGTTCGCTGATAACAGTAATTAGCGGAGACATACTATGCACAATCACAGTCGATTTGCATCTTCGCCTTCGCATCGCCGCTCATCACGCTTACCGTCTTGAAATCTTACCGGAGGTTGGTGGACTAGCAACCGAGGACTATGTGAGGGCGTGTAAGGCCCGATACAGAACAGCTCGCTCCCGACGATCATAAGGCGAGACACCGAGAAAGTCGAGCATCGGGGGCTCCTCTGACATTCTTACAACTGTAATCAGGATATGATTGCGAGTTCGGTCTTTCCATGAATACTCTACAACAGAACTAACCGTAAGCTAGGATTGCATTCCATAAAGCAGCAGTCGGCCTCGCCGCACTAAACCACCTTGCGAACTCGTCTCTTGACGCCTGTATAATCGCTTGACGTCACAGCACCTTTACGCTTTTTACGTATTTCATATGTTGCAGGTTCGTGCACCAGCTCTTATGCTGCCCACACCAACCAGTGGTCGACTCGCATTCGGATGAGTTCAGCACGAAGCGAAACACAACGCGAATTGGAGTTACCACCATCAATATTAATGCTTGCAACCTGTAAACATTGTGCAAGATACGTTCCTGTATGCAGCAACTTTGCAAATTTGAATAAAGGGAAATGAAAGTGAATGTGAAAGTGAATAATGTGAATGTGAATAATGTGAAAGTGAATTCAACAAATGATTTCAACAAGTCGAAATACAAACGCTAGCTTTGCTTGCACCATTCGTTGCTGGTCGAATCCTGCCATGTCTAGACCAATGCTTGGTTGGACCACTCGTTTAAACTGGTGTTTGTACAATGCTTTTCGCTGGACCTTCCCATTGTCTGCGTAGCAACAACGGTCTATCCTGGAGACCAGTGGCATGTTGCAAGGCTTTAAACTGCCCCTGTTGTGCGAAGAACATTGTTGCGTTTTTGTAAAGGGGTTTTCAAAAGAGCATGGGTAGGGGCCACAAGCTCCGCCCACTTGCCTCTGACACGATGCCCCCTCGAACGAATGACATATCAATCACATCGTTCATTCTTAACCAAATGACTTGATCAAAAAGGATTTCGAAAGCTCTTCCCATGTGCTTTCGATCGGTCACTATTCAAAATACAGTTTTTGCAGTTGTTGTATTGAAAATTTGAACTTTATAACGCGATCCATCGTTTTTCCCAGAATTTGCTATGCGTGAGCAGTGAAATTATGATGCACTGTTTGAATAGTGAAAATATGATAGCCATCAACTATTCAAAAAAGTTGTCCAAAGGAAATCGAAAAATATTGATTTCTCGGTCCGTGATTTGAAGTAAACTAGTCGGTGCATGTGCTAAAAGATCGCCGTCTCCTTCTCTCACTCTCCTCCATCTCCTCTCGCTCATCTCTGCCCCGGCGCGTGTAGAGAACGCCCGCTCATGAAATATAGAGAGTGCGATTCCCATCCGTCTCTCCTCGCATGGGTGAGGCGAAGCCGGGAAAGGGCGAAGCCCTGCCCAAAATTTTCGCGATTTGACTGGGAAGGGATCGACTCCGCCCCTTTCTTCGTCGTCTCGCTTTTCCCCCACTTTCGGTTGATGACTTTTCAATCACGTCTTGAGCGCCATTCAGAGATGAGATATCGACAAACGACCAAAAGTATGATCATGTTAGGACATCAGTGGTTATGTTGAGCA
Source organism: Pristionchus mayeri (assembly GCA_036245805.1). Lineage (NCBI taxonomy): Eukaryota > Metazoa > Nematoda > Chromadorea > Rhabditida > Neodiplogasteridae > Pristionchus > Pristionchus mayeri. Next base: position 10,360,418 of record BTRK01000004.1, on the reverse strand, counting down.
TAGCTTGGGTAGCATGGCTTCATTTCGGCTATACCCCTTGTGGTCCCTAAGCATGGGGGAAAGATTTATGGGCACCACTAAATCGTGTGTTCGTAGTGTCATTACTAGAGTGTCGAAAATAGCTGGTCAATCGAATAATGACGCGTCAAAATGAATACTCGAATCATTACTCGAATATTCCCATATTGTTTTTACTCTTCGACACTATATTCCCACGCAAACTAATTATGATGGAGAACATGCAATTGCAATTACTTCCTGGAATCACTTTCGGTTTTATCAGGTTGATGCAAAAGTCTTGCGGTTTTTTGTTCCCGTACTTTGAACTATCATAATTATCTTGTCCCAAATCACAATGACTAACAAACATAGCAGTGTTTAGAGGTATGCTTGTACTTTACATACACACATTTCAATCAATCCGATATCGCAATCAACGCAAGAAATTAAGATAAACTCAATTGCAATTGATCCTCAAAATTTTGCATTAATTGTGTTTTACTGGATATTTGTTGGCAAATTTCACGAAATCTGCCCATACTGATGTTTTGAATAGCTTTCTGTTTTTCTGATTTTTTAGATGTCAATTCGAGAATGAAAGATAAATATATATATATATATATATATATATATGAATAAAGATTTGAAATGAGTGGGCGAGAATGGGAGACAGTGGGAAATGATGGGGAGAACAATGGAATATCGCTCGAAATGGGAGTTTCTAAAAATGTTAAAATGATGATATCTCATGAACACACCCCTGTAAACTGTATGAACAGCATATCATTCGCCTCGTCTTGACGAGCTCTAGAGGTAGATGTAAAAAAATTCATGGGCCCGAATATGTGGTGAACATGATTTATTTTAATCGATTTGCATAAAAGCAAATTGAAATATTGATGGGCCAATTGTTCTGATATCTTCCTATTGCTCTTAGGAACAGATCCTTGTAAGTGATTAGGCAGAAAAAACAATTTGCGAAGAGCTGTATCGCTCCAAAGTTGGCGATTTTCGGCTTTCTAAAACTTTGATGACCTTAAGCGATCTTAAAATTGGCAATATGGAACAAACCTCGAAGCTTTCTTGTAAGGGACCCTTAGGACTGTCGAAAAAAGTTCATACTGGTATGGGTCCAAAAATGTATCAGCCCGGCCTATATTTTATTCGATTCTTAGGCGACACGCGTGATATAAGAAAAAGGGAGAGAGAGACGAGAGATTGCTATTACGCAAGTTCCGAGCACAGTCCAATTTTACAGGTTTTTGTCGGTGTCAAAGTTGTGGTGTGAAACACAATAGATCATTTTTGTACTATATGATGGAAAAAAGAAGATTCCAAATTGTGCCAGTCCACAGGTGCAGTAGAAGAACTATGAATTGCTGATTTTTCAGTGTTTTTGTCTCAGTTCTTCGTTACGTTTCGAAAATTTACAAATCGTACACCATTTTCTCTATCCACTTCCCTTCAACTACTCATCGTTTCTTTGTATCACGAATAAATTGAAGCTGCTAAAGGAGCAGGTCTTATTCGGGGCTGTATCATTTTAGAATTGGTCATTTTAGAACACTAAAGAGGGTGGACAATAAAACGTTTCAAATTCTCAGCTGAGTTCAAAAAAGACTTCTAAAATGACCAGTTCTAAAAATACACATCACAGTCTCATTAATCGGCGATGCGGCACAAGTAAATGAATACTAATTTTATCAAGCACACGGCCTCTAATACATCAAATGCTAGCCACTGCAGCAGATTCTCGTTGCGAGCTGTCCAATGGAATCAGCGAGTTTCACAACTTCTCCCGCGAGTCCCGTTAGGTACCACTCTCCATTCTTGCACTCAAGCTTCCTCACTTCCTGTACCCTTCGGTCCACGAATGAGTAATCCTGCAAGATTAAGTTTGTATTAGGTCTCGAGAAACGATAGCACGCTCTCGCAAAGTCGACCAGTCGTGCGGCGAGAGAACGAAGAGAGCGAGATATCATTACTCATACTCGTTCTGTCTACACGAATACAAAATCATGGTTATGCATTCTCAATTAATTCCACATCGCTCCACTAGTTCGTAAAAATGAAAACGTTGGGAAAAAAGTTGGAAACCTCGATCCACAGCTGGCTTAGTCGAGAAGTGGGTGTACTGATATCTGCTTTAGAGTGTCCACCGACAGGTAGCGGGTCTGGGAACCGAAATGTGGCTTTGACGATTGCATCAAAGTCCTTCCGAGGCAGCTCCTCCAGAAGTGGGCATTCTGGAAAGATAAATGGTCAAACATGACGATGAAAGATGTTGATTATTAGGCCAAATTTTCATTTTAGGGATATAAATATAGACAACATATATTTTTCTAAATTTTTTCCGGGTTTTTCGAAAATCGACTCGATTCAGCTCCCCTGTGAATACCTGGACTAACCTTTTGGTGGCGTTGCCGTAGTAGGTGACGGAAGCGGTTGAGCGATTGGTGAGCGAGAAGGCGACGGACGTTCGGGAGTCTTGGTCGAGGGAGACGGGAGATCGGGAGATTCGTTCGTTGGGATTGGGTGGCGGTTGGGTGAGTTGGGCGCACAGCCGTAGACCACAGCGGTAGAGAGCAAGATGAGGAGAAGGGGAATGCGAGACATCGCTGATGCTCTCATTGGCAAGGGACATCATTTTATAGGCAGGGATAGCACGGAACCACCTTTGTTTCTCATTCTCAAAAGTCGAGTTCCTGCTTCATTTCTAGTCGTGGGAATTTTAGAGATGGAGGTGTATCTCACTTACCCACGATCTTTCGCTTTGCTTCGTTTGAAGAGCAACTTATCGATCGTTTCACTCGGTCTATTTCCTCGTTAATGAAAAAGAAAGCAGACAGGAATAAGGACAACTAAGCGGCTCATCAAGACCATTGGAACAATTACCGTAATCCAACTTTTCACATTGTAGATGTTTTAGTAGGAATGTCAAAGCTGGTGATGATTGGATTTTTATGTTAAAGTACCCTTCCGGGGAAAAAAAATTTCAAATTCGCGGGAAGTCCATGAACAGCAATATACTAGCGCGCAATTTCAAACAGTGCACTGTATCTTACTGTAGATCCTGAATCAAGGGGTTCTGGCCAAGGGAAGTATTTCACGGTCATGGTCGATAATTGTGTCATGGTAGGTCAAAACTAAGTACCGTACCCAATCGATCGTGCAGTACTCCCAGATACCGTATACCCCTACCGTAACCCTGAATATCGAAAACTAACTTTATTTTCAAAAAGTCAACATACCGTACCCAATCGATCATACAGTACCCTCACCGTAGCCCTGTGTACAGTACCACTTGCTACCGTAATCCACACCACTGCGGTCAATCGTAAACTGAATTTTTTCCAAAACATTTCTCATTGAGTAAATTCTTACTCTATACCGTACCCGATCGATAGTACAGTGCGCCCAAATACCGTATACCACTTCCGTAACCCACGATTATCACAAACTAACTTTATTTTTAAAAAGTCCTGGGACCATGCCCAATCGATTATACAGTACCCGAGTAACTACCGTAACCCAGTTTCTTGGGTCAGATCCAGTTCCTTGGGTCAAACATTTTTATAAAACTCGATTTTAAAATTATTTCTAAAAATCGATTTTAAAATTATTTTAAAGTATCCTACCGTATATGTGATTATTGTATAATCATTTTTTGATCAATTTTGGATTTTTAGAAAAATGTATGATTTTTTTAGAAAAATGTTTGACCCAAGGACTTGGGTTACGGTAGCTACTTGGGTACTGTATTACCGATTGGGCATGGTCCCAGGACTTTTTAAAAATAAAGTTAATTTCTAGCGCGCAATTTCAAATAGTGTACACTATGATACTGTAGATCGGGCGCAGTGGGAGTGGTGCACAAGGTACGCTTTCGGGCCATGGTCGATAATTGGGCCGTGGTAGGTCAAGACTAAGTACCGTACCAATCGATAATACAGTACCCCCAGATACCGTATGATGCTACCGTAACCCAGAATATCGAGAACTAACTTTATTTTCAAGAAGTTAATATTCCGTACCCAATCGAACTTACAGTAACCGTACCGTAGCCCTGTGTACAGTACCCCTTGTTACCGTAATCCACACCACTGCGGTCAATCGTAAACTGATTTTTTTCAAAACATGTTTCATTGAGTTGATTCTTGCTCTATACCGTACCCAATCGATCGTACAGTACCCCCAGATACCGTATACCGCTACCGTAACCGCGATTATCGCAAACTAACTTTATTTTTAAAAAGTCCTGGCACCGTGCCCAATCGATTATACAGTACCCAAGTAACTACCGTAACCCAGTTCCTTGGGTCAGATCCAGTTCCTTGGGTCAAACATTTTTCTAAAATTTTCAAATATTTTTCTAAAAATCCAAAATTGATCATAAAATGATTATACAATAATCACGTATGCGGTAGAATACTTTAAAATAATTTTAAAATCGATTTTGGAATTTTATAAAAATGTTTGACCCAAGGAACTGGATCTTACCCAAGGAACTGGGTTACGGTAGTTACTTGGGTCCTGTATAATCGATTGGGCACGGTGCCAGGACTTTTTAAAAATAAAGTTAGTTTGCGATAATCGGGGTTACGGTATCTGGGGGTACTGTACGATCGATTGGGTACGGTATAGAGCAAAAATCAACTCAATGAATGATACCACGGCACAATGATCGACCATGGCCCGAAAATGCGTACCTTGTGCACCACCCCTACTGCACCCGATCTACAGTATCATAGTGTACACTATTTGAAATTGCGCGCTAGAAATTGCGGATCATACATTTGGAACGAATTCGAAAAAAAACTTTGTGTGCAGGGGATCTTTAATCCCCGAAAACCCTGAGAATCGAGGGATACATTCAAAGGTTTTTTAATTGAAGTCATCTCAAAGAAAAACGAGATTCGGTAAAGTTTCCACAGTATTCCGCGCCATCGATTACTCCTGATAAAAAGTTACAAATTTTTGACTGCTTTTCATTTCCGCACAAACGGGCTAATATGCCCCCTACACGAATATGAACCAAATAGTAATAAATTGTTTTCTTTTTCTAACTTTCTAAACCGGTTTCGAAGGAATGAGATCGGACGACAAATGTTTCGCAATGCTATACTATCTTATAACATTGCGCCAAAGAAACGCCTTATCTTTAACTTTGAAAACTAAACAAGAGGTAACCGCACGACACCTACCGAACGGAGAGAAGGACAGAGATGGTACGTAATAGGACAAACTATAGTATTGTTTTCGGAGAGTGTAGAATCTATGCGGCATGAACAGTTGCTGTGTCACATTTGTGGAGTGCAAAATTCGGGCGATCGTCTCTTCATTTCAAGTACTCTCTCACCACTCGATCTATCTAGAGCGTCTTAACTGAGAGAATTTTCCGATTTTCGAGCAATAGTGATCGCAATTCATTGTAGTCTGGACGTGACAGTAATGTGCTAGCCACCTAAGAAAAGTATCTTCACTACGACATTTTCTTTCTACAATATTTGGGTGTCCGGAAAGTTTTCGGATTTTTTTTCGGAGCAACGTATACTCCACAGTAACGATTGCCCATCACAAATGCCAACGCTATTGAATAGAGCAACCATTGGCCAATCACACATACCATGAGATTTGCATCAGCTGCTTTCCCTTGTTTTTAACAAAAGTTTATGTTATTGGTACTTCAGTGTCCCTCCGTAGCGTTTTAGTCTATATCCGCAACCGTAAGACAACGGGTCACATCCGAAGTGAACAGCTCGCAGTCTAGTAGAGTAATTAAAGGAGGTGTAAAGGCAAACGCGCGCCCGGCTGAAATATGTTTCAATTAGAGGAGAACTGTCTTCAAGCCGCGTGCTCTCTCGCTCGTTGCCTGAGCTTTCCCTGATTTGGCTCCCCGCCATCTACCGATAGCTCTGTTCGTAATGGAGATATCAATGTGAAAATTTCGGAACTTCTTATCGTTGGGGAGATCTAGGCCGTGCATATGAAAGCTTCAAAAATTGAATTTTGCCTTTGGTCCTCCTTTAATTCGGGCCGCCGTCTCTTCAATTCACACAGTATTTGACAGACCGATCTGCGAGCGAGTGCATACAATCAAGAGATCGTGCTATTTTTCTCGAACGCTAGGGCCAAGTATAATTCCAACTGATTCACTTTGCAAATCGCGCCAACACTCGCCGAATCCAGAGGAAGAAGTGGTTTTGAGCTCGCTCTCTCCATATCACGTACTCTCTCGCTCGCTCTAATCGATGAGAGAGCGTGTGGTTTGGAGAGAGTCAGACGATTCCTCGTGGTTTTCCATGCAGGAGTAGTCGAAAGTTCGTCTGCAAAGAGTAGCACCCGATCAATATCACAAATTGACCGTTCCTTTTTTAAATCATTGTTTTCAACAAAAAAAAAACAATGATTGATGTACATAGCAAATCACAATACTGAGTATGTCAAACGATCACATACAATTATGAATTCTTGAAAAAAAAGTGAGACAAAAATCGTACTTATCTATAATGGGTGCTTCAGTGCAGATAATATCAGTCGTCATTGGCGAGAAATATATATGATAGCCGTATTCCATAGTCGCCATCCACCGTTCTGCGATCTCATCGCATCCTTGCCCTTTATGTCCAGAGCAGGATCCGAAGTGTCTGTGATTAACTGCTTTTTTAGCATCTGATGCGACGTTAACTTTCGCCATTTCTATCTAAAATTTAAATTCCCGCAATTCCATATCTCCGTTCTCCGTGGCGCTAGAGACTTGAAAATTGGAATATAAGATTCTGAGGGACAGAAAACCTTATATTCCAATTCCTCTAGCGCCACGCAGAACGGAGATATGGAATTGCGGGAATTCAAATTTTAGATAGAAATGACGAAAGTTAACGCCACATAAGTGAATACTAAAAAAAATGTTATAGAAAAGATATATTTATAAATATATTTAGATAGGGGAACTTAGGCGAACACACTGTAATACGTGTAGATATACAATAGTAATATGAAAATACTTTTGATATGCGAGTTTTTATTCCGCACCTTCTTCGAAATTCGTCGTTACGTTTTTTCCGAGACCATTTATTTTTTTCCGCATTCAACCCAATGATTTGTTTTGATCATTGCATATTGGGGAGTAATTGTCTTCCTTGTTTATTGCCTCACGCCCTGTCTCGCTCTCCCTTTTAGTATTTCCCGACTACTTTGCGGACTTTGCGAACCCTTACGAACCGATGTTAGATACAAGACAGGGACACAACACTTATGAACTAATTATTTTTCCAGGCTCACTTTTCCTGTAAAAAACACGTCAGTAAAGCATGAGTGACTTCTACATTGCATATTGGGGAGTAATTGTATTCCTTGTTTATTGCTTCACGCCCTGTCTTGTTCTTCCTTTTAGTATTTCCCGACTACTTTGCGGACTTTGCGAACCCTTACGAACCGATGTTAGATACAAGACAAGGACACAACACTTATGAACTAATTATTTTTCCAGGCTCGCCTTTACTGTAAAAAACACGTCAGTAAAGCATGAGTGACTTCTATATTTCTCCTGCGTATTCGAATTTTATGAACATCGCATGCATAATTATTTTTTGTGCATCCATGTTAATGAGCGCTCTCGTCTTGCACTGTTTTTACAAAGTGCCGTCATCTCACGAGAAAGGACTACGCAGATATTTAATTTACGCTCAAGTTCGTTACTCGCTTTTTTTTACTCATAATGAGTTGTATATCAGGTTATGTCCATAACATATGACTTTTATTTTGATGTCCTATTCGTTTACCATCCCATATATCCACTTGAAATGAAAACTACTTGGAGGATACTGCTATGGGCTCCTGTGCTTGGCCAATGTGCCCTTCATGATATGCGCAGTACGCGGCGACGCCAACGATCCCTTGCTTTTGGGTAATTATTTTTTTCCAGGGTCTATCAGTGGTGCTGATCGGAAATGTTGGCGTCGCTTTATTCATGGTTCTTGTCCATCGTCATCAAACGGTTGTGCTTCCATCGAGTAGGTTCAGGTTTGACGAGGTGCATATCAGTGCAAGCAACTATTCAAAAATTGATGCTTGCAGAAGATAAAATGGTCTTTCCACGCAGTAATTTGTATTGTATTTTCTTTTCCGGGCGTGTTGCTGATTTTGGATCAGGATATAAGCGCATCGGATAGTCTAATTGACGAAGTTAAGGATCTCATTTTATATTCGCATGCGATTGATAAATTGACACACCCTTCACAGTCTCCCTTCAATAGTTCTTGGATTCGCGATCGTGGATTCGTTCACGTTGCCTACGAGACATTCCCGGGGATTTTCGCATACATGATCGCCGTCACTCTTGTGAGAGACCCTCCACGAGAGAACGTAACAGGCCCTAGGATGGCTAAAAATTCGATAATTCCCGTACTTTTTTTCTGAAGTGTACTCACCTAGTACTGATTGACGGCCTCAATAACTAAGGTTGGGAGTCGATTTTGAAAAAGTTTCGGGCACCCCCCCACTTTTGGGGTCGAAAAATTGACTTTCTTAAAATTACATAAAATATAGATATTCTGGTGTATTTTGACGCGTGGAAACCGAATTGCCACATTAGACAGAGAGAAAATGTGAAACAAAAAATTTAGAAGCAAAAAACCGAAAATTTCGATCCGAAATTGCACGTAAAGTGCCATAACTAATTTTAGAAAAATATGAATTTGGGTCGTTGACATATTTGGAATCTTGAAGTGATGTGGAACTTTCACCATTTTTTTCAGAATTTTAAAAATGAACATATCACGACTTTTTCGAGACTGAAGTTGATCATCCATGCTGAAATTGAGGAAAGGTGGAATTGCAATTTCACAAGCATGTCTCGCATTTTCTCCAACTGACAAAAAAACTCGTTGTAATGACCAAATCATTCACAAAAATCAATTTGGACGATTCTAGATTCATTAGCGTTCTCAAAAACTCAAGTTGTCGAAATTCGATATTTTCACCACATTTCATAGAGTTTGGATAATTATTTTGACGTCATATCGCCTATTTAAAGAGTCGTTTTGTAAACTGTGACTATTTTTTTATGTCATAGTTACTATTTTCAGCAATTTCAATGCCAATTTGAAGTTTTGGACGTTCTAATATCCTGAAAATTTCACAATTTCGTCTAAAATTATCGATTTTTCGAACGTATCTCCTTTATATCAAGATTTGGGGAGTTCGCATATGAAAATTCGGCTTCAGAGAGTAAAAATACATCAGTATGGCCGATAAAATCATATTTTTTAGATTTAAAAAAAAAAATTTTTTGATTTTTCGAAAAAATCGAATTTTAATTTTTTGTTATTTCTGCCCTTAAAACAACTGTTCTGATGTATTTTTACTCGCTGAAGCCGAATTTTCATATGCAAACTCCCCAAATCTTGATATAGAGGAGATACGTTCGAAAAATCGATAATTGTAGACGAAATTGTGAAATTTTCAGGATAATAGAACGTCCAAAACTTCAAATTGGCATTGAAATTGCTGAAAATAGTAACAATGTCACAAAATAGTAATACAAAAGTAGTCACAGTTTACAAAACGACTCTATAAATAGGCGATATGACGTCAAAATAATTATCCAAACTCTATGAAATGTGGTGAAAATATCGAATTTCGACAACTTGAGTTTTTGAGAACGCTAATGAATCTAGAATCGTCCAAATTGATTTTTGTGAATGATTTGGTCATTACAACGAGTTTTTTTGTCAGTTGGAGAAAATGCGAGACATGCTTGTGAAATTGCAATTCCACCTTTCCTCAATTTCAGCATGGATGATCAACTTCAGTCTCGAAAAAGTCGTGATATGTTCATTTTTAAAATTCTGAAAAAAATGGTGAAAGTTCCACATCACTTCAAGATTCCAAATATGTCAACGACCCAAATTCTTATTTTTCTAAAATTAGTTATGGCACTTTACGTGCAATTTCGGATCGAAATTTTCGGTTTTTTGCTTCTAAATTTTTTGTTTCACATTTTCTCTCTGTCTAATGTGGAAATTCGGTTTTCACGCGTCAAAATACACCAGAAAATCTATATTTTATGTATTTTTGGGAAAGTAAATTTTTCAACCCCAAAAGTGGGGAGTGCCCGAAACTTTTTCAAAATCGACCCCCAGCCTTCGTTATTGCGGCCGTCAATCAGTACTAGGGGAGTACACTTCAGAAAAAAGTATGGGAATTATCGAATTTTTAGCCATCCGAGGCCCCCTTCACAGTTGTTACGTTCTCTCGTGGAGGGTCTCGTAAACACAAGCCTGCCCAGATAATACAATTGCATTTCCTAAGATATTCCTCTTCGCAGTGGCCAGCATGATATGCATACCCGTGCACATTTTCTACTTTTTGAGACACACAGTAACGCGTATTTTTAGACTATAATTATATGGTTTTTTAAGACATTTGTCAGTGCGGCATCAACTTTGCGAATTCGGAAATCAGTTGTGAACTTATTCATACAAGTGAGAGAGAGAGCCCCGTAGAGGGTTTTGCGACGCTTACATCAGATATCTGCTTCCTTCCTATTACTGGTCATCCATGGAGAAATCGTGATCATCAGTCATCTACCCAGCATGCCCATTCCATGCTGCTGTCGTTACGCATATTCCATTCCAGAAATAGCCAGTAATGGATACTACTTTCTTCATCTACACTCGCTCACTCATAGTGTATTTCTACTACTCCTCACTCCCGCCTTCCGCAAGTTCCTCCTTCATTCACGTGGGAACGTTACGAAATTTCCGTTACGAAAAACGGAAATGCACATTAGATTTATTAGTGTTCTTTTAATATTGCATTCAAAGCGTATTATGATTGTATCAGGTTCACCAGAAAACATTAAAAAATGTTTCGATTTGCAACATTTCACATTATAGACCCCATCCTTTTCAAGACATAATCTTTGTTTAAATTGGTTTGGCCATCCTGAGGCATGCCTGAGTGACCTCCGAAATGTTATTGTGCACACTTCGTTTTGGAGCTCCCTACGTATGATCGATTACGGCACCTCCTACTTTGAGAGCTGTTTTCTTGGTTACGGTGAAAGGTAGAGCAAAATTGTCCTCTGAGTGATTTTTTTGAGCTCTATCGATCTATCTAAACCATTTTCTTGAAAACTTATTTTCTACGGTGGTACACTTCAGGTCAATTTTCTCAAATAATGTAGGTGAAGACGCAGCTCAAATTTTCACAGTAGACGCAGCTCAGCGAGAGCTTTCCAATGAATGGTTTGCGAAAAATATACGAAGTTGCCGGTGAGAGTTTCGCTCTTTTTACTTCGTCAGGATCGTTTGAATTATTTTTTCAACGGACGATTTCATTTCACACCGCACTTTTCGAAGTGCCCGGCTGAAAATGATCGAAGTTCAATCGAAATGTCCGTTGAAAAAAATAGTTCAAACGATCCAGACGAAGTAAAAAGGGCGAAACTCTCACCGGCAACTTCGTATATTTTTCGCAAACCCAAAATGGTTTAGACAGATCGATAGAGCTCGAAAAATGAGTCGGGGTCACTCAGAGAACAATTTTGCTTAATCTATCACCGTTATCGAGAAATCGGCCCTTGAAGTGAGTGATGCCGAATTGCGACCCGGTGTAGGAAGCCCCAAAATGAAGTCTGCTCAAAAAGACTTTGGGGGTCACTCAGGCATGCTTTTTTTGGATGGCCAAAACCGGTTAGAACTCAATTCAAGATTTTCCTTCATTTCCATGAACGGCAAATTCAGCTCGAATCTCTCGTGAGAGGCGTGATATAATCGTGATATTTTTCCACTATTCGTAATTCAGCGAATAAGTTATATCAGCAAATGTGTTTCGCAGTGCTTCTTGAAGACTGCTCGTTAATGTAATACACCAACGGACGCAAAAGAACAACGAAAGTTCATCTTTATAAAGTGGTCCAATCTAGATCAATTAGATGTTTTAGAAAGTTTGAGTAACGGTTGGACATCGTATTCACCCACCCATAGCTTGCGCGAGGCCCAAGTTCTGGATGAAGATGCAGCTCTTTTCATGCATATTATATATTAGGTTGGTCAGAAAGTTTTTGCCGATTTCCACAACTTTCCCCCAACTTTCAGCTCGCATATTCTGCTTGTCTCAAATCGCCTCCTGTTGTCCCTCTAGTATTATATAGGGGTATGCTCAACGTTTACTACATTAGGGTTATAGAGGTTAAAGGCTGTCTAATATAGGATAAATCGAGTTAAGCGTAAGAGTGAACTTTTCAGAAAAAATAAGATTTTCTTTAAAATAGCGGCACTTCATGGTTGAATTTTTGAAAGGAATCTCACTAATTTTATTAAGAAGCCCAGGGAGTGCTCTCCCTAGTAGCAAAAACAGAGAGCTGCTGAATTCGTTATTTCGTACAGACGGATGAATCCGGACTCAACAGAAAAATCAAAATTTATGTGACCAAATTTCCTGTTTCGGGGATTCACGAGGCTGACACATACCTAAGGGCGCTATAATCAATAACTACGATTTGCGTTGAACAATTCGATGATACTGAAATAAAGTTTCTCGAGCTTTCGAGGCAGTGTGATCATTTGCACACCGTTGTATAGTAAATATAATACGTATATCTATGTAATTCATAAGTCTGACACGCCATAATCACCTACCGTACTCTATTAAACTTTTCCGCATATAACAGTGCACACTTAGAGGGTAACCACAGTAAATGTTCACGCGTCCATTCTCGAGACTTCCTCTATATCTCTCTCTCGCTCTCTCGTCTCTCTCACTTTTGAACGTGATCATAGTCGATTTTAACGCCGTCTGGATAAATTAGATCTATTATTCCACGCTCCATCGGGTATCAGAACGGGAATACACAACACTGAAATATTGCAGAAAAGGTCAAGCATGCTCAAATATTATCCAAAAAAGCAAGTCAAAATAGTAATTTAAACACTGTGCATGTGAAAAACACGATGTTTCTACTCATACCACAACACAAATTTGCAGTCTTGGAGTCGCGCCATTACAGTCTGGACACCGTACAGCAAAAATCGACCTCCTCGGAAGCCCCGCACACGCTGGAGAGCTGACCTATCCCGAGCTATGAGCATTCACTGGTTGAGTAGAACCGAAGAATAATCTCGGTCTATCCTCATTTGAGCATCTACTGCACTGGTTGTGATTTGATCTATTGATTTATTGGTTGTCAAAATCTACAATTTCGTAAATAATTTGTTAGATGTATTGCAGCCGTCGCCTTTCCCATGAAGAAATGAATGCAAATGTGTCGTTGTACGGAATTTTGATATGATTATACGCGGGAGAGACGAGGAAGTTATTGTCACTAAAAAGTGTAGCGAAAACGGAGATCTGAAATGAGAATTTGATAATGCGAAACTATGACACTTGAAAATTATTCCCGCATTTTCACTCAGAATTACAAAGTGCAATCGTAGAAAATCAATTTATAAATAAATGACATGAATCAAACTAAAGAAGAGCAAAATATGTGAAAATGTTAAATTGATTCTCTCTCTCTCTCTCGTTGATCTGACTGGTAAAAGATACGAAGTGATAATACAGAGATGTGACAGCATCTTTACAATTGTTCTGTACATACATTGTTATTCTCGACTATCTGCAATATACATGCGCCGAATAGAGGTTAATTAAATATTTGAATTTGTAACATTGAAATAGTTTGAAACTTTTTCATTTTATTGACCAACGCTCTCAAATGTGAGAAGCGAATTTCCTCGTCGATGTTTACTTCGTACAGGCAATGTACGAATATCTCCGAATGTAGGTCCTGTATTTACTATTTAGCCCATATTACAGTAGTCAAGTAACAGTCCATTGGTGACTGAATATTTACGATCTCGTAGGACAGAATGAGTCTGCTCGCTGAAGAAAGTGGAGTGAATTGTGCGCGGAGGAATCGTCTGACTCTCTCCACACCACACGCTCTCTCATTGATTAGAGTGAGCGAGAGAGTACGTGATATGGATAGAGCGAGAACATTGCTCTGTGCGCTTTTGCTCCATGTTTGTAGCTTCCTCCTCTCTTACGGGAAAGCGGACAGCAACAACAGGGAGAGTGATAAGGTGGAAGGGAGGGAGACGAGACGACGAAGGGGAAGGCTAAGGAACACTCGGGTACAGCCAGAGCAATAATAAGGAAATGGATAGACAGAGAAATATGCATGTCGTAACATCTACTCCACAGCTTTATAAAGAAAAAATGCGAGACTTGTTCATGTTGTTCCTGTCCCTTCAAAGCGCTGGCAGCTACAAATTCCTCCTGTTCTCCCCGCAATTGGCCGTTTCCACTCTCCCAACCGTCGAGCGGAAGAGAATATTGAAAATGAAGAGACGATTACTAGAATAGCGCACTCTATGTGATCTCGAAAGGCAAATTTATGCAGAGATGATCGGGCTCTGGAATACCGAAATGCAATGACAAAATTTGCGTTCGTGAATGTATGGCCTAAATGGATTCCGAGGGGATTCGATTTTCTAATACCGATAAAGAAGATGAATTGAAATGGAGAGACTTGTTCGAGCCACTTTCACATGATAGTTGTTGCATTTCCCCAATGCAATATTACTCCAATTGTTGTGCTAATTTATCAAAATATTACAGATATTTCCGAAAAAAATCACAAGTATGAAAAGTTACTGTAGATATACTATAGATCGGGTTTATTGAGGCATCAAGGGTAGAAGGGTGGACGGGGAGAGATCACAACAAACAACAGCAAACAACAAACAACAAACAACAACAAACAAACAACAAACAACAACGAGCATCGCCTGTCAAGAATTCTAGTAGCCTATGCTTGATATTATATGCATTCCTATGTTTACATAATTGATAGATTGTATTCGTTTGTAAATTAATGTCCCTATGCAATAAAACGAATAATTCGTGATTATTGAAATTCGTAAAATAAAATGAACTTTCGTGGAAAATGAACATCGAAATGGCTCGAAAGATTAGTGGGAGTCACTCAGAGGAATATCTTTTATGGACATATCACGATTAGCATGAAAAATGCTGTCAAAGCTTATCCGACCCGGAGCGTACTCTCCTCGATTTACATACTCTCTCGCTTAGTCTGACCGGTGAGAGAAAACACGAAACGAGGAGGGTTCATTCCGACTTGGCAACACTAGTGTCGGCTTCGCTGCTTCTTCATTGTTTGTATTATACCAACCATCTTATGAGATGGGCTAAATTTTCCCTCAAGCACAATAAACATTTGTCTTTTTTGATGTTCATTATGCTAATCACCATAGAGTCGCGGACCACAACGGGTTGCGATAATCGTGTACCTATATTATACCCTTCATCTCATCGACAAAAAGCGAAATGCAAGGTGCACGAGCAAATGGATTATGAAAAATTTTAGTCGCCAAATGTTTTTCTAAAAATATTATTCAAATATTATTATTGAAAGCGCATCATTGATAATGCCCAATAATTTTTTTTAAAATCTCTTTCGACCAAATTGCACAACCTATTGAGATTATTGAGTGCATTGTATCTTCCATCGAGATTATTCAGTTTCGACACACTGTTTTCGGATATATGAACTATAGATCGCGGTACATTATTGACAAATCCCTGTATGCTCTCGTTATCATGATCTTTGAGCTTTGTTATTTCACACATCAAGAAGTACAAGTACGAAATCGTACCGGATCTCTCATGAAATCTGTGGATATTTTTCCACTATAAATCCTCTCTGTTCCGGATAGATATCCGTTCCCTACCATTTCCTGTTCCAGTTGTTATTCCCCCTCAACAATTTTTTCTATATCTGATATCTTTTCAGATATGTTTCGGCTCGCTCTGTTTTTGACACTCCGTAAGTTCATATTCACAAAGTTGTTCATGATGCTTCTATTTTTTTTAATGAAATTTTAGGTTTTTTGAACTATCTGTAATGTCTTACAGCCTCCTTCGTACGGGCAGTGTGCATGCTGAAGGACGGTGATGACATCACCGCGCAGATCAAGGTAGATCACACAGCACTCTGAAAAACCTAATCAATAATCTGAAGTTGACCGACGGAGGAGCACTGGACATTGACATACACAATGCCAAGCTGACTCAAGGAGACTACACGGCAGTGGCCTTCGGGCACAACATGGTCATTTTTAAATCATATGAAATTGTTCAAAACATTTGTTATCCACACTATGCGCACACATGACAGGGCGTAAGCTGTTAATATCCGCAGGTCAAAGAGCTTCAACCGTACTTTTTTAACAATTTTTTAAACATAATATTTTGTTTATTCAGACCGACCTCGAGGTCTACGTCTTTGAGCTGAGAGAGTCGCAGGTGCTGGGGCGTACCGGTTACACTACTGGGTATGGTGTCGAGTTCGAGAAACGATGCCACGGCCTCTTCATTCTACACAGTCTATCGACCGGTCGAGTAGGGAGAACGTGTGGGAATGAATAGACCGTGTTATCTTCCCGAACTCTAGTATGGTGTCGATGGGGATGAACAAGGTCAATAGGTGCGCCATGCAGGTACCTGCCCCCAGCAATGGATGCGGATGCACTTACAATTCGCGAGTCGTCCCATGAGTAAGCATTTAATGATGATGAAGACAACTTTTGATCTCAATTAATTCACACTACATTATTAACTTGACATCAGTGTATATGAGGAGGATTGCAGGAACGGAGCCTTGAAGGCCGGCTTCACTAGGCTGCTGATGGAATCCGGACCACGCAAGCACAGTCTGGATGCGTGTGTGCTAGCCACTGTGGGATAAATCAATATTTTTTGCAAGGCAATTGAAACGTCAGCGTGTGTCTACTTTCGTGTTACAGTTAGGTAAGCAATTCATATTTTTAGGTGACCCACGGACCGATGCATCCGAATCACGTCGTCGGTTACCACTACAGGACGCCAGTGCAGACACGCATTTGCTTCGACGAGTGCAAGTAGTTCCTTACTGAGAACCGTGACTTCTTAACTGCATTATCATTATCATGATGTTTCATGACGATAAAGCAATTGCGAGCATCTGAAATGTGATTAATTTAAGATCGTAAAGCATTTATAAGAATGAGTTCCTGCCTTCACACCGTATGAGAGTTTCAAATAAAAATAAAAATACCCTACTCGTTCTTACAAAGTACTACCAAAATCGAACTGCCAATAAATCACATCACGACACGGTATTTTGCCCACAGGTGCAAACAGCGCAATTACCTTTATCACCTGCAATAATCACGCGGCCAATTTCTGCCAGCAATATTTAGATCCGGCAATGCCGAATTCTCAACCGAGACTCGGACGCTGAGTCACGGTTGCTCGTTGTGGTGTGTAGCAAGGGCGAGAGACGACTAGGCAGGGACTTTATCAGCACCGACCTAGATCGGAGACAGGGGCCCGCTTTTATAGCGAGGAGAATGACGAGCGAGTAATAGATAACATGCGAAATACAAGCTACAGAATCACTCACTACGACAAAATCTCTTCCTGCATTCCCTCTGGCGCACTGCGATGCCTGCCTACCAGCACGCAGTTGGGGTGCTCACGCACTCAGTTTCGGCACTCGCCCTCTATTTATGTAGTCATTGACAGATCAACACATTCCTCGAAAGGATGTAGCTTCCAGCATCCATGAGAAAAAGATTGTATAGGGTAAAGAGATGGGAGCTTCTTATAACCACCAGGAATTGAGCATTCATGCTTCAGAGGAAACATAATATTAAGAAATGTGTCGTTCTCCGAAGTACAGCATGACAAATCAACTTGTGAGCGGGAGAGAAAAAATAGTAAACCTCGCAGGAGATCATCAGATGCCCGTTGGACGTGCATGACGAGTTCACGGCATTCGAGTTCGCGTAGAATGGGCAGTCAGTGCAGCCTGTAAGTGCAACAACTTCGACGTCGGGGGAAACAAAATAGAAATATCACTCTAACACTTTTGATAAAATTTTAGCCCGGAAATGCATGAGCAACCGATGATCAATTTAGCTCTAAAATTGCATTCCAGGTCGGGCGAGTTGCACCAACACGACTCTCCGCTTGCTAGGACTTACAAACAGCCCGACCGCATCATGATGCTAGTCCGGCTGTGTGTCATTCAGGAGTATAAACGGGCCGTCGTCTATTCATTTCCCATTCCCTCCCACCGCTCGACCGGTCTAGAGAAGGTTTGAACTGAAGAGACGCAGGCTCGTTCATCGAACTCTGCTTACCATGGACAGTTGCAGCAGCGTAGATGAAGAAGATACGCATCGAATTGATGAGAAGACAATGCGGGTCGATCATTTTTAGGGCCGAAACGAGGGATTATGCAAATGGTTTCCGTCTGAATGCACCGCAGTAGAGTAAGCGCTCTCTGTTCATTGTCCACACTATCTGCACCGGTTGAGTTGCTGCATGGGATTAAGATGCCATGGGCACGTTTCTCATTGGACATTGCCGTGAAACCACCTGTATGCGCAGATAATACAATAATTGATCCAAAATCAAAATTCAAATCAATAGTTGTTCTTCTGTAATTAGTTTGATTCATGTCTTTAATGGTTATTATAATACTCTGCAGTTAGAATTTTCGGGTAGTTTCACATTATCAAATTCTAATTTACCAGACAGGAGTTCTAGAAATGCAATCATTGTCTTTTCACTCCTTCACTCATTCACCACTCGAGCGGTCTAGCGAGTGTGCAGAGCGATGAAGCAATGTTCTGACTCTCCTCATATTACACACTCTCTCGCCGGAGTGAGAAAGCGAGAGATTATGCAATTTGGAGAGAATCAGACGATTACCCGAATTTCAAAGTCTAACACGGACGTGATCTCCGCTTTCGGTTCTCTTTAGTGACGTTCAATCAACTCTCGAATTCGGTGTTTAATCGGATCAAAATTCGATACATTTGCATTGATTGCACCAGAAAAGGAGGCAGATCTTTGCCACGGGTGCTATGTGCCCATTCAATTGTTCACCAAATTGTAGATTTTAAATCTCATTTTTTTAAATTACTTCATTACTAATTAATAACCGTTCTCTGTAAGAATGCAGTGAAATGGGGTATAGGTGGCACAACTCGGTCAAAATGATCGTCCAGAGCTTAAACTTTGGGAACGTGTATTAAACTATTCTATGATGCTGGTGGTGTGAAAAAAATCAGCATTTTATTCTTTTGAAAGGTCCAAACCTTTTGTGCTGATTCTCTCGTAAGATGCTTGATACATACATAATTACTTTTTATGCGAGTCTACGCTTGTCCGATCACAGAGAATTCGGTCAATCGGCATTTACACATTCGGACCCTTTCGATATTTGGCTCCACGACCATTGCTGTCCCGAGCTGGCGGCGCTTGTCCACCCCCGTCCATCCATGAACCCAGGGTCATGGTTTTTTCGTCCACCCCCCTGCCGACGCCGCCGGCGTGGACAGCTATCTCCACGACATAGTATGTCTTTCGATAGGCATTGACAATATTTATGCATTATTATTTGCCACCTCTGGGTGTTCTATAACAGGTAATTGACAATACTAACATTTAATTGAGTTTAGGTGCTCGCACCCTTGGTGCCCGCACACGACATTGATTCCGGTGAAATCGGAAAGCTTGCGACCGCCTCCCTCCAGTGTACGCCCTTGGAAGTCTCGAGGGCAGAGATGCAATTTTAGCATGCCGACTCTGGTGATAAAGCTCCTTTTCAAGTTACTTTTTGCATGAGCTGGCCCAGCACATCGCTTCAGTCTCATTTTCCATCTTCCTTCTTGCATTATACTATGTTGAATAACAATGGCTCCCACTCTCTCTCACTCCCTCTCTCCTCAAATAAGGCTTCTCGCACTTTGCCCTAAGAGTTTGGGAAAGGCTACTACATAACATTGAGCGGCAAATACTGATATTATCAGGTTGTAACATAAGTTTTGTCGCGTCCAATCTCTTATGCATTTTAACCTCAGAAATTCTTCGAATTAATTTAATCTCAATTTCGTTATTCATCATCAGTGAGGGCCTTCGTACTCTTTCTTACGCGCTTTACTTCAGTCCTGTCAAGGCAGTTGAGGAGGCACATTAGTCAGACAAAGTTGTACTGAGATAAGGATTACAAATCATTTTCACGCATCAGCTCTTCTTGAAAAGGATAACTTATGCCGATTTTGTGTGATTTGCGTAAAGTACTACATATGTGCATAATTTTGAACCACTCACGGATAATGACAAACGAAAATCGTTCTAGAAATGTAGACGAGTTTGTATAATGTGGATGGTTGGTGACGGTCGCGAAAACTTTCGCAAGCCGAATTTTCTTCTCAATAGATATCCAGATCCAAATAGTGGTGGAATATAGTTCACCCAAAGTGGTCAGTATGCAGACAAAGTTTGGGGTAGATTGGGTTCTGTTGAGATAAGTGGCTCCATTCAGAACGATGGTATGTAAATTAAACTAATGAAATCGGCACTTTGTTCATATTCCTACCTCGCACACATGTTCAATATCTGATTTGTTGTGTCCATCCTAACCATAAACCCTTCCCTTACTAGTATCTACAGGGTGTCCAAAAAGTATTGTTACACTTTTGAAACGCGAATTTTGTTTAACATGTAGGTCGAGTTGTCAAAACCTGTAATAACACGTTTGAGCCCACCCTTCGGTGCGTTGAGGGAACCTACTAATTAGTTTCCCATAGTCATGGTTCGTCCAAATCGCTATCGTCAAACTATTATCAACCTTTGGACCCTCGGCGACCCCCCAGATTCCATCAAGAGGAAGCTTCGTATTTCCCGAATGACAGTCTATCGCACCATCTCCCGTTTCAAGCAGTTGGGCACTGCGAAGGACCGTCCAAGATCAGGAAGACCCAAGACCGCTCTCACTCAGAAGAACAGGAGAATCGTGGAGAAGAGAGTGAATCGCAATGCCAAACGATCCATCAGGAAGATGGCTAAGGATCTCAAGATCTCCAAAGGATCCGTGTGTGCCATCGTTCATTCTCTTCTCAAGTCCTACCCCTACAAGATGAGAAAGGGCCATGGCCTCACTGATGTCCACAAGCAGAAGCGCCTGGAGAGATGCAAGCTGCTCCTTCAGCGGGCCGATCGTGGGGAGCACTTGACTACCGTTTACTCTGACGAGAAGCTGTTCTCAGTCGAGGAGGTCTACAACAGTCAGAACACCAGGATCATCGCCAAGTCTCCTCAGCAAGCTGACGCCAGAGGTAGAACCATCTCTCGCATTGCCCACCCCCAGGCACTGATGGTTTGGGCTGGTGTGTGCTCGACGGGCAAGACTCCTCTCGTGTTCGTGGATCCCGGGGTCAAGATCAACAAGGAGTACTACACCAGGGCAATTCTCCAGAAGGCCCTTCTCCCCTGGTCCCGCTCCCACTTCAAAGGGGCTCGCTGGACCTTCCAACAGGATTCAGCGCCTGCTCACTCGGCAAAAGTGACGCAGGCATGGTGTCGCGCCCATCTGCCCGACTTCATCTCGAGTGAGGAATGGCCCTCGAACTCCCCCGATCTCAACCCTCTGGACTTCAGCATTTGGTCAGTGTTGGAGAAGGAGGCCTGCTCTACTCGCCACAAGAACCGCGATTCCCTCAAGGCAGCCCTTCTCAAGGCATGGGAGAAGATCGACGTCCCTTACCTGCGGGCCGTCATCGACTCGGTCCCTCGTCGTCTCAGAGAGGTCATCGCGGCCAATGGAGGCCAGATCGAGTGATCGTGCATTGTTATGTTCATATGGTCACTGATAAATACTGTGCCCCGTTTGAGTTGTCTATGTTGCTTTTAAAGAAAGATACATGGTTTTATCCGTGTAACAATACTTTTTGGACACCCTGTACTTGGGATAAGTTTGGAAATAAATAGCTTTTGAATGACAATCTTTAATTCGAAACACCTAAACTTGCATATTTTGGTAAAATTGTGCGCGAATTGAATTAATAAAAATTCAAATTTCCCACAAGTGGAGTGTTCTTTCTCTCACTTGTTTAATGATAAATTATACCTTCATGAGTGGTAATTGGAACGCACTTATGTTAGTCACTGTTGTTGCAATTCTGGATTCAGAAGAGTTGGTCAAGTTGGCTACGAATCAGCGGCTAACCTTACACTCAGTGAAGTATATCTTTGATTCCGCTCAACATAGCACCATATCTGGCGTATATTTTGAAAGAGCATTGACGGGGTATATCACCATGCTGTAGAAGTTTGGTTCATTATTCATCTCTGCGAACTAGCACCTGATCAAACGAATTAAAAAAATCTGCACCAAATTTAAATCAGTTCATATTAATATTTTTCGCATAGCCAGCGTGCGCAGTTCAGCTCTACCCTATGGTTTGAATGTGCATGAACACCCCAAACATATGCTAGGAGGTCAGGCATTGATAATATTTGAGAAGTATCCTTCATGGAAATATTGTGAACCTCCGAAATGCGACAAAACTTATGTTACAACCTAATATATAATTGAAATGCATTACAATTACAGTATTGTCGTGTACTGAATGTTTTTATCGAGGCATAGATATTGTAACAAGTGTGGTATGATTAGAGTAATTGAAATTTTTAAATTGAAAACCATCGATCGCGACTCTGTACTCCGTGCTGCAAAATGGGGGTGAAAATTCACAGAAGAATTGAATAGTTTCACACTCACCTCGCGTAATAGTAAATGAATACTTTGACGGTTATTGCCAAATTGATGAAAATGGAGCCGAAGTAAATCCAGGGAAACATATGGTTAACGAGGACATTATTTCGTATCAATGGGCAATTTCTGATCAAATCACAGTCTAGGAAGAACTGGAACACTCGGATGACGCCCGTTGTAAGGACCCAGCCACTGACATCGACTATTACAATACAGTACAGCGATTTCATAGCTTGCTTCATCATCGCTGATTCTAAAAAATCAATGAGAAAACAATTTCCATTTTGAACGGCAAACGTGTGTGTTTTCGCAGATTAATCCACGTTAAGAAATACGTGATTGCGCTCATTAGATTGCATAAGAAATAAGATCCAATAAGCCACGAGGCCCCTCCTGAGAAGGGCGTCAATACTGCACAGTGAACCTTCCTGAAATGTTTAAATTCATTTGAAAAAAATAGTTCGAAATTCGGGCAATCTTATCCTCACTCCACACCCTTGTGGCATGGAAATAGTGGGGGAAAATGAGGAGACAAGTGCCCGGATTGCCAACTCTGACAAGACATAACAAACAATGAAAGGAATTTTGATACCGGTTCCCCTCGTAGAATATTATCATGAGAAGGCCGCAGTACACGCAATACGAGGAATTGAGAAAGGCGATTATCTAAAATAATATTGGTTATGGTAACGTATTACGCAACTCTCGCGAGAGATTGCAGGATGTAATCAAAAAACTTAACCATGATCCCTACCCTCAATACTAAGTTCGAGCTAAGTATGCTAGATATTTCAAATGTTGATCCATGATTATTGGAACTGTTCCGTTACATCAAAAAAATGGATTACAATTTACTCATTTTCAATTGTTTAATCAAATTTTTGGATTCATATTATGTGATGCTTATATTGTTGTGAGTTAAGGATGTTTTACAGTGTTTCGTTAACGAGACACATAGTAATTAACTACACTGAAGGGTCCCTTCGATGAAAAATCAAGACTCATCGAACATGTAGCAGCTAGGAAAAGCGTCTCGTCATTCTCTCTAGTAACAAACCGCGTGATATTTGCGCTTGTTGATTGTTCGATATCGGAGGGTGAGCAGAACGGAGAACATCCTGTCCAACCCGACCGACAATATGCACGTGACAGTAACGGCAATGCCCATTTCGGGTAGAAACTGCAAAGAGATTGTAAATGCCCATGCCTAAATCCAAAAGAATATATCACCATGAGGAGGATGCAAAGGTGCATATCAATTTCGAGATAGTATCCGAAAAGTAGGTGAACTTGACCGAGTGTGGCTAGCTGCAACTTATAGATTACAAAGTGCATCTAAAGTAGAACAATTACATGGTGCAGCATGTCTCCAACTGCGCAAACATCGATGATTAGATTGCAAGTAGACCTAAGCGTCCTGAGAACCAAAGAATTTTCAAGAAAATATGATAATTTCAAAAACATATTCTTTGAGTACAATGAGCTCACTTTGTCTTGACAATTGTTGCAAATAGAATGAAATTACAGCCAATACCAATAACTGCGCATATCGCAGTAATGCCATAGAAAACCCGGGCAAGGTGCCAATTGAAAGGATCAATCGGCATCATTGACAACGGAAAATACACCAATATATGTACTCCTTGGGAAAATATTGGAAATTGTCGTAAGTTTTGCCGGAAGTAGCGTACGAATGTATATATCTTATCGAATGGTCTTTGACAATTATGGACAGATGTTATCGAACAAAGTCAAAAGAAATGAAGAATTATGCCAGTTATTGTGCGCCTCCCCGCAACGCAAAAGCAACACCCAATGAACTCCCAATAGACTGTCACTAAAAGAATCAGTCTAAGATGTAAAAGAAGAGTTGTTAAGAGTCGTCGACATTGCTTTGCAGAGGAAGAATGGAATCTTACACGTCAGAGGCGCCCAAAACAACAACGGAAGGAGGAGGATTCGAACCAACGATCTTCCGATCACGTGCCGGGTGCTCCACCACTCTTATCCCCCATCTCGTGCAATGTTCTTCGGGGTTCCGACAATTCCTCTCTTTACATCAGCCTGAAAATAACGTCTAAATTGCTCTTGCTGTCTAATATTTCATTCATTCATTAGCAATAACTTACAGTATGTTTTGAGTGACAGAAAGATACTTCCTGAGAATACTCACCGAAAACGAGATCGTAATGCTACTTGTATTTGTGTTCGAAAATCGGGTCACGTTACATCTCTGACTCTCCCTACCGGGCAATCGGCGTTAGGGTGTGGGGAATAAGGAGCAATTTCCTGAATTCTAGTGCGCACCCATGAGGACGATGCCGTTGCCCGCGCCCGCACTCACGCACCTCATCATCACAATTCCTTCGAGAGATCGGGACATTGGAAGGAGATTCAAACGATCGATAAGATCTCCGAATTTACAAATACAATATTGCACATAATTTGTATGCATAATGTATGATTCCCTGATGTTTGGCTGTATTGCAGACTGTTTCTATTTCATGACAAATTCATCAATTTGACTTCCAGTCAGCATTAGTTTTATGCTAGATCACTTTTTAAAAGTCAAGCAAGCACGTTAGTTGCGATAAAATTAGGATAATATTCTCACGATAATACGTTTTTATTTTTTTTTTTGCATTTGCGCCACCGGTGCCGCCGGGAGAGTTGAAACATCTAATCGCGGATATTTCGATAAATGATTTTGAGCAAAAATTTCATGGTGTAATGCTTAAATTTATTTTTTCAAATATTAGGAAGACGTAGACGATGTGACCACATTTATCATATGATGGAACGATGCGCCTTGTCGAGAGGACTAATTTTCTAATGGTGTGTGTGAGGTTTCAGCTATTAAATTTTTGCTACCTGATGTTTGAGGCATTCTTCTGATGAAATCGCGAGTAATATCGGTGAATGCGAGAACAAAGAAATCAGCCGATCTTTTGGAACGTTTTTCACGCTGATAAACACAATTCTACGTGAAAACCATTTAACTTTCTATATCCCCGCAATTTCGCAACACAACTCACACAGCAAGCAGTATTAGAAAAAGATAATATCTGAAAGCTATTATACTTCGAAAAATTTGAAGTCAATAGGCTATTTACTTCCGAGTTATTTCCTTAAAAATATGTTAAAAATTGGGTACAGTACAGGCTGTACTGTACAGCGCTATCGGGATCCTTGAGGAACGATGAATTTATTATTTTCCCATTTGCTGTGCGTTTCCTCATATTTGCATTTTGTGCAGGAATGCTCGAATTAAATCTCAGCGAATGTCAGCCTTGAATTTAGTTCGATATTCCAGTAGGCAAGCAGCAGAAGTTTTGGTGCTGAATGCTGATTGCGCTCATTGTATAGAATGCGTCTGGTTTCTGAGGAAAGTGGAGTGAGCTGTGCACGTTTTCTCCTTGCGTGTAGTTTCCTCCACTCCATTTGTCCGACAGCAAAAACAAGGGGAAAGACAAGGAAAAAGGGAGAGAGACGAGGCGACGAGGGGAAGGCTAGAGAACAGTCGGCTACAGCCAGAGAAAGCATAAGGAAATGGAAAGACAGAGAAATAGGCCAGTCGTCACGGCTGCTCCATAGAGAAGTCTAAACTGAATACGACGAATCCGTTCTCTCCATTTTCCTCTCACTCGATTCCGTTATCTCCTGCCTGCTTAAATTTGCGTATTTCAGCTCCTAGCAGAAATCCCTACTTCTCCACAGCCTCATGCGAGGCTTCTTCCTGTTGTTGCTGGTCCTCCATAGCGCTGGCAGTTACAAAATCCTCGTGTTCTCGCCGCAATTCGCTGTTTCGCACGTGAATTTTCTGGCGAAGATCTCCGACACGCTAGTGGACGCGGGACACGAAGTGGTGAGTAGAGTTGCCACGGCTTCTTCGGTCTAAACACCCTATCGCCGCTCTTACCGGCAGAGTGGTCGGTTGTGGTGAGCGGAGAGTGTTGAAGTGGTGAGGCTCGTTTTCTTCCAAAAAATAAAGCCTAAACTGGAGATGCGATTTCAGGTTATTCTCGCGCCTCTAGTTGACCCGTTAATCAATGGAGCGCTAACGAAGAAAGCGCGAGTCATAGAGGTAAGTCCTTGTTTACCGATGCTGCTTAGACGGGGGCAGAAGTAGCAAAAGGTAATGCGTAGTTTTGCTATCTAGGCGCACAAGAACTAGAGTTGGCTAAACGATAGCGATATAAAGAGCTCGTCACCTCGGGTCAAGGTAGGTCAAGGAATAACGAGCCCGTTGCCCTCGTATTGCCAACCCTAACAAGAACTGTGGGCGCACAAAAACTAGATAACTTCTTCTAACCGCGACCACAATGCAAAGCGAATACGATTTTTTAGCTTCCTGAGACGGAGTACTCGAAGCGATGGGACGACTCGCGCATCAGAGCAATGGACTCGTACTGGAATTAGAGCTGGTTCGGCGTCGCCAAGGCAAACAGTATTTCGTTTCTTTCATCACGTAGACAAGATTTGATGAAGATCTGAAGAGTGTTGGTTCTTCCAAGTACTCTATAGTGCGACCAATAAATGAACTATCGTGGATCATTCTAGATCTTTTTTTGTCACACGACGAATTTCAGGAAGGACGCGAGTTGTTCAGGAGCATGGCTCTGGCTTTGAATGGTTAGCCAAAATACTTGGAACATCATCAAATTAAATTCAGAAACGGCCCACTACCCGGGGCTAATCGATCAATTGCGCGCTGAAAAGTTCGATGCTGCAATTTCTGAAGATCCTTCAGGATTTGGTAGAAGATTTATCACATTTTAGTAACCGAAACGAAACTTTCAGGAATTTTCCACATGGTTGGTGTAGAGAGGACCGCCCTTGCCATCTCCTTCACTAATTATGAGTGTACCAATGCCATCACGCAGGTGCCGTCCGCCCCTTCCTACGTACCTTGTGAGTTGTGTTGCGAAATTTTAAACCGCACTACTTCACCTATCCCTGAGTACCCGACGCGCTTTCTATGTTTTCCTCTCACCATTATGTTCATGCTAATATTAGAGAAGTTCATATGAAATCGACCATTTGAGGAGGGTGAGCGGAGGTAGGAAATAAGTTTCTCGAATCCAGCTATAATTTTGGTTTTAAGTATTTCAAATGATGCTCTTTTAAACTGCGTCGTCAGAATTTTGATATCGGTCGTCATCGTCGAGATTCAGAAGGCCAAAGATGGTACTCTCACTTTTCGACAGTCAAATCGCGCTCACTTAAATGATCATAAATCCCTTTACAATAAAGATAGAAGGCCGTTCTTTGTTTCAAATGAAAGCTACCATCATGCACTACAACTTTTATGTTGTCGTCATCATTCCCGGATCTCTCCCTGGTGCGGGACGGTTCGTAACTTAAAAAAAAGTTCGTAACTTTTCAATTCGGAAATTAGTTCTGAGTTATCATGCTTAAGTTGTAGTACATGTATGTACCTCACTTATCGCCAAAAATGAGCAAAATCGGGCTATGTAAAAAAAGGGGGCGCACTTTCGTGATGCGACCCCAACATGGGTTCCGGACTACAGTACTTCCGTAGCTTCAATTGCTCTTATTTGTGCTCAAAATAGTCCAAAAACATTCGAAACAACATTAGGAATTGTTTCCCTCTATGCTATAGCATTGCCATTGGCCATAAATGGTCACATGACCCACAACTTGAAAATCGATATTTTGACCTATTTCAACTTGGGGGTAGGCCCTTGCACACTAAATGGGTTTCACACAATGTAGAAATGTCCCTCTAAACTAGTCAAAGAAAGGGGGGACCTAGAAATATGACTTTTCATCCGAGGAATTCAATGAAATTCTCCAAACTGCACTTTAGGTCAAAGTAGTCATAGAGATTCGGCTGAGGGCTGGAAATGTAGAGAAGAAAGAGCCAAACATTTCATCTGTTGAAAGTGAGTCTCTATCTTTTCGTTAAAGCGTATTACAGAGCCTGGAACATTGCTAGAAACGTGCTATAATCCCTCGAGAGCGCGTGCTCTAACCGTCAGGCGCTCTCGCCGCCTGACCTCCCTCTCCCTCCCCTCCATTTACCGCTCCCCAGCACGGCTTTTCCGTCGTTTTCTGCCATCTTCTAAGCTCTGTAGCACGCTTCAACGTGAAGATAGAGACTCACTTTCAACAGATGAAATGTTTAGCTCTTTCTTCTCTACATTTCCAGCCCTAAGCCGAATCTTTATGACTACTTTGACCTAAAGTGCAGTTTGGAGCATTTCACTGAATTCATCGGATGAAAAGTCATATTTCTAGGTCCCCCCTTCTTTGACTACTTTAGAGGGACATTTCTACATTGTGTGAAACCCATTTAGTGTGCGAGGGCCTACCCCCAAGCTGAAATAGGTCAAAATATCGATTTTCAAGTTTTGGGTCATGTGACCATTTATGGCCAATGGCAATGTTATAGCATAGAGGGAAACAATTCCTAATGTTGTTTCGAATGTTTTTGGACTATTTTGACCACAAATAAGGGCAATTAAAGCTACGGAAGTACTGTAGTCCGGAACCCATGTTGGGGTCGCATCAGGAAAGTGCGCCCCCTTTTTTACATAGCCCGATTTTGCTCATTTTTGGCGATAAGTGAGGTACATATATGTACTACAACTTAAGCATGATAACTCAAAACTAATTTCCGATTTCCAAAGTTACAAACGTTTTGGTGCACCCGACAGTCCCGCACCAGGGAGAGATCCGGGAATGATGACGACAACATAAAAGTTGTAGTGCATGATCGTAGCTTTCATATGAAACAAAGAACGGCCTTCCATCTTGAACGCGATTTGACAAGTGAACGCGATTTGACAGTCGAAAAGTGATAGTACCATCTTTGTCCTTCTGAATCTCAAAGATGACGGTAGTTATCAAAATTCTGACGACGCAGTTTGAAAGATCATAATTTGAAATACTTATAACCAAAATTATAGCTGGATTCGAGAAACTTTTTACCTACCGCCGCGGAGTGGTCGATTCTCTCGCGATTCGTCTCATAGTATTTTCCCTCGTTGACCAATATTTTGCATAGTCCGGATCACCAAAGCGGTGTTTTACAATACTGATTTTCTCTCTCTACGCTGTAGCAGCAATTTAATAAAATGGGCACAATTCCCGACGATACTCTACATTTCAGCCCTCTTTTCTCCGTACGGCGATCGTATGTCATTCTGGCAGCGACTTTTGAACACGCTTTTCTCATTCGCATTCGGCTTCATGATGACGTCACGCGTCGACTTGCTGCATCCAATATTCGAGGAAGACCTCTGGGTTGGTATCTGATTGTCAGCTTTTGCTATTTGTATTCGTCTTTCTTATTAGTTATTGCTGGTAGGAACGATGGGAAAAAGCAGGTGGTTTCTGATGTTGTTTTGACGCGTTGTTTTTGCAAATGTCATTTTATGCAATTGGGAAATAATGGAAAGCAAGCACAATTTTACAGAAGTCGATCGAGAACAGCTCTCTCGTTCTGCTCAACTCCGAGCCTTTGCTCGACTATCCCCGGCCGACGATTCATCGGGTGATCGAGATTGGAGGAATCGTCACTTCGGCTGGCAACGAACCACTCGACGAGGTATTATGGAATAGTGCTAGTAGATCGTGTTGGTGTGCGGCAAAGAATCAATGCGAAAAGTGAAATATTATTGGCTCCGTGCCCACGCTTTATAAGCATTTGTGACTTTAAACTGAAATTAATGATAATATTTAGAGTTGGAGAAACGATGCCACGCTCTCTTCATTCTATGCACTCTCTCGTCCGCTCGAGAGAGCGTGCTGAATGAAGAGAGTGGTGTCGTTTCTCGAACTCTAATAATATTGCAACGCCATTTCCAGTACTGGTCGGAAGTACCAACAATTACCATGGAATGCTGTTCATATTTTAGATGATCCTCGCTTTACTGCTTTCATAACGCATGGTGGGCAGGGCAGTACGCTGGAGGCTGCCTACGCCGGTGAACAAATAATTTTAAAAAAATATAAAAATATATCACCCATTTCGTACCGATTCTATCAATTTTTTGACTTGACCTGGAAACGCATTCAAAGAGTCTAGCCAACTCTCCCCAGATGTTCCTTGAATTTAAAAAGGTCGAAATTAAAGACTCTGTAACATACGGACTAGATTCGACGAAGTTATTTCTTTTCTCAGGCATTCCAATGCTCATGGTGCCCACGCAGGGCGACCAGCTGCGCAATGCCGCGATGATCAAGCGAGCTGGACTGGGTGAGTGACATTACAAGACAAAGAGTACCGCAAAATGAAATCTGACTTTCGCACACATTCCAGGAATCCAACGGAAATGTTGCAGGTGACATTGTCTCCTTAGAGGACCTAGAGAAGGGCGAGCGGCTAGAAGAGGCGATTCGAGACTTGCTCGAGAATGAACAGTACATCGTGTTTTGTAATACGACCAGTAGGGATATACCATTTTAGAAGTGGCCATTTTATAACTATTTGTTTGAGCTCAATGATGAATTTGGAATACTTTATTATTCACCCACTGTGGTGCTCTAAAATGCTATAACCACACCAACCTTGCCCATACAGTTTGCAGACGAAAGGCGAACTCTAAGCAAATGTCTTCAATGCTTAAGGACCGTCCTTTCAGTGCCAAGGAGGTTCAGTTGCATTCCTTTCGAAACAAGTAGAGAATGTCAGAAACTCATCCGCAACCTGGAGTTTCTCGCCAAGTACGGTCCCCTGAGAACGCTCGATCACGAGGGAACGAAGATGAACTTCTTCCAGTACTACCTCATTGATGTGTTTCTCTTCATCGGTTTTGTAACTACTGGTTCTTGCATTAATCGTGCTCTGCTGCTTTGCAAGTTGTAGATTCTGCTGCGCCAGAATCAGGCGGAAGTACGATGCGGTGAAGAAAGAATAGGGACGAAACAAATCCTTCTTTCCTCCGCGAATCGGTGATCGTCTTGATCTCAGCACAATCCCTGCACAATCCCTTTTCCCTCAAGAAACACGATACGCATCGTCAGTCTACAGTACTTTTTCATGCTCGTATGTTTTTTCTGAAAGTTCTGCGGTTCTCAATATTTGATAAATTAACGCAAAAAGTGAGATACTATTATCATGTGAATGTGGATCTAACATGTTCATTGAATCTCCATTGACATCATTGGGATGAAATATGCACAGTTCCGTAGGAAAAACGCTAGATTTCACTCTCCAAAGTCTCCTGATCTTCCTTAACAGTATTTGAAAGCCCAACATCCTTTTTTTCGATTTCCACTTTGCTCAGCAATTCATGCATGTATGCGAATTTTCGGTATTTTTTTTCTGTCGATGTTCCAGAACCCGAACATCTTTGCATCAATCTGCCTCACCCATTCGTGAAAATAGCGGGGGTGACTTCACAAGACCCTCTTCATTTTGCGTGCTCTCTTTCCGGTCATGATGAGAGTGCACCTACACTGAAGATGACCGTTTCTTGTCACGTCATCACTAGTACACATACCTGAGGACGATGCCGTATCACGCGCCCACACTCTCGCACTCCTCATCATCACAATTCTCTCGAGAAATCGGAAATGAGAAGCAATTGGAAGGAGCTACGAACGATCGAGAAGATCTCTGAATACTGCGAATACAATATCGCACACAATTTGTATGCGTAATTTATGATTCCCAGATGTTTAGTTGTATTGCAGCCTGTTTCTCTTTCACGGCTTATTCTAAAATCTGACTTCCAGTTTGCATTATTTTTATGGTAGATCACTTTTTTTTAAAATTAGCAAGACAATTAGTTGCGATAAAAGTAGGACAATGCTCTCACGACAATACGCGTTTATGCTTTTTTTGCATTTGAACCAAAGCGACCGGTGCTGCCTGGCTGTAAAGTAAATTACCACATTCATTTGACATATTTACAGTTGGTAAATATGTCAAGCGAATTTCATTTCGATAAATGTTATCGGACAAAAATTCCATTATTTTTTTAAGTGTTCTCGAATATTAGGAAGAAGGGAAGCCACATTTATGATTGGAATATGCGCTTTATCGAGAGTCGAGAGCATAATTCTTCTAATGGTGTTCGTGAGGTTTAAATTTTTGCTATCTGGTTTTTGAGGCATTCTTGTGACTAATTCTTGTGACTAATTTCGGAGAATGCGAGAACAAAGACATCGGGCGATCTTTTAGAACGTTTTCCGCACTGGTAAACACAATTCTATCTCATTCTAAGTGAAAATCATTTTAATTTCATTATCCCCCGCCATTCCGCAACAATACTGACACATCAAACAACATTAAAAATAATATATGAAAGAACATGGCATTTAAAAGTGTTACTCTCGGTAGGCGTCATGCTTCTACCATAAACTTTTGCTTCTTCCTAGTACTCGAGAAAGAACTTTTCAATACATTTGCATAACGGAATTTTTCTCAATATCTGCTTAGTGACACCACATAGTGCTGTTTCATGTTTCGAGAAGAGCAACGATTTCGTAGCATTATACAATGAATTCTACTGGATTGGATGCTGCTTTCGAAAGAGAACTTGTACATGCTCAACACATTTGTGGTTAGGAGTATTCCTGTTTATTTTTAAAATATATATACATTTTAACGAAAAATTAATAATTTCCATAGACATTTTAATTATACGAATAATTTTTAGGAGCAATATTATTTGTGTTCAACAGTACAATTGTTGTTCTAATATTTCGGGATGGAGACATACGCAACAAACTTTATCGCAAGTACCTTTGCTCGGTTCAGGTAATAACAATTTTAGAGTTGAAAAAAGAAAAAAATACAAATTTAGTGGTTGGAGTCACAGGGTTCACCAGTATTTTTTTTATTTCAATATATTCCCGTTATTGTCAGATCTCTTCGCTCGCGTTTGACACCTTATCCGACATGTACGCGCCCATATTTATGGCGCACAGTGGAATAATGTACTCAAATTCTCTATTATCGAACGTGATTGGAGTTGGAACATTCCTTGTTTGTATATCATCTCTATCTCCCGATAGTTCAACATTTCAGGCTATCGAATTTGCGCTTCTCGGCGAAGTTCTATTATCATATTTCGCATGTGTATACTTTCGCCGGAGTGTGAGCTTTATTCTCATTACTGGGTGCAACAAAAAATATTCAGGTTATTCTGGGTCGTAACGGGAAATTCAACCTGTTCGGTTGGAAGAGAGCAGCACTTTTTATATGTCTTCATATTTACGCGCTTGTAGCCTATTTTGGGATGATATATTTCGCAAGGAAATCTATTCAGGATTCACAGGTGTTTGTATCAATTTGAGATGATTTATATAGTAGTATTCCTCAGGAACGTCTGCCTTCAGAGTGGGTGAAGAACAGTCACGCTTACATTTTCATCCTTCCAGACGGCAATTGGCGAAACGGGCTCATTGGTAAACAACGATGTTTTAAAGTCGAGCAATAACTTCTTTATTTTACACACTCGACTTTTACAATGGAAAAATACTTAATTTTGCTTGTTCCAGTTATGATTCCGATCTCTAACATCATAGTTATCCTAATAATGTTAATGTTGATGGAACTAGTTCACGAGGTGAACAAAGTAAATGCATGGGCGAGTTCAGCCACAAAAAGGCATGAGATTTGCACATTTTCCATTTCTTGGCATTATATATAGCGTTAGTATTCAAGAAAATTGCGTCATCTCCTTGGGAAAAGTCACTGAATGATTTGGTCTGGAGCTGAGCCAATGTTCTTCTCATGTTTTTATTAGCTAACCGATTGCAATTGAAGTTATTCACAGATTCCAGCTGCTGGCCGTACGTTCGCTCGTCCTTCAAGTGACTCGTGCTAGAACAAGTGACAGTTCATAAACATCTTTTCCAGGGAACTGTTCCTACTTTGCTCTACGTAATTCCTCTCTACGTCAATTGTTGCATTCAATTCGCGCCTGTTGTATTCGAAATTGGAGAGGGCTTTAATCGATTCGGTAAATTCCTTTCTTCTTCAGTATTTACAAGAAGGAATTGTTATAGCGACAATTCTTTCACCGATATTCTTAATGATTCTCGCGAAACACACCCTTGCCAACTCATTGGTCATTCTTTTTTGTTCTCCGTCGTGCCGCAAAAGGATTTCATATATAACCGTACCGTATCATGAGTTGTTATCTCAGTTGAGTAAAACTTCGAGAACAAGCCGAAGTTGACGCTGTAAGAAAGCTCAATTGTATCGTTCTGCGCATCAATCATGTATATGTGAAAAGTTTTATTTATTTATCATATATCTACTGTACATTGTATGCTGTAATAATAAATATTTGTTTGCTCGAATTCGCTGCAAGACAATGTATTGCCTTCCCACGGATGGTGAATCGTAATTCGACAATGTGACAATGTGTATACGCTGCCCTACTACATCTCTCTCCGTTGTTCTACTGATCGTATATTTTATTAAATTCAATATGCGGATAAAAAGGTAAATTATTTTTTCTTAATATTTTTAAGATATCGTCACGATCTCGAATGCCTCTTCATCTTTAGTATCCGTGTTCGAGAGGCGATTTTCCTCCTCAGGTTCCAAATTTTCCAGAAATTCTCGAATTTCTGCGAATTTGGGTCTTGCCTTTCGATCGATATTCCAGAATTCAAGCATCTTTGCATAGATCTGAAATCACAATTTTCGTAATTTTGCAACCGTTTTCCACTTTACACAACTCTGGAAACAATTTTGAGTATTAGGTTGTTGCATAAGTCTTGATCGTTTTTTGCACTCAGTTATCATGACCTCTCTAGGAGTTCTTATTTCAATGAGCAGCATCTAGTTTTTCTTATATTAATAGTACATTCATGTGCTTCCTAGCGCACGTTAGATCAAAGCTATCGAATCTTTCTGATGGGTACAGCACACAGTCAAAGGCTGTCAACTGGAGTCGTGAGGTTGGCATTTTGTGGAGTCATATCTCAACGGAGAGCGATTATATCCCCAAACTTAAGCCACTATATAAAATATCAGCGAATACATGATATTTTAGTACAATTACGGCGTTTGCAAAACATTGCCCATTGCAGAGAATTGAACTTCATTCCGTTTCAATCCACTATGTTACGGAGCACAAATGTTTATTTTATCGAATTCTGGTTATTTGAGGTTGGGATATCTAAATCTCTCAAAAATAATTAACAGTCATATTGACCAATTTGATGTTCTGGTTTAAAGATGTGGCATTATTCCGTAGATCTGATTGCGAATTCCAAAATTTATGATGGAAATCTTGGTATCAAAATCGACACATTCGTCAATTTTTTATCTCAACCATCAATTGAGTGCAGGAAGGTGGTTATCTGAACGATCATCCCTTCTCCTATCTATCACTATATGCAAAGTATTGGGAAATAAATCAGATTTGCCATAAAGGTTGTAAATATTATCTACCCAACTTGAACATTTGATAAAAATCTGATAACTTTTAATTTTTGATTTTTCAATTTGCTATTTTACGAGAATAACAATCTTTTTATTTTATCTTGTTATTGCACTGTTCAATGAATGATTGTTCAATCGCACGTGAATCGACATGAAATGCTTTGGTTCTAGAGGGAGGAAAACTATTTTAATTGAGCATGGGAGAGAGTAAGCGGTCAAATTCGAAATCAGTGTTCTCCGGATTGGATGAAGCTAGATCCATGTTCAACATAGATTTTGGAAGCGCAACCAGTACACTCCTAATCACGAGTTTTGGGATTTTGTAATGGCCATTCCTAATGAAGTTGTTCCATCTCGAAGGAACATCAAATTTATTATCAGAAATTTCCTATGCTAATGTTACTATTTATAGCTTTGAACGCTCGCATGAGTAAGTTCAATAACATGGCAATAATAAGCGAGTATTCTCCTAAACTATATTACTAAATCAAAGCATAGTCGTTTGGTCGAAGCGAAATCGATGGCTTGTAACTTAGTGCTCAAAAACGATCAAGACTTATGCAACAACCTGATAGATCACGCGGCTCTAAAGGTTGTTCGGACACACAGCCATTCCATAACGACCTCCAGTGAGAACAGTATCGATGCAGGGATATGTAGCCTTTTCTAAATATACAGATAACCTCGTCGCGGCATTTAGCCGGCTGCGGTAGTCTATATCCGACTTCTTTCAGTTGACGATAGAGATCGTCGGCCGCGATTTCCATGTACGGATTCTAAAATGAGCCCAGGGGTAACATCGTCGAATTGTGATCAAATTACCTGTCCATTCGAGTACAGCTCCCAGAGGACGATACCGTAGCTCCAGACATCGGCGGCCACCGTAATCTCGCCCTTCTTGATCGTAACAATTCCCTCGAGGATGACGTAGCCTTCTGGGGCCGTCCAACTGCACTATTTAGATTTGCATGTTTATTTTTTTTTAAATAAAAAATATTTGTTATGAGGAATTCTAGCAGTCGTCAACCATGTCAATCTTAGGATGCACGAATCACTTGTGCACTCTTGTTTAGAATAAGATGGTAAGTTCATTCGATCGTTATCGATCATTATTTACAAAGTACCAACCCCAACGGGAATGCCTCCCTTTCCGTGATGTAGTAGGGCGAACCGGGAAGACTTCGGGCGAGACCGAAATCTGCTACCTGAAGCAAATTCATATCCTTATTTTTATCGTCTTTTCATCGACATTGCATACATTTTTCAATCAGTTTTTACGATTATAATTTAATCAGATATTTGGTGTTATGTGTATAATTGTCAATACCTTTATCGTGTCGATCGTCTCTCCTACTAAAATATTTCTTGCTGCGAGGTCGCGATGGACAATCGGCAAGCCGGATAAATACTCCATGGCACTTGCGATCTTGAAAAAAATGAGGCATAGCAAGCGCGTCGCCGAAGAATCAAATAAACGTAGGTACATTAGAAAAGTCGAAAATGAGATTACATCAATTTTCGACAGTCCTAAGGGTCCCTCACAAGATAGCGTCGATCTTTGTTCCATATTGTAAATTTTAAGGTTGCTTAAGGTCATCAAAGTTTTAGGAAGCCGAAAATCGCCAATTTTGGAGCGATACAGCTCTTTCCAAATTGATTTTTCTGCCTAATCACTTACAAGGATCCGTTCCTAAGAGTAATAGGAAGATACCAGAACAATTGGCCCATCAATATTTCAAATTGCTTTTATGCAAATCGATTAAAATAAATAATGTTCACCACATATTCGGGCTCATGAATATTTTTACATTTACCTCTCGTCAAGAGCTCGTCAAGACGAATCGAATGATATGCTGTCCATATGGGCTACAGGGGTGTGTTCTTGAGATATCATCATTTTAAGATTTTTTAAATCTCCCATTTCGAGCGATATTCCATTGTTCCCCTCCTCATTTCCCACAAAGGAATACCCTTTGCTAGACCCTCTCGCAGCGCACGCGCGGTGTGAAATGAGTGGGCGAGAATGGGAGAGAGTGGGAAATGATGGGGAGAACAATTTAATATCGCTCGAAATGGGAGTTTCTAAAAATGTTAAAATGATGATATCTCATGAACACACCCCTGTAAACTGTATGAACAGCATATCATTCGCTTCGTCTTGACGAGCTCTACAGGTGAACATGATTTATTTTAATCGATTTGCATAAAAGCAAATTGAAATATTGATGGGCCAATTGTTCTGTTATCTTCCTATTGCTCTTAGGAACAGATCCTTGTAAGTGATTAGGCAGAAAAAAAACTATTTGCGAAGAGCTGTATCGCTTCAAAGTTGGCGATTTTCGGCTTTCTAAAACTTTGATGACCTTAAGCGACCTTAAAATTGGCAATATGGAACAAACCTCGAAGCTATCTTGTAAGGGACCCTTAGGACTGTCGAAAAAAGTTCATACTGGTATGGGTCCAAAAATGCACCAGCCCGGCCTATATTTTATTCGATTCTTAGGCGACACACGTGATAGACATGCTTGTTTACCTTTTGGGAGATCGAGAGACACTCATTAGCTGAAAGTGCGTGATTACGCAGAAATTTCTTGAGATCTCCGTTCGGCAAATACCTGAACACATTTACCGTCGCGCGCATAAGTGAGTGGGCAGAATTTGAATTTGTTGTATCCGTTTGCCCAGGAAAGACATCATTCTGGCACTATGTTTGTTATGTTCCAAATTCATTGGAGATTATGGCCATGGTATTTGGGCATTACGTCATCGCACAGTTAATGCGTAGTGATGATGCAATCAAAATGTAATTTTTCAAAACGGCTTTATTCTTACATAGATTTTTTCCTACTGGCCACACTTTCTGTGGTTGGAGATATGTCTGAGGACTACCCAGAAAATTTTTTTGAAGTTGCTGCGCGGTCGCACATTGGCTGAGCGTTTTGACTCGTTCAAAGCGTCAAAATGATCGTAATCACAACTTCACATGATCGTGATAATGTGACAACGATCAGTCAACATTTGCCCTCAGGGCACCAACAAATCCCCTTTTTGCATGCTCATTTTTTGGACATTCATAACTTTCTGGGCAGTTTTTGGAAAAATCTGGTTTTTATGTGAGAATGTTCAAAATGTATTAAAGATCTGATGCCGAACTTTTTAGACTGTTTGGATAACTTTCCTGCCCCGACCGTTTTTCAGGGGTATACTAGGGTCGGAAAACACCCTGTTAACCCCTATGGGCGAGAGAGCACAGGGGCGAAAGTGCGTAAACACGTGTGTTTTCCGACCCTAGTATACCTCTCAAAAACGGTCGCCGCGGGCAGGAAAGTTATCCAAACAGTCTAAAAAGTTGCAAATCAGATCTTTAATACATTTTGAACATTCTCACATAAAAACCAGATTTTTCCAAAAACTGCCCATAGAGTTATGAATGTCCAAAAAATAGCATGCAAAAAAGTGATTATTTGGTGCCCTGAGGGCAAATGTTGACCGATCATTTTCATATTATCAGGTTCTCAGGAAATTGTGATTACGATCTTTTTGACGCTTTGAACGAGTCTCTAGCTTCTCTAGGAGCCGAGATCTGAATTTTCGACCTCGATTTTGCAGCAAGTCTGTAGCCAAGGTGCGACCGCGCAGCAACATCAAATTTTTTTTCTGGGTAGTCCTCAGACACATCTCTAACCACAGAAAGTGTGGCCAATAAGAAAAAATCTATGTAAGAATAAAGCCGTTTTGAAAAATTACATTTTGATTGCGTCATCACTACGCAATAATTAGGCTATTGCTTCATACCTCAATACCATGGCCATAATCTCCAATGAATTTGGTATAGTGCCAGAATGATGTCTTTCCTGGGCAAACGGATACAACAAATTCAAATTCTGCCCACTCACTTATGCGCGCGACTGTATATGAAAACATTATTTAGTAACTTGAAGTGTGCTTACTCAGTGAGAATGTACAGCCTGCTTCTGCAAATGCCAAAGGTTTCCAGAATATTTGGATGCTTGCATGGTCGTGAAACTTCAGCTTCTCTGAATATTCGTGAATTC
Organism: Pristionchus mayeri; assembly: GCA_036245805.1. NCBI lineage: Eukaryota > Metazoa > Nematoda > Chromadorea > Rhabditida > Neodiplogasteridae > Pristionchus > Pristionchus mayeri. The sequence goes on along the minus strand of BTRK01000004.1, from coordinate 10,320,349 downwards.
GAAATTATGTTTTTTTCCCCACTATTATTAGTGGAAAAATGTAAAGCTGTATACATAGACACCGCAAGCTCCGCCCACTCGGCACTGACACTTTCCCCCTCGAAAGCGAGATCAGGGGGACACAGGCTTCATTCGCAACCAAATCACTAGTTCAAAAATGAATTTCGAAGCTCTTTTCATTCTCTATCGAATGAGCCTCCGTGACCCTGGAAAATCCATCTCTAAGTAGGTCAGCATACAAGTTTTATAGAGCGACTTAGCTTAGAAAACTATAAAACTCGTATGCTGACCTACTCAGAAAAGGATTTTCCAGGGTCACGGAGGCTCATTCGATAGAGAATGAAAAGAGCTTCCAAATTCATTTTTGAACTAGTGATTTGGTTGCGAACTCATAATGTGTCTCTTCGATTTCGAAACGCGCATGGCTCGTGATACTCCCCGCGTCCTCTCCTCCCTCTCCCTCCACTCCTCTCGCCTTTCTCTCACCCGGCGTGACTAGAGAGCACCCTAATTACGAGAAAGCCCCTCTTCCTTCCTCCGCAGAGTTCGGCGAAGCCCTGCCCGATCGTTTCGAGAATTGAAAAGACAGTGGAGAATTAGGCTCCGCCCCTCTTTCTCTCGTCTCGCTTTCTTTCTCTCGTCTCGTCTCTCGTCGGGCCTTTCACGTTACGCTCAATTCACCCACATTTTGCGCCATATCTTGGCTCAAACATTAGATATCAACCTAATTCAAAATGCATGATCCTATTTAGCCCCATGGGAACACATTAACCACACAATTAGGCCTGTGTGATAATTTCGGCCACCCACTTTGTGGTCCCTATGTATACAGATTTACATTTCTATTCTAATATCGCGATAGTGGAAAAAAAGTAATTTATTTGTGTTTGCTAAAGTGATGACGTTGTCATCGGCCATCCTACTTGTAGAAATCAACCACATCCATTCTCATGAGATTCGGCATCTTGATGGCGACCACTTCCCCCCCAGACAGTTTCCCAAGGAACACCTGAAACGTATTGAGTTGTGGTCTTGCTTCATTTCGAACTAACTAGCGTCTATTAGGTTGTTGCGAAAGTCTTGCTCGATTTTATTATTTTTATACTTCTGTCTGCGTTGGCATTCGAATTCATTTCAGACTTACCTGGTTTTTCTTATACTACGAGGGTATCAATGTTCATTCTAGCGCACCTTAGATCAGACCTCTCATTTCATTTAGGAATGCTTACTTATAGTTCAAATCTTGCGATATGAGTTAATCAAGATGACTTTTCCTTCTACCATAATTTTATGGAGAATAGAGATATGGCCATACCTGAAGTACAAGCGTACACAGCTATATTAGTAAATCACTTGTGATCACTTACCATAAGTCAGTGCTAAAATCTCTTATTTAGACGTGTCCCTTTTTGGGAGTTTATAGTGGACACCTTTTAGCTAAATACGTTTTTGTCTTCACGTTTTTGGGTCAGACGCAGGGATCAATATCGATCAAAATTATAATTAACTTATTCTATTCTTCTTAAAAATGAAGTACCGGAATTATTCATATTTGCGTTGACTAGATATGGCTATTCAAATCATTGAATGGGTTCTTGGAATGCTGAATTTGATATTTCTATCAGTTTTTCATTTCTTGCGCAGCTTGCATGATCGATCTTTTGTGCTGGTGTTAACGCGGACACTATGCTCTTCCAAAATATATATGGATATTATTTGAACTTCGATCTCTTGTATATGACAGATCAGAATTCACACCAAATTTCGTTGCAAAATTTCGCAAAATTTTTGCTAATTTATGAAATCTCAAATTTCATCGCATGTATTCTGATCACGATTGAAATCAAGTATGCTCGTGAAACAGCGGTTCACCCTCTTCAACAATTCTGAGATATCAGGCACTGGAGTTCAGAAGGGAGAAAAAATCGGAAAGATCAAACGACGAGCAAGACTTTCGCAACAACCTAATATCTTGCGAAGTAAAAGCGCATAATATTTGCCCAAATAACAGCGAACCACCTCTCCAGCGTCCCCGCCATCCAGTCTTCTTCCTTTCTGGATCTCGGTTGCTGCGTAATCCCAGTGCGCCACCCACATATCCTTCTCGACTGAGTGCTTCAGCGCGATGTTCGAGGTGTTCCTCCGTCCTACGATTAGGAAACCTCACGAATATTCGACGATATTCATTTATATTGTTTCATGGCAGCACAACAATATCCGAATATCGCATAATGAGTTCTTTTGACTTTTATTCTGCTCACTGTGAAAACTGTGATCAAGATCACCTGAATAGTTGTTCACAAGATCAGTCAGGCTCTCGAATGTTTTCCTGCCAGCATCGACTCGAAATCCGCCGTTTTCGCGCTTGATTAGATATCGAGCGACTGCGCACTTGAAAGGGTTCGTCGAAACCTGAACCCTGAAATGGAAACATATCTGATTGAAAAATTCTTTACGATTACGGACCACGATACGAATGCATTTAAATTTTGAAATTATTTTTATAAAATACACGCACTTGATGGAGAGCGCGAGCACCCGACTGATACTGTTGCTCTCCCTAGGGCGGAAGATGAACGATCCCGCAGCGTATTTCTGCTCCATCAAGATCTCCTCCGCTTCTTCTCGAGTGAGCTCCAGCGAAATCCATCTTTGATTTTTTTTATCACAGAGGGCAATTTCGAAATATCATCCACCGCAATCAATGACGGTACTCACTCAAGGTGCGGAAGATCGCTCTCAATTGCGAGATATTTCGCGGGAGCATAGAATCGGGCTCGGTCCGATGTTCTTTCAATGAACCTGATGAATGTTAATTTCAGTTTTTTTGAAAATAAGAAATCATAAACTAATACAGACCATACAAGGACCCGCACCAGTTATTCACGTCTGTATCTGAATCCAGTTTGAATCGCTCTCCTCTCGTGAAAGCCATACAACCGCCAGGAGTCGGGAAATAGTTTTCGACCGCGATAAATTCCTAAATTTATCACCGTTTTGAATCATTCTGTTGTAGATTTCGGTTCAATATCAGCTCATTTCCCATAAGTAGAATAACCAGATAACTTTCCGAATAATCGGTATGAAAAAATCTGTACCTGACGTTTCGGACGACTCAGAAACTTCATCTAACTCGATCGCGTGCTGAACTAATGCCTGCTATATAAATCACAAAAATTAATTTAAAAAAAACAATAATTCGGAGAAAAAACGGAATGAAATACCGAATGAAATAAAGTCGAGTGTGCATCAAATATTTTTGTTGTTGACGGCGAACATACATGGATGAATCATGATTGATACGAAGAAAGAGGGGCACAATACGATCATAGGGAGATATTGAACGGTGCGATGCTAACGATTAGTAAGGAAAGTGAATGAGTAAAATGCGATGAGAACTGTTAGAAATGTTCTCGAAATATTAGTAATCACTGAACCGATCGCTCCCTTCTTTCGCAATTGCGCCTAACTATCCATCGTCCCCTCATCTCTTTATCTCCGTTTTCAATGGCCTCTTGCTGATAAGGAACTCACATGATGACTAGCCGTTCACATCAGTTTGAACGTTACCTTGCCTGTCCACGCAACAATATACCAAAGATCAAGTGATATCGTGTCCGACGATGACGGTCTGAGCTGTTTGTTAACCGATATGCCTCAAAATTGTGCTGAATCACAACCGGAATATATGCAATTTGTGCACGTTCACACTACTAGAAAGAAAAGAAACGGGAGATGGTATTTGTAAAATTATATTGTTAATGATATCACAATTAACAGTATTGCGATAAAAGACGGGCACTGATACATTCACGACGATGAAGAAAAAAATAATCAAATTTAGATATGGACGAAACATAAATTTGCGTTTTTTTTGTATTTTGTTCAACTGGACTGCATGGCATTTTGTAAAGAAGATTATAGTCGGGAATCTAGTGGTAATGAACGATCTCTACCACCAGCTGAAAGAAGTAGGATATCGGCATATTGGCGTATTATTTGGAACAACTAGGGTTGTTTCCATACCCGCTGTTAGTGTCTTCCATTTGCTCATATTACTCGTGTCGGATAAAAATAAATATTTTTTTGAAGCATTTTCGTAAGATTTCTCGTTAATCTCTTAGCCGATTTCAGATGATATTGTTTTCTGCTTATGTCAAGTGGAATTCAGCTCGAATTGTACCTTTTTCGAAATAAATGAAGAAATATCAGGTTGACTAGAAAGTTTTGTCGTATTTTTCGTATTTAAACTTTTGCTCACTAATAGAGTTCAAAAGGATGCATCCTCTAAGTACTATAAGGAATGCTAGGGATAGTTCCCTGATACAAATTTATACCGTTACGGATACCACACTGTCAATGTTATGGGATCTATGATTCGAACAATTTGACCAACTGCATTTCAACGACTCCTGATCTTTGATTTCCTGCTCATCTTAGAAGTTAACTAGACCCGCGAGCAAGTGATAGTTGGAATGAGCAATTGTCAAGGAATATGCCAAAAGCAGTAGAAGGTATTAGTCGTAGCAGGCCATTCCAGAAAATGAAGATCTTGTGGGGAAGGCACAGGGCATGTTGAGTGGGAGGATGAAAATATCACGTCATGGATGGGTCCTTTCGATTTGAAGCTTGAAATTGTGATAGTAGTGAACACAGACAATATACAAGATATCCATATATAAAGTTGGGGAATATTATGAATCAGCGCGTTTTCGACATATCTGGTCGAAGAGTGGTATTTTTGAACATCGAAAATGGCGTTTGGAATGATATACTGCCTCCCAAGCAGCAAGATCATGTGATCAATTGTGCTCATTTTTTGCGCAATACACTTAGTAATCATCTCATATAGTAGCATTGTCTAGGCAAATTGAAGAGCCATGGGGAATGGACAAAGTCCGAGACACGTAAAACATTGTGTTTTTGTCATAATCTTGGTTTCAGCCAAGAAAAGATTTTTCGAATTTTCTCACGTTTCCGAATATCTCAAGTCCATGATTTAGGGTGGGATGGTTGTCCCCAACAGTGATGGAGAGATCGCGCATAATATGGTTGAGGCCACTGTTTGCATCTAGTCGAAGACGACGAAGGTCTATTGAGGTAGATCCATCTGCTCGAACCTAATCTAATTGCTCTACCGCCATATTATCGACATGGTTCAGCAAACATAGCGCAGTGGTAGAGAGGGGATATAACTCTGATACACACACGCTAAATGGAGTTATCTTGCCGTTGGTTTGAAAGCGGAGAAAAATAAGAATATAATTATGTCGTGAAAACAAGAGCACTCCTTGCAGAAATTGTGCAATTATCTGGTCTAAACTGGTTGGCATTACAATATCTAAAACAAATTTAAAACACACCTGTGTACCCCTCCTTAACTTGAAAAATAGGGCGGCTTATATCGACAGAGAAATGAGAACGAACGGATTGAAGTGAGACCACTAAATGCGACAGAACTTTCTAGTCAACCTAATATATATAATCTGTATCAAGACTGCTTCTAATTATTTCTCACAACTATTCCAGAATCACTTAGTCGTGCAAACTTCGTAGTCGGCGAGAATGTTTTCTGTTTATGCCAATCGGAAGAGTAATCGTCATACTCTCTCCAAATCTCATGCTCTCTCGCTTTCTCTAACCGGCGAGAGAGTGTGTGATATGGGGAGAGCCAGACCATTGCTCACTCGGAATTATATGTTGGATTCGAACCGTGTTCATGGAAACGAGCAGCGAAGAAAACGTGTATTATTGCCGGAACTGCTTCTACCTACAGGCGCAACTATGGCTGCTAGCCCCTCCGCATTCCTCTCGCATACCTGGGTTACCGTGAATGAAGAAGGAGTCGACGACTACTTCAAGGCCAAGGGAACGCCATGGATCGTCAGAAAAATAAATCCTCTTACTTTTGTTGAATTTCGTTTTCTGTACCGAAAGCCAACATTATTTAATAGAGTGCGATAATAAGTATTCATGAACAGGGAATTATGGCTTCATCGCATTCGATGGAGTGGACGGATCTAGAGGACGGCAGATTCTCAGTGGAGCACAGGGTGAACAATTTTTCTTATGAATTAGTCAACGTGTTTTCATCATAACTTTTTAATTTTTTCATATTTAATGATTTCGAATTATCTCAGACACTCGGCAGGATTTCCGTGTATCGCTTCGAGTTCCGCGTGGGCGAAGAGTTCATCGGAAAGCGATTCGATAACGAGAATTACAAGGTATTCTTACGCCAGGTAGGAGGAGATGTGGGCACTAGTGATTACAAATCGGAGCGTGCTCACCTTGTTTCTCATACTCTCTTGATATGCCTGACGAGCGAGCACACAACATGAGGAGGGAACTTGCCGGCACTAGTAGACACTAGAACGAATCCGTCTTTATGATTGATCTTGCGATGCAAGACTCGCAATAATTCATAAGCTCGCAGATTCGGGTGACTGTAGAGAAAGATTCGATCGTTGAGACGTACGAGAAAGTGAGAGATGCCAGCGAGCCAATGGAGACATACAAATTCGAGATCGAGGGGGACAAGCTGAAACAGGTGATATTGATCGGCACTAGGGCAGATGAGAACCGAAAAAGTACCCTTCTCAAGTATTTTCACATTAAATTTTCCAAAAGAGTAGTGTTTTCTTCTTAGCTCAAACATTACGTAGGATTGGTAATTCGATATTTGTTCTGACATGTTAGAGGGGCGACGGTTCCATAAGCAAAAATAAATTAGAAATATCGAAGATAATCCATAATTTATCTATCAACAATATTATTACAGACACTGAGGAGAGCTGACGCTTCATGTACTCTGATCTACAAGACTAAAGATTGAAGTATTTTCATTCCAACAATTTCAAAATACGTCGAACAACAATCTACAGTAACTGCAAACTACAATATATAGCCAATCGTAGTTCTTCCTGACGAAAACCGAACATAAACCACCAATACCCATTCTTTCCTCTCTTTATTTAAATGTACATATTAGCTTGCGAATGAATACAATAGTACAAACTAGCTGCTGATAATAAATATGTTATTTTTATTCTTAATTACCAAGTCAGGAATTTATGCTTAGAAAATTATGAATTATAAATGTAGATAGTATGTCACGCCTCTCACGAGAGAATCAAGCTAGAATCGTCATTCTTGGGAATGGAGGGAAAATCGTGAAATGAGTGATAACCGGATTTAGGCACCCTGAGGGAAGTCTGACACTCCCCCAAAGTCTCATTGTGTAGAATTCATTTTGGACTTCATGACACCGGGTCGGTTTTATGCACCTCCCACTTTGAGAGCAGCTATCTCGGTTTCAGTGAATGATAGATCAAAATTGACCTCTGAGCGACCCTGGCTCAATTTTCGAGCTCTATCGATCTGTTTAGCTCATTTATTATGAATGTAAATTTTAAACAAGCTACGATCAATGGCAATTTTTTAAATATTTTTTTCTCAAAAACGAATGGAAAGGTGCAGCTGTAATTTTAAGAGTGCATGCAACTGACTGAGAGCTGTCGGATGAGGTGCTGGAGCTGAAAATACGGACGCGGCTGTGTGACTTACGTCATGTAAACTTTCCCGGACGTTTGAACTTTCTTTTCAACAGATCATTCGAAGGGGCAACGCTCATTCTTGGCCGCGCGCTCAGAAGAGAACGGTGTAAGTGACAATTGTCTGTTGAAAATAAAGTTCAAATGCTCTGGGATAGTGTACATGGAGTAAGTCACACAGCCGTGTCCGTATTTTCAGCTCCAGCACCTCATTCGACAGCTCTCAGTCAGTTGCATGCACTCTTAAAGTTACAACCTCACCTTTCCATTTGTTTTCGAGAAAATTGCCATTGATCAGCTTGTTTAAAATTTACTTTCATAATAAATGAGCTAAACAGATCGATAGAGCTCGAAAAATGAGCCGGGGTCGCTCAGAGGTCAATTTTGCTCTATCGTTCACTAAAACCGAGATAGCTGCTCTCAAAGTGGGAGGTGCCTAAATCCGACCCGGTGTCATGAAGTCCAAAATGAATTCTACACACAAGTCTTTGGGGGAGTGTCAGACATCCCTAAGGGTGCCCAAATCCGGTTGGCACTCATTTCACGATGTTCCCTTCATTCCCTGTCTCAGCTCGATTCTCTCGTGAGAGGCGTGATATTGTTGCTTTGTTGTAAGAAACATCGAAAACACTTTCCATGCCTGAATTTATATCACATGTATCACGAGTCGATGAAGCAAAATCAGGGCCTTCGCGAACAATTTTTTTCAAACCCATTTAAAATCGATCAAACTAAGGTAGAATACTACCTTTGTCAAGAGATTTTGTAAGAACCATACTAATTGTACCAGAGCCGGCATTTAGGAATTCTCCGGCTTTGGTCCGGGAAATGCTGTATATCAGCTCCCAGATGAGCTACAGAGATGGCAAAGGGCTTAAAAAATGCAGAAAATTATTTTGAGAAACTTTCGTATTGAAGACATAGCATGAAAATCAAAAATAAATTAAATGTTACCAAAAGAATGCTTTCCAAACAACACAAAAATTGTTCTTCCCGTAATGTAGGAGACTTCTGTGGAATTTTATTAATGATTTCGAAAGAAGATCTTCCCTCACATATAACAAAAAAATAAAAATGGCAAAATAGTAGGGGTTGTAGTTCTCATTTTTTGCATTCAATGTGTAGTTGCCGCAACTTCTGTTCTTAAATACCTAAACATATCTTTCCGGCTCACTATATTTCACTCTCTGGTACTTATTCGTGATGTTTTCGGACCAATGAACCTAAATTACTGCGAGAAATTCGCAATTTCGAACTTTCGAAAAATACGCTTTTCGCAGCCTCGGTTGAAGACGATTTTGAGCATTAAAAACGTAAAAATTGTAAGCACGGAACGGACAGCTACTGTTGAGTACTATAGTATATAACACCGTGAAAAAATTAATGTCATGCGGCACCATCCAAACTTCTATTCTTCTCGATTTTTTTAGCCCAATCCACTCCAGCGAAGGGTCGTCAAGTTATAAAATTATTTTTTGATTAGATTAGTGAGAATATCGATGCAGTTGCATCACGAAAAATATATTTTGCGATAAATGAGTCCGAAAAACTATAAGAGATCTCATATATATAGATTTTAAAAAATAGTAAAAATTTGAAATTTGAAGCTGGAGCGATTTTGTGCTGAAAAAATCGAGAAGAATAGAAGTTTGGATGGTGCCGCATGACATTAATTTTGTTCATGGTGGTATATAATATAGTAACCAACAGTACCTTTCCGTGCCGTGCTTACACTTTTTAAGTTTTTAATGCTCAAAATCGTCTTCATCCGAGGATGCGAAAAGCGTATTTTTCGAAAGTTCGAAATTGCGAATTTCTCACAGTAATTTAGGTTCATTGGTCCGAAAACATCACGAATAAGTAACAGAGAGTGAAATATAGTGAGCCGGAGAGATATGTTTAGGTATTTAAGAACAGAAGTTGCGACTACTACACATTGAATTCGAAAAATGAGAACTACAACCCCTACTATTTTGCCATTTTTATTTTTTTGTTATATGTGAGGGAAGATGTTCTTTTGAAATCATTAATAAAATTCCACAGAAGTCTCCTACATTACGGGAAGAACAATTTTTGTGTTGTTTGGAAAGCATTCTTTTGGTAACATTTAATTTATTTTTGATTTTCATGCTATGTCTTCAATACGAAAGTTTCTCAAAATAATTTTCTGCATTTTTTAAGCCCTTTGCCATCTCTGTAGCTCATCAGGGAGCTGATATACAGCATTTCCGGGACCAAAGCCGGAGAATTCCTAAATGCCGGCTCTGGTACAATTAGTATGGTTCTTTCAAAATCTCTTGACCAAGGTAGTATTCTACCTTAGTTTGAACAATTTTAAATGGGTTTGAAAAAAATTGTTCGTGGTTACCTCCACTGACGGGTGATACATGTGATATAATACTTCGCATTTCCATTTCTTAAATGGAAATGCCATTTTCATCCAAGTTGTTCTTCCAATTACGATTCAGTTCCTTTTTTTGTTACCATATTGTACTATTATACCAAATTAGGAACTAGATGCAGGAGATCAGGTTCAAAATTTAAACAAAAATCTCGCTCAAGTGGGAGCATCGAAACGAAAATGTAACGTGCACATTACGTTACCAGAAGTTGTTAGGAGATTGGAATATCGAATTTCGGGCATTAGATTGCAGGTTTTACTGATCAATTAGGGATTTGATTTTGCAGTTTAGCGTGAGTAGATGCTTTCAATTCTTGTTTTGCAATAGTCTGGCGCTCTAACTTCATTTTGAAGCGGCTTCTTTCACGAATTTTTAAATGTTATAACTTACAAGTTATACCTGAAATGATGTACAAAAGCCATTTCACATAAACCGTTAAAAATGTACTTCCGGTTTTTCCTAATGAATTCGAATGAACGTTCGGACAATATCTTTATTGGAATATAATTTTTTTTAAATCCCTGGACAATTGCGGAAGGCCTCGTCATTCGTGCAATGGATATATTCGATAGGTGGAATTTACACCTTTTCTTTGCGTAAACGTATACATGCGTATTTTTGCTTTCTTCGTTTCGTTACAAGCACTTAGCGGTCTATATTTAACTGTCCTGTTAGACAATTGCATACGTATGCACTGTGAGATAACAACATCAAGTATAATTAGTCGTTTTCTCTATCCACTTGAGTTGTATATGGTACACTAATGGCAAGTACGGTAACGATATTACAACAATGTATTTACTGCACACATAATGGTCTATAACGGTATTGTATACAATTATAGCACGATTACAAATTTCTGTATTTTCCGCGCGTTATGGATATCATTGGCAATTCACTGAAAGCACTCCAGTTGTCTAAAGAATCATAATCTAGTTCAGCAATTTGTGCTCATACTTCAACCAACAATGCGAAATATATCCGTGCATCCCCTCTGGCATACTGTAATGCCTGTTTACCAAAACGGAGTCGGAACAGTCACTCACGCCCTTTCGGCACTCGCTCTCTATCTAATGGTCACGAAAACGCCGAAAGCGGGGCGGGCTTTCGGGCGATATTTGATTGTGCTCCAGGTTGGCTCCATAAGTTGTAAACAAATTTAGTCTAAAATTTAGATTTGAAATATTTGATATTCTTTCAAAAATATACAATAACACTCTTCATCCTGACATTAGTTAAAGCATTTTGTAGATTCATAGCAAGTAAATTCAGATCTCGATCACCCTTGTCGATCTAAATTTCGGTCTTCTCTCTTCTCCACTCAACTTGTTTCCAATTCCGGGAGGCCTCTGTAATGGAGTGATATGCACTATTTTCGGCTTCAGTGGTCACATTGGAATCGTGAGTATAAAATATTGTGTAGAAAACTTAATGAATTGCAGACACTAACGTTCTTCACGGTAGCATACGTTTCAGTTTCCATTATTTACTGTTTTCATTACAAATTCATTACTATACAAGAGATGGCGAAACATCGTTCAGTTTCGGTTTGTTTTAAAATCCTTCGTTTCAATTATGCAGAATCAGCTAAAATCTCGCTCTACCTTCCGCATTGTAATTTGTATAATATATTCAATCCCTTGTTTCATGCACATGGGCTTATATCGAAATCTCAAAGGACCTGAGTTCGTCAAAACGGTAAGCAATAACATGAGTTCGTTCTAAGTATCATCACGATAAATCCATTTTACAGAATTTCGCATCATTATTATATCTGTTTGAGAATGCGAATTACCATGCATTTGTTTACGATCTGACAATATATCCCGTATACACAATGCTTTACGCGTTCACAACAATATTTGTATCGTCAATGCGATTATCATTTTTAAACCGAATTCATGTTTAGATACTAATTCTTGCCGCAAGTATTTGCCCATACTTTGTATTAGGCACATTCTACGTTCTCTCTCAACAGGTGAAACCGGATACTCTATATTTTTAAATTATTAAATTAATTATATTTAAAAATATTCTATTTAGGTTGCAACTATCTGCGAAAAAACACGACAACTTCAACGTAAACTGATGTGCTTGTTGTTGGTACAGGTGGGTCATAAATGCACCATATTTGAAGTGGCAATATGATTGTTTGCACAAGAAACAAGATTCCTCCCACGTTCATAGTCCGGAATCCGAATAATAGTCTTAAAATAGCATTGTTAGATTACAATATTTTACGTCAAGGTTCAAACCGATAGTGACAAATTCACTGGGTTAGGGATCGAAATATGATTGAGAAATAGTACTGGGTGGCCTGCGAACCGTCGGACAAATGCTAACCGGATAATAACCAACTACTGCAGAAGGGTAGTTTAGGTTCACATTCGACTTAGTACCGAAGAAACTGAACATAAATCAAGTTCTTACAACTATCATGAGATTACAGATACTAGCTCCTTTAACTATCCTGATCGTTCCATTGGCAGTCAACTCATATTCTTTGATTGCCCTTGATCTTTCACCAGGTATTCAAACCCAATAGAGTATTGCACATGAGAATTTGGGCATTGCAAGATGGCAATATATTACACTAACACTATCTGTATGTAAAAAAAATTAAACAATTTGATGATAGTATTCATTTTTTCGAAGAACCACTTTTAACCAAAGTTCAAGCATTTTCAGATATCAACAATTTCCTTTTCTGCTTTCAAATAACACACGCATTTGTTCATACGACGATTGTGATCGCAACAACACCAAGTTATCGAGAGCCTCTACTGTTGTGAGTTTCGCTTTCGAAGGAAATACGATATTAATAGTAAAATTTAGTTGGCAAAAGCAACAAAGGGAGGTCGCAGTTGCATCCATCAATCGCACCACTGCACAGAAAGTTAATATAACATAAAGACTTTACAAAGATGATCATGCACAACCAACAATATTATGTGCTAATCGACTTCGCTTCATGTTCTTACTTAAAAAATCTCAACGTTGAAGAAAGATTTACGACCACTTTTTTGCAACTAAAGTCTACAAAGACTCTTTCTTTTCATAGTTCACAATTTATTTTACCAGATCACATGAATGTACCAGGTGTTTAAATAGAGCCATCATCATCATCATCATCATTTCATCCAGGTCGAAAAAACAAAAGGGTGCGAGGAATGAAACAATGGGAGGTCATACAAAAAGAGCAAATCAAGTGTGGAAAGGAATGGGTCGGGGGAGAGAACAATTCTGCGGTAGAATCGGCCAAAACTTGGATTTTTCATGAATTGCGATTCTCCGATAGCGTGAGTACTGATTCCGAGTTCGAGCAGCAGCAGTAATGTTGAACGAATCTGCAAAACCTGATATACTATAAAATTCTATAAATTTCCAATAAAATTAAAAAAAAAACGTTTCATGGAGAATTACGTTTCATAATCTATAATGGCAAAGAAAAACGATTCGAAACCGTCTGTATGGTGGAATGACGATGAGAGTGATGAGCGGCGAGCCGAATGAGAAACCACTGACCGCCTGAATAAAAGGTAACTTTAAATGTGCATTCATGGCAGTCGATTGTGCAGTCGTTACCACCGCCTAATATGCTTCTAATATTTGTTTCTTACTATATGAGAGGAATCGCGAAAGAATCGAGCACCAGGAGGCGTCATTGGAAAAATAAAATCGATAATTTTAAAAATTCTGCTAAATTTACCAAAAGTACTACGTACAAAGCTCTTTCAAACTGCGTTGGCCGATTACTTTTTTAAAATTTTATTTTTCTAGTTCTTGCGTCTCGAAGTTGACGTCATTCACTAAAATAAGTGAAGTACACCTAACAAATTGATCATATCTTGCTTCAAAATTGAGCTAGAAACGCCCGTGAAATTCTCTACAACTTTGTCCTTAATAATTTCATTCCCCGTCATGGTTCCGATCCGGGGTGGTTGCCCGAATGAAAAGTGACCATATCTCAAAAAATCGAAATTTCCCAACTTTGCCCCAACGGATAATTTGTAACTCCTACCATAGTGTTTCTATTCCTAAAGTATCAGAAATAGATTTCTTATATCCCAAAAAGCGCGCTCGTTTCAGTTCGGGCGGTCCGAATCGGACCACTGACATGAATGCTTCCAAAGCGCTATTTGACCCATATTGCGCTCAAATGCATCGATAATCATCAAAAACATATTTTTATGTTGTTTCCCCAATAGTCATAGCGCTTTCATTAGTCAAAAATTACGGTATCATCACAAAATCAAAAAAATCGATGTTTTGACCCTCTACAAGTTGCAATCTGGGGCCCAATGAACTAAATGGGTTTCAAATGATGTGGAAACATGTCTTGAAACGTCCTGAAAAAAGCGCGTTCCTGGAAATATGAGATTTCATCCGATAAATTATAGAAAAGTCGCAAAACTGCAGCTCATGTTCAAATTGGCCTACCGACTTGGCCCTTACAGGAAAATGTAGAGAATGATGTGCTAAACATTTCATCTGTTGAAAGTGATATTCTATCTTTTCATTTACGCGCGCTACAGCGCTCAGAAGTTAGTGAAAAGCACCCGAGAATCCCTCAGAAACGCGCGCTCTAACCGTCTGGCCTCTCCCTCTCTCTCCCTCTCCCTCTTCCTTCCGTCCATTTGACGCTCTCTCGCGCGCCTCCGCCGTCCTTTTTGCCAACTTCTGAGCGCTGTAGCGCGCGTAAATGAAAAGATAGAATATCACTTTCAAAAGATGAAATGTTTAGCACATCATTCTCTACATTTTCCTGTAAGGGCCAAGTCGGTAGGCCAATTTGAACATGAGCTGCAGTTTTGCGACTTTTCTATAATTTATCCGATGAAATCTCATATTTCCAGGAACGCGCTTTCTTCAGGACGTTTCAAGACATGTTTCCACATCATTTGAAACCCATTTAGTTCATTGGGTCCCAGATTGCAAATTGTAGAGGGTCAACACATCGATTTTTCGACACCTCGGTCAACACATCGACACATCGATTTTGTGATGATACCGTAATTTTTGACTAATGAAAGCGCTATGACTATTGGGGAAACAACATAAAAATATGTGTTTGATGATTATCGATGCATTTGAGCGCAATATGGGTCAAATAGCGCTTTGGAAGCATTCATGTCAGTGGTCCGATTCGGACCGCCCGAACTGAAACGAGCGCGCTTTTTGGGATATAAGAAATCTATTTCTGATACTTTAGGAATAGAAACACTATGGTAGGAGTTACAAATTATCCGCTGGGGCAAAGTTGGGAAATTTCGATTTTTTGAGATATTGTCACTTTTCATTCGGGCAACCACCCCGGATCGGAACCATGACGGGGAATGGAATTATTAAGGACAAAGTTTGAAGCAAGATATGATCATTTTTGTTAGGTGTACTTCACTTATTTTAGTGAATGACGTCAACTTCGAGACGCAAGAACTCGAAAAATAAAATTTTAAAAAATAATCGGCCAACGCAGTTTGAAAGAGCTTTGTTCGTAGTACTTTTGGTAAATTTTGCAGAATTTTTAAAATTATCGATTTTATTTTTCCACACCGTGCTCGAATCTCTCGCGATTCGTGTCATATGTGTTTTGTTAACTCCTTCCCAACTTACCAGGGATCAGCAAAAAAGGATATACTCTTGAAAAATCGGAACCCATCTTGATTACCAAATGTGCGCCTCGTTGCAGGTATGACGATTTAACGAGTCCGAGGAAGTCGACGAGCCAGCAGGCCGATCCGGCTATCATGAAGACTGGCAGGACGGCTTGAGCAGTGAGTGCGATTAGGATGGAGTGATTACGCGATCGTTCCGTCGCACTTGCCTGCAGCAGCAATGTCTTCAAGAAGATGTGCCAAGAAGAAAGCGAAATCACACATTTTGCACACATCGACACTGCACTCACTGGACTCAGTGGACCGCTATATTATTTTGGAACGACATTATGAGCCCATTCGCTGTAGAATTGTGATATCGCCATCCTTAGTCTCATTAGGTTTCGTAATATGCGAGTTGGAGCCGAGTGCGATATTTCGATTCTATAGCGAATAGCGAACCGACATCTCAAGGCATTGATTTTCTTAAGTAGCTTGCCACGGAGTACCACCATCGCGGCGATCCGAATGTTGATACCGTGTACGTCACCATGCCTCGGGGTAGTGCGTTCTCGGTGCGGAACGCTCGGTGTGCGCGCATGTGGAATGTGCAATATGTCTGGTTTGCAAACGCTGCCAAAGCGACTTCGAAGGAGCATCCTTCGTAGAATAGAACCTGAAAAGCATTCAAATAATTGACATAGAAATTTTGATATAAAAAATAAAAAAAAGGAGCATTCACTGACCAGTGCTATCCAGCTGGGAATCGTGGAAAGCAAGGCGATTTTGACGAGGACTGATCGTGAGGTAGTGCAGACTGTTGCCTTGCTGAGCACCCATACGCGGTAGGAGAAGCAGAGGACGAGGAGGATGTTAGAATGGATGAGAAGGGCGACATGCACAGCTGGAAGAATTGGGATTTGTCGTGGGATTAGTTTCAGTCCGTAATTCACATCCGGGACTGGATAGTTGTTATTTTTCCAGCATTAAATTATTAAAAGAACTGATCATTTCCGAATTTTTTTTTATTGCGAGGCTATCGTGGATGGCGCAGTGGTGTGAGGCGCCGCTCGTCATACAAGGGTCATGAGTTCGATCCCCCGCCTGGGCATAACAAGCCCTCTATCCCCCCGGGGTCGGTAAATTGGTAGTGACCTCGGTCGCGAAAGGTAACGTTCCCTAGAAGCACTTTGGACAGCAGGGTTACGTAGTCCTAGCAGTAGTCGGCCTCACCGCACTACACCACCTAGCGTAGTCGTTCACGACTGTAAAATCGCTTGACGTGGCTGCACCTTTACCTTTTTTTACCTTTAAACCTCGCACGATATTTCTAAGTGATATTTTTTCACTCCTCGCCATCGACATGATCCAAAACAGGAAATTGAATGGAAGAAGCCTAGAGTCGTTCAGGGAGCTGCAAAATGAAGAATGCAAATTGAGACTTTATGGGTCAGTCAGACACGCATTGGGATGATCAAAACCGGCAAGAACTCATTTCACGATTTTCCTCCCATTCCCTGGATCAGCTGGATTCTTTCGTGAGGTGCGTGATATCTGCAGAACTCGCAGAAAAGTGAGGCGCATCGCTCTCGTCAGTCAATTCTGACCTATTTTTAAAAAATGTGTTTTGCTCGCACTCCTCATCGCTCTTGACACTGGCCTAGCAGTGTTCTCCCTCGAGCCCATTCTCGAAGACGGGATGCACCTTTACCTTTGCCTCATCAAACCTATATTTCTAAGCCCAATTTGCCTTGTCGCCAACCAGAGTGTAAGGACCAACGTAGGAGAGCACCACGAAGCCATCCATGTTGACGACCCTGTGGAGTTTCATCGGTTTGAAGCATTAGTTTTTTTCCAATTTCGGAAATTAATTTTTCATATGTCCTGGCATTCGTTTTAGATCCGTAGTCATAAGTTTTTTACTTTATTGATGTCTTCTTGGACACAATCGCACTTAAATTTGGTCCTAAACAACGAGTATCGCGATCATAGGGTGAACTCATATCTGCAGATTCAGGAGAATGGACCGGTGCTTTCTATGATAGAACCGATACTCCGTGGATAGATAATGTATGGTACAACTATATTGGCGTCATGAATAACATCAAAAATTGTTGTCTAGGGCATATTCAATTTGGAATCTAACACGAAATACATTGGTAGATCCAAATTGAATAGAACGTTTTCTCTCGGGAATCGACTAGAGTTCGAGAAACGATACCACTGTATCTTCATTTTACACACTCTCTCACCGATCGACCGGTCAAGAGGGTATGTGAAATAAAGAGATGAAATCTAGGATCGACCAACCTTAGTGCAACCGTTGCGCTCACGATCGCAGCACTCGTATCGACGATTACAGTGTTCAAAAGGAACACGGAATAGCAATTGAGATACGTCTGATTCAAAATTGATTGAAACGCGCATAATAGTGCATTTTACAAATAAATCGTAAGCACGACGGTCATTTTGTTTCAAGCGAGCTTCGCCAACCGGGTGATTATTGCAGCGATTGAGGACGAGAGCGGCGATATCCACAGTGTAAAGCACGGCGATATGAACTATTTCCTCAGTTGACAGCATCACAACTACCACAGATTTGTTATGAGCATTGTATGAGGTTTGGTATGATCCTGTAAATCTATTTATTTATAAATGAAAAAAAAGTTGTAGAATGAATGTCGAATATTATACCATGTGGAAAATTGGAAAGCTGAAAGTGAATATACAGTTGAGGATTTTCCCATATGTGGAATATGGGAAAGATAATAGTGGAAATACTTTAGCCAACTCAACAACAATTAAGACATCGTCCACTAGAAAACGGGAAAGGGTAATGTTTGGTCTACAAAATATATTTCCTCATTTTTTTCTGAAGTAAGAGGCCATAGTGAGGAATGCGGCTACCATTACTTAAAAATATGCAAATTCGGTGTTTATTGGCTTTATTATCTCCAAAATCCTTTTGCATGATTTGGCCATTGGTCGCTTCTGACTTGAAATTTGCCGGCTCTCGGAAAGTGATTTGGATTTTACACTGATGGCCGAACATATCTGATAATTGTCGTGGCAATTTTAAAAACATAATTCCGTAAGTCCATACTTTGAATATTGCCGATTTATTATTAGTGAAAAGTGGATATTTTTTTATGAAAGGTCCCACAAGATTAAACTTTGTCTCTCGTTAAATAGCTTCTGGAGTAGAGAAAGTAAAACTTACGCCACTAAACTTTTCCAGCTACTCAGCCATTAGTGTTGAATCAATAAGCCACTTCACGAGCTCCGGAAAAAATCTAGGTAAACGAACGTTCGTCAAATAAATCCAAAATTGAGGATTTTGGTGATATGGAAGACCAACGTCAAACATCGACATGAATCTGGGGTACATAAAGGTACAGTATCGACCATAAGTCAGCGTCCAAAGCCTGAACCAGATGTACATTCCTACTGAAATTATATTTTACATATGCTTACGATTTATTTGTATATATTTAGATATTAAATTCATCGGGGAATAAGGTGAGCTTATTGAGACCTCTTCATTATTTCTAGCTCTTGCATAGCGATGACGCAATCACAATACACTTTTTTGAAATGGATTATTTCCTCGGATAAATTTTTAGTGCTTACCGAACTTTCTGATTGTTGAGAGGTGTTATAGGACTGATCAGAAAACAATTTTCAAGTTGCTGCGACTTCGCGCCTTTTTGCTGCAGACGCTGCATGTTGGAGGCAGCAAATTTATAACTCACCTTCTAGACAAGCTAGAGACTCGTGCAAAGCGGGAAAATTATCCTTACCATTACCCTAGATGATCCTGAAAGTTTGGTATTGATCGCACATCATTTGCCTTCATGGCACGAAAAAGTCAATTTTTTGGATGGCCCAACTTTGGCCACTTACCGTCTCAAGGACGAATTTGCATAAAATGTGGTTCCTGCACAGTAACGCTCAAAAACCAGCAAATAAACTATTCCCAACTTTTGGTAGGGTTAGCTCACTTTCCGGGCCGTTGCGATCGATTTAAGGCGCGCACGTCATTTCCCTACACGACTAGAGAGAGGAGAGGGAGCGGTGTGAAGAGAGATGCACGCGTTCTGTGAGCACCGCGCGCTCTTTTAGCGAACGCCACGGTACGGAAAGTGAAGCTAACGCTACCAAAAGTTGGGAATCGATTCTTTGATGATTTTTTTGAACAATATTGTGCTGGAACCACATTTTATGCAAATTCGGCCTTGAAACAGAACTCGGCCAAAGTTGGGCCATCCAAAAAATTGACTTTTTCGTGCCATGAAGGCACATGATGTGCGATCAATACCAAACTTTCAGGATCATCTAGGGTAATGGTAAGGATCATTTTCCCGCTTTGCACGAGTCTCTAGCTTGTCTAGAAGGTGAGTTATAAATTTGCTGCCTCAAACTTGCAGCGTCTGCAGCAAAAAGGCGCGAAGTCGCAGCAACTTGAAAATTGTTTTCTGATCAATCCTATGACACCTCTCAACCCTCAGAAAGTTCGGTAAGCACTAAAAATTTATCCGAGGAAATAATCCATTTCAAAAAAGTGTATTGTGATTGCGTCATCACTATGCAAGAGCTAGAAATAATGAAGAGGTCTCAATAAGCTCACCTTATTCCCCCGATGAATTTCATATCTAAATTTATTATTTCAGCAGGAATGTACATCTGGTTCAAAAATTAGCTCAGAAGTTTTGGACGCTGACTTATGGTGGATACTGTAGGTAACCAATAAATGGAGCTCCATGGTTCTTGAGATTTAAGTTGTCCTATAAGGTTCTATAAGGTACTGCGGTTTGCATTGATCTACCATAACATAAAAACTCGATTCGCAACGCTACCGGGAAGTACATTCGACAGCATAAAATATGCTAATAAGGGAAAGAACGAATTTTGGAACACAAAAATAACATTGGCCATTCATATCTCGTATTTCTCGCTCGGTAGCGAGCGAATGTAAGAATCGGCACAATGAGACTGCGCATCTGGGAGCCTTTGCTGATATTATTTGCCATCGTGACATTTCCTTCAAAATCCTTTTTCGAGATGATTTTTGTTCGCTTGTCTGAATCAAAGAAAGCTCAATCATCGGCGAAATAAGAATCACACATTGGAATTCACTCTCCTGACAGACAGGTTGACCGCAAGCCAATCTGCCGATTTCTTCTCCCGGTGAAAATTTAGTGTATGATGAGTCACTATGGGTGAACAATAATAAGACTCCAGTTTTGGAATTAGATGACTAATTTTTGGACCGGGCGCGTTTGCTGTGTAAGGCACATTAACTGCCTATATGTAAATGCCCTCTTCGACAAGTTCCATAGGAATACGCATGTGATAACAGAACATCGTGTACACTTACATATTAGGGATTTCTACACGGAAAACGGCGAAAATGGCTCTGTGCGAATAACGTGGTACGTGTTTTATCCTATGCGACTAACGTGGTACGTAGTACGTACCATGTGGTACGTATCATTTATCATGGTACGTATCTTTTTATTATGGTACGTAACTTTTTCATTTTATTAATATTTTTGTTCCACTCACCAAAATATTTGCACTCTACAGCAACCGGACACAGGTGTTGTAACAAAATTAAAATCGACATACATTTCCTCTAAGACGACATATCGATTTGTGGTTTAGAATATTTTTAACTAAAAAAGGTAAAACTCAAAATACTATTGCTCTCTATGCCCCCGCCCTCCAGTCCCTTCAGCTTCTATGACTTCACATTCAGCGAAGAATCTATTTCAGGACTGAAAAAACGTGAATTTAAGTGTGATCATTCACTCACAAATGCACACACAAATGTGCAAATATACATGGTTAGAATAATGCATGATTGCGTAAAGTCTCAATTTTTTATCGTTACAGCTAAAGAAGTTACGTACCACGGGGGGGGGGGGTATATTACGTACCATAATAAGTAGTTATGTACGATGTGGTACGCAGTACGTACCATGATAAACGGCACGTACCACGTTTTCAAAAATTTCGAAACAAATCGCATTTTCTCGAGTTTTCAAATCATTAGCATGTACAATTGAGCGGATTGTGCACAGAAAAAATGTGAACATACATAAGAAATAATTAATACGTAATATGAGGCGTTTCCGACGATTAAAAACCTAATTATGACGAAAAAATATCGATATTTGGGAGATCAGAAATCAAATTTGGAATTTCCAAAAGTGAAAATTTCAAGATTAAGACTTCAAATTGCATGATCATGACCTCAAATTGTTTGATTCGATATATAAATAAGTTTCGATGTTCAAAAGAGTCCATTCGGCATGATTTGGAGAAAGTGTGGTGGTTTTTCTCTGAGAGGTTGCTCTAGAGTCGTCATGTTCTGGAAACCATAACTTCCGAGCGAATTCCTGAATTTTCGTTAAAATTGGATATTATGTTTTTCATGGCGAATCCGAAAATAAAGTTATTTTTGGCAAAGAGCGTTAAAAATTTTTCAGGACGGCCAAAATTTATCGAAAATTGCCGTTTTCGACACTTTATCGGCACCTGATAGAATTTTAAGTATGTTTTTCGTTGTTTTCATAAAAAAATACTCCAGAGAAACCTATAATGTCGTACTTTTCAAAAAAATTGAAATTTTCCATTTTTTTGGGCCAGGTCTGGCATTTTTCGGAAAGTGCACCAGAGCCCTTCATATTGGGCCAAATATCAGCACTCGGCATGGGAACTTCACCAGCGAGATATTGAGGGGGGTTGCAAAAAAGCCATCCGAAGGTTGGTACGTTTTCTCGTGGAATGTCTCTTAAACTCCGAATGGACATCCCCATTACATAGTAGTTTTCTGTTAGTCTTTTATGTTAGTCGTTTTCTATATTGTACTTGAGTTTTCTTTGGTACACAAGCACGCTACCGGCATTACAGTAATTTATTTACTACAAACATGGTCTATAACGGTATTGTATCCTATATACTATAGTTCCTGTATGTTATGGAGAGCAGTGGTTGTATTCCCAGAAAGCACTCAAGTTGTCTGAAGAATCTTATCACTATTCGTGCTCATATAGCAATGCGGAATCTCTCTCTTCATCCCCTCTGGCATACTGTAATGCCTGCTTATCAACATGGAGTTGGAGTGTTCACTCACTCCATTTCGGCACTCGCCCTCTATCTAATGGTCACAAGAACTCCAAAAGAGGGCCGCGATTTAGGGCGATATTTGATTGTCCTCCAGGTTGGTTTCACAAATTTAAAATTTTTATTTTTACATTTTTAATTTTAAAAAAATATATTTTTATTTTTATTTGCCATATGCTTTCCAACAATGAGATACACATCAAAATCAAATCATCCCGAGAGAATTGTAGTTAAAGTAATGTATATATGATTATCAAATAAATTCAGATTTCAATCACTCTTGTCGATCTAAATTTCGGTCATCTTTCTTCTCCACTCAATTTGTTTCCAATTCCGGGAGGACTCTGTTACGGAGTCCTGTGCACTATTTTCGGCTTCAGTGGTCACATTGGAATAGTGAACATACAATATTGTGCAATAAACTTTATGACTTGCAGACACTAACGTTCTTCACGGTAGGATACGTTTCAGTTTCCATTATTTGCTGTTTTCATTACAAATTCATTACCATATTTGAGTTGGCGAAACATCGTACGATTTCGGTTAGTGAAGAAAAGTTTCCTGGACATATGGATGCTTCAGCTAAAGTATCGCTGTACCTTTCGAGTAGCCATTTTCATTATATATTCTGTCCCTGGATTCATACACATGGGCATGTATCGAAATCTCGAAGGAGGGCCTGAATTCGTTAGAAAAGTAAGCGATATCCCTTATGAAGTTATCAAGCGTGAATTACAAAACTCTCAAATAAAGATAGTGTATTTTTGAGGCTCCGATTTTCGAAAGCTCTTACTTTGAGAGTGTCCTTGAGTCCTCTGAGATATGAGGAATATGTGAACTTTGAGTGTCGATCATATTTGATACTCAAATTATTTTCAGAATTACGCATCATTATATTATCTATTTGAGAATACGAAGTATCATGTATTTGTTTATGATCTGACAATCTATCCCGCATACACAATGCTATACGCATGTTCATCCATATTTGTATGGTCAATACGATTTCCGCATTTAAACCACACAATTGTTTAGACAATAATGCTTGCAGCATTAATTTGCCCATACTTTGTTTTTGGTACATTCTTTCTCCTTTCGAAGCAGGTAAAAGCGGTGTTATTCACATTTCCCTATTCACATTTTTTTTTAAAGTTCTCCATTCTTTAGGTTACAACTATCAGCGAAAAAACACGGAAACTACAACGAAAACTGATGTGGTTGTTGTTGGTGCAGGTGGGTCATTTTTATTGAAAATTGGCTTCGTCCCTTGGCCGATTTCCGAACGAATGATTTGCTAATTTTTTCAATGAATGACGAAAAAAATCCAACCCAATTTCGTTTATAAATAGGTTGAGTTCGAGAAAGGATGCAAAACTAAGAATTGTTTGAGGAAGCGGAACATAATGAGGAAGAGCTGAAAATAGTGATGACCGTTCCAGATTCTAGTTCCTCTAACTATCCAGTGCGCACCGTTGGTTGTCAACGCATATTCAATGAGTGCTAATGATCTTACACCAGGTAATCAAACCGAGATGAATGTTTTATGAAGATCGCTGAATTATCTGCACAAAATGAAAATTTAAATGCGCTAAAACGTTTGTATATTACAAAATGTTTTTGATACCCAATGCATTTGGAGATCACATGTAATTTTTGGAAAATTCAATTTTCAAC
Organism: Pristionchus mayeri; assembly: GCA_036245805.1. NCBI lineage: Eukaryota > Metazoa > Nematoda > Chromadorea > Rhabditida > Neodiplogasteridae > Pristionchus > Pristionchus mayeri. The sequence continues at coordinate 10,295,998 of BTRK01000004.1, read as the reverse complement.
CGAGATCAGATAGTTTTCAGACATCAACAACGCCGTTTTCTGCTTTCAAATGACCCATGCTTTTGCGCACACGACGATTTTGATCGCAACAACGCCTAGTTATCGAGAACCTATTCTATTGTGAGTTGATCTATCGATGGAAATATCATTGTTTGAAAAAAAACATTTAGTTGGCGGAGACTGCACAACAAAGTCGCCGTTGCATCGATAAATACGACCAGTGTAAAGCAAATTAATGTAACAACGATTGTATAAAAATGGTCAAAAAAAGCCGGCACGTAATCTGTATAATTGATATTCCTTGTTTTACTCATCTAAACAACGACCTAGTCAGCGTTAATGAAAGTTACGACATTACAGTTTCTGTACGTCCAGAGCAGCGTTTTAGGAAATTTCGAATTTACGTGTTCCCCTCGAAGTCGAAGCTTTTTGATGAAGTATTCATTAACCGTCATATTATCGATTAGATTGGATCGATATTTTGACGGTTGGTCTTAAAAGATTTTTTTCCCGTTTTGTTCTGAATCAGAAAAGACAAAAGTATACATTGTGTCAGAAGATGTGTTTTCATATACAATTGTATTTGTTTCTATTTATTATGGCTAATTTATAGTACAGTAGATGCTAGCACGGTAAAGGAATAATATTGCCTTCACCGTACTCGCCCTTACAGACCATAAAATACATTAACGTTTTAACACAAGCAAAAATATTGTCTATAACGGTATTGCGAATACAATTATAGCATGATTACAAATATCTATTATTGTTCCCGCATTCTACGGTGAACTGTGAGTACTTCACCAGATCGGATGAGAACTATGACGACACCCGCCTTTAATATATGAAGACGGCATGACATCATATCAAAGGCGGCATGACGTCGTAGTTCTCATCCGGCCTAGTGCCAGTTCACTGCGAGCATTCCAGTTGTCTCAAGAACCTTATAGTTTCGAAATACAATACACGTACCATCAATGGTTATTAGAAATTCGGACCTTATTCTCTTCATTCTGCACACCCTCTAGACCGATTGAGTAGTGAGAGAGTATTGGCAATGAAGGCATGAAGGCGGGAATATAAGGTTCTTGAAACCACTTTTTACCAGTACAGCACATGCTAATCGCCTTGCCCATATGCGGCCGCGGCGGCCCGCGGATTCCGCGGATCGATTTCGCGGGAAAAATGTAATTTTTCACCATTTTTTAAACTGTGAGCTATTTTGTATCAGTGTTCCAGCTTTATCAGGAATTATAATGTCGATTGCAATTTCACATGACACATAATATAAAAACAATACTTGAAGTAGTTTTCAGAAATGGGTGCATCGGGGTAAATAACTTAAGCTCGTAAGCTTACGTGACAAGCGAGATCGGAATGTGTGTTCATGGATTGACGCAGTCTATGCATAATGTTGTGATGAATTGGGGGATGAGAACGAGAGACATGAAAGGCAACAATGATGGGAGTGCAAGTCTGTATGGCATCGGACGGATTCAACCCCTGCAAATAAACGAATCAGATCACGAGATCAATCATTTAAAATATAGTCCTTCGAGTGTTCAATCACATTCTTTCGTCGTTACTTCGTCCAAGTTTACTTGATACCATCATCACAAAATTTATCCAAAAACTGTATCAAAGCTTCTGCCATATATTTTCAAGCAGGTCTGCCATATATTTTCAAGCCGTTGAAAAAGAAAAGAACCATCGGACAACTTCCTGCTCACCTCGATCCGAAGAGCGAGAGCATCATCCAGAATATCTGGAGGATGTCGGTGAAGAGTTGGACGGCGGCAAAGATGTAGTCCTCCGGTGACAGTTCGTACTTGCGACCTCCCATCAGCAGCTGATAAATCGATTAGATTACGGTAGCCAATGAAATTCCGTTCCCAATTTCCCTTGTTATTTATGTATAAATTTGGCTGGCAACTCGAGGCTGAATTGTTCTGTGTCAACACTTCGAACAGTCCTGAATTTTACAACCTACTATTGGAATTCAAGCAAGCCATTGCGGGCTACAGTAATCTACCGTACTCAACTGCACATCAACCGCGAGGTAGGCCATGAAGAGCAGCGCGGCGATGCCAGCGTAGACGGTTTGCATGACGTATACGTGCTGAACAAATCACTTTAGAAATGTGTTATAGCACTGCAAATTTAGCAGCATAGCTATCCTCTCCGGAAGGCCGACCCAGTAAAAGAGGGTAAAGGTGCTGCAACGTCTAGCGATTTTGAAATGTGCTTTTAGCGAACGTAACCTTTCGCGTCCGTGATTACTACCAAAGTATAAAGTGTGGTGTTCTTGCAATTACGAAAAAAAATAAAAATAATAATTTTCATAAAATGATAAAATACATTAAAAAATAAATAAAAAGGATAAAAATACTTACGAATGCCAAGGAGGCGACGAGTGCGACGATGCCGAAGACGAAGACGAACATCGAGATGAGCGCGAGCACTCCCATGCAACTGAAGGGAGATTGTATCATTCTTCCCTCTCTTCTGTTCGGTCAATATCAGTTGGATTGATCCCTCCAGTCTGAGCTTGTCGTTGCTACAGAATTATCGAAACAGACAAAATGTAAAGCATATTTCCCTCCTAAACTTCGTCAACACCAGGCACAGTGGTCTAGGGGTGATTTGAAAATACTCGATTCATCACATTTTAACAATCTAACAATAGCCTACGCTAGAGAGGAACGAATGATGAAGAAACTGTTTCTAGACAAAATTCCTAGTAAATGCTTACTTGGTGAGGTCGTATTTCGTCTGTATGGAGAAGACGATGATGATGGCGCAGCAGACGGTCGTCGTGATCAGCGCCAGCAGCACGGACTCCGTCGACAGCTGCATCGACAGACACATCGTCATGAAGCCGGATGCGATCGTCTGAACGGGCGGGATTACGGTAGATCAATCACTACTGTAATTCGATACGGTATGATACTGTACGGCGGGATTACTGGAGCTCGATAATGATAAATCTACTCGTTTTTTAAAATTTGATTTGACAATAGCGATGGTGTCACAAGAACATGTCGATTCATTTTTCGTTTTTGTCGACACTATTATTGCGCTACCATGAAGAGACGCGAACAAAATGTTCCATTTGCTTACTGATTCAGAAGGTAGGTCACACTCACGAAGACGCCGGTGAGGATTAGGTTCATGGGGAAGGCGCGTCGGACGCCCTCGCAGCACACCAGCACGAGGTAGGTCACGAAGAAGACGCCGCTGAAAATGATCGATAATCATGAAACCAAACAATTGATCAGTCAATTTATTGGATTCATCATGTTTACCACCGCGGTATCATGAAGAGACGTAGACTATTAGCACTGGCATAGCAGTGTTCTCCCGCGAGCCCAGTCTCGAAGACGGGATGTACCTTTACCTTTACCTTTTTTACCACCGCGGAATGAAACCCGAACCTCGGAACTCGATCAGTATCGCAAATTAGTTTTTTATTCCTTTGTGTGATTTCCCATTGACTTCAGCATACTAATATGGGACGTTGAATGAGAATGTGGAAAGCGTGAGATATTCTTTCCACCCACACTCTCTCTCTGACCATGGATTTGTACAGCGACCAAAACTACGAAAAGGGGATTCGCTAACAAGGGAATGGTCAATCCATAATTTAAATTTGAGGGAAATGACTGCTATACGCCGAAATTGTGTCACGGGAGACCCCAAATCATTTTTCGGAAAGTGCTCCCAGACCCCTAGGGTCGATTTCTGTGACCTACTTTTTTGTGTGCGAAATTTTGCCATGCCAGAGCACGAGATTATCACCTCATCTGAGGATGCGAGGTACGTAGCTCTCGTAGCCTAGTGGGTTGCGAAAATGGACAACCTTTTGCTGCCGCGGGTTCGATTCCCAACACGGTCAAAATATTTTTGCATTTTGTAAACGTTTATTAGATTGATATTCAAGTATGCTATATTAGAATGAGACCTATCGTTGGAACTTTCGTCGATGAGCATTTTCAAAGAATTAGGTAAACCAATGGGGATAGAAAGTGTGGAAAAAATCAGATTATTAAATGATGGTAGATCCGTAGATATGATTTATCGCTATGTTTATTTTGATTACCCATCTAATAAACGTTTACAAAATGCAAAAATATTTTGGCCGTGTTGGGAATCGAACCCGCGGCAGCAAAAGTTTGGCCACTTTCGCAACCCACTAGGCTACAAGAGCTACGCATCTCGTCTCCTGAGATGAGGTGATAATCTCGTGCTCGGGCATGGTAAATTTCGCACACAAAAAAGTAGGTCACATAAATCGACCCTAGGGGTCTGGGAGCACTTTCCGAAAAATGATTTGGGGTCTCCATGGGACACAATTTCGGCGTATAACAGTCATTTCCCTCAAAGTTAAATTATGGATTGGCCATTTCCTTGTAAGCATGTGAACTCACTAGGCGACGTAGAACCATGCGACGTTTCCTCCTCTCAAGAACGTCTCCTTCATTCCGGGAACGAAGAAGGGAATCGACGTTATCGCAGCCATCACTCCGAGCTGAGAAACAACTCGCTATTTATTCAGAACATGTCATGGACAGGAACCATTTTCGTTCAATCGGTCGTATGGCGACGAGACACAACTAGAATTGAAAAAAATCGGGCTTCTGATGACGTAATTCAATCAGTAAAGCGAGAAGGCTTACCATAATGGTAACGAGGAAGAAGACCTTGCGGATGAAGGCCATCCGAATGCTCTTCTCATTGAATTGAAGTGAGTATCTGAAAAGAATCCCTGTGTGTTTCTCCTAGATAGATAAATTTACTACATTTTCTTATCTTTAATGACGTAATCGCCATTCTCGGAGACTCGCTAAAACAAACACCTCTACCACAGGGGCGCATTTAGGGGATATTGCCTTTCCTCATTAACGGCTTCTCATCGGTAAGATAGAGCGAGAGAACACGAGGAATGGAGAGAGTCAAATGGCAGATGAAAACCCACTTGAACGGGCCCTCGGCGTCTTCTCCATAGCCGGGCTGGCCGCCCGCTTCCACCGAGTTTGGCATGTAATCTGAATTATTGATTAGGAAAGATTGTAAGCTTGTATTACATGACTAGTGAGAACATTCGCGATCAGGGAAGAAAGGCGGGGGAAAAGGACATGCTCATTGACGCTCGTTCAGCCAACTCACATTACTAGGAGAGCAACAGACCAAGTCAGAATGGAATCACAGTCTGAAAGGTGGTTGCTATGACGAGAATGAAAGAAATGAAAATTTAAATGAGTCACCTTCCCCCTTCCGTCCGATAGATCAATTTCGCGAGAAGCCGTGGAGAATATACAGGGGTTGGGGTAGAGACGAAGAGCGCAAATAACAAACAAAAGAAGGGTGGGGGGGAAGCTTTTCCAAATAGTTTCACCCCCCCCCCCTCACTGTAGTCAGGATTCTGCCTAGACAAATTACAAAACAACTGAAAATGTGCTCTGCCGTGCACGCTTTTCCTCTTCCGTTCTGTACTCGTGGAACTGTGCATATTCTCAGTGGAAGCCATGAATCAGCCCCCATGTTTGCTGCTAGCTTATGCAAAGCGCAATCGGATTATATCGGCAACCCGCATCTGTCTATTGTCAGTGTGTTCTCGTCAACAGTGAATTGGAGCTTGCATCGATCGAGAGCAAACAATTCTCAGCCGAAATTTAATTGCTATTATTGGCATTAGTTTACCATACTTTCGTTTCTCGTATTGAACGTCAGGTAGGAAAAAGGCCGGATGAGAGATACGACCTTCTGCCGACCTAGTACCGTTAGGCACCATTTGAGAAATGCAAATGGGAAACAAATCAGAACTGACGAGGCACTGGCGGAACGACGAATCCGGGCGGTGGAGATGGTCCCTGTTGCTGGCCAGGCTGCTGGAATGGCTGGCCTCCGTAGGGCTGCTGCTGACCATAGGGCTGTTGGAATGACATCCTGCAAACTGGAGATGAGTCAGAGCGGGATATTGAACAAACATCGCGGACGAGAAACTAGAGAAACGTGCGGTCGGGAATGCGCAAGGGAAAGCTAATAAACTAATCGTAAGGGAAGAGAAACTACCGATTATTTCTGCTGACTATATATATTTGTTGGAGACGAGAGAGGATGAATCGACATAGAGAAGGGAAATGTGCGATGTCGGAATCGAGAAATGCCGAATAGAGAAAACATTGGATGCAAGGGAGGGAGAGCACGGGAGAAATTTGAAGTTTGACACACATGGACTTCAGCGACGTTGCGGACGCGTTGCGCGTTTGCGATGTCATGCTTTTTCCTGGCTTATGGTTCTTTTTTGCCTATACCGCGCGTGCTTGTTTGAAGTAGCACCTTGAATTGTATTCATCCCAATTGTATGAATATCGGACGTAATCCTGACTATTATTCGACGGCTAACGACGAACATAGAGAAAGTTGAGGAAATGAAAAAAACTCCCTGATTATGGCTGGACAAAATCCATGATGATGCATATGATTGAATAACAAACCCTGAACAATCTATTACAAAGAAATATGGGTATATCAATTTAGAGCTGGTCATTTTAGAACTCTACAGTGCGTGAAAAAAGTGCTCCAAATTCATCGATGAGTTTAAAAACAGTTCTAAAATGATCAGTGCTAAAATGATACACTCCCAAAAAAATGAAGGATGAGAGAAGCCACTACGTATGTCCACGTCATGGAATACTGTATTCCCGTCATGTCTTCATCAGCTCCAGCTGTTCACACACATCATGAATACCGTGCACCAAACAAGCCGTAATTAGGATCTCATTTGTCTTAATGACTAGCCGTCGTCGAATACATAATGTTAATGCAACAACACATCTCCATCTATTATGAGGTTTGCACATATGTATGATACTTTCATCTCATAACGATCATTTGTCAATCATGATCGCCTCAGATCCTACGCAGTTCTTCTCTTCAATAGCACGTTGATGAATTCCTCACTTCCACATCTTCTTCAATGTAGTCGATCACATACGGTGAGCAATGCTCTAGTTCGTATCATTTTCTCCAAGAAATGATCCGCAATGTTAGATACAGGCGCAGTGCTAGACCACAAAATACCCTTTCGTGTTGAGCTGCCGCGGTACTAAATGGAGGTCACAGTAAAGCGAGAGAGTATGGAAAAGTGAGAGGGACTCTCCTCGTTTTCCACACTCTCTCACTTTACTATGACCTGCATTTAGCACCGTGGCTGAGTTGCTTGCGAAATCCCGGGAAACACGTAGATGTGTGCCGGTCATTTCGTTGTTACTCGACTCGGTATCAAGCCTCTAAAAGAGAATCGAACTTACAAGGAATGGCCGCGAGGGTAGGTTGGAGTTTTAGAACGAGACCTAGCGGGATCGAAAGAGGGTCACATTCTAAGAACTTCTATGGTTTTCATAACTGCTGAGGTCATATGTGGATGTCTGCGCTCATATTGGGGATAGGTGCAAAACAGTCAATCTCTCAGGCTATGTTCTGAAATCCCACTACAACCCAGCTGTCCACATAGACCCTCAGCAGATATGACCCCATTCCCTTGTCAGATCCTACACAGTTCTTCTCATCAACGGCGTCTTAATGGACATCATTGCCGCATGTGTTTCAATGATGACAATCATGCGGTTAGCAATGACTGTCACGGAAATGGTAGCTCTCCATTGCAGGATGATCCCAGTCGGAGAAGTGCTAGCGTTTGTATACGACGGACCGTGTGCCGCAATTTCGGGTTGGTGGACTCATTGTTTTTTGTTTAATATGAATTTATTTTAATGCATTTATTTATGAATTTATATTTATGAATTTATTTATTATTTTTTTATACAGGAACGTTCTGCCACGATTTACAAATTATCTCACTTGTATCATTCATGCAGTCTGTAAATGGCATCGCCGCTTCGTTCGCCTATCGTTTTTACGTGCTGGAACGGGATTTTTTCGATCTTTTCAGAAATTATGGGCCAAAATTCCCTTCATAATTCAGTAACCACGCTAAGAAAGTCGAATTTTGAGAGAGAATTGGTTTTCTCTCCCCCCCCCCTTGCTGCCCAGCAACAACCCACCGATTCGATCTAATCGACGGACATCCGTTCTTGCACAACACCCCTCATGTTATCCTTTCGACATCACCCCACGGAATAAATGAACGAACGAATGAATGAATGAAGCTACAGTCGCGCCGGAAAGTCACCGTACATTTTTTGAACTTGTTGTATATTTTTGCCCAGGAAATGCATAATTCTGGCACTCAGGTTTGATGTACCAAATCCATTGGAGATTATGATCATGGTATTATGGTATGACGTCATCGCATAGTTATTGCGAAGTGATGACGCAATCAATCTGCACTTTTTCAAACGGCGTTATTCTTACATAGATTTTTTCCTGTTCACCATACTTTCTATGATTGGAGATATGATCGAGGCCTACCCAGAATAAATTTTTGAAGGTGCTGCTCGGTCGCACATTTGCTGTAGCGAAGCTGCAAAAACAGGATCTGAAATTCGGAACTCGGCTTCTAGAGTAGCTAGAGACCCGTTCAAAGCATCAAAATTATCGCCATCATGAGTTCACATGATCCTGAGAATATAAATACGATATCTCATAATTTGCCCTCAGGGCATGAAAAAATCACTTTTTTGCATAACCATTTGTTCGACATCCATAACTTTACGGAAAAGTTAAGTAAAAATGTGATTTTTATCTGGTAATGTTCAAAATGTATTGAAGAACTGAATTCCAACTTTTTAGAGCGTTTGGATATCTTTCCAGCCCGCGGCGTGCGTTTTTCGGAGGTATACTAGGATCCTTCACAAAAGTACGATGCGTCTACATTTGTGCTTTGAACTTGGAACCTGGTTGCACCGCCTAGCGTAGTCGTCATTTGGCTTGTTGCACCTTTGCCTCTTTTCCTTTTAAGAGACGTTCTATGAGAAAACGTAGCAACCACACGGAAGGCTTTTTTGCAACCCCCCTCAATATTTTGCTGGTGAAGTTCCCATACCGAGTGCTGATATTTGGCCCAATATGAGTGCCTATGGTGCAGTTTCCGGAAAATGCCAGACCAGGCCCAAAAAATATCTCAATATCCCATATGCCAGCTGACCTCCCCTCTCAGTAGAGGGAGGGGGAGTAAACGAGGTCACCAACCCTGCCCATCTGTTTGTGGATCAGTGTGTTCCCAATAACACTTTTCGTTCTCTTCTTTTCTCTCGTTGTTTTTATGTGTTCTTTCCGAGATCGAGGTTCTCATGTCGTATTGGTGTATTGGTTAAGACTGCCGAAAAGGCTATGGAATCATTTTACTCCTACACTGTTTTTTTTCAGAAACCACAATGGGTAATGGTCAGAGCCGCAACAAATCGATTGAGCTCCGCAATAGCTCCAAATGCCTTACCATCCAAGAGGAAATGCAAGTTATTGAGTATCTTGGCACTTTACCCAAATTCAAAAGGAACGAGCGAGACTTTGCATCTTTCGCGAACGAATTTATTGGAGAACTGCGCCTTACGAAGATTGATCTCGAAGTGAAATCGACGAAATTTTTCTATTCGAGAATGATGAGCGCACTCTATATGATAGTATTCCGGAAGACCTCAAGACGAACGACGATTGGGAAGCATACTTGAATGCTCTCATGCATATATTCCACACTTCACAAGACATCCGATTCGCGCAGCAAGAACTCATGGGTCTAAAGCAGCGATGTGATGAGTCTGTCCTCTCTTTCCGCTCCCGAATTGAGAAAACTGCTCGCTTTGCCTTCCCATTCAATCCTGAGCATCGAGTTGCCCCCACACTGGAAGTATTCATTAGTGGATTGAAAGATACTATTCGGTGGAAGATTTACGACGATGAAGAACCGAGAAATCTATCCAAGGCTTACGAGCTAGCTCGGAGATTCGAGAATATTGAGAAGACAGATGCCATGCGTGAGTCCGAAACCGAAATGGACGAAGCAGTACTTCAGATCAATGCGATTGGTGGGTGTTTAAAATTGTACATACAAATATTCTAAATTTGTACTTAGTCAAAACAAATCAAATACATATACGTCAGATATTTAGAATTAATGAAAATGTTCAGATGCTTCGGAGAGTCGATGCTATTTCAAGACGGTGCAGAAGCAACAAGTGGAGACGTTAGATCGAGAAGCTCATTCAATTGTTTCCACAAACTGCGATGGAGGATATACGAGGTTAGAAACGGGTATATTTTTGTGTATATCATCTCCATTCAGCATGGTGGATTTGGAGAAAAAGCGAACGAAAGAGCACGGCACAGTGAATGAGCAAGAGTTGATTCTTGGCCGAGGCGCCGGTCTTTTTGTTGATGCGACTCCTCAATATGTTAGAGCGAATTTAATGGGTCAATTCGTGTGTGATGCACATATGAATGAGCTCCTACGGGAATGGAACTCCAGACAATTTATTCAACATATTCGGAGGAGATCTGTGAAAGGAGAGACTTTTAAACTATGTGGAATCACGACTCATGATCGAGTTCTCTCTAAATTGACCCACCATCTGACAAAGGAGTAGGCCCAGAAGTATCTTCATCACTATAATCGTCTCTATCACATCGGAATCCGTAAGTTGATGTGGTGATAGGATGGGCAACACTAAGTTATTTAACTATCTGCCCAAGCTGTGCTGCACACATTGACAAATTAGCAGCAGTGTTTACTGATACTGGTCACAATGATTCTATTCAAACCGATGAACCCATGGATGATGGGTTTGATGATACCAATGAGGAAATGGTGGAAGCGAGAATTTCGGAATTACAAGCCGCATTCGCTCATTTCGCTGATAAAGCGCAAGTGAAAGGCATCGCTGCAGCCCCTGACTTTGGAGGAATACAACCAGATACGAAGAGGCGAAGGGTTTATGCGATGAAGAAGCTGGTGAAAGTGATGGTTTCGTTAATTGCTCCAAACGATGAAAATGAATTGATGCGCTTGTATATCGAATCACTCGTCCCGAATTCTTGGATGACAAATACGTCTTCGAAGCTTGCTAAGGTAATTTCGAGAATAGTTTGAGCGTGGGAATATTTTGGACAACAATAGGTATTCGAAGTGATCGCTGAACAATATGAGAAGACTGAAGATCGGAGAAGCAAGGAGATTATCCTTTCTTCTATTGTTAATGTGATAGGACTGAGGGATCTGCAGAATTATATTCCCGGCCTCTCCAGCCGAAAATATCATAATGCAAAACTCAGAGCCCGTTCATCTGTCCCCATTGTAGAACCTGTCATTAGGAGGTGCAGATATGAGCCCATTCGAATCCATTATTTTGTGGCATTCATAACTAGGTATATTTATTTCTCAAAATATCCATGAATTTCCTAAATCAGCGCAATTGTATCAACTGGACTGCCCTATGGAGAGAGAGATGTGACAACTTCCGATGGATCGAAACTCTCAATTCCCAATACTATCCGACTTCATAGCAACGCAGAGATCATAAGAATGTATATGAAGCATATGGAGGATATCGGGAAGAAGCATCTCATCATTAGTGATTCCGTTGCCTACGGGATTCTGAAGAAGTGCTCTGCGACAAGAAGACACGCACTTTTATGCGTAGATTATTTTTTGGCGGATGGAGCGGATGCCTTCGAAGAAATCGACGACATTCTGGACACGTTACAAGGATGCGCACTTCTCGATGCAGATATGGCAAAGTTGTGGAAATATAATGTTGCCCAATCGAGACTTTATCTGAAGACGGATTTCAGACTCCATTTGAAGATGGAATCGAAGGTTGGAAAGATTAATTTCTATCACAAAAAAAATTCAAAGGTCATCGACCACTGCTACGTCCACTCGTTGTCAGATGCTTCCGATTCTAATTTCAAATGCCAAGGGAAGGACCATTCGCATACCTGCACCATAGGCACTCATATTGGGCCAAATATCAGCACTCGGTATGGGAACTTCACCAGCAAAATATTGAGGGGGGTTGCAAAAAAGTCATCCGTTAACCCTTCCCGAAAGCTACGTTTTCTCGTGGAACGTCTCATACACTAAATTTTCACCGGGAGAAGAAATCGGCAGATTGGCTTGCGGTCAACCTGTCTGTCAGGAGAGTGAATTCCAATGTGTGATTCATATTTCGCCGATGATTGAGCTTTCTTTGATTCAGACAAGCGAACAAAAATCATCTCGAAAAAGGATTTTGAAGGAAATGTCACGATTGCAAATAATATCAGCAAAGGCTCCCAGATGCGCAGTCTCATTGTGCCGATTCTTACATTCGCTCGCTACCGAGCGAGAAATACGAGATATGAATGGCCAATGTTATTTTTGTGTTCCAAAATTCGTTCTTTTCCCTTATTAGCATATTTTATGCTGTCGAATGTACTTCCCGGTAGCGTTGCGAATCGAGTTTTTATGTTATGGTAGATCAATGCAAACCGCAGTACCTTATAGGACATTTCGGAACTTAAATCTCAAGAACCATGGAGCTCCATTTATTGGTTACGTACAGTATCCACCATAAGTCAGCGTCCAAAACTTCTGAGCTAATTTTTGAACCAGATGTACATTCCTGCTGAAATTATAAATTTAGATATTAAATTCATCGGGGGAATAAGGTGAGCTTATTGAGACCTCTTCATTATTTCTAGCTCTTGCATAGTGATGACGCAATCACAATACACTTTTTTGAAATGGATTATTTCCTCGGATAAATTTTTAGTGCTTACCGAACTTTCTGAGGGTTGAGAGGTGTCATAGGATTGATCAGAAAACAAATTTTCAATTTTCAAGTTGCTGCGACTTCGCGCCTTTTTGCTGCAGACGCTGCAAGTTGGAGGCTGCAAATTTATAACTCACCTTCTAGACAAGCTAGAGACTCGTGCAAAGCGGGAAAATGATCCTTACCATTACCCTAGATGATCCTGAAAGTTTGGTATTGATCGCACATCATTTGCCTTCATGGCACGAAAAAGTCAATTTTTTGGATGGCCCAACTTTGGCCGAGTTCTGTTTCAAGGCCGAATTTGCATAAAATGTGGTTCCAGCACAATAATGTTCAAAAACCATCAAAGAATCGATTCCCAACTTTTGGTAGTGTTAGCTTCACTTTCCGTACCGTGGCGTTCGCTAAAAGAGCGCGCGGTGCTCACAGAACGCGTGCATCTCTCTTCACACCGCTCCCTCTCCTCTCTCTAGTCGTGTAGGGAAATGACGCGCGCGCTCGAAGAGCGCGCGCCGTAAATCGATCGCAACGGCCCGGAAAGTGAGCTAACCCTACCAAAAGTTGGGAATAGTTTATTTGCTGGTTTTTGAGCGTTACTGTGCAGGAACCACATTTTATGCAAATTCGTCCTTGAGACGGTAAGTGGCCAAAGTTGGGCCATATAAAAAATTGACTTTTTCGTGCCATGAAGGCAAATGATGTGCGATCAATACCAAACTTTCAGGATCATCTAGGGTGTATTGTGATTGCGTCATCACTATGCAAGAGCTAAAAATAATGAAGAGGTCTCAATAAGCTCACCTTATTCCCCGATGAATTTAATATCTAAATATATACAAATAAATCGTAAGCATATGTAAAATATAATTTCAGTAGGAATGTACATCTGGTTCAGGCTTTGGACGCTGACTTATGGTCGATACTGTACCTTTATGTACCCCAGATGCATGTCGATGTTTGACGTTGGTCTTCCATATCACCAAAATCCTCAATTTTGGATTAATTTGACGAACGTTCGTTTACCTAGATTTTTTCCGGAGCTCGTGAAGTGGCTTAGTGATTCAACACTAATGGCTGAGTAGCTGGAAAAGTTTAGTGGCATAAGTTTTACTTTCTCTACTCCAGAAGCTATTTAACGAGAGACAAAGTTTAATCTTGTGGAACCTTTCATAAAAAAATATCCACTTTTCACTAATAATAAATCGGCAATATTCAAAGTATGGACTTACGGAATTATGTTTTTAAAATTGCCACGACATTTATCAGATATGTTCGGCCATCAGTGTAAAATCCAAATCACTTTCCGAGAGCCGGGAAATTTCAAGTAAGAAGCGACCAATAGCCAAATCATGCAAAAGGATTTTGGAGATAATAAAGCCAATAAACACCAAACTTGCATATCTTTAAGTAATGGTAGCCGCATTCCTCACAATGGCCTCTTACTTCAGGAAAAAATGAGGAAATATATTTTGTCGACCAAATATTACCCTTTCCCGTTTTCTAGTGGACGATGTCTTAATTGTTGTTGAGTTGGCTAAAGTATTTCCACTATTATCTTTCCCATATTCCACATATGGGAAGATCCTCAGCTGTATATTCACTTTCAGCTTTCCAATTTTCCACATGGGATAATATTCAACATTCATTCTACAACTTGTTTTTCATTTATAAATAAATAGATTTACAGGATCATACCAAACCTCATACAATGCTCATACCAAACCTGTGGTAGTTGTGATGCTGTATCCTCAATGTCCTCAATGCACTTCTAATCTTTTAATTATCCTCAATGCACTTCTAATCGCAGCAATAATCACCCGGTAGGTGTAGCTCGCTTTAAACAAAATGAGCTTTGATCGTGCTTACGCTTTGTTTGTAAAATAGAATATGATGTGTGTTTCATTCAATTTTGATTCAGACGCTTTTCATTTTTCACAAAACAATTCGTTGGCTTAAACAAATTCCAGAACACCTACGTACCTCCATTCTTATTCCGTGTTCCTATTGAACACTGTGATCGTCGATACGAGTGCTGCGGTTGTGAGTGCAACGGTCGCACTGAGGTAAGGTGGAATATGTATTACGCATGCCATATTATCGAAAAATAATGATTCATATGCACACAAATATGATTCCACAGGGTCGTCAACATAGATGGTCCTCTCCTATGTTGGTCCTTGCACTCTCATTGGTGATAAGACGTGCCACGCTGTATTCTGTGAGATGCGCTTCTGATATTGAGCCTAGAAGTAGCATTATGTAAAGTGCGATTAAAATTTATTATAAGCATCCATGTGTTTTATTACTGAACACCACATTTTCCGAAAAGTGTAAAAATTCCCCACACTTCGCACTTTGCCAAACCATTGACGCGGTCGTACGCTCAAAACCCGCTGAGTGTGCCTTAGTCAAAGCACTATAAAATTGTCGCACATCGGTAAGATTCGCTGAAAATCGAGTATGTTATGTAGTTTTGCACGGGGAATTCGAAAATGTGAAAATCTCAGGGATACGCGGGGAAATTTTTTTCACGGCTTTCAAAAAAAATCGAAAAACTACGTTTTGGACTCTTTACTGATGTCACTTCTCTTCGAAACTATGTTTTTCGTCGTTTTCATCAAAAAATACTCCAGAAAAACCTATAATATCTTACTTGTATCAAATTTGAAAATTTCGATTTTTTTGGGCCTGGTCTGGCATTTTTCGGAACCTGCACCATAGGCACTCATATTGGGCCAAATATCAGCACTCGGTATGGGAACTTCACCAGCAAAATATTGAGGGGGGTTGCAAAAAAGTCATCCGTTAACCCTTCCCGAAAGCTACGTTTTCTCGTGGAACGTCTCTTAAGAATGTTGAATAATTCAGGTAATGTCGCTGCAATCCCTGCTGCTTCTTTATCTACCTCCATTCTCGCATACGCACTCTGCCAGACGGGCACCGTCTGCTCGCCTGTGATGGAACACTTCATTGCTAATGTCGGAACGAACTTATATTTTTTTATAAATTTAAAAATTGTAATTTTAAATCATATTTCTATTTTTCATCTATTAACCAAAGAGTACTTGAGAGCTACTAATTCTTTCGGTCAAATCATTTATTTTACTATTTCTGTGCAAAACATCAATTTGAGCTGTACGTCGCGTTGCTACATATTATATCATTATAGGTTATTGTTGGCGTATCTCTCTTCTCTCCCGCTATTACGCTGTTCTACGTGCAACCCTATTGAGCGTAAGCTGCTTGCATTACTAGTAGAGTTCGAATAACGTTTCTTGCACTCTCTGCAAGCCCGAGCGGTGAGTTTTGAACAAGGATTTTGAACTCTATTTGCTAGCAGTTTTAGGCGTATATTTCTCTCAGAGCTGCCAAAACAATTTTTTTTTATTTTCGCAGATTCGTCGAAGATATCATCTGCGTGAAAAATCGCAAAAAGGCATCAGCTGTGGAGTGTATTGCGTCAGTGTTCACTAAGCTATCCAAGAGATGAATCAACTGCTTTCAGGGATGTATCATTTCGAAAAATGACGATTGACATCGTCTGAGCTTCAAACGGATATTAACTGAATTTTGACGTGACTCGCTATATGCTTAACATTTTCTCTCAAATGGAAAAGAAAATCACAATGAAACCATTTAATTTTCGTACAATCATGATCATAAACTCGGGAATTAGCATCATTGTTTCCCAAAGCGGGAAAAAGTACAAACTGATTTTTCTGAATAGGAAAACAAGTTTACCATGCTAGCAGTTCATCACCTGCTAAATTACAGTGTGTTCGACGGAATTATATTCCGTGCATTGGCCTAAGAACACGGTGAGATCGAAGATCCCAATCATCCCTCCCCTCTGCACTGGTCTTCTGCTGGGGCCCTTTTGTTCATTTTCACCTGATTCGCATCTGTCGTTACTCATTAGTGTGAGTAGAAGTCACAGTGAACACCACATGCAGCATCTACACGTCTCATTCTAAGTATTCACCCTGGCTCTCGTCATTCTACACACACTCTTGTCGGACAGACAGTGCGAGAGAGCACGTGCTTTCGAGAGACTCAGACGATTGATCTCATTCTTCGATGAGTGTTTGGGCGGAGGTTCTACCTGATACTATCCTCTCCACTCTCTACATCTTCCTGATCCTAATTCTAATAACTGCTACTGAAAATCACTTCCGTACACCGTTCTACACGTTTTTCAACGTGACGGGTAAGCGAATTTTGAGTAATCGAAAAAAATTCCAAGAATCTAGGAATCTACAGTGTGGCCTCTGTTGTGATGTCGATCATTATGACGAAGTTCTCGTATACTGAATTGTACTGGACAATTTACATCTACAAAATGTCGTTCGTGAGTAGTGTGTGTTGAATTGTCCATTATCTCATGCACATTTCCTAGAGAGAAGGAGAAAGGGTTAGAAAATTACACACACTAATCGTCCTTAAGGCGCTGAATTTGCTTGGTGCGGAAGGTTCAACTATCGGAAAATCGATAATTGCTGTTCACCGTTATTTTGTAATGCGCAGCAGAGATTTTGCGGAAAAGGCGAGCATTATCACTATACTGCCTTATTTTCATCCTTTCTAGAACTGGACCAGAACGTTTATCTATCGATGTCTGGTACTCCAATTTCTCTTGTCTCTCCTATTGACTACGCCAGTCTGGCCGGCGTCATATGCATACAAAAACCAGACACTGAAGGATGAGGTCGTAGCGCTATCGCCAGACTATCGATTGGTAATTTTGTTTTTGCCTGTGTTTCTAAGTGTAGCCGACATGTTCTTTAATATTTTAGTCTCATCAAATCTCTGAGTTCTGAACATTTTTAGGTGGTCAAAACGATCGCCGTCACAACATACGTGCTCTACATTCTTTGCAACATCACGTTCACGGTGCTTACCAGTCGGCAGCTTATTAAGCTCCGAAGCATGCTTGTGGTTGCAATACCACTTTTTTAGCATACAATATCCCCTCATAGAATGACGCGGCAACATCTCGAACAATCGTGCAACAGCAGCGCAACCTGTTCATTATCGTCACAGTTTGCTCGCTCAGTCACCTCGTAAAGGCAATTCAACAGGTTTGTAACAATGGTCTGACTCTCTCCAGTTTGCACTCTCTCTCACCGGACGAGAGAGTATGCAAACTGAAGAGAGTCAGACGATTGCTCCGGGTTTGACACGTTCCAATTTGCTCTGACTTGGTATGTTTTCAGTTCCTCGTAGCTATGTTTACATACTTCAAGGTCGATCACATCAATGCCTTCATTTATCCATTTGTACGATCTCTCAGCGTGTTTTGCACCTGTTTTTTAAGTGAGCTAGTGGTAAATCACTTGGACACTGCTCTGAAATGGGCGCTACCGCAGAATGTAGCCAAGTGTAGGAAAGGGGAAAGAGCAAACACGAATAATTGAAAATGAGACACAAGCTCAAGTGAGTTTGCATTCGCAAACACGATAACCACATAGCATCGTCATAGTTCAAAATGATCATTTCGGTACCCTCTCGTGAACGGCCTGTCGACGTACGCAGCTCCAATCTGTCTCGTTATCGTCTCCCGGACTGTGAGAACTCGATTGTTCCGAGGGGCACGAACCAGTGGAGAAGTTTCCTCCACCGTAGTTACTTCTGCTCTGAATGTCGCATAAAGCGTTGATACTGCTTGCCTATCAATCAAACATGTGCCGTAGTAGCGAAAAATATTTAACCTTCGTAACTGTTTGGGTTGGGTATGTCGAAGGCGCTATAAAAGGCGAAACTGATCACTTTCTGATGGATGGTTAAAGCGGAGGAATTCAGTGCAACATGAAACACTAGCTTTCATTTATGGTAGATACAAAATATTCGAATATTTGCTCACATTGAAAATCGTCATCGCTTAATGTCTAGTTTATGCAGTTTATGCTCTATGCTCGCACTTACGAGGAGCGAGTGCAGGTGGAAATAGCGGCAGCAATTTCAGAAACTCCAGAAACGACTAATTTCGTTCCAAGATCGGAAATCCCAATTACACCCACTATCGCTTCTTTTTCAGAAAGGGAAAAGTCATAATACCGAGAAAAACCAGCCCAAATGATACCTAATGAACCAGCCCTCATGGCTCTACTTAAGGCACTTCGAATGATATGCTATCAAACTGTGTGTGGTCAGAATGTTGAAGCCGGTCGTCATCGTCGAGATTCGGAAATCCAAATTTGATACTATCACTTTTCGACAGTTAAATCGGACTCACTTAAACGATCGCAACTTTGTTTAATTAATTTTTTTTAATGGGAGAAACCTCATTTGTACAAACCCGTTTTAAATTTTAAAAAAAAATTTCCGTTCATTAATGGTCTCCGAATGATTGGCCACCTGCAAACGTTTAATTAGTCTATCTTATGCCCATATTTTATCGTCAAATTAATTCCGCGAAAAGCCGTTTCAGACTCGTTTAATCTGTTTTCCCCGTATGTCTTTAACAGTGATCATATAATGGCGAGCACAGCTTTGTCTCGTCCACTTTTAGTAAATTTTCGTTAGCCTTAATGATATGGGTTTTGCTGGAAAGGTTCTAAACAAGGTGCGATTCCAGTTGCTAATAAATACGTTTGCAAGCGCGAAAACCACGTCATTTATACCACACACTATCTTCACACTTACTCCTAATCATCTTATCATATCGCATGATAAAGAATTATTATTATTATCTTCATAGTTGTATCATGTCTTCAGTGTGATTTCCGGAATATTAAATATTATGAATATTATGTAATTGCGAGAATTACCACCGTCTGGAATCTGAATTCATTGCTATCGTCTATTATATTCATCCCCTGACCATTTCGCACGTGTCACACCCTGAGATTTGAAAATGATGTATTGATGTATTCCAGTCTTGCTGTCATGATAGAGCACGCTGAAATGTACTGCGACTCTCTGAAGAATGTGAGTATTCTCCCCTCTCTCCACTCGATAATCATTTGCAGACAATCTATTAGGTTGGTAAGAAAGTTCTGTCGCGCACTATTTTTCCATTTTTTCTCGACTGAATAAATTGTCTTTAAAATCAATTTAACATAAGTTGAGGTGATGTAAGTAGTATACATCAACATGTTTAAGTCGATTCTATTTCGTATATAAAGCGAGTAAATAAATAAAATCTCAAAAATTCTGAAAATGACGATTTTATGGAGTTATTCTTTGAACTCAGCCGTTTGAATAAGAGCTACCAATTGCTTCTACTGCATTGAAGGGTGATGACACTAGAGTTGCATATTCATAATATCACATAACATCCGGCATTTGATATGTATGGGAAGCTGCAGATTGCAAAAAAGGCTGATTTCAAAGAACATTTTTCGGTTTCATCCTTTGAAAAACTATAGCTTACGAACAATTAGGTGGACCACTGTCCAATTTAAGTTAGACACTAATCATACCGAGTACTTCATTACTCACTACTATTGGGCTTACTGGATCAATCGCTAAATCTTCAGGGATGAGATATGCTTAACAACAAAATTCAATTCAGTGAAATTTTCAGAATTAGCGCTTAGTTCGTATATACGACTCAGAATTCAATTTGAATAATTTTCATTGAATAATTTTTTACATAGATTTCGAGGGAGGATAACCACTCCTTTGCCGTTTTGACCATCGATTGTCGTTAAATCGCAGAACGTGCCCGGTCAATCGATGCTTCTCTTTCTTGAGTACGCAGCAGATAACATTAAAAAAAGGTCAACGGATGGGCAAAATAACGAAATACACAAGGCACTGATTGTTGACACAAAAATTCGTCGATCCGTGTTCCTGGCTAGGTCACATGTTGCTTATCACAGGTCTTCTGAGTGAATGCATGAGTAATATACCCCAGTTTGACAAACTGTTCAAACTGCTTCAATCTCTTCCAAACTTTGAGGGGTGGTGTATCTAAGGTCGCCAAACTTTATTTTGATTTGGTGTGGCCGGAAAATCAAAACCGCATAAAAGCCGGCTCTGGTTTTTTTGAAAATTCAAAAATTCATATAACCCTTCAACGTTGAGCAAATCGTTCGTTCAAAAAAAAATAAATGTAGGGCTTGTCGAGATGAACAATTTTGCTGTTGTACACTTTACCTGAAGACAACGATGAAATATCGATTTTCTGAAACATAATTTTTTTTAACTTTTTTTTACAAAATTAATTGCCGGCTCTGAAATTTTTTCGCTAAACCTGCATGAAATTATTCCAGATTCCGAATCTAGGCAATTTTCCACTACGGAAAATATATTTCAGGCATCTGAAAGACTGTTCCATTTCTGCTGCAAAGCGTCAACTGACGTTCGACTCTACAGAATCAAACTAAGAACAGTTGATAATCGCAGCAAAGGCGCCCTTTCTCACTTTTTTAAACACGCTTTTTTTCATCTACAATCATAATTCATGTGGAATTTTAATTGCGTTCAGTATTCAGCTGAATGAATTCGTTATCATATCATTCGACCTTATGCGTTAATAGTTTTGCGGAGTTCATAGGGGGGAAATGTAGAAAATTGTTAAAAATACATTGCTAGTTGAAGGTGCGGGAATAAGCTCGAAACTCGATACACAGTTTATTTTGTTACAACGCTAGGCATATTCCACTGTCGAACAAAGTGACGGTGGACAATACCCTGCATTTCTGTACTTTATTGATTACTATACTTTTTCCATGTATTCAAAAAAATATCTTCCTGGTAAGATACCAATACGGTTGTTCTCACTCTTGGAAACAAATTCATGCAGACATCAGAGGTATAACGATTTGGAAGGTATTAGAATCTTGATATTCATACCGTAGATGATTAAATTTACCTACACAGTGGGAAAGATGCTTATGGAAAAAGCGAAAATCAAATCGATAAAGACAAGATCCAGTTGTATTCCCGGAATCACGCATATTATCAACGCATATTATCAAAAATCTTTTTTTCGATGCAGAAGTTTGCCAACCATTGTTACATTTCGTAATTTCTAGGGTGCGATTTATGCAAGAGTATGCACAAATTCAAGCGCATGCCGATTTGATGTCACTAGTTCACATGAACTTCACCATCGATCCCGCTTGGCCGTGCTCGTCCGAAAATTCTGCAACAACGAAACAGATAGTATCTTCTCACATTGATTTCCACGTATCTGTCACTGCTTCCTATGGTGATCACGGTCGAATTCGTGTCCAGCTCATGCAGGTGCCTCACAATATCTTCGAGGACGATGACCTAAAACAGTGATGTCCAGCAACTAACCATAACACACAACTCTGTAAACCACTTAGCGACCGAAGCTCACAATTTTTTTTGCATTGCTCGTTTCAAATCGTACTATCTATTTCGGTAGTACGACGTTAAAGGAGGGCTCTCGGCAAAGTAGCCACATCGATAGAAGGGAGGTTCCACCCTCCAAAGATCATTGCGCGAGCTAGGAAGAGCACACACATCGGTAGGATAGCTCAGTGGTAGAGCAGCCGTCACGTAATCGAAAGGTTGCGGGTTCGATCCCCACCAGTTTTTGACAAAAGTTCAAGATATTTGAATTCGCGCACTTCCCTGGCCCATCAAGCGTCCATGTCACTCCATGTCACTTGTCAGCCAACTAATCATAACTCTGATGAGAGTACTCTCAGAGTAGAGATAATAATGAAAATTTTTTGGAGCCTTTAGTCGTTAAGAGGAGCTAGGTCATGGTAATGACATTGTCCAAAGTTGAACTTTGCCTTCAGTCCTCCTTTAATAAGTGATGTTCAGGCCTCACATTGTTGCTTCGGCAACAGCTGCTCTTGTAGCCAAGTCGAAATTAGCATCTTGGAGAAGAAAGCCAACCTATAGGACGGATGATTCGAGAGGTAGTCCGAAAGATGAGAAGGTGCTAAGCTGAAAGCGTACAAAGGCGCTAATCTGGAAGCGAAAGCGAGCAATAACTTTGAACAACAAGATGGTGCTAATGGTCGTTGTTCTCGTTCCCATTCAGTCAAACTAAAAGTGAAAGCAATGCGATAATTGTCGCGCTGGGTGACTTTCGCTAACCACTACATTACAAAGTTCTTCTAAGTGGGAATTATGTCGCATTAGGTAGTAGCTATGCAACACTCAGACCAAATCTCCCCTGATTGATTCGTACCTAAAATAGTACGATCGGGCGGGGTGGAACAAAATATGAGTCGGGCTGTCACAGCTATAAAAGCGATGCAGCTCAATCAAGAAACACTTTGCTCATTGCTTCCCTCTCATTTTCAGCTACTTCGTATCGCGAGAAAACTATTTGTCTCGCGTTTGTAACTGGCTTCTCTAGTTTACGCGCTATACATACTAGTTGAACGTTCAATTCAATTCAATTATTTATCCACCAGGTGTATTTATGAGGGGAGATTTCGGACAGTCTTCGGTAGATTGCGGTGGATGTAGTTTGTAGACTGGGTTACCTCGAGTCAAACGTCCCCAGGGTCGCTAGCGACGTTGACTCGACGGTAGGTAAGGAGAAATGGACTTGAAGGCAACGGGGAGTAGACATTGAAATTGGGGGATTGGGGATTGGGAACGTTGTGCGAATAATTAGCAATAGAGTTCGATATTCGGCCACAATCGTGTCGTGTCTTCATCTCCCATGCTCTGTAGCTGCTCGAACGGTTGAGATAGTGTGTAAAATCAAGGTGATTATCCGAATCCGCCACTCCAATGAGCAAGCCAGGATCCTAAAATGCTTTAAGTTTTCAGTGATGACGATGTACGCCCTTGCTGCTGTGGCCCTTCTCTGCGTGTGCGTCTCTGGCCAGCAGATGCAGAATCAGTGCCTCTGCTCGGATGTCAACCCGTGCATCGATGCCGCCCCAGCAGCCCTCGAGCAGTGCGCTGACAAGTACGGCTTTTGTACACTTATTTGTAAAATATACATTTTTTCTTGAACTTTCTCGTAAAAAAACCATTCTTATTTATCTCGATTTGTTCTACAGTTTAGCAGAAAAATTCCATATGTCTGCATGTTTCGAACCAACGATTCAAGCATATCTGAAAAAAGTACCAAAATCTAGTTACTCACTTTTTATGTTTTGATGAAATACTATGCGGGTCTCACACATGAATTTGCAGGTGCAAGAGCTTCGCGACGGATATGGGCGCGTCAATTCCGAAGCTTCGTCAGTGCGGAGAGGCGCACTTGCCGCAAATCATGCAGGGCATAGAGTGCATGCGCGCCAAACTGGAAAATGTGTGAGTTCTGTTTAACGTCCTCGCATACTAGGAGTGCCCGACTCTTCAAGATTGTACCGAAAATATGGATTATTTCGTTGTTGTTGTCGGGTGTAAGAGAGAAACCATATATACGAGCAATTATGCATTTCTCTTTTGGTTACCCATCCAATTAAGGTGTGCTGCTGCTCCAGGAGCGATGGTGCCTCGTCGATTCCCGGAGACCTTCCAGCTGGCTGCCTTCCGCGAACTAAATGCCGGTCTCCAGCGTTCCGGACTTCTCCAGGAGGCGCAGTCGCTGATCCAGGTGAAAGCAACGGATTAGATCTCTTCTACCTTCGTCTCATAACTTTGCACACTCTCTCCGACCCTTCTAGAGAGCGTGCGAAATGAGGTGATTCGAATTAAGAACTCTAGTCCACTCTCCACTTAACGCACTCTATCGGGCCGGCTAAGGAGCGTGCGTGATTAACAGAATCACTATTCAAGCAAGAACTAGCTGACATACTGAACTCAGACTGGCAAGAAGGCGCTCGGATGCATGGTCCGCTGTGGCGAGCAGCATAATTGTGCGAAGAAACTCCACTGTGGACTGGCGCTGCCAGCTGACAACGTCATCATTGGTACGTGTTATGCCTTGCTCTCTGATTTACCCAGAATTATTGTTTTATGCTAAATTGGTTACGCACAAGTGCCATTCAAAAAGCTACCTGAGATGATGTGAATTTTTAAAAATCAAATCACGCTCGGACGCTCATTTGAACTATTTAAAGGGATGGCTAAGACGTGCGCCTTCCAAGCCGGTCTCAGCACTCCGGTGGCTCGCGAGGTCTGCGGCTGCCTCGTCAACGCGGGCCTCAAGGTGCTCGCGCCGATGTGCCCCAAAATCATCATCTCCTAAGGAGTGTCCATCCGTATTTGTGCATATTGATGCGATAAAAAATTCGCCTTTATGTTTGACAAGGAATGAAATGCGAAACTGATTAAATACAACGATGCGTATGATTGTAGATGGACACTTTCTCAGTCAACACAAGTAGCTTTGGCGAGTGCGTAGCTGTTATAGGCATTGGTGCGGAACTGGAATGTGTTATTATTTTTCAAAAATATGCGAGGACTGAAAATTCAGAATTCCATTGTTTCATGCAAAGACGTTCGTACGACTTCCTCGCTGTTCCCAGCAAGTGAGAGTGAGGAACGAACTCGCACGGGGACGTCTCGCCGACACTACGCCGGATGAGAACATAACGGATGACAGCCAAAAAATGGACCCTTCTGCAGAACTTTCACAGAAGCATTTTCGGCACGTTGGGACTCTAATGTAAACATGCCGGAGAAGGGTACTTGTTTTCTCTCTTGCACGAAACGTTGTTACGAAACTTACGTCATAGTTCACGAAACTTATGTCATAGTTCTCATCTGACCTAATGCCTATTTTGCCCGTCTCACCATCATCCATACGCCCATCGTGCACGTGATCACGCGATTCGAGCTCTCGTACGTGGCGGCGCCAGTGATGCGGAGATACTTCATCCTGAGCATCAATAGCATCGGTCGAACATCGTATTTATCGTTTTTCTAAAGGAAAATGTTTCAGAAATATGCATTTCTCGTTTTGCAAACGACAAATCAAATGACAAATCAGCAATTGAGTTTTGCGCAAATGTCAAAATTATTTAGTGAAAATGAGGTGCTCACTGGATGTTCGCCGAGGTGCACGGCGGGTCGGCGTTCGTAATCGGCATCGTAGGATTCGAGTTTCTTGAAATCGGTTATAGGTTAATCGTTGTGTTGTAGCTTACAAAAATGGTTTTTAGATAATATACACAACAAGGGCGCTTCATCAAGTATACCTAGAGTGTTCGATAATATAATTAGGGGTTAGGGAAAAGAGGAAGGGGGTAGGGAGTAGGGTAGCGAGAATGGCTCAAGGATATCCGTCTTGTTTACCCCCTCTTGCGGCTGATCCTTGAGAGAGGGTTTACAGCCTCCCTCTCGTCGGCTCGAGCCGTTTTACAACCCTGAGCCGTTTGTGAGACATTTTGGGCGGCTCAAGGGTATCGGCAATCTCTCCCCCCTGGCAGTTCCCCTTCCCTGCTCTCTCACATCCACACACTCTCTCGCGTCTCTACCCTTGAGCCGTTTATGAGCCGTCCGAAACGGCTCACAAATGGCTCAACGCTCATCTATGCCAGCGGGAAGGATATCCTCTCTATCCTTTCCTGACCCTTTCTCGCTCTCTAAAAGACGACCCGTTGAGCCATTTTCGCCACCCTAGGGGTTGAGTAGATCTTCTTTTTTCAACTCGCCCTGGTTCGGGCGCATCGATCGTCAGCTTCCCGCACGCACAGTTCGGCGACACTGGCAATGTGTGCATCGATCAAGTAGTACGGCACTGCGCCGGATAAGAACCGTCGGATCAGAACCATTCTGTAGGACTTCGACAGAAGCATTTGTGTGTGACACTTTGGAAACCTATTGTGAACATGCTGGAGAATGGTACTTTTTTGGTTCTCATCCGACCATGTGTCGTCCCCTTTGCCATTTGGCTTCCAAGTGACGAAGTAGTTTTTCGAATTGGTTTTTCCCAAAGGAATCGAAATTGACAAGTGTCCTGAATTTGACTGGGCGGAGCACAAATACGCCTTTTATGCTTGGTTTTCCGACAACCATTATTCGAAAACATATGTAACTAACGCGGTGTGGCAGGAGCTTTTACGCACTTCGCAGCCGTGAAGTAGAACTTATCCGGAACATCGGTCAGGGTGATGTACCACGAACCGATCTCGTAGTCCCAGACTAAACAATCTTCTTCTTCGAAACTGAACCTCTTGGGCAAACACAATAGGTTTTGCAGGAGATCTGGAAAAGCACTGACTGGCAAGCGCGATGTAGTAGTTCTCCAGGACGATGTGTGTACCATCGTGAAGAATCGCGCTGAAGAAAACATGAAAACTTTGTTGAAACGGAAATAATACGCGGGACTACCATCATCCGCACTAAGGATATCCAAACGATAACGATAAAGCAATATCGCAAAGGTATAGAGGAAGGTAACGAGTCGCTATCCTCGTAACGATATCCCTACCTCTCCCAGTCGTTATATCTGTGCTAACTCCGCCCACTTGACCTTCCCGTTTATCCTCTCTCTAACCCGGCGTGATTATTTTGTGCTCAGCGAGGACATGAGCGAGGATATAATGCGCGCGGGAAATCGTAGCGATATCGTTACGATGATAGCGATACCGCTATCCCTCCTCCTCTCAGAAAGATGTTGCGATATCGTTATTCTTCGCGCCGCAGGATATGGAATCGTTAACATCGAATGGCCAACACTAATCCGCACTCGAAAAATAGCTCATTTCATAAATGCGTCGGCGGCGAATCAAGTATACGAATAGCAACTTACTCAATCACCACTCGATTGAGGTAGGTAGACTGAATGTCGCAGGGCTGAATCGTACCTGCATTTTTAACAATCGTTTTGTTAAAATTAATTTATTAATTAAATTAATTACCATCTATTTTCAGGTCGCCAACGACGTCAGATGGTGCCGAGCACTCGCCGGGCGCATACCCATCCGCGATGGGACCCTGCGGGATGTCTGAAAGGTTTCGACAATATGTATGCAGAAATACCAACGTTTTTTTACGGAGAGCAGCCAAGAATAACAAATTTAGCACACAAGTTGTCAAGCTACGTCCGTCATGTCCCCTTCCAATCAACCGAGAAAATTTTCCTTGAACTAACCGACGCAGTTAATTTCCGATTTCGCGTGGCAGGTGAAGGGTGCCGAGCAGGTATCCGGTGCAGGGGCAGTGATCGGCGCTCCGAGAAGAACGCACGCGTCGCCAGCGTCGTTTAGAAGCGTCGCGAGGCACTGAATACTCAAATTCTCGCAGTTCCAGTATCCTTTATTATTTTGTGTGTAGTTATCGAAAGTTTGCGGCATTGTGTATATTTTGAGGCCGAATTGATGAAGAATGATGAAATGAAATCGATGAAAATGAAAAATTGATGAAACACACATTGGAATCAGCTGAGCAGAGCAGTCTGCAGCCTGCGAGGGTACTCTGAGGGACAACGCTGAGCACTTCGCGACGAACCGACTCCGACTGCTCGATATAGCAAGTGGCGAGCGCAACCTGATTCAGGAAAATATAAAAACCACGTTATTTCGTCACTGATTTCGAAAATCGGCGGTTCTCTTCATTACGAAACTAGGTCAATGCAGAAATTCTGAAAGCGAACTTGGAGTAGAGCGAGGCAAAGGACGAGAAGGAAGGCCCTCATCGCGCTCGGAAGCTGAGTGCGCCAGTGGGTGCCGACTGCTATTGTTGCCGTGAAACTTTCCTTCCCATTCACTCCAAGACGCCAACAAGCCCTCTCGGTTGCCCCGGGAGGACTCCACCTGACTCCCCCTCTTCAATCTGGTGCCTGATCAAAGCTCGGAGAACCGAGTCGACCAGACAGCTAGTGAGGGATGTAACCATTTAAAACAGGTAAGAAAATTATAGTTAACGTGTGCAATTCGATTCGTCTTTCAAATGTCGTTCGCACTCGAAACTCCTTGCACAATAACAACGTTGTTTACTCGCAAACGCTACGAGCGGAAACGTGCATAATGGTTGAGAAATGGACAAATTGATGAATGATAACTAAGCCAGTGTTTAATCCACGCATGTCGCAGCCTTCAGTGAGTAGGAGTTGTAGTGGTCCGAGCCAGTGCGGATCTAGAATAGAAATAATTGTCTCTTGAATTCTCGGATATCCTCATCTCGTTTCAATCCAACTGATCGCACAGTTCTCCTGAAAAAATAGCAATACTCGAGTGATCGACCGTCCTTTATCACCTCCCCTCCACTCCCCTGTCCTCTCCACATTTTATCACACATTCAACACTTGTTGAAGATTCATTGTAGTCGTTCGATAAGCAAACGTTCGATATATACGGATCGATAGAAGTTAAGATATGATACATTATATTCTAAGAATTACGACAATCTTCAATGCTATGAATTGACCGGTAAACTTTCATAGAAACATGAAAAATGGGAGCTGGAAAATGTCGATGTGGGCTGCAGCACAAGAGCCGCGCCGCTCACCATCATCCATCATCATCATCATCATCAGCCGCTCACCATAATCCATCATCATCATCATCAGCCGCTCACCATCATCCATCATCATCATCATCATCAGCCGCTCACCATCATCCACACGCCCATCGTGCACGTGATGAGCCGATTCTCGCTAGTGAACGTCTTCGCGTTACTGTACGTCCGCACGCAATCCATTCTCAAAGACGGCTCTCGAACGGTACCCAAACTTGCCTTTCGAATTGCCAATTTTCGATCTATTGGCTGTGATTAACCGAAAAATATCAAGTATTGAACTATGACATTCCCAAACAGTTTTGCCCTAAAAGTGTGAGATATCGTACTCTACTTGTGCGGTCGTGCAGCATGGATCTACGTCAACTTCGGCCACATCGTAACTGAAATGAATAATATTATTAAATCCGGGCATCCATATGGCAGGCGTGCACGCCAACTGATTAGGAAGACCCCCTTTTATGTGTGGTTATGGAATGCGAACGGGGAAATTGAATCGAGAAAGCTCGTAACTCTCCACTGTAACCTTAGAATGGCGTGCGTATGAAACGCTATTCGATGCGAATTGTGAAATTTTGTGTTTATTATGAGAATACATTGCACAATTGCTCACCCTCCTCCGAGCGGAGCGCATTCGCAGCTTGCAGTGACTGAACGAGGCATTTATTTACACTTTGTCAATCACATGCACTTTCTACGGTTCCTAATAGCGAAGCTGTTCCTATTTTCCCGATGTCAACCCGATGATTAGCCAACTTACGCGCAGTAACTGGAGCCAGCACACACTTGGCCCACTTGAAGTAGACTCGATTCATCCCATCGTCAGCCTCAATTTCGAAGAGCCACAAGCCCTGTCCCTCACTCCAAGCTGAACATCTTCGTATTACAATCTCAAGCATTTCCATCTTATCTCATGTTTACTCTGTATGGGAGAAAGGGACAACAAATCAACGATTGCAATTGTAGAGAAACTTGCATATTGTGGAGTACTTGTTGTTCTCAAGGACGATGTGTGTGCCGTCGTCCTTAATCGCGCTGAATTAATAGTTTTTTTCTGATTCCAAACGCGAAAATGGCTGACTCGATGACCATCCTTCGTTCGCTAAGAGGCGGTTCCCCACACGGAGGAGAGGTGACACCTGAAGGTATTTACAGTTGATAGTAGCCAACAGTGAAAATGTTTGGATCATTGACTTAAGAGAAGGATTAAATTCAGTGTAGAACTAGTCCCTCCTATACTCTATGCAAGACTCGAGCCAAGGCATCACAGATCTCTGAGTATGCGTCTTTTGTGTACCTAGCTAGAGGATCTTCCAAATGAATGAGCTAGAGGTGTGATCTTCCAATCGGACAAAAAATGTTCACAAAATTTTGTAACGGAGAATGGACGAATGCAAAAATATGAATCTCCTGCCAAAACTGTCGCGTACGGTCGAATGCTGTAATAGTTTGAGTAATACTAACCATCATCTGCCGGAGCTGCAACGACATCGGACCATTCGGAGCATTCGCCCGGGGTGTATCCGTCGTCGATGATCCTCGGATCGAGCACGCTCGCTGTATTGGAGTCACCATTAGTATTTCTACGGATATCACGCATCCAAAACGGAAGATCGGCGTCTCACTAGTTGTGGAAGTCGGGGAGGAAGTGGAAGAAGTCGAGGAAATAGAGGAGGAAGACGCGGAAGAGGTTATTGAGCCGAAACTAGAAGGTTCGTCTCGTGTAGTAGCTGTAATGGTTACTACAAATGCACTCGTTTTTTTGTTTGCCAATTGTGTTCATCGAACCTGACGAATCGCCAGAAGGAGTGGTAGAGGAAGCTGGCGAAGATGGCTCTGCGATAATGAATAACTTCTTTGACATATCGTGCATGATCCACTCAATAGCATTCAACAAAACCTGATGTGGACGTTGTTTCCGGACTGCCGCTGAGTATTGTAGATAGTCCTGGAAAGCTGGAGGATAATAAGAGTCCTTCCAACTAAATTTTAAAAAAATATCAACATTGCATAAATTACGCCCGTCCGTATTCAGACACGCGATTGCATTTCCCAGTGCCCATTTAGACCTGATGCAAAATGAAGTGAGCGAAACTGAGTGACTATGAAAGTTTATAGCTCAAAGACTAAATCTAAGCCGCACCTAATGGGTCTGTCGAGGTGCTCGCAGTCGTCCCAATCACACTCGTCGCTGGTCCTACGCTGGTCTGTTTGAAGTACGCGGTGAACGAGGCACGCGATGCGGGACACGCGTTGCTCGCCGCGTCGGCAGCGGGCGCGCCCAGTAGGATGCAGTGAGTGCCCGCGGCGTTCAGCAGAGTCCCTTCGCACTAAAGAAGAAAATACAAACACTCTGATCATTCAAATTTGGCCTTGAGCGCGTAGGACAGCAAAAGTGTAATTCATATATTCGACTCAGGTGGAGGCGCCCTGAATCCAACTTGTGCTGATTTGAATCCAACTTGTAAGGTCACTTTTCCGAAGGGGGAGGCACCCAAGGATAAAACATGGCTGATTCCACCTTGGGCGCCTCCTCCTGAGTTATTGCGAATC